>CATKUP010000036.1:567957-1767957 GCA_949786385.1 Onychomys leucogaster
ACCCCGTGTTGGACATGAGGAAACAAAAATCCAGTCTGGGAGCCTCATAAAATCCCCGGCCCTGCTTGCTTTGGTTAGTTTTTTTGTGTTTTGTGGGTCGGTTTTTCAAGACCGGGTCTGTTTGTGTGATCCTGGCTGTCCTGGAGCTAGCTCTGTAGACCATGCTGGCCTTCAAATCACAGAGATCAAGCTTTCCTCCAAGTCAGAGTATCAGCCTGCCTCCGCCTCCCAAGTGCTAGGGTTAAAATCCAACATCACCACTGCGCAATTAAGTTTTGCTTTTCTTTCCTCCTTCCTCCCTCCTTCCCTCCCTCCCTCCCTCCCTCCCTCCCTCCTTCCCTCTCTGCTTCCCTTCCTTTCCACTCCATAGAATCCAAAGCCTCTGTCCTCTCTATACAATTAAAATTAAAATAATTAACTAACCTGACACAAATGAATAAAAGCAAAGGGAACCTGGCCTGGGGGATGAGATGAAGCTACAGATGTTGGTTAGGGAACCTGAGATAGTCTAGGGTTCTGACCTCAGCAGTGTGTGTGTACACTGTGATTCATTGCAGGTCTACACAACAGAGCAAGTTCTGGTGGTGGTGTTGGGAGTTGGGGTAGTAGGAAAGAAGCCTACTTAGCACACTAAAGGCATGTGTTAACAGCACCAGGCTCCTTTTCTTCTTAAACAAAAGACACCCGACTCAGGCCTGGAGAGATGGAATATCTGGAATTTCCAGAAATCACATGGTGGGATCTGGCGCCCTCTTCTGACGACAGCTTGTACATTCAGATAGAGTGCTCATGGACATAAAATAAGTAACATAAATGTTTTTATTTATTATTATTATTATTAATTTTTTTGAGACAGGGTTTCTCTGTATAGTCTTCGCTGTCCTGCAACTCACTCTGTAGACCTGGCTGTCCTGGAACACACAGAGATTCACCTGCCTATGCCTCCCAAGTGCTTGGATTCGAGGTGTGCACCACCACCACCACCACCAGGCCGTCGATCTTGTTTTAAAGAATCAAAGGAATCAGAGGGCAGTGACCTGCCATTTCCACTTCAAGATATGTTTTCTCCTCCACTTCTAAGAGAGTTCAGTGATCATGAAAGACAGAGACAGCACTCTGAGGGCACATCTAATGAATAGTAGAGAGAATCCTATTTAACCACAATTGGCAGGAGCTTTTCATTAGCCTGAAGCTGCTGGGGAAAAAAGAAAAAAACAAAACAAAACAAAACAAAACATGGGTGGTGGGATTGTGGCCTGATTGCCCTCTTTTTCCAGCTAGCTGCTGATTACACAGGAAGGGGGTAGCACACCCAGTTCATGCAGCACTGAGAGGATGTATCCGAGGGCTTGCCCTTCCACTCAGATCCCCATGCCTGCTGTCCCTTGCTTTTTGTTTTATTCCAAGTTAATTATAATTCTTTTAAAATTCTACCTTTTTTATCCCTCCCTCCCTCCCTCCCTCCTTCCTTCCTTCATTCAATCTTTTCTTTCTTTCTTTCTTTCTTTCTTTCTTTCTTTCTTTCTTTCTTTCCTTCCTTCTTTCTTCTTTTAGGTTCTGGGCCTCTAGAGGCCTTGAAAACACAGAGAACAACAACAACAACAACAACAACAAAAAAAAAACAATGACAGAATTTGCACAGTTTGTCACATGGTGGCTTCCATCTTGGTAAGGTCACTGGGTAAGATGGCTGCCATCCTCTTGAATGCTTCCATGTTGGTGAGGTCAACAGGCCATTCTGAAAAGTTTAGAACTGGGATCGATCCACCCCTCACTCCCCAAGCAGGCATACAGGCTCACATGCACGTGCATGAGCATATGTGTACATGCGTGAATACATTTTGAAATTAAACTAAATGTACAGTAAAGTTAACAGGAGAAGAATTTAAAAGCAGACAGAGAGAAAAATGTTCCCGAAGTTTTATTTTATTTTTTGATTTCTTGAGACAGGTTTTTTCAGAATAACAGTCCTGGCTGTCCTGGAACTCGCTTTGTAGACCAGGCTAGCCTCAGAGTCACACAGATCCACCTACATCTGCTTCCAAAGTGCTGGGATTAAAGGTGAGCACAATACTCACCTGGCTATAAATCTTTTTTTTAATTAAAGAATCAAGCAAATCAGAGGGCAGTGGCCTGTCCTCCACCAACCCCCACCCCATGCACCTTGTGTGCATAACCAGAGACATGTAAATACGTTTTTGAGATTAAACTAAATGTACAATAAAATAACATAATTAAAATTAAGAAAGTAAACATGCCTTTAATCCCAGCACTCGGAGGCAGAGCCAGGTGGATCTCTGTGAGTTTGAGGGCAGCCTGCTCTACAGCAGAGTGAATTTCAGGAACTCTGTCTCAAAAACCTTTTTGGTTTTTTGGCTTTATTATTATTTTTGGTTTGTTTCATTTTTTTTTCCTTTTGTGTTGTTGTTGTTGTTGTTTCCTAAGAAGAGTTAATCTAGATATGGCCCGTGTGTGTAGGAATCACAGTTTAATCACAAGTGTGTGTGTGTGTGTGTGTGTGTGTGTGTGTGTGTGTGTGTGTCCATGGCCCAAGCCTATACTATTTTTTGGTTAGACACTCCTGGAGTTACAGAAGAGACAGAGTGTACCAGTGTCATCCTGGCTGACATGGTTTCTCTGAGTAACAGTTCTGGCTGTTCTGGCTGTTGGGCTCACATGAAGATACAAACATTTCTAACCAGCAATAGCAGAGCATTGGCTGAAAGAGGAGCTGGGGTTTATATCAGTTTCATAAGCAGAGTTGAAGTAGATAGGGTCTGTATGTGTAGGAAACACAGTTCTTTGGTTCTGTGCACGCTCAGGTTTCCTGCTGTATTGGAAACTCTGGAAAGCAGGAGCGTGCTTCTTGCTCCAGAAGCAGAGTGTCTTTCTAGTAAGGAAAATCTGGGTTCAATTTCCCTTCGACAACAGAGTTTATTCCCATACTGTGTGCCTTCCTTCCTTCCTTCCTTCCTTCCTTCCTTCCTTCCTTCCTTCCAATTCTTTTTTTTTTTTTTAAATTTCCTATAACATCTTCTGATCATGGTTTGCTTTCCCACAACTCCTTCCAGGTTCTCTCCACCAACCCAGTCAAATCCACCTGAGGTCTGTGGTTTGTGTGGTTCATATACTCAGTAGTGAGATTCTGTTGCAGAGTAAAACAACATTTCCTTATCCAGTGGTTATGAGTTGGAATTTAAAAAAAAAAAAAAAAAAAAACAAAGTCATGAAACTAAAATGAAACAAATCATCTTTATTTAGTATATTTTGAGAGTGTGTGAGAGAGAGAGAGAGAGACAGAGACAGAGACAGGGAAAGAAACAGAGCGAGAGTCAGGAATTTTTAGTTAGTTAGTTAGTAAGTTTGTTTGTTTGTTTGTTTGTTTGTTTGTTACAGAGTGGTAGGATTAAAGGCGTGCACCACCACCCACCACCATCTGATGAGAAAACCTGTCTTGAAAAACATATATGAAATTGGGCACCTAAATCTTAGTTTGGTTTTTTTTATTAAGTGGGAAGTTAGAGCTAAAAGTGTACACATAGGACTGATTTCATTGCGTGCCAGGGGTTGTGTGTGTTTTCATTTTCGTGAGGGATTTTCTCTCTCTCTCTCTCTCTCTCTCTCTCTCTCTCTCTCTCTCCAGATTTCTGTTTTCTCCCATTCATTCCTCATGCCGAGATAAATGAGGGGTTGGTTGGCTCTCCAGCACCATGGGCCCTGATGTCCACATCTATCCTCTGGGGGCATCTGGCAGGAGGAGTGTGATACACAGAGTTTGTTTTGTTTTGTTTTTCGAGACGGGTTTTCTCCATGTAATTTTGGTGTAAACCAGGCTGGCCTAAAGGTGTGCTGGAATTTTAAAGGCATGGGCCACCAACGCCCTTCCTTGACTCAGCACAGCCTTGACAGGCTAGAAAAGTTCAAGTTCTAATCTCTTGACCTTGTGCCAGAAGCTTTAGGGAAGAAAGAATCCAGGGTGAGCCCACACACAGCTCCACTTGCCTGCTTACATATGCATATCTGTTGCCTTCCAGTTAAGCATTACTTTCTTGTTAGAGTTGGGGAAAACCTTCATGGCTGATTTGAATTCAGTCATTTTCAGGTTTTTTGGAGGGGGGCAGAACAACTTTTTTGGGTTTACATCATATTTTACCTTTTTTTTTTTTTTTTTTTTTTTTAAGACAGGAGGGCCTATCTGTGCTCCTGACAAATTATCCCACTGCATGGCCCATGGCTTCTTTTGGAGCACTGCCATCAAAGTACTGAGCTATTCCAAATTATTTTAAATAATATGCTGCTGCTGCTGCTGCTGCTGCTGCTGCTGCTGCTGCTCCTGCTGCTGCTGCCACTGCTGCTGTTGCTACTGCTGATGCTGCAATTACATAGCACAAACAGGGAGACAAGCACAAAAATGGTGCTTTCTCAAAGATCAAAGGGGACTTCTCTGTTGGGGAATGGGGGTTGGGGACGCTTTACATAGAAGGGTGTTGAGTCTCCTGTGTATTGAATGATGCACTCATTTTTAAAAAAATTGTAGTTGGTTGTGGGACACTGTGGTCACTGGGAATTGAACTCAAGAAACACCTCTGGGAAAGCAGCCTGTGTATGTGTGTGTGTGTGTGTGTGTGTGTGTGTGTGTGTGTGTGTGTGTGTGTGTGTGTGTGTGTGTGTGTGTGTGTGTGTGTGTGTGTGTGTGTGTGTGTGTGGTCTGTGTCTGTGTGTGTCTGTGTCTGTCTGTCTGCCTTTCTAGGGGATTATAATTTCTTAAGTTACTCCCATCTTTCTTTCCAGTTCCTTAGGCTCTCTGGTCTTTGGACCATTTGTATTTTTGGGTTTTTGGTTTGTTTGTTTGTTTCATTTTTTTGGGGGGTTGTTGTTGTTCATTTTCCCTGTCTGCAAATATACATAATTTGCCTGCCACGTGTGGTGGTGCAGCCTTTAATCATTCAGGAGGGACAGGCTGGAGGATCTGGGTGAGTTTGAGGCCAGCCTGGTCTACAGCAGAGTGAGTTTCAGGAACTCTGTCTCAAAAACCCTGTCTTGAAAAAGCAAATTCTAAAAATTAATAAATACATAGATAGATAGATAGATAGATAGATAGATAGATACATACATACATACATACATACATACATACATACATGCATGCATAAGTAAATAAAAGAGGCCTGACTACCTTAGAGTTGCCTGGACCCCGGGGCCTACCCCTTCCCTCATAAATCAGATCCCCAGCACTGCTGTCTGTTGTTTGTTTCATTCCAAGTGAATTATATTTTTTTATGTTTATGTTTATTGATTTAATTTTCACCTTTTTTTTCTGGTTATTGCTGTTTTTTGAGAGACAGGGTCTATCTGTGTCATGCTGCCTCTCCTGGAACTGTCTCTCTCACTGCGTGTGTGTGTGTGTGTGTGTGTGTGTGTGTGTGTGTGTGTGTCTGTGTGTCTGTGTGTCTGTGTGTCTGTGTTTGTGTGTCTGTATGTGTCTGGGTCTGTGTCTGGGTCTCTGTGTGTATGTATGTATGTATGTATGTATGTATATCTCTCTGCATACAGGAGTATAAGTTCCTAAGTTGAGTTCTGTCATCATGAAAGAAGGAGACAGGACACCGAGGGCACCTAAAATCAGCAGAGAATCATATTTAGCCCCGGTTTGCAAGAACCTTTTATTAGCCTAAATACTGCTGGAATAATCAAGAAAAAGTCCAGGCCTCAGGGGTGGGTGGAAGTGAGGCTGATCTCCATCTTTTCAGCTACTTAGGGTCTCTAGACCTTCTGTTTCCTTTTGTTTTATGTGTGTTGTTGTTTTCACCGGTCTGTAAATACACATTTCTTGCCCGCTGGTGAGGTGGAGGTGTATGCCTTTCATCCCAGAATTCAGGAAGCAGAGGGGCGTTGTGTTTTCTTTCTTTCTGTCTGTCTTTCAGCCTTTCTTTCTTTCTGTCTGTCTTTCTTCCTTTTTTCTTTTAAGTTCTGGGCCTCTAGAGGCCTTGAAAACACAGAGAACAAAAAGAAAAACAAACAAACAGAATTTCCACAGTTTGTCACATGGTGGCTTCCATCTTGGTGAGGTCACCGGGTAAGATGGCTGCCATCCTCTTGAATGCTTCCATGTTGGTGAGGTCAACGGGCCATTCTGAAAAGTTTAGAACTGTGACTGATCCACCCCTCACCGCCCCCCCCCCCAAGCAGGCCTACAGGCTCACATGCACGTGCATGAGCATATGTGTACATGCGTGAATACATTTTGAAATTAAACTAAATGTACAGTAAAGTTAACAGGAGAAGAATTTAAAAGCAGACAGAGAGAAAAATGTTCCCGAAGTTTTATTTTATTTTTTGATTTCTTGAGACAGGTTTTTTCAGTATAACAGTCCTGGCTGTCCTGGAACTCGCTTTGTAGACCAGGCTAGCCTCAGAGTCACACAGATCCACCTACATCTGCTTCCAAAGTGCTGGGATTAAAGGTGAGCACAATACTCACCTGGCTATAAATCTTTTTTTTAATTAAAGAATCAAGCAAATCAGAGGGCAGTGGCCTGTCCTCCACCAACCCCCACCCCATGCACCTTGTGTGCATAACCAGAGACATGTAAATACGTTTTTGAGATTAAACTAAATGTACAATAAAATAACATAATTAAAATTAAGAAAGTAAACATGCCTTTAATCCCAGCACTCGGAGGCAGAGCCAGGTGGATCTCTGTGAGTTTGAGGGCAGCCTGCTCTACAGCAGAGTGAATTTCAGGAACTCTGTCTCAAAAACCTTTTTGGTTTTTTGGCTTTATTATTATTTTTGGTTTGTTTCATTTTTTTTTCCTTTTGTGTTGTTGTTGTTGTTGTTTCCTAAGAAGAGTTAATCTAGATATGGCCCGTGTGTGTAGGAATCACAGTTTAATCACAAGTGTGTGTGTGTGTGTGTGTGTGTGTGTGTGTGTGTGTGTGTCCATGGCCCAAGCCTATACTATTTTTTGGTTAGACACTCCTGGAGTTACAGAAGAGACAGAGTGTACCAGTGTCATCCTGGCTGACATGGTTTCTCTGAGTAACAGTTCTGGCTGTTCTGGCTGTTGGGCTCACATGAAGATACAAACATTTCTAACCAGCAATAGCAGAGCATTGGCTGAAAGAGGAGCTGGGGTTTATATCAGTTTCATAAGCAGAGTTGAAGTAGATAGGGTCTGTATGTGTAGGAAACACAGTTCTTTGGTTCTGTGCACGCTCAGGTTTCCTGCTGTATTGGAAACTCTGGAAAGCAGGAGCGTGCTTCTTGCTCCAGAAGCAGAGTGTCTTTCTAGTAAGGAAAATCTGGGTTCAATTTCCCTTCGACAACAGAGTTTATTCCCATACTGTGTGCCTTCCTTCCTTCCTTCCTTCCTTCCTTCCTTCCTTCCTTCCTTCCAATTCTTTTTTTTTTTTTTTAAATTTCCTATAACATCTTCTGATCATGGTTTGCTTTCCCACAACTCCTTCCAGGTTCTCTCCACCAACCCAGTCAAATCCACCTGAGGTCTGTGGTTTGTGTGGTTCATATACTCAGTAGTGAGATTCTGTTGCAGAGTAAAACAACATTTCCTTATCCAGTGGTTATGAGTTGGAATTTAAAAAAAAAAAAAAAAAAAAACAAAGTCATGAAACTAAAATGAAACAAATCATCTTTATTTAGTATATTTTGAGAGTGTGTGAGAGAGAGAGAGAGAGACAGAGACAGAGACAGGGAAAGAAACAGAGCGAGAGTCAGGAATTTTTAGTTAGTTAGTTAGTAAGTTTGTTTGTTTGTTTGTTTGTTTGTTTGTTACAGAGTGGTAGGATTAAAGGCGTGCACCACCACCCACCACCATCTGATGAGAAAACCTGTCTTGAAAAACATATATGAAATTGGGCACCTAAATCTTAGTTTGGTTTTTTTTATTAAGTGGGAAGTTAGAGCTAAAAGTGTACACATAGGACTGATTTCATTGCGTGCCAGGGGTTGTGTGTGTTTTCATTTTCGTGAGGGATTTTCTCTCTCTCTCTCTCTCTCTCTCTCTCTCTCTCTCTCCAGATTTCTGTTTTCTCCCATTCATTCCTCATGCCGAGATAAATGAGGGGTTGGTTGGCTCTCCAGCACCATGGGCCCTGATGTCCACATCTATCCTCTGGGGGCATCTGGCAGGAGGAGTGTGATACACAGAGTTTGTTTTGTTTTGTTTTTCGAGACGGGTTTTCTCCATGTAATTTTGGTGTAAACCAGGCTGGCCTAAAGGTGTGCTGGAATTTTAAAGGCATGGGCCACCAACGCCCTTCCTTGACTCAGCACAGCCTTGACAGGCTAGAAAAGTTCAAGTTCTAATCTCTTGACCTTGTGCCAGAAGCTTTAGGGAAGAAAGAATCCAGGGTGAGCCCACACACAGCTCCACTTGCCTGCTTACATATGCATATCTGTTGCCTTCCAGTTAAGCATTACTTTCTTGTTAGAGTTGGGGAAAACCTTCATGGCTGATTTGAATTCAGTCATTTTCAGGTTTTTTGGAGGGGGGCAGAACAACTTTTTTGGGTTTACATCATATTTTACCTTTTTTTTTTTTTTTTTTTTTTTTAAGACAGGAGGGCCTATCTGTGCTCCTGACAAATTATCCCACTGCATGGCCCATGGCTTCTTTTGGAGCACTGCCATCAAAGTACTGAGCTATTCCAAATTATTTTAAATAATATGCTGCTGCTGCTGCTGCTGCTGCTGCTGCTGCTGCTGCTCCTGCTGCTGCTGCCACTGCTGCTGTTGCTACTGCTGATGCTGCAATTACATAGCACAAACAGGGAGACAAGCACAAAAATGGTGCTTTCTCAAAGATCAAAGGGGACTTCTCTGTTGGGGAATGGGGGTTGGGGACGCTTTACATAGAAGGGTGTTGAGTCTCCTGTGTATTGAATGATGCACTCATTTTTAAAAAAATTGTAGTTGGTTGTGGGACACTGTGGTCACTGGGAATTGAACTCAAGAAACACCTCTGGGAAAGCAGCCTGTGTATGTGTGTGTGTGTGTGTGTGTGTGTGTGTGTGTGTGTGTGTGTGTGTGTGTGTGTGTGTGGTGTGTGTGTGTGTGTGTGTGTGTGTGTGTGTGTGTGTGTGTGTGTGTGTGTGTGTGTGTCTGTGTCTGTGTGTGTCTGTGTCTGTCTGTCTGCCTTTCTAGGGGATTATAATTTCTTAAGTTACTCCCATCTTTCTTTCCAGTTCCTTAGGCTCTCTGGTCTTTGGACCATTTGTATTTTTGGGTTTTTGGTTTGTTTGTTTGTTTCATTTTTTTGGGGGGTTGTTGTTGTTCATTTTCCCTGTCTGCAAATATACATAATTTGCCTGCCACGTGTGGTGGTGCAGCCTTTAATCATTCAGGAGGGACAGGCTGGAGGATCTGGGTGAGTTTGAGGCCAGCCTGGTCTACAGCAGAGTGAGTTTCAGGAACTCTGTCTCAAAAACCCTGTCTTGAAAAAGCAAATTCTAAAAATTAATAAATACATAGATAGATAGATAGATAGATAGATAGATAGATAGATACATACATACATACATACATACATACATACATACATACATGCATGCATAAGTAAATAAAAGAGGCCTGACTACCTTAGAGTTGCCTGGACCCCGGGGCCTACCCCTTCCCTCATAAATCAGATCCCCAGCACTGCTGTCTGTTGTTTGTTTCATTCCAAGTGAATTATATTTTTTTATGTTTATGTTTATTGATTTAATTTTCACCTTTTTTTTCTGGTTATTGCTGTTTTTTGAGAGACAGGGTCTATCTGTGTCATGCTGCCTCTCCTGGAACTGTCTCTCTCACTGCGTGTGTGTGTGTGTGTGTGTGTGTGTGTGTGTGTGTGTGTGTGTGTCTGTGTGTCTGTGTGTCTGTGTGTCTGTGTTTGTGTGTCTGTATGTGTCTGGGTCTGTGTCTGGGTCTCTGTGTGTATGTATGTATGTATGTATGTATGTATATCTCTCTGCATACAGGAGTATAAGTTCCTAAGTTGAGTTCTGTCATCATGAAAGAAGGAGACAGGACACCGAGGGCACCTAAAATCAGCAGAGAATCATATTTAGCCCCGGTTTGCAAGAACCTTTTATTAGCCTAAATACTGCTGGAATAATCAAGAAAAAGTCCAGGCCTCAGGGGTGGGTGGAAGTGAGGCTGATCTCCATCTTTTCAGCTACTTAGGGTCTCTAGACCTTCTGTTTCCTTTTGTTTTATGTGTGTTGTTGTTTTCACCGGTCTGTAAATACACATTTCTTGCCCGCTGGTGAGGTGGAGGTGTATGCCTTTCATCCCAGAATTCAGGAAGCAGAGGGGCGTTGTGTTTTCTTTCTTTCTGTCTGTCTTTCAGCCTTTCTTTCTTTCTGTCTGTCTTTCTTCCTTTTTTCTTTTAAGTTCTGGGCCTCTAGAGGCCTTGAAAACACAGAGAACAAAAAGAAAAACAAACAAACAGAATTTCCACAGTTTGTCACATGGTGGCTTCCATCTTGGTGAGGTCACCGGGTAAGATGGCTGCCATCCTCTTGAATGCTTCCATGTTGGTGAGGTCAACGGGCCATTCTGAAAAGTTTAGAACTGTGACTGATCCACCCCTCACCGCCCCCCCCCCCCAAGCAGGCCTACAGGCTCACATGCACGTGCATGAGCATACGTGTACATGCATGAATACATTTTGAAATTAAACGAAATGTACAGTAAAGTTAACAGGAGAAGAAATTAAAAACACACACAGAGAAAAATGTTCCTGGGGTTTTATTTTATATTTTTAAATTCTTGATTGATTTTTTGACACAGGTTTTTTTCTGTGTAACAGTCCTGGCTGTCCTGGAACTCGCTTTGTAGACCAGGCTAGCCTCAGACTCACACAGATCCACCTGCATCTGCTTCCAAAGTTCGGGTATTAAATGTGAGCACAATACTCACCTGGCTATAAATGTATTTTTTTAATTAAAGAATCTAACAAAGTGGAGGGCAGTGGCTTGTCCTCCACCAACCCCCACCCCACACACCTTGTGTGCACACACAGGCATACACAGAGACACGTAAATACATTTTTGAGATTAAACTAAATGTACAATAAAATAACATAATAAATAAGAAAGTAAACATGCCTTTAATCCCAGCACTCGGAGGCAGAGCCAGGTGGATCTATGTGAGTTTGAGGCCAGCCTGGTCTGCAGAGTGAGCTCCAGGACAGCCTCCAAAGCTACAGAGAAACCCTGTCTCGAAAAAAAACAAACAAACAAACAAACAAACAAACAGACAAAAATGTAAAATAGATGGGGTTGGGGATTTAGCTCAGTGGTAGAGTGCTTGCCTAGCAGGCACAAGGCCCTGGGTTGGGTCCCCAGCTACGGCAAAATAATAAAAATTAAAATAAAAAAAAATATAAAAGAAATGTAAAATTTAAAATAGCCCTGGAATGCGCGGTGGTGATTGTGGTGGTGGTGGTGTATCATTTAATCACAGTGTGTGTGTGTGTGTGTGTGTGTGTGTGTGTGTGTGTGTGTGTGTGTGTGTATGTGTGTGTGTGAATGTCTGTCTGTCTGTCTGTCTGTGTGCCTGGTTACGAGATTATAATTACTTAATTTATGCCCATCTTTCTTTCCAGTTCCTTAGGCTCTCTGGTCTCTGTGGCTTTCTTTTTTTCTTTTGTTTTTTTGGCTTTATTATTATTATTATTATTATTATTATTATTATTATTATTTTTGGTTTGTTTCATTTTTTTGTTTTTTGTTTTTCTTTTGTGTTGTTGTTGTTTCCTAAGAAGAGTTAATCTAGATATGGCCCGTGTATGTAGGAATTACAGTTTAATCACAGTGTGTGTGTGTGTGTGTGTGTGTGTGTGTGTGTGTGTGTGTGTGTGTGTATGTGTGTGTGTGTGTCTATCTGAATACAGGAGTATAAGTTCCTAAGTTGAGTTCTATCATCATGAAAGAAGGAGACAGGACACCAAGGGCACATAAAATCAGCAGAGAATCATATTTAGCCCCGGTTTGCAAGAACCTTTTATTAGCCTAAATACTGCTGGAATAATCAAGAAAAAGTCCAGGCCTCAGGGGTGGGTGGAAGTGAGGCTGATCTCCATCTTTTCAGCTACTTAGGACCTCTAGACCTTCTGTTTCCTTTTGTTTTATGTGTGTTGTTGTTTTTCCCGGTCTGTAAATACACATTTCTTGCCCGCTGGTGAGGTGGAGGTGTATGCCTTTCATCCCAGAATTCAGGAAGCAGAGGGGAGTTGTGTTTTCTTTCTTTCTGTCTGTCTTTCAGCCTTTCTTTCTTTCTGTCTGTCTTTCTTCCTTTTTTCTTTTAAGTTCTGGGCCTCTAGAGGCCTTGAAAACACAGAGAACAAAAAGAAAAAAAACAAAACAAAACAAAACAGAATTTCCACAGTTTGTCACATGGTGGCTTCCATCTTGGTGAGGTCACCGGGTAAGATGGCTGCCATCCTCTTGAATGCTTCCATGTTGGTGAGGTCAACGGGCCATTCTGAAAAGTTTAGAACTGTGACCGATCCACCCCTCACCGCCCCCTCCCCCCAAGTAGGCCTACAGGCTCACATGCACGTGCATGAGCATACGTGTACATGCATGAATACGTTTTGAAATTAAACTAAATGTACAGTAAAGTTAACAGGAGAAGAAATTAAAAACACACACAGAGAAAAATGTTCCTGGGGTTTTATTTTATATTTTTAAATTCTTGATTGATTTTTTGACACAGGTTTTTTTCTGTGTAACAGTCCTGCCTGTCCTGGAACTCGCTGTGTAGACCAGGCTAGCCTCAGAGTCACACAGATCCACCTGCATCTGCTTCCAAAGTGCTGGGATTAAAGGTGAGCACAATACTCACCTGGCTATAAATCTTTTTTTTAATTAAAGAATCAAGCAAATCAGAGGGCAGTGGCCTGTCCTCCACCAACCCCCACCCCATGTACCTTGTGTGCATAACCAGAGACATGTAAATACGTTTTTGAGATTAAACTAAAGGTACAATAAAATAACATAATAAATAAGAAAGTAAACATGCCTTTAATCCCAGCACTTGGTAGGCAGAGCCAGGTGGATCTCTGTGAGTTTGAGGCCAGCCTGCTCTACAGCAGAGTGAGTTTCAGGAACTCTGTCTCAAAAACCCTGTCTTGAAAAAGCAAATTCTAAAAATTAATAAATACATAGATAGATAGATAGATAGATAGATAGATAGATACATACATACATACATACATACATACATGCATGCATAAGTAAATAAAAGAGGCCTGACTACCTTAGAGTTGCCTGGACCCCGGGGCCTACCCCTTCCCTCATAAATCAGATCCCCAGCACTGCTGTCTGTTGTTTGTTTCATTCCAAGTGAATTATATTTTTTTATGTTTATGTTTATTGATTTAATTTTCACCTTTTTTTTCTGGTTATTGCTGTTTTTTGAGAGACAGGGTCTATCTGTGTCATGCTGCCTCTCCTGGAACTGTCTCTCTCACTGCGTGTGTGTGTGTGTGTGTGTGTGTGTCTGTGTGTCTGTGTGTCTGTGTTTGTGTGTCTGTATGTGTCTGGGTCTGTGTCTGGGTCTCTGTGTGTATGTATGTATGTATGTATGTATGTATGTATGTATATCTCTCTGCATACAGGAGTATAAGTTCCTAAGTTGAGTTCTGTCATCATGAAAGAAGGAGACAGGACAACGAGGGCACCTAAAATCAGCAGAGAATCATATTTAGCCCCGGTTTGCAAGAACCTTTTATTAGCCTAAATACTGCTGGAATAATCAAGAAAAAGTCCAGGCCTCAGGGGTGGGTGGAAGTGAGGCTGATCTCCATCTTTTCAGCTACTTAGGGTCTCTAGACCTTCTGTTTCCTTTTGTTTTATGTGTGTTGTTGTTTTCACCGGTCTGTAAATACACATTTCTTGCCCGCTGGTGAGGTGGAGGTGTATGCCTTTCATCCCAGAATTCAGGAAGCAGAGGGGCGTTGTGTTTTCTTTCTTTCTGTCTGTCTTTCAGCCTTTCTTTCTTTCTGTCTGTCTTTCTTCCTTTTTTCTTTTAAGTTCTGGGCCTCTAGAGGCCTTGAAAACACAGAGAACAAAAAGAAAAACAAACAAACAGAATTTCCACAGTTTGTCACATGGTGGCTTCCATCTTGGTGAGGTCACCGGGTAAGATGGCTGCCATCCTCTTGAATGCTTCCATGTTGGTGAGGTCAACGGGCCATTCTGAAAAGTTTAGAACTGTGACTGATCCACCCCTCACCGCCCCCCCCCCCCAAGCAGGCCTACAGGCTCACATGCACGTGCATGAGCATACGTGTACATGCATGAATACATTTTGAAATTAAACGAAATGTACAGTAAAGTTAACAGGAGAAGAAATTAAAAACACACACAGAGAAAAATGTTCCTGGGGTTTTATTTTATATTTTTAAATTCTTGATTGATTTTTTGACACAGGTTTTTTTCTGTGTAACAGTCCTGGCTGTCCTGGAACTCGCTTTGTAGACCAGGCTAGCCTCAGACTCACACAGATCCACCTGCATCTGCTTCCAAAGTTCGGGTATTAAATGTGAGCACAATACTCACCTGGCTATAAATGTATTTTTTTAATTAAAGAATCTAACAAAGTGGAGGGCAGTGGCTTGTCCTCCACCAACCCCCACCCCACACACCTTGTGTGCACACACAGGCATACACAGAGACACGTAAATACATTTTTGAGATTAAACTAAATGTACAATAAAATAACATAATAAATAAGAAAGTAAACATGCCTTTAATCCCAGCACTCGGAGGCAGAGCCAGGTGGATCTATGTGAGTTTGAGGCCAGCCTGGTCTGCAGAGTGAGCTCCAGGACAGCCTCCAAAGCTACAGAGAAACCCTGTCTCGAAAAAAAACAAACAAACAAACAAACAAACAAACAGACAAAAATGTAAAATAGATGGGGTTGGGGATTTAGCTCAGTGGTAGAGTGCTTGCCTAGCAGGCACAAGGCCCTGGGTTGGGTCCCCAGCTACGGCAAAATAATAAAAATTAAAATAAAAAAAAATATAAAAGAAATGTAAAATTTAAAATAGCCCTGGAATGCGCGGTGGTGATTGTGGTGGTGGTGGTGTATCATTTAATCACAGTGTGTGTGTGTGTGTGTGTGTGTGTGTGTGTGTGTGTGTGTGTGTGTGTGTATGTGTGTGTGTGAATGTCTGTCTGTCTGTCTGTCTGTGTGCCTGGTTACGAGATTATAATTACTTAATTTATGCCCATCTTTCTTTCCAGTTCCTTAGGCTCTCTGGTCTCTGTGGCTTTCTTTTTTTCTTTTGTTTTTTTGGCTTTATTATTATTATTATTATTATTATTATTATTATTATTATTATTTTTGGTTTGTTTCATTTTTTTGTTTTTTGTTTTTCTTTTGTGTTGTTGTTGTTTCCTAAGAAGAGTTAATCTAGATATGGCCCGTGTATGTAGGAATTACAGTTTAATCACAGTGTGTGTGTGTGTGTGTGTGTGTGTGTGTGTGTGTGTGTGTGTGTGTGTATGTGTGTGTGTGTGTCTATCTGAATACAGGAGTATAAGTTCCTAAGTTGAGTTCTATCATCATGAAAGAAGGAGACAGGACACCAAGGGCACATAAAATCAGCAGAGAATCATATTTAGCCCCGGTTTGCAAGAACCTTTTATTAGCCTAAATACTGCTGGAATAATCAAGAAAAAGTCCAGGCCTCAGGGGTGGGTGGAAGTGAGGCTGATCTCCATCTTTTCAGCTACTTAGGACCTCTAGACCTTCTGTTTCCTTTTGTTTTATGTGTGTTGTTGTTTTTCCCGGTCTGTAAATACACATTTCTTGCCCGCTGGTGAGGTGGAGGTGTATGCCTTTCATCCCAGAATTCAGGAAGCAGAGGGGAGTTGTGTTTTCTTTCTTTCTGTCTGTCTTTCAGCCTTTCTTTCTTTCTGTCTGTCTTTCTTCCTTTTTTCTTTTAAGTTCTGGGCCTCTAGAGGCCTTGAAAACACAGAGAACAAAAAGAAAAAAAACAAAACAAAACAAAACAGAATTTCCACAGTTTGTCACATGGTGGCTTCCATCTTGGTGAGGTCACCGGGTAAGATGGCTGCCATCCTCTTGAATGCTTCCATGTTGGTGAGGTCAACGGGCCATTCTGAAAAGTTTAGAACTGTGACCGATCCACCCCTCACCGCCCCCTCCCCCCAAGTAGGCCTACAGGCTCACATGCACGTGCATGAGCATACGTGTACATGCATGAATACGTTTTGAAATTAAACTAAATGTACAGTAAAGTTAACAGGAGAAGAAATTAAAAACACACACAGAGAAAAATGTTCCTGGGGTTTTATTTTATATTTTTAAATTCTTGATTGATTTTTTGACACAGGTTTTTTTCTGTGTAACAGTCCTGCCTGTCCTGGAACTCGCTGTGTAGACCAGGCTAGCCTCAGAGTCACACAGATCCACCTGCATCTGCTTCCAAAGTGCTGGGATTAAAGGTGAGCACAATACTCACCTGGCTATAAATCTTTTTTTTAATTAAAGAATCAAGCAAATCAGAGGGCAGTGGCCTGTCCTCCACCAACCCCCACCCCATGTACCTTGTGTGCATAACCAGAGACATGTAAATACGTTTTTGAGATTAAACTAAAGGTACAATAAAATAACATAATAAATAAGAAAGTAAACATGCCTTTAATCCCAGCACTTGGTAGGCAGAGCCAGGTGGATCTCTGTGAGTTTGAGGCCAGCCTGCTCTACAGCAGAGTGAGTTTCAGGAACTCTGTCTCAAAAACCCTGTCTTGAAAAAGCAAATTCTAAAAATTAATAAATACATAGATAGATAGATAGATAGATAGATAGATAGATAGATAGATACATACATACATACATACATACATACATGCATGCATAAGTAAATAAAAGAGGCCTGACTACCTTAGAGTTGCCTGGACCCCGGGGCCTACCCCTTCCCTCATAAATCAGATCCCCAGCACTGCTGTCTGTTGTTTGTTTCATTCCAAGTGAATTATATTTTTTTATGTTTATGTTTATTGATTTAATTTTCACCTTTTTTTTCTGGTTATTGCTGTTTTTTGAGAGACAGGGTCTATCTGTGTCATGCTGCCTCTCCTGGAACTGTCTCTCTCACTGCGTGTGTGTGTGTGTGTGTGTGTGTGTCTGTGTGTCTGTGTGTCTGTGTTTGTGTGTCTGTATGTGTCTGGGTCTGTGTCTGGGTCTCTGTGTGTATGTATGTATGTATGTATGTATGTATGTATGTATATCTCTCTGCATACAGGAGTATAAGTTCCTAAGTTGAGTTCTGTCATCATGAAAGAAGGAGACAGGACACCGAGGGCACCTAAAATCAGCAGAGAATCATATTTAGCCCCGGTTTGCAAGAACCTTTTATTAGCCTAAATACTGCTGGAATAATCAAGAAAAAGTCCAGGCCTCAGGGGTGGGTGGAAGTGAGGCTGATCTCCATCTTTTCAGCTACTTAGGGTCTCTAGACCTTCTGTTTCCTTTTGTTTTATGTGTGTTGTTGTTTTCACCGGTCTGTAAATACACATTTCTTGCCCGCTGGTGAGGTGGAGGTGTATGCCTTTCATCCCAGAATTCAGGAAGCAGAGGGGCGTTGTGTTTTCTTTCTTTCTGTCTGTCTTTCAGCCTTTCTTTCTTTCTGTCTGTCTTTCTTCCTTTTTTCTTTTAAGTTCTGGGCCTCTAGAGGCCTTGAAAACACAGAGAACAAAAAGAAAAACAAACAAACAGAATTTCCACAGTTTGTCACATGGTGGCTTCCATCTTGGTGAGGTCACCGGGTAAGATGGCTGCCATCCTCTTGAATGCTTCCATGTTGGTGAGGTCAACGGGCCATTCTGAAAAGTTTAGAACTGTGACTGATCCACCCCTCACCGCCCCCCCCCCCCCAAGCAGGCCTACAGGCTCACATGCACGTGCATGAGCATACGTGTACATGCATGAATACATTTTGAAATTAAACGAAATGTACAGTAAAGTTAACAGGAGAAGAAATTAAAAACACACACAGAGAAAAATGTTCCTGGGGTTTTATTTTATATTTTTAAATTCTTGATTGATTTTTTGACACAGGTTTTTTTCTGTGTAACAGTCCTGGCTGTCCTGGAACTCGCTTTGTAGACCAGGCTAGCCTCAGACTCACACAGATCCACCTGCATCTGCTTCCAAAGTTCGGGTATTAAATGTGAGCACAATACTCACCTGGCTATAAATGTATTTTTTTAATTAAAGAATCTAACAAAGTGGAGGGCAGTGGCTTGTCCTCCACCAACCCCCACCCCACACACCTTGTGTGCACACACAGGCATACACAGAGACACGTAAATACATTTTTGAGATTAAACTAAATGTACAATAAAATAACATAATAAATAAGAAAGTAAACATGCCTTTAATCCCAGCACTCGGAGGCAGAGCCAGGTGGATCTATGTGAGTTTGAGGCCAGCCTGGTCTGCAGAGTGAGCTCCAGGACAGCCTCCAAAGCTACAGAGAAACCCTGTCTCGAAAAAAAACAAACAAACAAACAAACAAACAAACAGACAAAAATGTAAAATAGATGGGGTTGGGGATTTAGCTCAGTGGTAGAGTGCTTGCCTAGCAGGCACAAGGCCCTGGGTTGGGTCCCCAGCTACGGCAAAATAATAAAAATTAAATAAAAAAAAATATAAAAGAAATGTAAAATTTAAAATAGCCCTGGAATGCGCGGTGGTGATTGTGGTGGTGGTGGTGTATCATTTAATCACAGTGTGTGTGTGTGTGTGTGTGTGTGTGTGTGTGTGTGTGTGTGTGTGTGTGTATGTGTGTGTGTGAATGTCTGTCTGTCTGTCTGTCTGTGTGCCTGGTTACGAGATTATAATTACTTAATTTATGCCCATCTTTCTTTCCAGTTCCTTAGGCTCTCTGGTCTCTGTGGCTTTCTTTTTTTTCTTTTGTTTTTTGGCTTTATTATTATTATTATTATTATTATTATTATTATTATTATTATTTTTGGTTTGTTCATTTTTTTGTTTTTTGTTTTTCTTTGTGTTGTTGTTGTTTCCTAAGAAGAGTTAATCTAGATATGGCCCGTGTATGTAGGAATTACAGTTTAATCACAGTGTGTGTGTGTGTGTGTGTGTGTGTGTGTGTGTGTGTGTGTGTGTGTATGTGTGTGTGTGTGTCTATCTGAATACAGGAGTATAAGTTCCTAAGTTGAGTTCTATCATCATGAAAGAAGGAGACAGGACACCAAGGGCACATAAAATCAGCAGAGAATCATATTTAGCCCCGGTTTGCAAGAACCTTTTATTAGCCTAAATACTGCTGGAATAATCAAGAAAAAGTCCAGGCCTCAGGGGTGGGTGGAAGTGAGGCTGATCTCCATCTTTTCAGCTACTTAGGACCTCTAGACCTTCTGTTTCCTTTTGTTTTATGTGTGTTGTTGTTTTTCCCGGTCTGTAAATACACATTTCTTGCCCGCTGGTGAGGTGGAGGTGTATGCCTTTCATCCCAGAATTCAGGAAGCAGAGGGGAGTTGTGTTTTCTTTCTTTCTGTCTGTCTTTCAGCCTTTCTTTCTTTCTGTCTGTCTTTCTTCCTTTTTTCTTTTAAGTTCTGGGCCTCTAGAGGCCTTGAAAACACAGAGAACAAAAAGAAAAAAAACAAAACAAAACAAAACAGAATTTCCACAGTTTGTCACATGGTGGCTTCCATCTTGGTGAGGTCACCGGGTAAGATGGCTGCCATCCTCTTGAATGCTTCCATGTTGGTGAGGTCAACGGGCCATTCTGAAAAGTTTAGAACTGTGACCGATCCACCCCTCACCGCCCCCTCCCCCCAAGTAGGCCTACAGGCTCACATGCACGTGCATGAGCATACGTGTACATGCATGAATACGTTTTGAAATTAAACTAAATGTACAGTAAAGTTAACAGGAGAAGAAATTAAAAACACACACAGAGAAAAATGTTCCTGGGGTTTTATTTTATATTTTTAAATTCTTGATTGATTTTTTGACACAGGTTTTTTTCTGTGTAACAGTCCTGCCTGTCCTGGAACTCGCTGTGTAGACCAGGCTAGCCTCAGAGTCACACAGATCCACCTGCATCTGCTTCCAAAGTGCTGGGATTAAAGGTGAGCACAATACTCACCTGGCTATAAATCTTTTTTTTAATTAAAGAATCAAGCAAATCAGAGGGCAGTGGCCTGTCCTCCACCAACCCCCACCCCATGTACCTTGTGTGCATAACCAGAGACATGTAAATACGTTTTTGAGATTAAACTAAAGGTACAATAAAATAACATAATAAATAAGAAAGTAAACATGCCTTTAATCCCAGCACTTGGTAGGCAGAGCCAGGTGGATCTCTGTGAGTTTGAGGCCAGCCTGCTCTACAGCAGAGTGAGTTTCAGGAACTCTGTCTCAAAAACCCTGTCTTGAAAAAGCAAATTCTAAAAATTAATAAATACATAGATAGATAGATAGATAGATAGATAGATAGATAGATACATACATACATACATACATGCATGCATAAGTAAATAAAAGAGGCCTGACTACCTTAGAGTTGCCTGGACCCCGGGGCCTACCCCTTCCCTCATAAATCAGATCCCCAGCACTGCTGTCTGTTGTTTGTTTCATTCCAAGTGAATTATATTTTTTTATGTTTATGTTTATTGATTTAATTTTCACCTTTTTTTTCTGGTTATTGCTGTTTTTTGAGAGACAGGGTCTATCTGTGTCATGCTGCCTCTCCTGGAACTGTCTCTCTCACTGCGTGTGTGTGTGTGTGTGTGTGTGTGTGTGTGTGTGTGTGTGTGTCTGTGTGTCTGTGTGTCTGTGTTTGTGTGTCTGTATGTGTCTGGGTCTGTGTCTGGGTCTCTGTGTGTATGTATGTATGTATGTATGTATGTATGTATGTATGTATATCTCTCTGCATACAGGAGTATAAGTTCCTAAGTTGAGTTCTGTCATCATGAAAGAAGGAGACAGGACACCGAGGGCACCTAAAATCAGCAGAGAATCATATTTAGCCCCGGTTTGCAAGAACCTTTTATTAGCCTAAATACTGCTGGAATAATCAAGAAAAAGTCCAGGCCTCAGGGGTGGGTGGAAGTGAGGCTGATCTCCATCTTTTCAGCTACTTAGGGTCTCTAGACCTTCTGTTTCCTTTTGTTTTATGTGTGTTGTTGTTTTCACCGGTCTGTAAATACACATTTCTTGCCCGCTGGTGAGGTGGAGGTGTATGCCTTTCATCCCAGAATTCAGGAAGCAGAGGGGCGTTGTGTTTTCTTTCTTTCTGTCTGTCTTTCAGCCTTTCTTTCTTTCTGTCTGTCTTTCTTCCTTTTTTCTTTTAAGTTCTGGGCCTCTAGAGGCCTTGAAAACACAGAGAACAAAAAGAAAAACAAACAAACAGAATTTCCACAGTTTGTCACATGGTGGCTTCCATCTTGGTGAGGTCACCGGGTAAGATGGCTGCCATCCTCTTGAATGCTTCCATGTTGGTGAGGTCAACGGGCCATTCTGAAAAGTTTAGAACTGTGACTGATCCACCCCTCACCGCCCCCCCCCCCCCAAGCAGGCCTACAGGCTCACATGCACGTGCATGAGCATACGTGTAGATGCATGAATACATTTTGAAATTAAACGAAATGTACAGTAAAGTTAACAGGAGAAGAAATTAAAAACACACACAGAGAAAAATGTTCCTGGGGTTTTATTTTATATTTTTAAATTCTTGATTGATTTTTTGACACAGGTTTTTTTCTGTGTAACAGTCCTGGCTGTCCTGGAACTCGCTTTGTAGACCAGGCTAGCCTCAGACTCACACAGATCCACCTGCATCTGCTTCCAAAGTTCGGGTATTAAATGTGAGCACAATACTCACCTGGCTATAAATGTATTTTTTTAATTAAAGAATCTAACAAAGTGGAGGGCAGTGGCTTGTCCTCCACCAACCCCCACCCCACACACCTTGTGTGCACACACAGGCATACACAGAGACACGTAAATACATTTTTGAGATTAAACTAAATGTACAATAAAATAACATAATAAATAAGAAAGTAAACATGCCTTTAATCCCAGCACTCGGAGGCAGAGCCAGGTGGATCTATGTGAGTTTGAGGCCAGCCTGGTCTGCAGAGTGAGCTCCAGGACAGCCTCCAAAGCTACAGAGAAACCCTGTCTCGAAAAAAAACAAACAAACAAACAAACAAACAAACAGACAAAAATGTAAAATAGATGGGGTTGGGGATTTAGCTCAGTGGTAGAGTGCTTGCCTAGCAGGCACAAGGCCCTGGGTTGGGTCCCCAGCTACGGCAAAATAATAAAAATTAAAATAAAAAAAAATATAAAAGAAATGTAAAATTTAAAATAGCCCTGGAATGCGCGGTGGTGATTGTGGTGGTGGTGGTGTATCATTTAATCACAGTGTGTGTGTGTGTGTGTGTGTGTGTGTGTGTGTGTGTGTGTGTGTGTATGTGTGTGTGTGAATGTCTGTCTGTCTGTCTGTCTGTGTGCCTGGTTACGAGATTATAATTACTTAATTTATGCCCATCTTTCTTTCCAGTTCCTTAGGCTCTCTGGTCTCTGTGGCTTTCTTTTTTTCTTTTGTTTTTTTGGCTTTATTATTATTATTATTATTATTATTATTATTATTATTATTTTTGGTTTGTTTCATTTTTTTGTTTTTTGTTTTTCTTTTGTGTTGTTGTTGTTTCCTAAGAAGAGTTAATCTAGATATGGCCCGTGTATGTAGGAATTACAGTTTAATCACAGTGTGTGTGTGTGTGTGTGTGTGTGTGTGTGTGTGTGTGTGTGTGTGTATGTGTGTGTGTGTGTCTATCTGAATACAGGAGTATAAGTTCCTAAGTTGAGTTCTATCATCATGAAAGAAGGAGACAGGACACCAAGGGCACATAAAATCAGCAGAGAATCATATTTAGCCCCGGTTTGCAAGAACCTTTTATTAGCCTAAATACTGCTGGAATAATCAAGAAAAAGTCCAGGCCTCAGGGGTGGTGGAAGTGAGGCTGATCTCCATCTTTTCAGCTACTTAGGACCTCTAGACCTTCTGTTTCCTTTTGTTTTATGTGTGTTGTTGTTTTTCCCGGTCTGTAAATACACATTTCTTGCCCGCTGGTGAGGTGGAGGTGTATGCCTTTCATCCCAGAATTCAGGAAGCAGAGGGGAGTTGTGTTTTCTTTCTTTCTGTCTGTCTTTCAGCCTTTCTTTCTTTCTGTCTGTCTTTCTTCCTTTTTTCTTTTAAGTTCTGGGCCTCTAGAGGCCTTGAAAACACAGAGAACAAAAAGAAAAAAAAAAAAACAAAACAAACAGAATTTCCACAGTTTGTCACATGGTGGCTTCCATCTTGGTGAGGTCACCGGGTAAGATGGCTGCCATCCTCTTGAATGCTTCCATGTTGGTGAGGTCAACGGGCCATTCTGAAAAGTTTAGAACTGTGACCGATCCACCCCTCACCGCCCCCTCCCCCCAAGTAGGCCTACAGGCTCACATGCACGTGCATGAGCATACGTGTAGATGCATGAATACATTTTGAAATTAAACGAAATGTACAGTAAAGTTAACAGGAGAAGAAATTAAAAACACACACAGAGAAAAATGTTCCTGGGGTTTTATTTTATATTTTTAAATTCTTGATTGATTTTTTGACACAGGTTTTTTTCTGTGTAACAGTCCTGGCTGTCCTGGAACTCGCTTTGTAGACCAGGCTAGCCTCAGACTCACACAGATCCACCTGCATCTGCTTCCAAAGTTCGGGTATTAAATGTGAGCACAATACTCACCTGGCTATAAATGTATTTTTTTAATTAAAGAATCTAACAAAGTGGAGGGCAGTGGCTTGTCCTCCACCAACCCCCACCCCACACACCTTGTGTGCACACACAGGCATACACAGAGACACGTAAATACATTTTTGAGATTAAACTAAATGTACAATAAAATAACATAATAAATAAGAAAGTAAACATGCCTTTAATCCCAGCACTCGGAGGCAGAGCCAGGTGGATCTATGTGAGTTTGAGGCCAGCCTGGTCTGCAGAGTGAGCTCCAGGACAGCCTCCAAAGCTACAGAGAAACCCTGTCTCGAAAAAAAACAAACAAACAAACAAACAAACAAACAGACAAAAATGTAAAATAGATGGGGTTGGGGATTTAGCTCAGTGGTAGAGTGCTTGCCTAGCAGGCACAAGGCCCTGGGTTGGGTCCCCAGCTACGGCAAAATAATAAAAATTAAAATAAAAAAAAATATAAAAGAAATGTAAAATTTAAAATAGCCCTGGAATGCGCGGTGGTGATTGTGGTGGTGGTGGTGTATCATTTAATCACAGTGTGTGTGTGTGTGTGTGTGTGTGTGTGTGTGTGTGTGTGTGTGTGTGTGTGTTGTGTGTGTGTGTGTATGTGTGTGTGTGAATGTCTGTCTGTCTGTCTGTCTGTGTGCCTGGTTACGAGATTATAATTACTTAATTTATGCCCATCTTTCTTTCCAGTTCCTTAGGCTCTCTGGTCTCTGTGGCTTTCTTTTTTTCTTTTGTTTTTTTGGCTTTATTATTATTATTATTATTATTATTATTATTATTATTATTATTTTTGGTTTGTTCATTTTTTTGTTTTTTGTTTTTCTTTTGTGTTGTTGTTGTTTCCTAAGAAGAGTTAATCTAGATATGGCCCGTGTATGTAGGAATTACAGTTTAATCACAGTGTGTGTGTGTGTGTGTGTGTGTGTGTGTGTGTGTGTGTGTGTGTGTATGTGTGTGTGTGTGTCTATCTGAATACAGGAGTATAAGTTCCTAAGTTGAGTTCTATCATCATGAAAGAAGGAGACAGGACACCAAGGGCACATAAAATCAGCAGAGAATCATATTTAGCCCCGGTTTGCAAGAACCTTTTATTAGCCTAAATACTGCTGGAATAATCAAGAAAAAGTCCAGGCCTCAGGGGTGGGTGGAAGTGAGGCTGATCTCCATCTTTTCAGCTACTTAGGACCTCTAGACCTTCTGTTTCCTTTTGTTTTATGTGTGTTGTTGTTTTTTCCCGGTCTGTAAATACACATTTCTTGCCCGCTGGTGAGGTGGAGGTGTATGCCTTTCATCCCGAATTCAGGAAGCAGAGGGAGTTGTGTTTTCTTTCTTTCTGTCTGTCTTTCAGCCTTTCTTTCTTTCTGTCTGTCTTTCTTCCTTTTTTCTTTTAAGTTCTGGGCCTCTAGAGGCCTTGAAAACACAGAGAACAAAAAGAAAAAAAAAAAAAACAAAACAAAACAGAATTTCCACAGTTTGTCACATGGTGGCTTCCATCTTGGTGAGGTCACCGGGTAAGATGGCTGCCATCCTCTTGAATGCTTCCATGTTGGTGAGGTCAACGGGCCATTCTGAAAAGTTTAGAACTGTGACCGATCCACCCCTCACCGCCCCCTCCCCCCAAGTAGGCCTACAGGCTCACATGCACGTGCATGAGCATACGTGTACATGCATGAATACGTTTTGAAATTAAACTAAATGTACAGTAAAGTTAACAGGAGAAGAAATTAAAACACACACAGAGAAAAATGTTCTGGGGTTTTATTTTATATTTTAAATTCTTGATTGATTTTTGACACAGGTTTTTTTCTGTGTAACAGTCCTGGCTGTCCTGGAACTCGCTGTGTAGACCAGGCTAGCCTCAGAGTCACACAGATCCACCTGCATCTGCTTCAAAGTGCTGGGATTAAAGGGGCACAATACTACTGGCTATAATCTTTTTATTTTAATTAAAGAATCAAGCAAATCAGAGGACAGTGCCTGTATCACACAACCCCACCCCACACCCCATGTACCTTGTGTGCATAACCAGAGACATGTAAATACGTTTTTGAGATTAAACTAAAGGTACAATAAAATAACATAATAAATAAGAAAGTAAACATGCCTTTAATCCCAGCACTTGGTAGGCAGAGCCAGGTGGATCTCTGTGAGTTTGAGGCCAGCCTGCTCTACAGCAGAGTGAGTTTCAGGAACTCTGTCTCAAAAACCCTGTCTTGAAAAAGCAAATTCTAAAAATTAATAAATACATAGATAGATAGATAGATAGATAGATAGATAGATACATACATACATACATACATACATACATACATGCATGCATAAGTAAATAAAAGAGGCCTGACTACCTTAGAGTTGCCTGGACCCCGGGGCCTACCCCTTCCCTCATAAATCAGATCCCCAGCACTGCTGTCTGTTGTTTGTTTCATTCCAAGTGAATTATATTTTTTTATGTTTATGTTTATTGATTTAATTTTCACCTTTTTTTTCTGGTTATTGCTGTTTTTTGAGAGACAGGGTCTATCTGTGTCATGCTGCCTCTCCTGGAACTGTCTCTCTCACTGCGTGTGTGTGTGTGTGTGTGTGTGTGTGTGTGTGTGTGTGTGTGTGTCTGTGTGTCTGTGTGTCTGTGTTTGTGTGTCTGTATGTGTCTGGGTCTGTGTCTGGGTCTCTGTGTGTATGTATGTATGTATGTATGTATGTATGTATGTATGTATATCTCTCTGCATACAGGAGTATAAGTTCCTAAGTTGAGTTCTGTCATCATGAAAGAAGGAGACAGGACACCGAGGGCACCTAAAATCAGCAGAGAATCATATTTAGCCCCGGTTTGCAAGAACCTTTTATTAGCCTAAATACTGCTGGAATAATCAAGAAAAAGTCCAGGCCTCAGGGGTGGGTGGAAGTGAGGCTGATCTCCATCTTTTCAGCTACTTAGGGTCTCTAGACCTTCTGTTTCCTTTTGTTTTATGTGTGTTGTTGTTTTCACCGGTCTGTAAATACACATTTCTTGCCCGCTGGTGAGGTGGAGGTGTATGCCTTTCATCCCAGAATTCAGGAAGCAGAGGGGCGTTGTGTTTTCTTTCTTTCTGTCTGTCTTTCAGCCTTTCTTTCTTTCTGTCTGTCTTTCTTCCTTTTTTCTTTTAAGTTCTGGGCCTCTAGAGGCCTTGAAAACACAGAGAACAAAAAGAAAAACAAACAAACAGAATTTCCACAGTTTGTCACATGGTGGCTTCCATCTTGGTGAGGTCACCGGGTAAGATGGCTGCCATCCTCTTGAATGCTTCCATGTTGGTGAGGTCAACGGGCCATTCTGAAAAGTTTAGAACTGTGACTGATCCACCCCTCACCGCCCCCCCCCCCCCCAAGCAGGCCTACAGGCTCACATGCACGTGCATGAGCATACGTGTAGATGCATGAATACATTTTGAAATTAAACGAAATGTACAGTAAAGTTAACAGGAGAAGAAATTAAAAACACACACAGAGAAAAATGTTCCTGGGGTTTTATTTTATATTTTTAAATTCTTGATTGATTTTTTGACACAGGTTTTTTTCTGTGTAACAGTCCTGGCTGTCCTGGAACTCGCTTTGTAGACCAGGCTAGCCTCAGACTCACACAGATCCACCTGCATCTGCTTCCAAAGTTCGGGTATTAAATGTGAGCACAATACTCACCTGGCTATAAATGTATTTTTTTAATTAAAGAATCTAACAAAGTGGAGGGCAGTGGCTTGTCCTCCACCAACCCCCACCCCACACACCTTGTGTGCACACACAGGCATACACAGAGACACGTAAATACATTTTTGAGATTAAACTAAATGTACAATAAAATAACATAATAAATAAGAAAGTAAACATGCCTTTAATCCCAGCACTCGGAGGCAGAGCCAGGTGGATCTATGTGAGTTTGAGGCCAGCCTGGTCTGCAGAGTGAGCTCCAGGACAGCCTCCAAAGCTACAGAGAAACCCTGTCTCGAAAAAAAACAAACAAACAAACAAACAAACAAACAGACAAAAATGTAAAATAGATGGGGTTGGGGATTTAGCTCAGTGGTAGAGTGCTTGCCTAGCAGGCACAAGGCCCTGGGTTGGGTCCCCAGCTACGGCAAAATAATAAAAATTAAAATAAAAAAAAATATAAAAGAAATGTAAAATTTAAAATAGCCCTGGAATGCGCGGTGGTGATTGTGGTGGTGGTGGTGTATCATTTAATCACAGTGTGTGTGTGTGTGTGTGTGTGTGTGTGTGTGTGTGTGTGTGTGTGTATGTGTGTGTGTGAATGTCTGTCTGTCTGTCTGTCTGTGTGCCTGGTTACGAGATTATAATTACTTAATTTATGCCCATCTTTCTTTCCAGTTCCTTAGGCTCTCTGGTCTCTGTGGCTTTCTTTTTTTTCTTTTGTTTTTTTGGCTTTATTATTATTATTATTATTATTATTATTATTATTATTATTTTTGGTTTGTTTCATTTTTTTGTTTTTTGTTTTTCTTTTGTGTTGTTGTTGTTTCCTAAGAAGAGTTAATCTAGATATGGCCCGTGTATGTAGGAATTACAGTTTAATCACAGTGTGTGTGTGTGTGTGTGTGTGTGTGTGTGTGTGTGTGTGTATGTGTGTGTGTGTGTCTATCTGAATACAGGAGTATAAGTTCCTAAGTTGAGTTCTATCATCATGAAAGAAGGAGACAGGACACCAAGGGCACATAAAATCAGCAGAGAATCATATTTAGCCCCGGTTTGCAAGAACCTTTTATTAGCCTAAATACTGCTGGAATAATCAAGAAAAAGTCCAGGCCTCAGGGGTGGGTGGAAGTGAGGCTGATCTCCATCTTTTCAGCTACTTAGGACCTCTAGACCTTCTGTTTCCTTTTGTTTTATGTGTGTTGTTGTTTTTCCCGGTCTGTAAATACACATTTCTTGCCCGCTGGTGAGGTGGAGGTGTATGCCTTTCATCCCAGAATTCAGGAAGCAGAGGGGAGTTGTGTTTTCTTTCTTTCTGTCTGTCTTTCAGCCTTTCTTTCTTTCTGTCTGTCTTTCTTCCTTTTTTCTTTTAAGTTCTGGGCCTCTAGAGGCCTTGAAAACACAGAGAACAAAAAGAAAAAAAAAAAAAACAAAACAAAACAGAATTTCCACAGTTTGTCACATGGTGGCTTCCATCTTGGTGAGGTCACCGGGTAAGATGGCTGCCATCCTCTTGAATGCTTCCATGTTGGTGAGGTCAACGGGCCATTCTGAAAAGTTTAGAACTGTGACCGATCCACCCCTCACCGCCCCCTCCCCCCAAGTAGGCCTACAGGCTCACATGCACGTGCATGAGCATACGTGTACATGCATGAATACGTTTTGAAATTAAACTAAATGTACAGTAAAGTTAACAGGAGAAGAAATTAAAAACACACACAGAGAAAAATGTTCCTGGGGTTTTATTTTATATTTTTAAATTCTTGATTGATTTTTTGACACAGGTTTTTTTCTGTGTAACAGTCCTGCCTGTCCTGGAACTCGCTGTGTAGACCAGGCTAGCCTCAGAGTCACACAGATCCACCTGCATCTGCTTCCAAAGTGCTGGGATTAAAGGTGAGCACAATACTCACCTGGCTATAAATCTTTTTTTTAATTAAAGAATCAAGCAAATCAGAGGGCAGTGGCCTGTCCTCCACCAACCCCCACCCCATGTACCTTGTGTGCATAACCAGAGACATGTAAATACGTTTTTGAGATTAAACTAAAGGTACAATAAAATAACATAATAAATAAGAAAGTAAACATGCCTTTAATCCCAGCACTTGGTAGGCAGAGCCAGGTGGATCTCTGTGAGTTTGAGGCCAGCCTGCTCTACAGCAGAGTGAGTTTCAGGAACTCTGTCTCAAAAACCCTGTCTTGAAAAAGCAAATTCTAAAAATTAATAAATACATAGATAGATAGATAGATAGATAGATAGATAGATACATACATACATACATACATACATACATACATGCATGCATAAGTAAATAAAAGAGGCCTGACTACCTTAGAGTTGCCTGGACCCCGGGGCCTACCCCTTCCCTCATAAATCAGATCCCCAGCACTGCTGTCTGTTGTTTGTTTCATTCCAAGTGAATTATATTTTTTTATGTTTATGTTTATTGATTTAATTTTCACCTTTTTTTTCTGGTTATTGCTGTTTTTTGAGAGACAGGGTCTATCTGTGTCATGCTGCCTCTCCTGGAACTGTCTCTCTCACTGCGTGTGTGTGTGTGTGTGTGTGTGTGTGTGTGTGTGTGTGTGTGTGTCTGTGTGTCTGTGTGTCTGTGTTTGTGTGTCTGTATGTGTCTGGGTCTGTGTCTGGGTCTCTGTGTGTATGTATGTATGTATGTATGTATGTATGTATGTATGTATATCTCTCTGCATACAGGAGTATAAGTTCCTAAGTTGAGTTCTGTCATCATGAAAGAAGGAGACAGGACACCGAGGGCACCTAAAATCAGCAGAGAATCATATTTAGCCCCGGTTTGCAAGAACCTTTTATTAGCCTAAATACTGCTGGAATAATCAAGAAAAAGTCCAGGCCTCAGGGGTGGGTGGAAGTGAGGCTGATCTCCATCTTTTCAGCTACTTAGGGTCTCTAGACCTTCTGTTTCCTTTTGTTTTATGTGTGTTGTTGTTTTCACCGGTCTGTAAATACACATTTCTTGCCCGCTGGTGAGGTGGAGGTGTATGCCTTTCATCCCAGAATTCAGGAAGCAGAGGGGCGTTGTGTTTTCTTTCTTTCTGTCTGTCTTTCAGCCTTTCTTTCTTTCTGTCTGTCTTTCTTCCTTTTTTCTTTTAAGTTCTGGGCCTCTAGAGGCCTTGAAAACACAGAGAACAAAAAGAAAAACAAACAAACAGAATTTCCACAGTTTGTCACATGGTGGCTTCCATCTTGGTGAGGTCACCGGGTAAGATGGCTGCCATCCTCTTGAATGCTTCCATGTTGGTGAGGTCAACGGGCCATTCTGAAAAGTTTAGAACTGTGACTGATCCACCCCTCACCGCCCCCCCCCCCCCCAAGCAGGCCTACAGGCTCACATGCACGTGCATGAGCATACGTGTAGATGCATGAATACATTTTGAAATTAAACGAAATGTACAGTAAAGTTAACAGGAGAAGAAATTAAAAACACACACAGAGAAAAATGTTCCTGGGGTTTTATTTTATATTTTTAAATTCTTGATTGATTTTTTGACACAGGTTTTTTTCTGTGTAACAGTCCTGGCTGTCCTGGAACTCGCTTTGTAGACCAGGCTAGCCTCAGACTCACACAGATCCACCTGCATCTGCTTCCAAAGTTCGGGTATTAAATGTGAGCACAATACTCACCTGGCTATAAATGTATTTTTTTAATTAAAGAATCTAACAAAGTGGAGGGCAGTGGCTTGTCCTCCACCAACCCCCACCCCACACACCTTGTGTGCACACACAGGCATACACAGAGACACGTAAATACATTTTTGAGATTAAACTAAATGTACAATAAAATAACATAATAAATAAGAAAGTAAACATGCCTTTAATCCCAGCACTCGGAGGCAGAGCCAGGTGGATCTATGTGAGTTTGAGGCCAGCCTGGTCTGCAGAGTGAGCTCCAGGACAGCCTCCAAAGCTACAGAGAAACCCTGTCTCGAAAAAAAACAAACAAACAAACAAACAAACAAACAGACAAAAATGTAAAATAGATGGGGTTGGGGATTTAGCTCAGTGGTAGAGTGCTTGCCTAGCAGGCACAAGGCCCTGGGTTGGGTCCCCAGCTACGGCAAAATAATAAAAATTAAAATAAAAAAAAATATAAAAGAAATGTAAAATTTAAAATAGCCCTGGAATGCGCGGTGGTGATTGTGGTGGTGGTGGTGTATCATTTAATCACAGTGTGTGTGTGTGTGTGTGTGTGTGTGTGTGTGTGTGTGTGTGTGTGTATGTGTGTGTGTGAATGTCTGTCTGTCTGTCTGTCTGTGTGCCTGGTTACGAGATTATAATTACTTAATTTATGCCCATCTTTCTTTCCAGTTCCTTAGGCTCTCTGGTCTCTGTGGCTTTCTTTTTTTTCTTTTGTTTTTTTGGCTTTATTATTATTATTATTATTATTATTATTATTATTATTATTATTTTTGGTTTGTTTCATTTTTTTGTTTTTTGTTTTTCTTTTGTGTTGTTGTTGTTTCCTAAGAAGAGTTAATCTAGATATGGCCCGTGTATGTAGGAATTACAGTTTAATCACAGTGTGTGTGTGTGTGTGTGTGTGTGTGTGTGTGTGTGTGTGTGTGTATGTGTGTGTGTGTGTCTATCTGAATACAGGAGTATAAGTTCCTAAGTTGAGTTCTATCATCATGAAAGAAGGAGACAGGACACCAAGGGCACATAAAATCAGCAGAGAATCATATTTAGCCCCGGTTTGCAAGAACCTTTTATTAGCCTAAATACTGCTGGAATAATCAAGAAAAAGTCCAGGCCTCAGGGGTGGGTGGAAGTGAGGCTGATCTCCATCTTTTCAGCTACTTAGGACCTCTAGACCTTCTGTTTCCTTTTGTTTTATGTGTGTTGTTGTTTTTCCCGGTCTGTAAATACACATTTCTTGCCCGCTGGTGAGGTGGAGGTGTATGCCTTTCATCCCAGAATTCAGGAAGCAGAGGGGAGTTGTGTTTTCTTTCTTTCTGTCTGTCTTTCAGCCTTTCTTTCTTTCTGTCTGTCTTTCTTCCTTTTTTCTTTTAAGTTCTGGGCCTCTAGAGGCCTTGAAAACACAGAGAACAAAAAGAAAAAAAAAAAAAACAAAACAAAACAGAATTTCCACAGTTTGTCACATGGTGGCTTCCATCTTGGTGAGGTCACCGGGTAAGATGGCTGCCATCCTCTTGAATGCTTCCATGTTGGTGAGGTCAACGGGCCATTCTGAAAAGTTTAGAACTGTGACCGATCCACCCCTCACCGCCCCCTCCCCCCAAGTAGGCCTACAGGCTCACATGCACGTGCATGAGCATACGTGTACATGCATGAATACGTTTTGAAATTAAACTAAATGTACAGTAAAGTTAACAGGAGAAGAAATTAAAAACACACACAGAGAAAAATGTTCCTGGGGTTTTATTTTATATTTTTAAATTCTTGATTGATTTTTTGACACAGGTTTTTTTCTGTGTAACAGTCCTGCCTGTCCTGGAACTCGCTGTGTAGACCAGGCTAGCCTCAGAGTCACACAGATCCACCTGCATCTGCTTCCAAAGTGCTGGGATTAAAGGTGAGCACAATACTCACCTGGCTATAAATCTTTTTTTTAATTAAAGAATCAAGCAAATCAGAGGGCAGTGGCCTGTCCTCCACCAACCCCCACCCCATGTACCTTGTGTGCATAACCAGAGACATGTAAATACGTTTTTGAGATTAAACTAAAGGTACAATAAAATAACATAATAAATAAGAAAGTAAACATGCCTTTAATCCCAGCACTTGGTAGGCAGAGCCAGGTGGATCTCTGTGAGTTTGAGGCCAGCCTGCTCTACAGCAGAGTGAGTTTCAGGAACTCTGTCTCAAAAACCCTGTCTTGAAAAAGCAAATTCTAAAAATTAATAAATACATAGATAGATAGATAGATAGATAGATAGATAGATACATACATACATACATACATACATACATGCATGCATAAGTAAATAAAAGAGGCCTGACTACCTTAGAGTTGCCTGGACCCCGGGGCCTACCCCTTCCCTCATAAATCAGATCCCCAGCACTGCTGTCTGTTGTTTGTTTCATTCCAAGTGAATTATATTTTTTTATGTTTATGTTTATTGATTTAATTTTCACCTTTTTTTTCTGGTTATTGCTGTTTTTTGAGAGACAGGGTCTATCTGTGTCATGCTGCCTCTCCTGGAACTGTCTCTCTCACTGCGTGTGTGTGTGTGTGTGTGTGTGTGTGTGTGTGTGTGTGTGTGTGTGTCTGTGTGTCTGTGTGTCTGTGTTTGTGTGTCTGTATGTGTCTGGGTCTGTGTCTGGGTCTCTGTGTGTATGTATGTATGTATGTATGTATGTATGTATGTATATCTCTCTGCATACAGGAGTATAAGTTCCTAAGTTGAGTTCTGTCATCATGAAAGAAGGAGACAGGACACCGAGGGCACCTAAAATCAGCAGAGAATCATATTTAGCCCCGGTTTGCAAGAACCTTTTATTAGCCTAAATACTGCTGGAATAATCAAGAAAAAGTCCAGGCCTCAGGGGTGGGTGGAAGTGAGGCTGATCTCCATCTTTTCAGCTACTTAGGGTCTCTAGACCTTCTGTTTCCTTTTGTTTTATGTGTGTTGTTGTTTTCACCGGTCTGTAAATACACATTTCTTGCCCGCTGGTGAGGTGGAGGTGTATGCCTTTCATCCCAGAATTCAGGAAGCAGAGGGGCGTTGTGTTTTCTTTCTTTCTGTCTGTCTTTCAGCCTTTCTTTCTTTCTGTCTGTCTTTCTTCCTTTTTTCTTTTAAGTTCTGGGCCTCTAGAGGCCTTGAAAACACAGAGAACAAAAAGAAAAACAAACAAACAGAATTTCCACAGTTTGTCACATGGTGGCTTCCATCTTGGTGAGGTCACCGGGTAAGATGGCTGCCATCCTCTTGAATGCTTCCATGTTGGTGAGGTCAACGGGCCATTCTGAAAAGTTTAGAACTGTGACTGATCCACCCCTCACCGCCCCCCCCCCCCAAGCAGGCCTACAGGCTCACATGCACGTGCATGAGCATACGTGTAGATGCATGAATACATTTTGAAATTAAACGAAATGTACAGTAAAGTTAACAGGAGAAGAAATTAAAAACACACACAGAGAAAAATGTTCCTGGGGTTTTATTTTATATTTTTAAATTCTTGATTGATTTTTTGACACAGGTTTTTTTCTGTGTAACAGTCCTGGCTGTCCTGGAACTCGCTTTGTAGACCAGGCTAGCCTCAGACTCACACAGATCCACCTGCATCTGCTTCCAAAGTTCGGGTATTAAATGTGAGCACAATACTCACCTGGCTATAAATGTATTTTTTTAATTAAAGAATCTAACAAAGTGGAGGGCAGTGGCTTGTCCTCCACCAACCCCCACCCCACACACCTTGTGTGCACACACAGGCATACACAGAGACACGTAAATACATTTTTGAGATTAAACTAAATGTACAATAAAATAACATAATAAATAAGAAAGTAAACATGCCTTTAATCCCAGCACTCGGAGGCAGAGCCAGGTGGATCTATGTGAGTTTGAGGCCAGCCTGGTCTGCAGAGTGAGCTCCAGGACAGCCTCCAAAGCTACAGAGAAACCCTGTCTCGAAAAAAAACAAACAAACAAACAAACAAACAAACAGACAAAAATGTAAAATAGATGGGGTTGGGGATTTAGCTCAGTGGTAGAGTGCTTGCCTAGCAGGCACAAGGCCCTGGGTTGGGTCCCCAGCTACGGCAAAATAATAAAAATTAAAATAAAAAAAAATATAAAAGAAATGTAAAATTTAAAATAGCCCTGGAATGCGCGGTGGTGATTGTGGTGGTGGTGGTGTATCATTTAATCACAGTGTGTGTGTGTGTGTGTGTGTGTGTGTGTGTGTGTGTGTGTGTGTGTGTGTGTATGTGTGTGTGTGAATGTGTCTGTCTGTCTGTCTGTGTGCCTGGTTACGAGATTATAATTACTTAATTTATGCCCATCTTTCTTTCCAGTTCCTTAGGCTCTCTGGTCTCTGTGGCTTTCTTTTTTTTCTTTTGTTTTTTTGGCTTTATTATTATTATTATTATTATTATTATTATTATTATTATTTTTGGTTTGTTTCATTTTTTTGTTTTTTGTTTTTCTTTTGTGTTGTTGTTGTTTCCTAAGAAGAGTTAATCTAGATATGGCCCGTGTATGTAGGAATTACAGTTTAATCACAGTGTGTGTGTGTGTGTGTGTGTGTGTGTGTGTGTGTGTGTGTGTGTGTGTGTATGTGTGTGTGTGTGTCTATCTGAATACAGGAGTATAAGTTCCTAAGTTGAGTTCTATCATCATGAAAGAAGGAGACAGGACACCAAGGGCACATAAAATCAGCAGAGAATCATATTTAGCCCCGGTTTGCAAGAACCTTTTATTAGCCTAAATACTGCTGGAATAATCAAGAAAAAGTCCAGGCCTCAGGGGTGGGTGGAAGTGAGGCTGATCTCCATCTTTTCAGCTACTTAGGACCTCTAGACCTTCTGTTTCCTTTTGTTTTATGTGTGTTGTTGTTTTTCCCGGTCTGTAAATACACATTTCTTGCCCGCTGGTGAGGTGGAGGTGTATGCCTTTCATCCCAGAATTCAGGAAGCAGAGGGGAGTTGTGTTTTCTTTCTTTCTGTCTGTCTTTCAGCCTTTCTTTCTTTCTGTCTGTCTTTCTTCCTTTTTTCTTTTAAGTTCTGGGCCTCTAGAGGCCTTGAAAACACAGAGAACAAAAAGAAAAAAAACAAAACAAAACAAAACAGAATTTCCACAGTTTGTCACATGGTGGCTTCCATCTTGGTGAGGTCACCGGGTAAGATGGCTGCCATCCTCTTGAATGCTTCCATGTTGGTGAGGTCAACGGGCCATTCTGAAAAGTTTAGAACTGTGACCGATCCACCCCTCACCGCCCCCTCCCCCCAAGTAGGCCTACAGGCTCACATGCACGTGCATGAGCATACGTGTACATGCATGAATACGTTTTGAAATTAAACTAAATGTACAGTAAAGTTAACAGGAGAAGAAATTAAAAACACACACAGAGAAAAATGTTCCTGGGGTTTTATTTTATATTTTTAAATTCTTGATTGATTTTTTGACACAGGTTTTTTTCTGTGTAACAGTCCTGCCTGTCCTGGAACTCGCTGTGTAGACCAGGCTAGCCTCAGAGTCACACAGATCCACCTGCATCTGCTTCCAAAGTGCTGGGATTAAAGGTGAGCACAATACTCACCTGGCTATAAATCTTTTTTTTAATTAAAGAATCAAGCAAATCAGAGGGCAGTGGCCTGTCCTCCACCAACCCCCACCCCATGTACCTTGTGTGCATAACCAGAGACATGTAAATACGTTTTTGAGATTAAACTAAAGGTACAATAAAATAACATAATAAATAAGAAAGTAAACATGCCTTTAATCCCAGCACTTGGTAGGCAGAGCCAGGTGGATCTCTGTGAGTTTGAGGCCAGCCTGGTCTACAGCAGAGTGAGTTTCAGGAACTCTGTCTCAAAAACCCTGTCTTGAAAAAGCAAATTCTAAAAATTAATAAATACATAGATAGATAGATAGATAGATAGATAGATAGATACATACATACATACATACATACATACATGCATGCATAAGTAAATAAAAGAGGCCTGACTACCTTAGAGTTGCCTGGACCCCGGGGCCTACCCCTTCCCTCATAAATCAGATCCCCAGCACTGCTGTCTGTTGTTTGTTTCATTCCAAGTGAATTATATTTTTTTATGTTTATGTTTATTGATTTAATTTTCACCTTTTTTTTCTGGTTATTGCTGTTTTTTGAGAGACAGGGTCTATCTGTGTCATGCTGCCTCTCCTGGAACTGTCTCTCTCACTGCGTGTGTGTGTGTGTGTGTGTGTGTGTGTGTGTGTGTGTGTGTGTGTGTCTGTGTGTCTGTGTGTCTGTGTTTGTGTGTCTGTATGTGTCTGGGTCTGTGTCTGGGTCTCTGTGTGTATGTATGTATGTATGTATGTATGTATGTATGTATGTATATCTCTCTGCATACAGGAGTATAAGTTCCTAAGTTGAGTTCTGTCATCATGAAAGAAGGAGACAGGACACCGAGGGCACCTAAAATCAGCAGAGAATCATATTTAGCCCCGGTTTGCAAGAACCTTTTATTAGCCTAAATACTGCTGGAATAATCAAGAAAAAGTCCAGGCCTCAGGGGTGGGTGGAAGTGAGGCTGATCTCCATCTTTTCAGCTACTTAGGGTCTCTAGACCTTCTGTTTCCTTTTGTTTTATGTGTGTTGTTGTTTTCACCGGTCTGTAAATACACATTTCTTGCCCGCTGGTGAGGTGGAGGTGTATGCCTTTCATCCCAGAATTCAGGAAGCAGAGGGGCGTTGTGTTTTCTTTCTTTCTGTCTGTCTTTCAGCCTTTCTTTCTTTCTGTCTGTCTTTCTTCCTTTTTTCTTTTAAGTTCTGGGCCTCTAGAGGCCTTGAAAACACAGAGAACAAAAAGAAAAACAAACAAACAGAATTTCCACAGTTTGTCACATGGTGGCTTCCATCTTGGTGAGGTCACCGGGTAAGATGGCTGCCATCCTCTTGAATGCTTCCATGTTGGTGAGGTCAACGGGCCATTCTGAAAAGTTTAGAACTGTGACTGATCCACCCCTCACCGCCCCCCCCCCCCCAAGCAGGCCTACAGGCTCACATGCACGTGCATGAGCATACGTGTAGATGCATGAATACATTTTGAAATTAAACGAAATGTACAGTAAAGTTAACAGGAGAAGAAATTAAAAACACACACAGAGAAAAATGTTCCTGGGGTTTTATTTTATATTTTTAAATTCTTGATTGATTTTTTGACACAGGTTTTTTTCTGTGTAACAGTCCTGGCTGTCCTGGAACTCGCTTTGTAGACCAGGCTAGCCTCAGACTCACACAGATCCACCTGCATCTGCTTCCAAAGTTCGGGTATTAAATGTGAGCACAATACTCACCTGGCTATAAATGTATTTTTTTAATTAAAGAATCTAACAAAGTGGAGGGCAGTGGCTTGTCCTCCACCAACCCCCACCCCACACACCTTGTGTGCACACACAGGCATACACAGAGACACGTAAATACATTTTTGAGATTAAACTAAATGTACAATAAAATAACATAATAAATAAGAAAGTAAACATGCCTTTAATCCCAGCACTCGGAGGCAGAGCCAGGTGGATCTATGTGAGTTTGAGGCCAGCCTGGTCTGCAGAGTGAGCTCCAGGACAGCCTCCAAAGCTACAGAGAAACCCTGTCTCGAAAAAAAACAAACAAACAAACAAACAAACAAACAGACAAAAATGTAAAATAGATGGGGTTGGGGATTTAGCTCAGTGGTAGAGTGCTTGCCTAGCAGGCACAAGGCCCTGGGTTGGGTCCCCAGCTACGGCAAAATAATAAAAATTAAAATAAAAAAAAATATAAAAGAAATGTAAAATTTAAAATAGCCCTGGAATGCGCGGTGGTGATTGTGGTGGTGGTGGTGTATCATTTAATCACAGTGTGTGTGTGTGTGTGTGTGTGTGTGTGTGTGTGTGTGTGTGTGTATGTGTGTGTGTGAATGTCTGTCTGTCTGTCTGTCTGTGTGCCTGGTTACGAGATTATAATTACTTAATTTATGCCCATCTTTCTTTCCAGTTCCTTAGGCTCTCTGGTCTCTGTGGCTTTCTTTTTTTTCTTTTGTTTTTTTGGCTTTATTATTATTATTATTATTATTATTATTATTATTATTATTATTATTTTTGGTTTGTTTCATTTTTTTGTTTTTTGTTTTTCTTTTGTGTTGTTGTTGTTTCCTAAGAAGAGTTAATCTAGATATGGCCCGTGTATGTAGGAATTACAGTTTAATCACAGTGTGTGTGTGTGTGTGTGTGTGTGTGTGTGTGTGTGTGTGTATGTGTGTGTGTGTGTCTATCTGAATACAGGAGTATAAGTTCCTAAGTTGAGTTCTATCATCATGAAAGAAGGAGACAGGACACCAAGGGCACATAAAATCAGCAGAGAATCATATTTAGCCCCGGTTTGCAAGAACCTTTTATTAGCCTAAATACTGCTGGAATAATCAAGAAAAAGTCCAGGCCTCAGGGGTGGGTGGAAGTGAGGCTGATCTCCATCTTTTCAGCTACTTAGGACCTCTAGACCTTCTGTTTCCTTTTGTTTTATGTGTGTTGTTGTTTTTCCCGGTCTGTAAATACACATTTCTTGCCCGCTGGTGAGGTGGAGGTGTATGCCTTTCATCCCAGAATTCAGGAAGCAGAGGGGAGTTGTGTTTTCTTTCTTTCTGTCTGTCTTTCAGCCTTTCTTTCTTTCTGTCTGTCTTTCTTCCTTTTTTCTTTTAAGTTCTGGGCCTCTAGAGGCCTTGAAAACACAGAGAACAAAAAGAAAAAAAAAAAAACAAAACAAAACAGAATTTCCACAGTTTGTCACATGGTGGCTTCCATCTTGGTGAGGTCACCGGGTAAGATGGCTGCCATCCTCTTGAATGCTTCCATGTTGGTGAGGTCAACGGGCCATTCTGAAAAGTTTAGAACTGTGACCGATCCACCCCTCACCGCCCCCTCCCCCCAAGTAGGCCTACAGGCTCACATGCACGTGCATGAGCATACGTGTACATGCATGAATACGTTTTGAAATTAAACTAAATGTACAGTAAAGTTAACAGGAGAAGAAATTAAAAACACACACAGAGAAAAATGTTCCTGGGGTTTTATTTTATATTTTTAAATTCTTGATTGATTTTTTGACACAGGTTTTTTTCTGTGTAACAGTCCTGCCTGTCCTGGAACTCGCTGTGTAGACCAGGCTAGCCTCAGAGTCACACAGATCCACCTGCATCTGCTTCCAAAGTGCTGGGATTAAAGGTGAGCACAATACTCACCTGGCTATAAATCTTTTTTTTAATTAAAGAATCAAGCAAATCAGAGGGCAGTGGCCTGTCCTCCACCAACCCCCACCCCATGTACCTTGTGTGCATAACCAGAGACATGTAAATACGTTTTTGAGATTAAACTAAAGGTACAATAAAATAACATAATAAATAAGAAAGTAAACATGCCTTTAATCCCAGCACTTGGTAGGCAGAGCCAGGTGGATCTCTGTGAGTTTGAGGCCAGCCTGCTCTACAGCAGAGTGAGTTTCAGGAACTCTGTCTCAAAAACCCTGTCTTGAAAAAGCAAATTCTAAAAATTAATAAATACATAGATAGATAGATAGATAGATAGATAGATACATACATACATACATACATACATACATACATGCATGCATAAGTAAATAAAAGAGGCCTGACTACCTTAGAGTTGCCTGGACCCCGGGGCCTACCCCTTCCCTCATAAATCAGATCCCCAGCACTGCTGTCTGTTGTTTGTTTCATTCCAAGTGAATTATATTTTTTTATGTTTATGTTTATTGATTTAATTTTCACCTTTTTTTTCTGGTTATTGCTGTTTTTTGAGAGACAGGGTCTATCTGTGTCATGCTGCCTCTCCTGGAACTGTCTCTCTCACTGCGTGTGTGTGTGTGTGTGTGTGTGTGTGTGTGTGTGTGTGTGTGTGTGTGTGTGTCTGTGTGTCTGTGTTTGTGTGTCTGTATGTGTCTGGGTCTGTGTCTGGGTCTCTGTGTGTATGTATGTATGTATGTATGTATGTATGTATGTATATCTCTCTGCATACAGGAGTATAAGTTCCTAAGTTGAGTTCTGTCATCATGAAAGAAGGAGACAGGACACCGAGGGCACCTAAAATCAGCAGAGAATCATATTTAGCCCCGGTTTGCAAGAACCTTTTATTAGCCTAAATACTGCTGGAATAATCAAGAAAAAGTCCAGGCCTCAGGGGTGGGTGGAAGTGAGGCTGATCTCCATCTTTTCAGCTACTTAGGGTCTCTAGACCTTCTGTTTCCTTTTGTTTTATGTGTGTTGTTGTTTTCACCGGTCTGTAAATACACATTTCTTGCCCGCTGGTGAGGTGGAGGTGTATGCCTTTCATCCCAGAATTCAGGAAGCAGAGGGGCGTTGTGTTTTCTTTCTTTCTGTCTGTCTTTCAGCCTTTCTTTCTTTCTGTCTGTCTTTCTTCCTTTTTTCTTTTAAGTTCTGGGCCTCTAGAGGCCTTGAAAACACAGAGAACAAAAAGAAAAACAAACAAACAGAATTTCCACAGTTTGTCACATGGTGGCTTCCATCTTGGTGAGGTCACCGGGTAAGATGGCTGCCATCCTCTTGAATGCTTCCATGTTGGTGAGGTCAACGGGCCATTCTGAAAAGTTTAGAACTGTGACTGATCCACCCCTCACCGCCCCCCCCCCCCAAGCAGGCCTACAGGCTCACATGCACGTGCATGAGCATACGTGTAGATGCATGAATACATTTTGAAATTAAACGAAATGTACAGTAAAGTTAACAGGAGAAGAAATTAAAAACACACACAGAGAAAAATGTTCCTGGGGTTTTATTTTATATTTTTAAATTCTTGATTGATTTTTTGACACAGGTTTTTTTCTGTGTAACAGTCCTGGCTGTCCTGGAACTCGCTTTGTAGACCAGGCTAGCCTCAGACTCACACAGATCCACCTGCATCTGCTTCCAAAGTTCGGGTATTAAATGTGAGCACAATACTCACCTGGCTATAAATGTATTTTTTTAATTAAAGAATCTAACAAAGTGGAGGGCAGTGGCTTGTCCTCCACCAACCCCCACCCCACACACCTTGTGTGCACACACAGGCATACACAGAGACACGTAAATACATTTTTGAGATTAAACTAAATGTACAATAAAATAACATAATAAATAAGAAAGTAAACATGCCTTTAATCCCAGCACTCGGAGGCAGAGCCAGGTGGATCTATGTGAGTTTGAGGCCAGCCTGGTCTGCAGAGTGAGCTCCAGGACAGCCTCCAAAGCTACAGAGAAACCCTGTCTCGAAAAAAAACAAACAAACAAACAAACAAACAAACAGACAAAAATGTAAAATAGATGGGGTTGGGGATTTAGCTCAGTGGTAGAGTGCTTGCCTAGCAGGCACAAGGCCCTGGGTTGGGTCCCCAGCTACGGCAAAATAATAAAAATTAAAATAAAAAAAAATATAAAAGAAATGTAAAATTTAAAATAGCCCTGGAATGCGCGGTGGTGATTGTGGTGGTGGTGGTGTATCATTTAATCACAGTGTGTGTGTGTGTGTGTGTGTGTGTGTGTGTGTGTGTGTGTGTGTATGTGTGTGTGTGAATGTCTGTCTGTCTGTCTGTCTGTGTGCCTGGTTACGAGATTATAATTACTTAATTTATGCCCATCTTTCTTTCCAGTTCCTTAGGCTCTCTGGTCTCTGTGGCTTTCTTTTTTTTCTTTTGTTTTTTTGGCATTATTATTATTATTATTATTATTATTATTATTATTATTTTTGGTTTGTTTCATTTTTTTGTTTTTTGTTTTTCTTTTGTGTTGTTGTTGTTTCCTAAGAAGAGTTAATCTAGATATGGCCCGTGTATGTAGGAATTACAGTTTAATCACAGTGTGTGTGTGTGTGTGTGTGTGTGTGTGTGTGTGTGTGTGTGTGTGTGTATGTGTGTGTGTGTGTCTATCTGAATACAGGAGTATAAGTTCCTAAGTTGAGTTCTATCATCATGAAAGAAGGAGACAGGACACCAAGGGCACATAAAATCAGCAGAGAATCATATTTAGCCCCGGTTTGCAAGAACCTTTTATTAGCCTAAATACTGCTGGAATAATCAAGAAAAAGTCCAGGCCTCAGGGGTGGGTGGAAGTGAGGCTGATCTCCATCTTTTCAGCTACTTAGGACCTCTAGACCTTCTGTTTCCTTTTGTTTTATGTGTGTTGTTGTTTTTCCCGGTCTGTAAATACACATTTCTTGCCCGCTGGTGAGGTGGAGGTGTATGCCTTTCATCCCAGAATTCAGGAAGCAGAGGGGAGTTGTGTTTTCTTTCTTTCTGTCTGTCTTTCAGCCTTTCTTTCTTTCTGTCTGTCTTTCTTCCTTTTTTCTTTTAAGTTCTGGGCCTCTAGAGGCCTTGAAAACACAGAGAACAAAAAGAAAAAAAAAAAACAAAACAAAACAGAATTTCCACAGTTTGTCACATGGTGGCTTCCATCTTGGTGAGGTCACCGGGTAAGATGGCTGCCATCCTCTTGAATGCTTCCATGTTGGTGAGGTCAACGGGCCATTCTGAAAAGTTTAGAACTGTGACCGATCCACCCCTCACCGCCCCCTCCCCCCAAGTAGGCCTACAGGCTCACATGCACGTGCATGAGCATACGTGTACATGCATGAATACGTTTTGAAATTAAACTAAATGTACAGTAAAGTTAACAGGAGAAGAAATTAAAAACACACACAGAGAAAAATGTTCCTGGGGTTTTATTTTATATTTTTAAATTCTTGATTGATTTTTTGACACAGGTTTTTTTCTGTGTAACAGTCCTGCCTGTCCTGGAACTCGCTGTGTAGACCAGGCTAGCCTCAGAGTCACACAGATCCACCTGCATCTGCTTCCAAAGTGCTGGGATTAAAGGTGAGCACAATACTCACCTGGCTATAAATCTTTTTTTTAATTAAAGAATCAAGCAAATCAGAGGGCAGTGGCCTGTCCTCCACCAACCCCCACCCCATGTACCTTGTGTGCATAACCAGAGACATGTAAATACGTTTTTGAGATTAAACTAAAGGTACAATAAAATAACATAATAAATAAGAAAGTAAACATGCCTTTAATCCCAGCACTTGGTAGGCAGAGCCAGGTGGATCTCTGTGAGTTTGAGGCCAGCCTGCTCTACAGCAGAGTGAGTTTCAGGAACTCTGTCTCAAAAACCCTGTCTTGAAAAAGCAAATTCTAAAAATTAATAAATACATAGATAGATAGATAGATAGATAGATACATACATACATACATACATACATACATACATACATGCATGCATAAGTAAATAAAAGAGGCCTGACTACCTTAGAGTTGCCTGGACCCCGGGGCCTACCCCTTCCCTCATAAATCAGATCCCCAGCACTGCTGTCTGTTGTTTGTTTCATTCCAAGTGAATTATATTTTTTTATGTTTATGTTTATTGATTTAATTTTCACCTTTTTTTTCTGGTTATTGCTGTTTTTTGAGAGACAGGGTCTATCTGTGTCATGCTGCCTCTCCTGGAACTGTCTCTCTCACTGCGTGTGTGTGTGTGTGTGTGTGTGTGTGTGTGTGTGTGTGTGTGTGTGTCTGTGTGTCTGTGTGTCTGTGTTTGTGTGTCTGTATGTGTCTGGGTCTGTGTCTGGGTCTCTGTGTGTATGTATGTATGTATGTATGTATGTATGTATGTATGTATGTATATCTCTCTGCATACAGGAGTATAAGTTCCTAAGTTGAGTTCTGTCATCATGAAAGAAGGAGACAGGACACCGAGGGCACCTAAAATCAGCAGAGAATCATATTTAGCCCCGGTTTGCAAGAACCTTTTATTAGCCTAAATACTGCTGGAATAATCAAGAAAAAGTCCAGGCCTCAGGGGTGGGTGGAAGTGAGGCTGATCTCCATCTTTTCAGCTACTTAGGGTCTCTAGACCTTCTGTTTCCTTTTGTTTTATGTGTGTTGTTGTTTTCACCGGTCTGTAAATACACATTTCTTGCCCGCTGGTGAGGTGGAGGTGTATGCCTTTCATCCCAGAATTCAGGAAGCAGAGGGGCGTTGTGTTTTCTTTCTTTCTGTCTGTCTTTCAGCCTTTCTTTCTTTCTGTCTGTCTTTCTTCCTTTTTTCTTTTAAGTTCTGGGCCTCTAGAGGCCTTGAAAACACAGAGAACAAAAAGAAAAACAAACAAACAGAATTTCCACAGTTTGTCACATGGTGGCTTCCATCTTGGTGAGGTCACCGGGTAAGATGGCTGCCATCCTCTTGAATGCTTCCATGTTGGTGAGGTCAACGGGCCATTCTGAAAAGTTTAGAACTGTGACTGATCCACCCCTCACCGCCCCCCCCCCCAAGCAGGCCTACAGGCTCACATGCACGTGCATGAGCATACGTGTAGATGCATGAATACATTTTGAAATTAAACGAAATGTACAGTAAAGTTAACAGGAGAAGAAATTAAAAACACACACAGAGAAAAATGTTCCTGGGGTTTTATTTTATATTTTTAAATTCTTGATTGATTTTTTGACACAGGTTTTTTTCTGTGTAACAGTCCTGGCTGTCCTGGAACTCGCTTTGTAGACCAGGCTAGCCTCAGACTCACACAGATCCACCTGCATCTGCTTCCAAAGTTCGGGTATTAAATGTGAGCACAATACTCACCTGGCTATAAATGTATTTTTTTAATTAAAGAATCTAACAAAGTGGAGGGCAGTGGCTTGTCCTCCACCAACCCCCACCCCACACACCTTGTGTGCACACACAGGCATACACAGAGACACGTAAATACATTTTTGAGATTAAACTAAATGTACAATAAAATAACATAATAAATAAGAAAGTAAACATGCCTTTAATCCCAGCACTCGGAGGCAGAGCCAGGTGGATCTATGTGAGTTTGAGGCCAGCCTGGTCTGCAGAGTGAGCTCCAGGACAGCCTCCAAAGCTACAGAGAAACCCTGTCTCGAAAAAAAACAAACAAACAAACAAACAAACAAACAGACAAAAATGTAAAATAGATGGGGTTGGGGATTTAGCTCAGTGGTAGAGTGCTTGCCTAGCAGGCACAAGGCCCTGGGTTGGGTCCCCAGCTACGGCAAAATAATAAAAATTAAAATAAAAAAAAATATAAAAGAAATGTAAAATTTAAAATAGCCCTGGAATGCGCGGTGGTGATTGTGGTGGTGGTGGTGTATCATTTAATCACAGTGTGTGTGTGTGTGTGTGTGTGTGTGTGTGTGTGTGTGTGTGTGTATGTGTGTGTGTGAATGTCTGTCTGTCTGTCTGTCTGTGTGCCTGGTTACGAGATTATAATTACTTAATTTATGCCCATCTTTCTTTCCAGTTCCTTAGGCTCTCTGGTCTCTGTGGCTTTCTTTTTTTTCTTTTGTTTTTTTGGCTTTATTATTATTATTATTATTATTATTATTATTATTATTATTATTATTTTTGGTTTGTTTCATTTTTTTGTTTTTTGTTTTTCTTTTGTGTTGTTGTTGTTTCCTAAGAAGAGTTAATCTAGATATGGCCCGTGTATGTAGGAATTACAGTTTAATCACAGTGTGTGTGTGTGTGTGTGTGTGTGTGTGTGTGTGTGTGTGTGTGTGTATGTGTGTGTGTGTGTCTATCTGAATACAGGAGTATAAGTTCCTAAGTTGAGTTCTATCATCATGAAAGAAGGAGACAGGACACCAAGGGCACATAAAATCAGCAGAGAATCATATTTAGCCCCGGTTTGCAAGAACCTTTTATTAGCCTAAATACTGCTGGAATAATCAAGAAAAAGTCCAGGCCTCAGGGGTGGGTGGAAGTGAGGCTGATCTCCATCTTTTCAGCTACTTAGGACCTCTAGACCTTCTGTTTCCTTTTGTTTTATGTGTGTTGTTGTTTTTCCCGGTCTGTAAATACACATTTCTTGCCCGCTGGTGAGGTGGAGGTGTATGCCTTTCATCCCAGAATTCAGGAAGCAGAGGGGAGTTGTGTTTTCTTTCTTTCTGTCTGTCTTTCAGCCTTTCTTTCTTTCTGTCTGTCTTTCTTCCTTTTTTCTTTTAAGTTCTGGGCCTCTAGAGGCCTTGAAAACACAGAGAACAAAAAGAAAAAAAAAAAAACAAAACAAAACAGAATTTCCACAGTTTGTCACATGGTGGCTTCCATCTTGGTGAGGTCACCGGGTAAGATGGCTGCCATCCTCTTGAATGCTTCCATGTTGGTGAGGTCAACGGGCCATTCTGAAAAGTTTAGAACTGTGACCGATCCACCCCTCACCGCCCCCTCCCCCCAAGTAGGCCTACAGGCTCACATGCACGTGCATGAGCATACGTGTACATGCATGAATACGTTTTGAAATTAAACTAAATGTACAGTAAAGTTAACAGGAGAAGAAATTAAAAACACACACAGAGAAAAATGTTCCTGGGGTTTTATTTTATATTTTTAAATTCTTGATTGATTTTTTGACACAGGTTTTTTTCTGTGTAACAGTCCTGCCTGTCCTGGAACTCGCTGTGTAGACCAGGCTAGCCTCAGAGTCACACAGATCCACCTGCATCTGCTTCCAAAGTGCTGGGATTAAAGGTGAGCACAATACTCACCTGGCTATAAATCTTTTTTTTAATTAAAGAATCAAGCAAATCAGAGGGCAGTGGCCTGTCCTCCACCAACCCCCACCCCATGTACCTTGTGTGCATAACCAGAGACATGTAAATACGTTTTTGAGATTAAACTAAAGGTACAATAAAATAACATAATAAATAAGAAAGTAAACATGCCTTTAATCCCAGCACTTGGTAGGCAGAGCCAGGTGGATCTCTGTGAGTTTGAGGCCAGCCTGGTCTACAGCAGAGTGAGTTTCAGGAACTCTGTCTCAAAAACCCTGTCTTGAAAAAGCAAATTCTAAAAATTAATAAATACATAGATAGATAGATAGATAGATAGATAGATAGATACATACATACATACATACATACATACATGCATGCATAAGTAAATAAAAGAGGCCTGACTACCTTAGAGTTGCCTGGACCCCGGGGCCTACCCCTTCCCTCATAAATCAGATCCCCAGCACTGCTGTCTGTTGTTTGTTTCATTCCAAGTGAATTATATTTTTTTATGTTTATGTTTATTGATTTAATTTTCACCTTTTTTTTCTGGTTATTGCTGTTTTTTGAGAGACAGGGTCTATCTGTGTCATGCTGCCTCTCCTGGAACTGTCTCTCTCACTGCGTGTGTGTGTGTGTGTGTGTGTGTGTGTGTGTGTGTGTGTGTGTGTGTCTGTGTGTCTGTGTGTCTGTGTTTGTGTGTCTGTATGTGTCTGGGTCTGTGTCTGGGTCTCTGTGTGTATGTATGTATGTATGTATGTATGTATGTATGTATGTATGTATATCTCTCTGCATACAGGAGTATAAGTTCCTAAGTTGAGTTCTGTCATCATGAAAGAAGGAGACAGGACACCGAGGGCACCTAAAATCAGCAGAGAATCATATTTAGCCCCGGTTTGCAAGAACCTTTTATTAGCCTAAATACTGCTGGAATAATCAAGAAAAAGTCCAGGCCTCAGGGGTGGGTGGAAGTGAGGCTGATCTCCATCTTTTCAGCTACTTAGGGTCTCTAGACCTTCTGTTTCCTTTTGTTTTATGTGTGTTGTTGTTTTCACCGGTCTGTAAATACACATTTCTTGCCCGCTGGTGAGGTGGAGGTGTATGCCTTTCATCCCAGAATTCAGGAAGCAGAGGGGCGTTGTGTTTTCTTTCTTTCTGTCTGTCTTTCAGCCTTTCTTTCTTTCTGTCTGTCTTTCTTCCTTTTTTCTTTTAAGTTCTGGGCCTCTAGAGGCCTTGAAAACACAGAGAACAAAAAGAAAAAAAAAAAACAAAACAAAACAGAATTTCCACAGTTTGTCACATGGTGGCTTCCATCTTGGTGAGGTCACCGGGTAAGATGGCTGCCATCCTCTTGAATGCTTCCATGTTGGTGAGGTCAACGGGCCATTCTGAAAAGTTTAGGACTGTGACTGATCCACCCCTCACCGCCCCCCCCCCCAAGCAGGCCTACAGGCTCACATGCACGTGCATGAGCATACGTGTAGATGCATGAATACATTTTGAAATTAAACGAAATGTACAGTAAAGTTAACAGGAGAAGAAATTAAAAACACACACAGAGAAAAATGTTCCTGGGGTTTTATTTTATATTTTTAAATTCTTGATTGATTTTTTGACACAGGTTTTTTTCTGTGTAACAGTCCTGGCTGTCCTGGAATTCGCTTTGTAGACCAGGCTAGCCTCAGACTCACACAGATCCACCTGCATCTGCTTCCAAAGTTCGGGTATTAAATGTGAGCACAATACTCACCTGGCTATAAATGTATTTTTTTAATTAAAGAATCTAACAAAGTGGAGGGCAGTGGCTTGTCCTCCACCAACCCCCACCCCACACACCTTGTGTGCACACACAGGCATACACAGAGACACGTAAATACATTTTTGAGATTAAACTAAATGTACAATAAAATAACATAATAAATAAGAAAGTAAACATGCCTTTAATCCCAGCACTCGGAGGCAGAGCCAGGTGGATCTCTGTGAGTTTGAGGCCAGCCTGCTCTACAGCAGAGTGAGTTTCAGGAACTCTGTCTCAAAAACCCTGTCTTGAAAAAGCAAATTCTAAAAATTAATAAATACATAGATAGATAGATAGATAGATAGATAGATAGATACATACATACATACATACATACATACATACATACATACATGCATAAGTAAATAAAAGAGGCCTGACTACCTTAGAGTTGCCTGGACCCTGGGGCCTACCCCTTCCCTCATAAATCAGATCCCCAGCACTGATGTCTGTTGTTTGTTTCATTCCAAGTGAATTATATTTTTTTTATGTTTATGTTTATTGATTTAATTTTAACTTTTTTTTTCTGGTTATTGCTGTTTTTTGAGAGACAGGGTCTATGTGTGTCATGCTGCCTCTCCTGGAACTGTCTCTCTCACTGCGTGTGTGTGTGTGTGTGTGTGTGTGTGTGTGTGTGTGTGTGTGTTGCTGTTGTTGTTGTTGTTGTTGTGGCTTCCCTGTCCCCTGTCTTGTACATATACATTACTTGCCTGCTGGTGAGATGTAGGTGAATACCTTTAATCACAGCTGTCAGGAGTGCGTGCACACGCAGGTACACGCAGGTACACATAAACAAATTTTGAAATTAAGCTCAATGTACAATAAAGTAAGAGAAGAAGAAATTAAAAACAGATGTAGTGAAAAACGTTCCCAGGGTTACAGAGCTAAAAGGAAGCTTGGTGTGGTTGGGGCACGCCTCGAATCCCATCATGCAGGAGACAGAGGCAATTGGGACCTCTGTGAATTGGAGGCAGGTCGGATTTATTTGGTGATTGCCCAGGCTATGTATGTAGAAAGGCCCCTGTCCCAACGAATTCGTTGGATATAAAATATAGAAAACTTGGAGGAATCAAAAAACAAACAGAGGAAGGCGGTGCTGGGGGCCTGGCTCATGGGGGAGGAGGCAGCCCTGGCCTAGGTGCCCAAAGCCCTGGGCTCCATCCTCTGTACTGCAGAGGTGCTGCAAGTAAGCAGATGGGTGGGGGGGGGGGGGGAGAGGCTGCTTCCTACATGCTTCTCTCCAGAGTAGCCTGTCCTCGGCTGGCCCTTTTCAGCTTTCTGAGGGAAGGAACTCCATTCTCATGTGTCGTTTTAGCTTATTCGATTTGACGTCCCTTTGTCATTTGGTTTTATTTTATCTGGTAGCCAGCCCGCCTTATGTATGTATGTATGTATGTATGTATGGGTCGTCGTCCGGTCCCAGAGTACCTGGCCCCCTCACACAGACACACATACATCCATGCAGGCAAAACCAGCAAGGCACATGAAAATAAATTAATCTAAAAGAAACGTGAACATAATTGACACTCGAGAGCTGGAAAGTGGAGGAGCAGCCCCCAACCCTTATGCGTTTGAAAATGAACCCCGTGTTGGACATGAGGAAAAAAAAAATCCAGTCTGGGAGCCTCATAAAATCCCCGGCCCTGCTTGCTTTTGTTAGTTTTTTTTGTGTTTTGTGGGTCGGTTTTTCAAGACCGGGTCTGTTTGTGTGATCCTGGCTGTCCTGGAGCTAGCTCTGTAGACCATGCTGGCCTTCAAATCACAGAGATCAAGCTTTCCTCCAAGTCAGAGTATCAGCCTGCCTCCGCCTCCCAAGTGCTAGGGTTAAAATCCAACATCACCACTGCGCAATTAAGTTTTGCTTTTCTTTCCTCCTTCCTCCCTCCCTCCCTCCCTCCTTCCCTCCCTCCCTCCCTCCCTCCTTCCCTCTCTGCTTCCCTTCCTTTCCACTCCATAGAATCCAAAGCCTCTGTCCTCTCTATACAGTTAAAATTAAAATAATTAACTAACCTGACACAAATGAATAAAAGCAAAGGGAACCTGGCCTGGGGGATGAGATGAAGCTACAGATGTTGGTTAGGGAACCTGAGATAGTCTAGGGTTCTGACCTCAGCAGTGTGTGTGTACACTGTGATTCATTGCAGGTCTACACAACAGAGCAAGTTCTGGTGGTGGTGTTGGGAGTTGGGGTAGTAGGAAAGAAGCCTACTTAGCACACTAAAGGCATGTGTTAACAGCACCAGGCTCCTTTTCTTCTTAAACAAAAGACACCCGACTCAGGCCTGGAGAGATGGAATTTCTGGAATTTCCAGAAATCACATGGTGGGATCTGGCGCCCTCTTCTGACGACAGCTTGTACATTCAGATAGAGTGCTCATGGACATAAAATAATGAACACAAATGTTTTTATTTATTTATTAATTATTATTATTATTAATTTTTTGGAGACAGGGTTTCTCTGTATAGTCTTCGCTGTCCTGCAATTGGCAGGAGCTTTTCATTAGCCTGAAGCTGCTGGGGAAAAAAAGAAAAAAAAACCAAAACATGGGTGGTGGGATTGTGGCCTGATTGCCCTCTTTTTCCAGCTAGCTACTGATTACACAGGAAGGGGATAGCACACCCAGTCCATGCAGTACTGAGAGGATGGAGCCGAGGGCTTCCCCTTCCACTCAGATCCCCATGCCTGCTGACCCTTGCTTTTTGTTTTATTCCAAGTTAAGTATAATTATCTTTTAAAATTCTACCTTTTTTTTATCCCTCCCCACTCCCTCCTTCTCTCCCTCCCTCCCTCCCTCCCTCCCTCCCTCCCTCCTTCCTTCATTCAATCTCTTCTTTCCTTCCTTCCTTCCTTCCTTCCTTCCTTCCTTCCTTCCTTCCTTCCTTCCTTCCTTGATTCCTTCTTGATTATGCCTGCCCACTTCATTGCCTCTGGCCTCTCTAGGCATCTGTACTCAAGTGAGTGAATCCACACACATACACCAGTGAAAATAATAAAAATTATAATGAACACTTCACAGGGCATTAAAAAAAAAGTAAATAAAAGGAACAGAAAACAAAACAGGGCTAGGGATGTTATGCACCACCTAGTGGTGTTGGGTTAGGGACAGAGTTGGTTTAGGGTGTCCAGATCAGTGGCTTCTATTCTCAGCAGTGTAAAAACTGTGGTGTTGCCATCACACACAGACAGAACAAAGCCATTTCTGGTGGTTGTTGTAGGGTAGTAGGGGTAGGATGAGAAGAGAAGTGTAGGTACCGACTGAAAGTTTGTCTCTCTTTCTTCAAATTTTTTCCACCCTAGAGTTTCTTGGTGTAGCCATGCCTGTCCCCTGTAGCCCAGGTGGGCCTCCTACTCTCAGCCTTAGCCTCCAGATTGCTGAGAACATAGGTCTGAGTGATCACCTGTGGCTAAGATTTGGGGTTTCTGTTTTTGTCCATGTATTCTTTGCTCGATGGGACCCAGATCAAATCATAGCAGAAACAAATGTGGGAATCAGTTGTTGCTCTGCCTTATGGTCTATGTGCTCTGTGACCTTCTTTTTCTTTCTTTCTTTTTTTTTTTTTTTTTTTGTTGGTTTTTCGAGACAGGGTTTCTTTGTAGCTTTGGAGGCTGTCCTAGAAATCGCTTTGTAAACCATGCTTGCCTCCAACTCACAGAAGTCCAACTTCCTCTGCCTACCTAATGCTGAGATTACAGGCATGTGCCGCCACCGCCGCCACCACCACCACCACCACCACCACCACCACCACCACCACCACCCGGGTTTTTTTCTTTTTTCTTTTTTTCCTTTTTTAATCTGTCTGTAAATCCACATTTCTTTTCCATGTCCCTGGTCTCCCCACCCCCGCCCCACCCCCACCCCCCACCAGAAAAGTAAACTTTCATGGTACTTTTCATGTAAAATGTACTTTCTCTGTCAGGAGAGCTCCTCACAATTCTGCACATGCAAATTGTTTTTAAATTGTGGCCCTTCCAGAGGCTAGGAAATGCAGAGAGTACAAAATGGACCTTGAAAAGTATGTCACGTAGTGCGTTCCATTTCGGTGAGGTCACCAGCCAAGATGGCTTCCATCCTCATGGCTGCTTCCATTTTGGTGAGGTCGATAGCCATGCTGTTGGCTAACCAGAGCTACTGAAAAATTTTGAACTGTGAACCCCCACCAAACACACACACACACACACACACACACACACACACACACACACAGACACATAAATTTCGAAATTAAACTGAATGTACAATAATGTAACAGAATAAATGAGAAATTAAAAACAGACACAGAGGAAAAAAAATGTTCCTGGAGTTACAGAAATAGAAGGAAGCCCAGTGTGGTGGTGCACGCCTTTAATCCTGTCATTCAGGAAACAGAGAGGTAGGTGCACGCCTTTAATCCCAGCACTAGGGAAGCAGAGGCAGCTGAGCTGGTCTCTGAGTTCAGATTTGGCCTTGCGCATAGAGTTTCCAGACAAGTAAGTAAATTCTACAGATTGATAAACACAGTCTCAAATCAAATAAAATATAAAAGAGGCCTGAGTTGCGGCTGGACAGATGGCCTAGCGGTTAAGAGCACTGACTGCTCTTCCAGAGGACCTGGGTTCAATCCCCAGTCCCCACATGGCAGCTCACAACTGCCTGTCAACTCCAGTTCCAGGGGACCCTCACTCACACAGACATCCCCACAGGCAAAACACCAATGCACATAAAAAAAGAATACATCAATTACTTAACAAGAAAAGAAAAAAAAAAAGAGGAACGGAGGCCTGAATGGTGCCATGGACATGGAGGTGCCTGGAGCCCAGGCATTACCCCTTCCCTCATCAATCAGATCGTGTCCCCAGCTTTTTTCTGTCCTGTCCGTTGCTTTCGTCTGATCCCAGGTGAATTCTACTTGTGTTTATGTCTATTTATTTAATTTAAACTTTTGTTATTGTTTTTGTTTTTTATAGACAGTGCTTTTTTGTGTACGAGCTCTTGCTCTTGCTGTCCTGGAACTAGCTCTGTAGGCCAGGCTGGCCTCCAGCTTCCATAGATCAGACTGCTTATTAACATCACCACAGTCTGGCTAATTTTACTTTTCTTATGTGCTTGTGTGTGTGTGTGTGTGTGTGTGTGTGTGTGTGTGTGTGTGAAAGATCCTGTGTTTAAAATAGGTAGGTAGGTAGGTGGTAGATAGACAGACAGACAGACTGAACAAAGATATACAATCAACTTTGAAAAAACAAATACCGAACAAGGGAAAGCAGAAGACAGTTCAAGGGCTGCCTGGTTAGGGAACCTGAGATAGTCTAGGGTTCTGACCTCAGCAGTGTGTGTGTACACTGTGATTCATTGCAGATCTACACAACAGAGCAAGTTCTGGTGGTGGTGTTGGGAGTTGGGGTAGTAGGAAAGAAGCCTACTTAGCACACTAAAGGCATGTGTTAACAGCACCAGGCTCCTTTTCTTCTTAAACAAAAGACACCCGACTCAGGCCTGGAGAGATGGAATATCTGGAATTTCCAGAAATCACATGGTGGGATCTGGCGCCCTCTTCTGACGACAGCTTGTACATTAAGATAGAGTGCTCATGGACATAAAATAAGTAACATAAATGTTATTATTTATTATTATTATTATTATTAATTTTTTTGAGACAGGGTTTCTCTGTATAGTCTTCGCTGTCCTGCAACTCACTCTGTAGACCTGGCTGTCCTGGAACACACAGAGATTCACCTGCCTATGCCTCCCAAGTGCTTGGATTCGAGGTGTGCACCACCACCACCACCACCACCAGGCCGTCGATCTTGTTTTAAAGAATCAAAGGAATCAGAGGGCAGTGACCTGCCATTTCCACTTCAAGATATGTTTTCTCCTCCACTTCTAAGAGAGTTCAGTGATCATGAAAGACAGAGACAGCACTCTGAGGGCACATCTAATGAATAGTAGAGAGAATCCTATTTAACCACAATTGGCAGGAGCTTTTCATTAGCCTGAAGCTGCTGCTGGGGAAAAAAGAAAAAACAAACAAACAAACAAACAAACAAACAAACAAAAAACAAAACACGGGTGGTGGGATTATGGCCTGATTGCCCTCTTTTTCCAGCTTTCTTTCTTTCTTTCTTTCTTTCTTTCTTTCTTTCTTTCTTTCTTTCTTTCCTTCTTTCTTCTTTTAGGTTCTGGGCCTCTAGAGGCCTTGAAAACACAGAGAACAACAACAACAACAACAACAAAAATAACAACGACAGAATTTGCACAGTTTGTCACATGGTGGCTTCCATCTTGGTAAGGTCACTGGGTAAGATGGCTGCCATCCTCTTGAATGCTTCCATGTTGGTGAGGTCAACAGGCCATTCTGAAAAGTTTAGAACTGGGATCGATCCACCCCTCACTCCCCAAGCAGGCATACAGGCTCACATGCACATGCATGAGCATATGTGTACATGCGTGAATACATTTTGAAATTAAACTAAATGTACAGTAAAGTTAACAGGAGAAGAATTTAAAAGCAGACAGAGAGAAAAATGTTCCCGGAGTTTTATTTTATTTTTTGATTTCTTGAGACAGGTTTTTTTCAGTATAACAGTCCTGGCTGTCCTGGAACTCGCTTTGTAGACCAGGCTAGCCTCAGAGTCACACAGATCCACCTACATCTGCTTCCAAAGTGCTGGGATTAAAGGTGAGCACAATACTCACCTGGCTATAAATCTTTTTTTTAATTAAAGAATCAAGCAAATCAGAGGGCAGTGGCCTGTCCTCCACCAACCCCCACCCCATGCACCTTGTGTGCATAACCAGAGACATGTAAATACGTTTTTGAGATTAAACTAAATGTACAATAAAATAACATAATTAAAATTAAGAAAGTAAACATGCCTTTAATCCCAGCACTCGGAGGCAGAGCCAGGTGGATCTCTGTGAGTTGGAGGGCAGCCTGCTCTACAGCAGAGTGAATTTCAGGAACTCTGTCTCAAAAACCTTTTTGGTTTTTTGGCTTTATTATTATTTTTGGTTTGTTTCATTTTTTTTCCTTTTGTGTTGTTGTTGTTGTTGTTTCCTAAGAAGCGTTAATCTAGATATGGCCCGTGTGTGTAGGAATCACAGTTTAATCACAGTGTGTGTGTGTGTGTGTGTGTGTGTGTGTGTGTGTGTGTGTGTGTCCATGGCCCAAGCCTATACTATTTTTTGGTTAGACACTCCTGGAGTTACAGAAGAGACAGAGTGTACCAGTGTCATCCTGGCTGACATGGTTTCTCTGAGTAACAGTTCTGGCTGTTCTGGCTGCCCTAGAACTCACTGAGACCCGAATGCCTCTGCCTCCCTAGTGCTGGCATTAAAGGAAGGCCTGTGCCAATAAGACCTGGCAATTTCACCTTCTGATGTAGTTATGTATTTTTGGTTGTATTATGGAGTCATCCTGTCTGTCCTGGAACTAGCTCTGCAGACCAGGCTGGGCCCCAGCTCACAGGCATACACGGAGACACATCAATACATGTTTGAGATTAAACTAAACATACAATAAAATAATATAAGAAATAAGAAATTAAACATGCCTTTAATCCCAGCACTCAGGAGGCAAAGGCAGTTGGAACTCTGTGAGTTTGAGGTCAGCCTGGTCTACAAAGTGAGCTCCAGAACAGCCTCCAAAGCTACAGAGACACCCTGTCTCGGGAGAAAAAAAAAAAAAACCCAAAAGCAAACAAACAAACAAACAAATATTTAAAATATATGGGGTTGGGGATTTAGCTCAGTGGTAGAGTGCTTGCTTAGCCCTGGGTTCCGTCCCCAGCTCTGGCAAAAAAATAAAAATAAAATTAAATTAAAATTAAAATGAAATAGAAAAAAATTGTAAAATATAAATGAGCCCTGGGATGGGTAGTGGTGGTAGTGTATTAGTGTATCCTTAAATCACAGTTTCGGGAGCCAGAGAGCTCACAGAGATAAGATTGCCTCTGCCTCTGGAGTGAGTGCTAGGATTACAAGCATACATCACCACAGACTGGCTAATTTTACTTTTGGAGTGTGTGTGTGTGTATGTGTGTGTGTGTGTGTGTGTGTGTGTGTGTGTGTGTGTGTATGTGTGTGTATGTGTGTGTGTGTGTGTGTCTGTCTGTCTGTCTGGCTATCTATGGGATTATAATTTCTTAAATTATGCCCATCTTTCTTTCCAGCTCCTTAGGCTGCCTGGTCTCTGGGGTATTTATTTATTTATTTATTTATTTATTTATTTGTTTGTTTGTTTGTTTGTTGGCTTTATTATTATTATTATTATTTTTGGTTTGTTTCATTTTTTTTGGTTTTGTTTTTTTTTTTTCTTTTGTGTTGTTGTTTCCTAAGCAGAGTTAATCTAGATATGGCTGGTGTGGGTAGGAATCACAGTTCTTTTGTTCTGAGCAAGTTCACTGTTTGTGCACTATTGGAAAGACTGAAAGCAGAAACATGCTTCTTGCTCCAAAGCAGAGTGTGTTTCATGGATGGGAACTCTATTTTGAATTTCCCTTCAGAAACAGAGTTAAATCCTGTGCTGTCAGTCTTCCTACAGGTAACAGTTCATTTCTGGTAAACCCAGTCACTCTTGGGATCACATGAAGATACAAACATTTCTAACCAGCAATAGCAGAGCATTGGCTGAAAGAGGAGCTGTGGTTTATAGCAGTTTTGTAAGCAGAGTTGAACTAGGTAGGGTCTGTATGTGTAGGAAACACAGTTCTTTGGTTCTGTGCACGCTCAGCTTTCCTGCTGTATTGGAAACTCTGGAAAGCAGGAGCGTGCTTCTTGCTCCAGAAGCAGAGTGTCTTTCTAGTAAGGAAAATCTGGGTTCAATTTCCCTTCGAAAACAGAGTTTATTCCCATACTGTGTGTCTTCCTTCCTTTCTTCCGTCCTTCCTTCCTTCCTTCCTTCCTTCCTTCCTTCCTTCCTTCTTCTTCTTCTTTTTTTAAATTTCCTATAACATCTTCTGATCATGGTTTGATTTCCCACAACTCCTTCCAGGTTCTCTCCACCAACCCAGTCAAATCCACCTGAGGTCTGTGGTGTGTGTGGTTCATATACTCAGTAGTGAGATTCTGTTGCAGTGAGAGTCAGGAATTTTTAGTTTGTTTGTTTGTTTGTTACAGAGTGGTAGGATTAAAGGCGTGCACCACCACCCACCACCATCTGATGAGAAAACCTATCTTGAAAAACATATATGAAATTGGGCACCTAAATCTTAGTTAGTTTTTTTTTTTTTTTTTTTTTTTTTTAAGTGGGAAGTTAGAGCTAGAAGTGTACTCATAGGACTGATTTCATTGTGTGCCAGGGGTTGTGTGTGTTTTCATTTTCTTGAGGGATTTTCTCTCTCTCTCTCTCTCTCTCTCTCTGTCTCTCTCTCTCTCTGTCTGTCTGTCTCTGTCTCTCTCTCTGTCTCTCTCTCCTCTCTCTGTCCCTCTCTCTCCAGATTTCTGTTTTCTCCCATTCATTCCTCATGCCGAGATAAATGAGGGGTTGGTTGGATCTCCAGCACCATGGGCCCTGATGTCCACATCTATCCTCTGGGGTCATCTGGCAGGACTGTGATACACAGAGTTTATTTCGTTTTGTTTTTCGAGACGGGTTTTCTCCATGTAATTTTGGTGTAGACCAGGCTGGCCTAAAGGTGTGCTGGAATTTTAAAGGCATGGGCCACCAACACCCTGCCTTGACTCAGCACAGCCTTGACAGGCTAGAAAAGTTCAAGTTCTAATCTCTTGACCTTGTGCCAGAAGCTTTAGGGAAGAAAGAATCCAGGGTGAGCCCACACACAGCTCCACTTGCCTGCTTACATATGCATATCTGTTGCCTTCCAGTTAAGCATTACTTTCTTGTTAGAATTGGGGAAAACCTTCATGGCTGATTTAAATTCAGTCATTTTCAGGTTTTTTTGGAGGGGGACAGAACAACTTTTTTGGGTTTACATCATATTTTAACTTTTTTTTTTTTTTTTTTTTAGACAGGAGGGCCTATCTGTGCTCCTGACAAATTATCCCACTGCATGGCCCAGGGCTTCTTTCGGAGCACTGCCATCAAAGTACTGAGCTACTCCAAATTATTTTTAATAATATGCTGCTGCTGCTGCTGCTGCTGCTCCTGCTGCTGCTGCCACTGCTGCTGTTGCTACTGCTGATGCTGCAATTACATAGCACAAACAGGGAGACAAGCACAAAAATGGTGCTTTCTCAAAGATCAAAGGGGACTTCTCTGTTGGGGAACGGGGGTTGGAGGCGCTTTACATAGAAGGGTGTTGAGTCTCCTGTGTATTGAATGATGCACTCATTTTTAAAAAAAATTGTAGTTGGTTGTGGGACACTGTGGTCGCTGGGAATTGAACTCAAGAAACACCTCTGGGAAAGCAGCCTGTGTGTGTGTGTGTGTGTGTGTGTCTGTGTGTGTCTGTCTGTCTGTCTGTCTGCCTTTCTAGGGGATTATAATTTCTTAAGTTACTCCCATCTTTCTTTCCAGTTCCTTAGGCTCTCTGGTCTCTGGACCATTTGTATTTTTGGGTTTTTGGTTTGTTTGTTTGTTTCATTTTTTGGGGGGGTTGTTGTTGTTCATTTTCCCTGTCTGTAAATATACATAATTTGCCTGCCACGTGTAGTGGTGCAGCCTTTAATCATTCAGGAGGGACAGGCTGGAGGATCTGGGTGAGTTTGAGGCCAGCCTGCTGTACAGCAGAGTGAGTTTCAGGAACTCTGTCTCAAAAACCCTGTCTTGAAAAAGCAAATTTTAAAAATTAATAAATACATAGATAGATAGATAGATAGATACATACATACATACATACATGCATGCATACATGCATGCATAAGTAAATAAAAGAGGCCTGACTACCTTAGAGTTGCCTGGACCCCGGGGCCTACCCCTTCCCTCATAAATCAGATCCCCAGCACTGCTGTCTGTTGTTTGTTTCATTCCAAGTAAATTATATTTTTTTTTATGTTTATGTTTATTGATTTAATTTTAACTTTTTTTTTTCTGGTTATTGCTGTTTTTTGAGAGACAGGGTCTATCTGTGTCATGCTGCCTCTCCTGGAAGTGTCTCTCTCACTGCGTGCGTGCGTGCGTGCGTGCGTGCGTGCGTGTGTGTGTCTGTGTCTGTGTCTGTGTCTGTGTCTGTGTCTGTGTGTCTGTGTGTGTCTGTGTGTGTCTGGGTCTGGGTCTGGGTCTCTGTGTGTATGTATGTATGTATATCTATCTGCATACAGGAGTATAAGTTCCTAAGTTGAGTTCTGTCATCATGAAAGAAGGAGACAGGACACCGAGGGCACATAAAATCAGCAGAGAATCATATTTAGCCCTGGTTTGCAAGAACCTTTTATTAGCCTAAATACTGCTGGAATAATCAAGAAAAAGTCCAGGCCTCAGGGGTGGGTGGAAGCGAGGCTGATCTCCATCTTTTCAGCTACTTAGGGTCTCTAGACCTTCTGTTTCCTTTTGTTTTATGTGTGTTGTTGTTTTCACCGGTCTGTAAATACACATTTCTTGCCCGCTGGTGAGGTGGAGGTGTATGCCTTTCATCCCAGAATTCAGGAAGCAGAGGGGCGTTGTGTTTTCTTTCTTTCTGTCTGTCTTTCAGCCTTTCTTTCTTTCTGTCTGTCTTTCTTCCTTTTTTCTTTTAAGTTCTGGGCCTCTAGAGGCCTTGAAAACACAGAGAACAAAAAGGAAAAAACAAAACAAAACAGAATTTGCACAGTTTGTCACATGGTGGCTTCCATCTTGGTGAGGTCACCGGGTAAGATGGCTGCCATCCTCTTGAATGCTTCCATGTTGGTGAGGTCAATGGGCCATTCTGAAAAGTTTAGAACTGTGACCGATCCACCCCTCACCGCCCTCCCCCCAAGCAGGCCTACAGGCTCACATGCACATGCATGAGCATACGTGTACGTGCATGAATACGTTTTGAAATTACACTAAATGTACAGTAAAGTTAACAGGAGAAGAAATTAAAAACACACACAGAGAAAAATGGTCCTGGGGTTTGATTTTATATTTTTAAATTCTTGATTGATTTTTTGACACAGGTTTTTTTCTGTGTAACAGTCCTGGCTGTCCTGGAACTCGCTTTGTAGACCAGGCTAGCGTCAGACTCACACAGATCCGCCTGCATCTGCTTCCAAAGTTCGGGTATTAAATGTGAGCACAATACTCACCTGGCTATAAATGTATTTTTTTAATTAAAGAATCAAACAAAGCGGAGGGCAGTGGCTTGTCCTCCACCAACCCCCACCCCACACACCTTGTGTGCACACACAGGCATACACAGAGACACGTAAATACATTTTTGAGATTAAACTAAAGGTACAATAAAATAACATAATAAATAAGAAAGTAAACATGCCTTTAATCCCAGCACTTGGTAGGCAGAGCCAGGTGGATCTCTGTGAGTTTGAGGCCAGCCTGCTCTACAGCAGAGTGAGTTTCAGGAACTCTGTCTCAAAAACCCTGTCTTGAAAAAGCAAATTTTAAAAATTAATAAATACATAGATAGATAGATAGATAGATAGATAGATAGATAGATACATACATACATACATACATACATACATACATGCATGCATGCATAAGTAAATAAAAGAGGCCTGACTACCTTAGAGTTGCCTGGACCCCGGGGCCTACCCCTTCCCTCATAAATCAGATACCCAGCACTGCTGTCTGTTGTTTGTTTCATTCCAAGTGAATTATAATTTTTCATGTTTATGTTTATTGATTTAATTTTAACTTTTTTTTTTCTGGTTATTACTGTTTTTTGAGAGACAGGGTCTATCTGTGTCATGCTGCCTCTCCTGGAAGTGTCTCTCTCACTGCGTGCGTGCGTGCGTGCGTGCGTGCGTGCGTGTGTGTGTGTGTGTGTGTGTGTGTGTGTTGCTGCTGTTGTTGTTGTTGTGGCTTCCCTGTCCCCTGTCTTGTACATATACATTACTTGCCTGCTGGTGAGATGTAGGTGAATACCTTTAATCACAGCTGTCAGGAGTGCGTGCACACGCAGGTATACGCAGGTACACATAAACAAATTTTGAAATTAAGCTCAATGTACAATAAAGTAAGAGAAGAAGAAATTAAAAACAGATGTAGTGAAAAACGTTCCCAGGGTTACAGAGCTAAAAGGAAGCTTGGTGTGGTTGGGGCACGCCTCGAATCCCATCATGCAGGAGACAGAGGCAATTGGGACCTCTGTGAATTGGAGGCAGGTCGGATTTATTTAGTGATTGCCAAGGCTATGTATGTAGAAAGGCCCCTGTCCCAACTAATTTGTTGGATATAAAATATAGAAAACTTGGAGGAATCAAAAAACAAACAGAGGAAGGCGGTGCTGGGGGCCTGGCTCATGGGGGAGGAGGCAGCCCTGGCCTAGGTGCCCAAAGCCCTGGGCTCCATCCTCTGTACTGCAGAGGTGCTGCAAGTAAGCAGATGGGTTGGGGGGGGGGGAGAGGCTGCTTCCTACATGCTTCTCTCCAGAGTAGCCCGTCCTCGGCTGGCCCTTTTCAGCTTTCTGAGGGAAGGAACTCCATTCTCATGTGTCGTTTTAGCTTATTCGATTTGACGTCCCTTTGTCATTTGGTTTTATTTTATCTGGTAGCCAGCTCACCTTATGTATGTATGTATGTATGTATGTATGGGTCGTCGTCCGGTCCCAGAGTACCTGGCCCCCTCACACAGACACACATACATCCATGCAGGCAAAACCAGCAAGGCACATGAAAATAAATTAATCTAAAAGAAACGTGAACATAATTGACACTCGAGAGCTGGAAAGTGGAGGAGCAGCCCCCAACCCTTATGCGTTTGAAAATGAACCCCGTGTTGGACATGAGGAAACAAAAAATCCAGTCTGGGAGCCTCATAAAATCCCCGGCCCTGCTTGCTTTTGTTAGTTTTTTTTGTGTTTTGTGGGTCGGTTTTTCAAGACCGGGTCTGTTTGTGTGATCCTGGCTGTCCTGGAGCTAGCTCTGTAGACCATGCTGGCCTTCAAATCACAGAGATCAAGCTTTCCTCCAAGTCAGAGTATCAGCCTGCCTCCGCCTCCCAAGTGCTAGGGTTAAAATCCAACATCACCACTGCGCAATTAAGTTTTGCTTTTCTTTCCTCCTTCCTTCCTCCCTCCCTCCCTCCTTCCCTCCCTCTCTCCCTCCCTTCCTCCTTCCCTCTCTGCTTCCCTTCCTTTCCACTCCATAGAATCCAAAGCCTCTGTCCTCCCTATACAATTAAAATTAAAATAATTAACTAACCTGACACAAATGAATAAAAAGCAAAGGGAACCTGGCCTGGGGGATGAGATGAAGCTACAGATGTTGGTTAGGGAACCTGAGATAGTCTAGGGTTCTGACCTCAGCAGTGTGTGTGTACACTGTGATTCATTGCAGGTCTACACAACAGAGCAAGTTCTGGTGGTGGTGTTGGGAGTTGGGGTAGTAGGAAAGAAGCCTACTTAGCACACTAAAGGCATGTGTTAACAGCACCAGGCTCCTTTTCTTCTTAAACAAAAGACACCCGACTCAGGCCTGGAGAGATGGAATTTCTGGAATTTCCAGAAATCACATGGTGGGATCTGGCGCCCTCTTCTGACGACAGCTTGTACATTCAGATAGAGTGCTCATGGACATAAAATAATTAACACAAATGTTTTTATTTATTTATTAATTATTATTATTATTAATTTTTTGGAGACAGGGTTTCTCTGTATAGTCTTCGCTGTCCTGCAATTGGCAGGAGCTTTTCATTAGCCTGAAGCTGCTGGGGAAAAAAGAAAAAAAAAACCAAAACATGGGTGGTGGGATTGTGGCCTGATTGCCCTCTTTTTCCAGCTAGCTACTGATTACACAGGAAGGGGATAGCACACCCAGTCCATGCAGTACTGAGAGGATGGAGCCGAGGGCTTCCCCTTCCACTCAGATCCCCATGCCTGCTGACCCTTGCTTTTTGTTTTATTCCAAGTTAAGTATAATTATCTTTTAAAATTCTACCTTTTTTTTTATCCCTCCCCACTCCCTCCTTCTCTCCCTCCCTCCCTCCCTCCCTCCTTCCTTCATTCAATCTCTTCTTTCCTTCCTTCCTTCCTTCCTTCCTTCCTTCCTTCCTTCCTTCCTTCCTTCCTTCCTTGATTCCTTCTTGATTATGCCTGCCCACTTCATTGCCTCTGGCCTCTCTAGGCATCTGTACTCAAGTGAGTGAATCCACACACATACACCAGTGAAAATAATAAAAATTATAACGAACACTTCACAGGGCATTAAAAAAAAAAGTAAATAAAAGGAACAGAAAACAAAACAGGGCTAGGGATGTTATGCACCACCTAGTGGTGTTGGGTTAGGGACAGAGTTGGTTTAGGGTGTCCAGATCAGTGGCTTCTATTCTCAGCAGTGTAAAAACTGTGGTGTTGCCATCACACACAGACAGAACAAAGCCATTTCTGGTGGTTGTTGTAGGGTAGTAGGGGTAGGATGAGAAGAGAAGTGTAGGTACCGACTGAAAGTTTGTCTCTCTTTCTTCAAATTTTTTCCACCCTAGAGTTTCTTGGTGTAGCCATGCCTGTCCCCTGTAGCCCAGGTGGGCCTCCTACTCTCAGCCTTAGCCTCCAGATTGCTGAGAACATAGGTCTGAGTGATCACCTGTGGCTAAGATTTGGGGTTTCTGTTTTTGTCCATGTATTCTTTGCTCGATGGGACCCAGATCAAATCATAGCAGAAACAAATGTGGGAATCAGTTGTTGCTCTGCCTTATGGTCTATGTGCTCTGTGACCTTCTTTTTCTTTCTTTCTTTTTTTTTTTTTTTTTTTGTTGGTTTTTCGAGACAGGGTTTCTTTGTAGCTTTGGAGGCTGTCCTAGAAATCGCTTTGTAAACCATGCTTGCCTCCAACTCACAGAGGTCCAACTTCCTCTGCCTACCTAATGCTGAGATTACAGGCATGTGCCGCCACCGCCGCCACCACCACCACCACCACCACCACCACCACCACCCGGGTTTTTTTCTTTTTTCTTTTTTTCCTTTTTTAATCTGTCTGTAAATCCACATTTCTTTTCCATGTCCCTGGTCTCCCCACCCCCGCCCCACCCCCACCCCCCACCAGAAAAGTAAACTTTCATGGTACTTTTCATGTAAAATGTACTTTCTCTGTCAGGAGAGCTCCTCACAATTCTGCACATGCAAATTGTTTTTAAATTGTGGCCCTTCCAGAGGCTAGGAAATGCAGAGAGTACAAAATGGACCTTGAAAAGTATGTCACGTAGTGCGTTCCATTTCGGTGAGGTCACCAGCCAAGATGGCTTCCATCCTCATGGCTGCTTCCATTTTGGTGAGGTCGATAGCCATGCTGTTGGCTAACCAGAGCTACTGAAAAATTTTGAACTGTGAACCCCCACCAAACACACACACACACACACACACACACACACACACACACACACACACACAGACACATAAATTTTGAAATTAAACTGAATGTACAATAATGTAACAGAATAAATGAGAAATTAAAAACAGACACAGAGGAAAAAAAATGTTCCTGGAGTTACAGAAATAGAAGGAAGCCCAGTGTGGTGGTGCACGCCTTTAATCCTGTCATTCAGGAAACAGAGAGGTAGGTGCACGCCTTTAATCCCAGCACTAGGGAAGCAGAGGCAGCTGAGCTGGTCTCTGAGTTCAGATTTGGCCTTGCGCATAGAGTTTCCAGACAAGTAAGTAAATTCTACAGATTGATAAACACAGTCTCAAATCAAATAAAATATACAAGAGGCCTGAGTTGCGGCTGGACAGATGGCCTAGCGGTTAAGAGCACTGACTGCTCTTCCAGAGGACCTGGGTTCAATCCCCAGTCCCCACATGGCAGCTCACAACTGCCTGTCAACTCCAGTTCCAGGGGACCCTCACTCACACAGACATCCCCACAGGCAAAACACCAATGCACATAAAAAAAGAATACATCAATTACTTAACAAGAAAAGAAAAAAAAAAAGAGGAACGGAGGCCTGAATGGTGCCATGGACATGGAGGTGCCTGGAGCCCAGGCATTACCCCTTCCCTCATCAATCAGATCGTGTCCCCAGCTTTTTTCTGTCCTGTCCGTTGCTTTCGTCTGATCCCAGGTGAATTCTACTTGTGTTTATGTCTATTTATTTAATTTAAACTTTTGTTATTGTTTTTGTTTTTTATAGACAGTGCTTTTTTGTGTACGAGCTCTTGCTCTTGCTGTCCTGGAACTAGCTCTGTAGGCCAGGCTGGCCTCCAGCTTCCATAGATCAGACTGCTTATTAACATCACCACAGTCTGGCTAATTTTACTTTTCTTATGTGCTTGTGTGTGTGTGTGTGTGTGTGTGTGTGTGTGTGTGTGTGTGTGAAAGATCCTGTGTTTAAAATAGGTAGGTAGGTAGGTAGGTGGTAGATAGACAGACAGACAGACTGAACAAAGATATACAATCAACTTTGAAAAAACAAATACCGAACAAGGGAAAGCAGAAGACAGTTCAAGGGCTGCCTGGTTAGGGAACCTGAGATAGTCTAGGGTTCTGACCTCAGCAGTGTGTGTGTACACTGTGATTCATTGCAGATCTACACAACAGAGCAAGTTCTGGTGGTGGTGTTGGGAGTTGGGGTAGTAGGAAAGAAGCCTACTTAGCACACTAAAGGCATGTGTTAACAGCACCAGGCTCCTTTTCTTCTTAAACAAAAGACACCCGACTCAGGCCTGGAGAGATGGAATATCTGGAATTTCCAGAAATCACATGGTGGGATCTGGCGCCCTCTTCTGACGACAGCTTGTACATTAAGATAGAGTGCTCATGGACATAAAATAAGTAACATAAATGTTATTATTTATTATTATTATTATTATTAATTTTTTTGAGACAGGGTTTCTCTGTATAGTCTTCGCTGTCCTGCAACTCACTCTGTAGACCTGGCTGTCCTGGAACACACAGAGATTCACCTGCCTATGCCTCCCAAGTGCTTGGATTCGAGGTGTGCACCACCACCACCACCACCACCAGGCCGTCGATCTTGTTTTAAAGAATCAAAGGAATCAGAGGGCAGTGACCTGCCATTTCCACTTCAAGATATGTTTTCTCCTCCACTTCTAAGAGAGTTCAGTGATCATGAAAGACAGAGACAGCACTCTGAGGGCACATCTAATGAATAGTAGAGAGAATCCTATTTAACCACAATTGGCAGGAGCTTTTCATTAGCCTGAAGCTGCTGCTGGGGAAAAAAGAAAAAACAAACAAACAAACAAACAAACAAACAAAAAACAAAACACGGGTGGTGGGATTATGGCCTGATTGCCCTCTTTTTCCAGCTTTCTTTCTTTCTTTCTTTCTTTCTTTCTTTCTTTCTTTCTTTCTTTCTTTCTTTCTTTCCTTCTTTCTTCTTTTAGGTTCTGGGCCTCTAGAGGCCTTGAAAACACAGAGAACAACAACAACAACAACAACAAAAATAACAACGACAGAATTTGCACAGTTTGTCACATGGTGGCTTCCATCTTGGTAAGGTCACTGGGTAAGATGGCTGCCATCCTCTTGAATGCTTCCATGTTGGTGAGGTCAACAGGCCATTCTGAAAAGTTTAGAACTGGGATCGATCCACCCCTCACTCCCCAAGCAGGCATACAGGCTCACATGCACATGCATGAGCATATGTGTACATGCGTGAATACATTTTGAAATTAAACTAAATGTACAGTAAAGTTAACAGGAGAAGAATTTAAAAGCAGACAGAGAGAAAAATGTTCCCGGAGTTTTATTTTATTTTTTGATTTCTTGAGACAGGTTTTTTTCAGTATAACAGTCCTGGCTGTCCTGGAACTCGCTTTGTAGACCAGGCTAGCCTCAGAGTCACACAGATCCACCTACATCTGCTTCCAAAGTGCTGGGATTAAAGGTGAGCACAATACTCACCTGGCTATAAATCTTTTTTTTAATTAAAGAATCAAGCAAATCAGAGGGCAGTGGCCTGTCCTCCACCAACCCCCACCCCATGCACCTTGTGTGCATAACCAGAGACATGTAAATACGTTTTTGAGATTAAACTAAATGTACAATAAAATAACATAATTAAAATTAAGAAAGTAAACATGCCTTTAATCCCAGCACTCGGAGGCAGAGCCAGGTGGATCTCTGTGAGTTGGAGGGCAGCCTGCTCTACAGCAGAGTGAATTTCAGGAACTCTGTCTCAAAAACCTTTTTGGTTTTTTGGCTTTATTATTATTTTTGGTTTGTTTCATTTTTTTTCCTTTTGTGTTGTTGTTGTTGTTGTTTCCTAAGAAGCGTTAATCTAGATATGGCCCGTGTGTGTAGGAATCACAGTTTAATCACAGTGTGTGTGTGTGTGTGTGTGTGTGTGTGTGTGTGTGTGTGTGTGTCCATGGCCCAAGCCTATACTATTTTTTGGTTAGACACTCCTGGAGTTACAGAAGAGACAGAGTGTACCAGTGTCATCCTGGCTGACATGGTTTCTCTGAGTAACAGTTCTGGCTGTTCTGGCTGCCCTAGAACTCACTGAGACCCGAATGCCTCTGCCTCCCTAGTGCTGGCATTAAAGGAAGGCCTGTGCCAATAAGACCTGGCAATTTCACCTTCTGATGTAGTTATGTATTTTTGGTTGTATTATGGAGTCATCCTGTCTGTCCTGGAACTAGCTCTGCAGACCAGGCTGGGCCCCAGCTCACAGGCATACACGGAGACACATCAATACATGTTTGAGATTAAACTAAACATACAATAAAATAATATAAGAAATAAGAAATTAAACATGCCTTTAATCCCAGCACTCAGGAGGCAAAGGCAGTTGGAACTCTGTGAGTTTGAGGTCAGCCTGGTCTACAAAGTGAGCTCCAGAACAGCCTCCAAAGCTACAGAGACACCCTGTCTCGGGAGAAAAAAAAAAAACCCAAAAGCAAACAAACAAACAAACAAACAAATATTTAAAATATATGGGGTTGGGGATTTAGCTCAGTGGTAGAGTGCTTGCTTAGCCCTGGGTTCCGTCCCCAGCTCTGGCAAAAAAATAAAAATAAAATTAAATTAAAATTAAAATGAAATAGAAAAAAATTGTAAAATATAAATGAGCCCTGGGATGGGTAGTGGTGGTAGTGTATTAGTGTATCCTTAAATCACAGTTTCGGGAGCCAGAGAGCTCACAGAGATAAGATTCCCTCTGCCTCTGGAGTGAGTGCTAGGATTACAAGCATACATCACCACAGACTGGCTAATTTTACTTTTGGAGTGTGTGTGTGTGTATGTGTGTGTGTGTGTGTGTGTGTGTGTGTGTGTGTGTGTGTGTGTATGTGTGTGTATGTGTGTGTGTGTGTGTGTCTGTCTGTCTGTCTGGCTATCTATGGGATTATAATTTCTTAAATTATGCCCATCTTTCTTTCCAGCTCCTTAGGCTGCCTGGTCTCTGGGGTATTTATTTATTTATTTATTTATTTATTTATTTATTTGTTTGTTTGTTTGTTTGTTGGCTTTATTATTATTATTATTATTTTTGGTTTGTTTCATTTTTTTTGGTTTTGTTTTTTTTTTTTCTTTTGTGTTGTTGTTTCCTAAGCAGAGTTAATCTAGATATGGCTGGTGTGGGTAGGAATCACAGTTCTTTTGTTCTGAGCAAGTTCACTGTTTGTGCACTATTGGAAAGACTGAAAGCAGAAACATGCTTCTTGCTCCAAAGCAGAGTGTGTTTCATGGATGGGAACTCTATTTTGAATTTCCCTTCAGAAACAGAGTTAAATCCTGTGCTGTCAGTCTTCCTACAGGTAACAGTTCATTTCTGGTAAACCCAGTCACTCTTGGGATCACATGAAGATACAAACATTTCTAACCAGCAATAGCAGAGCATTGGCTGAAAGAGGAGCTGTGGTTTATAGCAGTTTTGTAAGCAGAGTTGAACTAGGTAGGGTCTGTATGTGTAGGAAACACAGTTCTTTGGTTCTGTGCACGCTCAGCTTTCCTGCTGTATTGGAAACTCTGGAAAGCAGGAGCGTGCTTCTTGCTCCAGAAGCAGAGTGTCTTTCTAGTAAGGAAAATCTGGGTTCAATTTCCCTTCGAAAACAGAGTTTATTCCCATACTGTGTGTCTTCCTTCCTTTCTTCCGTCCTTCCTTCCTTCCTTCCTTCCTTCCTTCCTTCCTTCCTTCCTTCTTCTTCTTCTTTTTTTAAATTTCCTATAACATCTTCTGATCATGGTTTGATTTCCCACAACTCCTTCCAGGTTCTCTCCACCAACCCAGTCAAATCCACCTGAGGTCTGTGGTGTGTGTGGTTCATATACTCAGTAGTGAGATTCTGTTGCAGTGAGAGTCAGGAATTTTTAGTTTGTTTGTTTGTTTGTTACAGAGTGGTAGGATTAAAGGCGTGCACCACCACCCACCACCATCTGATGAGAAAACCTATCTTGAAAAACATATATGAAATTGGGCACCTAAATCTTAGTTAGTTTTTTTTTTTTTTTTTTTTTTTTTAAGTGGGAAGTTAGAGCTAGAAGTGTACTCATAGGACTGATTTCATTGTGTGCCAGGGGTTGTGTGTGTTTTCATTTTCTTGAGGGATTTTCTCTCTCTCTCTCTCTCTCTCTCTCTGTCTCTCTCTCTCTCTGTCTGTCTGTCTCTGTCTCTCTCTCTGTCTCTCTCTCCTCTCTCTGTCCCTCTCTCTCCAGATTTCTGTTTTCTCCCATTCATTCCTCATGCCGAGATAAATGAGGGGTTGGTTGGATCTCCAGCACCATGGGCCCTGATGTCCACATCTATCCTCTGGGGTCATCTGGCAGGACTGTGATACACAGAGTTTATTTCGTTTTGTTTTTCGAGACGGGTTTTCTCCATGTAATTTTGGTGTAGACCAGGCTGGCCTAAAGGTGTGCTGGAATTTTAAAGGCATGGGCCACCAACACCCTGCCTTGACTCAGCACAGCCTTGACAGGCTAGAAAAGTTCAAGTTCTAATCTCTTGACCTTGTGCCAGAAGCTTTAGGGAAGAAAGAATCCAGGGTGAGCCCACACACAGCTCCACTTGCCTGCTTACATATGCATATCTGTTGCCTTCCAGTTAAGCATTACTTTCTTGTTAGAATTGGGGAAAACCTTCATGGCTGATTTAAATTCAGTCATTTTCAGGTTTTTTTGGAGGGGGACAGAACAACTTTTTTGGGTTTACATCATATTTTAACTTTTTTTTTTTTTTTTTTTAGACAGGAGGGCCTATCTGTGCTCCTGACAAATTATCCCACTGCATGGCCCAGGGCTTCTTTCGGAGCACTGCCATCAAAGTACTGAGCTACTCCAAATTATTTTTAATAATATGCTGCTGCTGCTGCTGCTGCTGCTCCTGCTGCTGCTGCCACTGCTGCTGTTGCTACTGCTGATGCTGCAATTACATAGCACAAACAGGGAGACAAGCACAAAAATGGTGCTTTCTCAAAGATCAAAGGGGACTTCTCTGTTGGGGAACGGGGGTTGGAGGCGCTTTACATAGAAGGGTGTTGAGTCTCCTGTGTATTGAATGATGCACTCATTTTTAAAAAAAATTGTAGTTGGTTGTGGGACACTGTGGTCGCTGGGAATTGAACTCAAGAAACACCTCTGGGAAAGCAGCCTGTGTGTGTGTGTGTGTGTGTGTGTGTCTGTGTGTGTCTGTCTGTCTGTCTGTCTGCCTTTCTAGGGGATTATAATTTCTTAAGTTACTCCCATCTTTCTTTCCAGTTCCTTAGGCTCTCTGGTCTCTGGACCATTTGTATTTTTGGGTTTTTGGTTTGTTTGTTTGTTTCATTTTTTGGGGGGGTTGTTGTTGTTCATTTTCCCTGTCTGTAAATATACATAATTTGCCTGCCACGTGTAGTGGTGCAGCCTTTAATCATTCAGGAGGGACAGGCTGGAGGATCTGGGTGAGTTTGAGGCCAGCCTGCTGTACAGCAGAGTGAGTTTCAGGAACTCTGTCTCAAAAACCCTGTCTTGAAAAAGCAAATTTTAAAAATTAATAAATACATAGATAGATAGATAGATAGATAGATAGATACATACATACATACATACATGCATGCATACATGCATGCATAAGTAAATAAAAGAGGCCTGACTACCTTAGAGTTGCCTGGACCCCGGGGCCTACCCCTTCCCTCATAAATCAGATCCCCAGCACTGCTGTCTGTTGTTTGTTTCATTCCAAGTGAATTATATTTTTTTTTATGTTTATGTTTATTGATTTAATTTTAACTTTTTTTTTTCTGGTTATTGCTGTTTTTTGAGAGACAGGGTCTATCTGTGTCATGCTGCCTCTCCTGGAAGTGTCTCTCTCACTGCGTGCGTGCGTGTGTGTGTCTGTGTCTGTGTCTGTGTCTGTGTCTGTGTCTGTGTGTCTGTGTGTGTCTGTGTGTGTCTGGGTCTGGGTCTGGGTCTCTGTGTGTATGTATGTATGTATATCTATCTGCATACAGGAGTATAAGTTCCTAAGTTGAGTTCTGTCATCATGAAAGAAGGAGACAGGACACCGAGGGCACATAAAATCAGCAGAGAATCATATTTAGCCCTGGTTTGCAAGAACCTTTTATTAGCCTAAATACTGCTGGAATAATCAAGAAAAAGTCCAGGCCTCAGGGGTGGGTGGAAGCGAGGCTGATCTCCATCTTTTCAGCTACTTAGGGTCTCTAGACCTTCTGTTTCCTTTTGTTTTATGTGTGTTGTTGTTTTCACCGGTCTGTAAATACACATTTCTTGCCCGCTGGTGAGGTGGAGGTGTATGCCTTTCATCCCAGAATTCAGGAAGCAGAGGGGCGTTGTGTTTTCTTTCTTTCTGTCTGTCTTTCAGCCTTTCTTTCTTTCTGTCTGTCTTTCTTCCTTTTTTCTTTTAAGTTCTGGGCCTCTAGAGGCCTTGAAAACACAGAGAACAAAAAGGAAAAAACAAAACAAAACAGAATTTGCACAGTTTGTCACATGGTGGCTTCCATCTTGGTGAGGTCACCGGGTAAGATGGCTGCCATCCTCTTGAATGCTTCCATGTTGGTGAGGTCAATGGGCCATTCTGAAAAGTTTAGAACTGTGACCGATCCACCCCTCACCGCCCTCCCCCCAAGCAGGCCTACAGGCTCACATGCACATGCATGAGCATACGTGTACGTGCATGAATACGTTTTGAAATTACACTAAATGTACAGTAAAGTTAACAGGAGAAGAAATTAAAAACACACACAGAGAAAAATGGTCCTGGGGTTTGATTTTATATTTTTAAATTCTTGATTGATTTTTTGACACAGGTTTTTTTCTGTGTAACAGTCCTGGCTGTCCTGGAACTCGCTTTGTAGACCAGGCTAGCGTCAGACTCACACAGATCCGCCTGCATCTGCTTCCAAAGTTCGGGTATTAAATGTGAGCACAATACTCACCTGGCTATAAATGTATTTTTTTAATTAAAGAATCAAACAAAGCGGAGGGCAGTGGCTTGTCCTCCACCAACCCCCACCCCACACACCTTGTGTGCACACACAGGCATACACAGAGACACGTAAATACATTTTTGAGATTAAACTAAAGGTACAATAAAATAACATAATAAATAAGAAAGTAAACATGCCTTTAATCCCAGCACTTGGTAGGCAGAGCCAGGTGGATCTCTGTGAGTTTGAGGCCAGCCTGCTCTACAGCAGAGTGAGTTTCAGGAACTCTGTCTCAAAAACCCTGTCTTGAAAAAGCAAATTTTAAAAATTAATAAATACATAGATAGATAGATAGATAGATAGATAGATAGATAGATACATACATACATACATACATACATACATGCATGCATGCATAAGTAAATAAAAGAGGCCTGACTACCTTAGAGTTGCCTGGACCCCGGGGCCTACCCCTTCCCTCATAAATCAGATACCCAGCACTGCTGTCTGTTGTTTGTTTCATTCCAAGTGAATTATAATTTTTCATGTTTATGTTTATTGATTTAATTTTAACTTTTTTTTTTCTGGTTATTACTGTTTTTTGAGAGACAGGGTCTATCTGTGTCATGCTGCCTCTCCTGGAAGTGTCTCTCTCACTGCGTGCGTGCGTGCGTGCGTGCGTGCGTGCGTGTGTGTGTGTGTGTGTGTGTGTGTGTGTGTGTGTGTTGCTGCTGTTGTTGTTGTTGTGGCTTCCCTGTCCCCTGTCTTGTACATATACATTACTTGCCTGCTGGTGAGATGTAGGTGAATACCTTTAATCACAGCTGTCAGGAGTGCGTGCACACGCAGGTATACGCAGGTACACATAAACAAATTTTGAAATTAAGCTCAATGTACAATAAAGTAAGAGAAGAAGAAATTAAAAACAGATGTAGTGAAAAACGTTCCCAGGGTTACAGAGCTAAAAGGAAGCTTGGTGTGGTTGGGGCACGCCTCGAATCCCATCATGCAGGAGACAGAGGCAATTGGGACCTCTGTGAATTGGAGGCAGGTCGGATTTATTTAGTGATTGCCAAGGCTATGTATGTAGAAAGGCCCCTGTCCCAACTAATTTGTTGGATATAAAATATAGAAAACTTGGAGGAATCAAAAAACAAACAGAGGAAGGCGGTGCTGGGGGCCTGGCTCATGGGGGAGGAGGCAGCCCTGGCCTAGGTGCCCAAAGCCCTGGGCTCCATCCTCTGTACTGCAGAGGTGCTGCAAGTAAGCAGATGGGTGGGGGGGGGGGGGAGAGGCTGCTTCCTACATGCTTCTCTCCAGAGTAGCCCGTCCTCGGCTGGCCCTTTTCAGCTTTCTGAGGGAAGGAACTCCATTCTCATGTGTCGTTTTAGCTTATTCGATTTGACGTCCCTTTGTCATTTGGTTTTATTTTATCTGGTAGCCAGCTCACCTTATGTATGTATGTATGTATGTATGTATGGGTCGTCGTCCGGTCCCAGAGTACCTGGCCCCCTCACACAGACACACATACATCCATGCAGGCAAAACCAGCAAGGCACATGAAAATAAATTAATCTAAAAGAAACGTGAACATAATTGACACTCGAGAGCTGGAAAGTGGAGGAGCAGCCCCCAACCCTTATGCGTTTGAAAATGAACCCCGTGTTGGACATGAGGAAACAAAAAATCCAGTCTGGGAGCCTCATAAAATCCCCGGCCCTGCTTGCTTTTGTTAGTTTTTTTTGTGTTTTGTGGGTCGGTTTTTCAAGACCGGGTCTGTTTGTGTGATCCTGGCTGTCCTGGAGCTAGCTCTGTAGACCATGCTGGCCTTCAAATCACAGAGATCAAGCTTTCCTCCAAGTCAGAGTATCAGCCTGCCTCCGCCTCCCAAGTGCTAGGGTTAAAATCCAACATCACCACTGCGCAATTAAGTTTTGCTTTTCTTTCCTCCTTCCTTCCTCCCTCCCTCCCTCCTTCCCTCCCTCTCTCCCTCCCTTCCTCCTTCCCTCTCTGCTTCCCTTCCTTTCCACTCCATAGAATCCAAAGCCTCTGTCCTCTCTATACAATTAAAATTAAAATAATTAACTAACCTGACACAAATGAATAAAAAGCAAAGGGAACCTGGCCTGGGGGATGAGATGAAGCTACAGATGTTGGTTAGGGAACCTGAGATAGTCTAGGGTTCTGACCTCAGCAGTGTGTGTGTACACTGTGATTCATTGCAGGTCTACACAACAGAGCAAGTTCTGGTGGTGGTGTTGGGAGTTGGGGTAGTAGGAAAGAAGCCTACTTAGCACACTAAAGGCATGTGTTAACAGCACCAGGCTCCTTTTCTTCTTAAACAAAAGACACCCGACTCAGGCCTGGAGAGATGGAATTTCTGGAATTTCCAGAAATCACATGGTGGGATCTGGCGCCCTCTTCTGACGACAGCTTGTACATTCAGATAGAGTGCTCATGGACATAAAATAATTAACACAAATGTTTTTATTTATTTATTAATTATTATTATTATTAATTTTTTGGAGACAGGGTTTCTCTGTATAGTCTTCGCTGTCCTGCAATTGGCAGGAGCTTTTCATTAGCCTGAAGCTGCTGGGGAAAAAAGAAAAAAAAAACCAAAACATGGGTGGTGGGATTGTGGCCTGATTGCCCTCTTTTTCCAGCTAGCTACTGATTACACAGGAAGGGGATAGCACACCCAGTCCATGCAGTACTGAGAGGATGGAGCCGAGGGCTTCCCCTTCCACTCAGATCCCCATGCCTGCTGACCCTTGCTTTTTGTTTTATTCCAAGTTAAGTATAATTATCTTTTAAAATTCTACCTTTTTTTTTATCCCTCCCCACTCCCTCCTTCTCTCCCTCCCTCCCTCCCTCCCTCCTTCCTTCATTCAATCTCTTCTTTCCTTCCTTCCTTCCTTCCTTCCTTCCTTCCTTCCTTCCTTCCTTCCTTCCTTCCTTCCTTGATTCCTTCTTGATTATGCCTGCCCACTTCATTGCCTCTGGCCTCTCTAGGCATCTGTACTCAAGTGAGTGAATCCACACACATACACCAGTGAAAATAATAAAAATTATAACGAACACTTCACAGGGCATTAAAAAAAAAGTAAATAAAAGGAACAGAAAACAAAACAGGGCTAGGGATGTTATGCACCACCTAGTGGTGTTGGGTTAGGGACAGAGTTGGTTTAGGGTGTCCAGATCAGTGGCTTCTATTCTCAGCAGTGTAAAAACTGTGGTGTTGCCATCACACACAGACAGAACAAAGCCATTTCTGGTGGTTGTTGTAGGGTAGTAGGGGTAGGATGAGAAGAGAAGTGTAGGTACCGACTGAAAGTTTGTCTCTCTTTCTTCAAATTTTTTCCACCCTAGAGTTTCTTGGTGTAGCCATGCCTGTCCCCTGTAGCCCAGGTGGGCCTCCTACTCTCAGCCTTAGCCTCCAGATTGCTGAGAACATAGGTCTGAGTGATCACCTGTGGCTAAGATTTGGGGTTTCTGTTTTTGTCCATGTATTCTTTGCTCGATGGGACCCAGATCAAATCATAGCAGAAACAAATGTGGGAATCAGTTGTTGCTCTGCCTTATGGTCTATGTGCTCTGTGACCTTCTTTTTCTTTCTTTCTTTTTTTTTTTTTTTTTTTTGTTGGTTTTTCGAGACAGGGTTTCTTTGTAGCTTTGGAGGCTGTCCTAGAAATCGCTTTGTAAACCATGCTTGCCTCCAACTCACAGAGGTCCAACTTCCTCTGCCTACCTAATGCTGAGATTACAGGCATGTGCCGCCACCGCCGCCACCACCACCACCACCACCACCACCACCACCACCACCACCACCCGGGTTTTTTTCTTTTTTCTTTTTTTCCTTTTTTAATCTGTCTGTAAATCCACATTTCTTTTCCATGTCCCTGGTCTCCCCACCCCCGCCCCACCCCCACCCCCCACCAGAAAAGTAAACTTTCATGGTACTTTTCATGTAAAATGTACTTTCTCTGTCAGGAGAGCTCCTCACAATTCTGCACATGCAAATTGTTTTTAAATTGTGGCCCTTCCAGAGGCTAGGAAACGCAGAGAGTACAAAATGGACCTTGAAAAGTATGTCACGTAGTGCGTTCCATTTCGGTGAGGTCACCAGCCAAGATGGCTTCCATCCTCATGGCTGCTTCCATTTTGGTGAGGTCGATAGCCATGCTGTTGGCTAACCAGAGCTACTGAAAAATTTTGAACTGTGAACCCCCACCAAACACACACACACACACACACACACACACACACACACACAGACACATAAATTTCGAAATTAAACTGAATGTACAATAATGTAACAGAATAAATGAGAAATTAAAAACAGACACAGAGGAAAAAAAATGTTCCTGGAGTTACAGAAATAGAAGGAAGCCCAGTGTGGTGGTGCACGCCTTTAATCCTGTCATTCAGGAAACAGAGAGGTAGGTGCACGCCTTTAATCCCAGCACTAGGGAAGCAGAGGCAGCTGAGCTGGTCTCTGAGTTCAGATTTGGCCTTGCGCATAGAGTTTCCAGACAAGTAAGTAAATTCTACAGATTGATAAACACAGTCTCAAATCAAATAAAATATACAAGAGGCCTGAGTTGCGGCTGGACAGATGGCCTAGCGGTTAAGAGCACTGACTGCTCTTCCAGAGGACCTGGGTTCAATCCCCAGTCCCCACATGGCAGCTCACAACTGCCTGTCAACTCCAGTTCCAGGGGACCCTCACTCACACAGACATCCCCACAGGCAAAACACCAATGCACATAAAAAAAGAATACATCAATTACTTAACAAGAAAAGAAAAAAAAAAAGAGGAACGGAGGCCTGAATGGTGCCATGGACATGGAGGTGCCTGGAGCCCAGGCATTACCCCTTCCCTCATCAATCAGATCGTGTCCCCAGCTTTTTTCTGTCCTGTCCGTTGCTTTCGTCTGATCCCAGGTGAATTCTACTTGTGTTTATGTCTATTTATTTAATTTAAACTTTTGTTATTGTTTTTGTTTTTTATAGACAGTGCTTTTTTGTGTACGAGCTCTTGCTCTTGCTGTCCTGGAACTAGCTCTGTAGGCCAGGCTGGCCTCCAGCTTCCATAGATCAGACTGCTTATTAACATCACCACAGTCTGGCTAATTTTACTTTTCTTATGTGCTTGTGTGTGTGTGTGTGTGTGTGTGTGTGTGTGTGTGTGTGTGAAAGATCCTGTGTTTAAAATAGGTAGGTAGGTAGGTGGTAGATAGACAGACAGATAGACTGAACAAAGATATACAATCAACTTTGAAAAAACAAATACCGAACAAGGGAAAGCAGAAGACAGTTCAAGGGCTGCCTGGGTTATGTGAGAGACCCTGCGTTTGAAGAAATAGAAGAAATCAGAAGACCATCTTCAGCAACATAGCATGTAGGAGCGAGCCATCCTGGTCTGAAAACAGACAGACAAACAAACGGATAGACGCATGAGTGAGCGAATGAACGAACGAATGAACGAACGAACGAATGATTTTTTTCCTGAATCTAGCGAAAAGACTTAAAACAAAACACTGTCTCTAGACCTTCTGTTTCATTTTGTTTTATGTCTGTTGTTGTTATTCTGTAAATACACATTTCTTGCCTGCTGGTGAGGTGGAGGTGAATGCCTTTCATCCCAGAATTCAGGAAGCAGAGGTGCTTTGTGACCTTCTGTTGTTTTCTTTCTTTCTGTCTTTCATTCTGTCTTTCATTCATTCATTCTTTCTTTCTTTCTTTCTTTCTTTCTTTCTTTCTTTCTTTCTTTCTTTCTTTCTTTCTTTCTTTCTTTCTTTCCTTCTTTCTTCTTTTAGGTTCTGGGCATCTAGAGGCCTTGAAAACATAGAGAACAACAACAACAAAATACAACAACAGAATTTGCACAGTTTGTCACATGGTGGCTTCCATCTTGGTGAGGTCACCGGGTAAGATGGCTGCCATCCTCTTGAATGCTTCCATGTTGGTGAGGTCAATGGGCCATTCTGAAAAGTTTAGAACTGTGACCGATCCACCCCTCACCGCCCTCCCCCCAAGCAGGCCTACAGGCTCACATGCACATGCATGAGCATACGTGTACGTGCATGAATACGTTTTGAAATTACACTAAATGTACAGTAAAGTTAACAGGAGAAGAAATTAAAAACACACACAGAGAAAAATGGTCCTGGGGTTTGATTTTATATTTTTAAATTCTTGATTGATTTCTTGACACAGGTTTTTTTCTGTGTAACAGTCCTGGCTGTCCTGGAACTCGCCTTGTAGACCAGGCTAGCGTCAGACTCACACAGATCCGCCTGCATCTGCTTCCAAAGTTCGGGTATTAAATGTGAGCACAATACTCACCTGGCTATAAATGTATTTTTTTAATTAAAGAATCAAACAAAGCGGAGGGCAGTGGCTTGTCCTCCACCAACCCCCACCCCACACACCTTGTGTGCACACACAGGCATACACAGAGACACGTAAATACATTTTTGAGATTAAACTAAAGGTACAATAAAATAACATAATAAATAAGAAAGTAAACATGCCTTTAATCCCAGCACTCGGAGGCAGAGCCAGGTGGATCTATGTGAGTTTGAGGCCAGCATGCTCTACAGCAGAGTGAGTTTCAGGAACTCTGTCTCAAAAACCCTGTCTTGAAAAAGCAAATTTTAAAAATTAATAAACACATAGAGAGATAGATAGATAGATAGATAGATAGATAGATACATACATACATACATACATGCATAAGTAAATAAAAGAGGCCTGACTACCTTAGAGTTGCCTGGACCCCGGGGCCTACCCCTTCCCTCATAAATCAGATACCCAGCACTGCTGTCTGTTGTTTGTTTCATTCCAAGTGAATTATAATTTTTCATGTTTATGTTTATTGATTTAATTTTAACTTTTTTTTTTTCTGGTTATTACTGTTTTTTGAGAGACAGGGTCTATCTGTGTCATGCTGCCTCTCCTGGAAGTGTCTCTCTCACTGCGTGCGTGCGTGCGTGCGTGCGTGCGTGTGTGTGTGTGTGTGTGTGTGTGTGTGTGTGTGTGTGTGTTGCTGCTGTTGTTGTTGTTGTGGCTTCCCTGTCCCCTGTCTTGTACATATACATTACTTGCCTGCTGGTGAGATGTAGGTGAATACCTTTAATCACAGCTGTCAGGAGTGCGTGCACACGCAGGTATACGCAGGTACACATAAACAAATTTTGAAATTAAGCTCAATGTACAATAAAGTAAGAGAAGAAGAAATTAAAAACAGATGTAGTGAAAAACGTTCCCAGGGTTACAGAGCTAAAAGGAAGCTTGGTGTGGTTGGGGCACGCCTCGAATCCCATCATGCAGGAGACAGAGGCAATTGGGACCTCTGTGAATTGGAGGCAGGTCGGATTTATTTAGTGATTGCCCAGGCTATGTATGTAGAAAGGCCCCTGTCCCAACTAATTCGTTGGATATAAAATATAGAAAACTTGGAGGAATCAAAAAACAAACAGAGGAAGGCGGTGCTGGGGGCCTGGCTCATGGGGGAGGAGGCAGCCCTGGCCTAGGTGCCCAAAGCCCTGGGCTCCATCCTCTGTACTGCAGAGGTGCTGCAAGTAAGCAGATGGGTTGGGGGGGGGGGGAGAGGCTGCTTCCTACATGCTTCTCTCCAGAGTAGCCCGTCCTCGGCTGGCCCTTTTCAGCTTTCTGAGGGAAGGAACTCCATTCTCATGTGTCGTTTTAGCTTATTCGATTTGACGTCCCTTTGTCATTTGGTTTTATTTTATCTGGTAGCCAGCTCACCTTATGTATGTATGTATGTATGTATGTATGTATGTATGTATGTATGTATGTATGTATGGGTCATCGTCCGGTCCCAGAGTACCTGGCCCCCTCACACAGACACACATACATCCATGCAGGCAAAACCAGCAAGGCACATGAAAATAAATTAATCTAAAAGAAACGTGAACATAATTGACACTCGAGAGCTGGAAAGTGGAGGAGCAGCCCCCAACCCTTATGCGTTTGAAAATGAACCCCGTGTTGGACATGAGGAAACAAAAAATCCAGTCTGGGAGCCTCATAAAATCCCCGGCCCTGCTTGCTTTTGTTAGTTTTTTTGTGTTTTGTGGGTCGGTTTTTCAAGACCGGGTCTGTTTGTGTGATCCTGGCTGTCCTGGAGCTAGCTCTGTAGACCATGCTGGCCTTCAAATCACAGAGATCAAGCTTTCCTCCAAGTCAGAGTATCAGCCTGCCTCCGCCTCCCAAGTGCTAGGGTTAAAATCCAACATCACCACTGCGCAATTAAGTTTTGCTTTTCTTTCCTCCTTCCTCCCTCCTTCCCTCCCTCTCTCCCTCCCTTCCTCCTTCCCTCTCTGCTTCCCTTCCTTTCCACTCCATATAATCCAAAGCCTCTGTCCTCCCTATACAATTAAAATTAAAATAATTAACTAACCTGACACAAATGAATAAAAAGCAAAGGGAACCTGGCCTGGGGGATGAGATGAAGCTACAGATGTTGGTTAGGGAACCTGAGATAGTCTAGGGTTCTGACCTCAGCAGTGTGTGTGTACACTGTGATTCATTGCAGGTCTACACAACAGAGCAAGTTCTGGTGGTGGTGTTGGGAGTTGGGGTAGTAGGAAAGAAGCCTACTTAGCACACTAAAGGCATGTGTTAACAGCACCAGGCTCCTTTTCTTCTTAAACAAAAGACACCCGACTCAGGCCTGGAGAGATGGAATATCTGGAATTTCCAGAAATCACATGGTGGGATCTGGCGCCCTCTTCTGACGACAGCTTGTACATTCAGATAGAGTGCTCATGGACATAAAATAAGTAACATAAATGTTATTATTTATTATTATTATTATTATTAATTTTTTTGAGACAGGGTTTCTCTGTATAGTCTTCGCTGTCCTGCAACTCACTCTGTAGACCTGGCTGTCCTGGAACACACAGAGATTCACCTGCCTATGCCTCCCAAGTGCTTGGATTCGAGGTGTGCACCACCACCACCACCACCACCACCAGGCCGTCGATCTTGTTTTAAAGAATCAAAGGAATCAGAGGGCAGTGACCTGCCATTTCCACTTCAAGATATGTTTTCTCCTCCACTTCTAAGAGAGTTCAGTGATCATGAAAGACAGAGACAGCACTCTGAGGGCACATCTAATGAATAGTAGAGAGAATCCTATTTAACCACAATTGGCAGGAGCTTTTCATTAGCCTGAAGCTGCTGCTGGGGAAAAAAGAAAAAACAAACAAACAAACAAACAAAAAACAAAACACGGGTGGTGGGATTGTGGCCTGATTGCCCTCTTTTTCCAGCTAGCTGCTGATTACACAGGAAGGGGGTAGCACACCCAGTTCATGCAGCACTGAGAGCATGTATCCGAGGGCTTGCCCTTCCACTCAGATCCCCATGCCTGCTGTCCCTTGCTTTTTGTTTTATTCCAAGTTAATTATAATTCTTTTAAAATTCTACCTTTTTTATCCCTCCCTCCCTCCCTCCTTCCTTCCTTCCTTCAATCTCTTCTTTCTTTCTTTCTTTCTTTCTTTCTTTCTTTCTTTCTTTCTTTCCTTCTTTCTTCTTTTAGGTTCTGGGCCTCTAGAGGCCTTGAAAACACAGAGAACAACAACAACAACAACAACAACAAAAAAAAAAACAACGACAGAATTTGCACAGTTTGTCACATGGTGGCTTCCATCTTGGTAAGGTCACTGGGTAAGATGGCTGCCATCCTCTTGAATGCTTCCATGTTGGTGAGGTCAACAGGCCATTCTGAAAAGTTTAGAACTGGGATCGATCCACCCCTCACTCCCCAAGCAGGCATACAGGCTCACATGCACATGCATGAGCATATGTGTACATGCGTGAATACATTTTGAAATTAAACTAAATGTACAGTAAAGTTAACAGGAGAAGAATTTAAAAGCAGACAGAGAGAAAAATGTTCCCGGAGTTTTATTTTATTTTTTGATTTCTTGAGACAGGTTTTTTTCAGTATAACAGTCCTGGCTGTCCTGGAACTCGCTTTGTAGACCAGGCTAGCCTCAGAGTCACACAGATCCACCTACATCTGCTTCCAAAGTGCTGGGATTAAAGGTGAGCACAATACTCACCTGGCTATAAATCTTTTTTTTAATTAAAGAATCAAGCAAATCAGAGGGCAGTGGCCTGTCCTCCACCAACCCCCACCCCATGCACCTTGTGTGCATAACCAGAGACATGTAAATACGTTTTTGAGATTAAACTAAATGTACAATAAAATAACATAATTAAAATTAAGAAAGTAAACATGCCTTTAATCCCAGCACTCGGAGGCAGAGCCAGGTGGATCTCTGTGAGTTGGAGGGCAGCCTGCTCTACAGCAGAGTGAATTTCAGGAACTCTGTCTCAAAAACCTTTTTGGTTTTTTGGCTTTATTATTATTTTTGGTTTGTTTCATTTTTTTTCCTTTTGTGTTGTTGTTGTTGTTGTTTCCTAAGAAGCGTTAATCTAGATATGGCCCGTGTGTGTAGGAATCACAGTTTAATCACAGTGTGTGTGTGTGTGTGTGTGTGTGTGTGTGTGTGTGTGTGTGTGTGTCCATGGCCCAAGCCTATACTATTTTTTGGTTAGACACTCCTGGAGTTACAGAAGAGACAGAGTGTACCAGTGTCATCCTGGCTGACATGGTTTCTCTGAGTAACAGTTCTGGCTGTTCTGGCTGCCCTAGAACTCACTGAGACCCGAATGCCTCTGCCTCCCTAGTGCTGGCATTAAAGGAAGGCCTGTGCCAATAAGACCTGGCAATTTCACCTTCTGATGTAGTTATGTATTTTTGGTTGTATTATGGAGTCATCCTGTCTGTCCTGGAACTAGCTCTGCAGACCAGGCTGGGCCCCAGCTCACAGGCATACACGGAGACACATCAATACATGTTTGAGATTAAACTAAACATACAATAAAATAATATAAGAAATAAGAAATTAAACATGCCTTTAATCCCAGCACTCAGGAGGCAAAGGCAGTTGGAACTCTGTGAGTTTGAGGTCAGCCTGGTCTACAAAGTGAGCTCCAGAACAGCCTCCAAAGCTACAGAGACACCCTGTCTCGGGAGAAAAAAAAAAAAAACCCAAAAGCAAACAAACAAACAAACAAACAAATATTTAAAATATATGGGGTTGGGGATTTAGCTCAGTGGTAGAGTGCTTGCTTAGCCCTGGGTTCCGTCCCCAGCTCTGGCAAAAAAATAAAAATAAAATTAAATTAAAATTAAAATGAAATAGAAAAAAATTGTAAAATATAAATGAGCCCTGGGATGGGTAGTGGTGGTAGTGTATTAGTGTATCCTTAAATCACAGTTTCGGGAGCCAGAGAGCTCACAGAGATAAGATTGCCTCTGCCTCTGGAGTGAGTGCTAGGATTACAAGCATACATCACCACAGACTGGCTAATTTTACTTTTGGAGTGTGTGTGTGTGTATGTGTGTGTGTGTGTGTGTGTGTGTGTGTGTGTGTGTGTGTGTATGTGTGTGTATGTGTGTGTGTGTGTGTGTCTGTCTGTCTGTCTGGCTATCTATGGGATTATAATTTCTTAAATTATGCCCATCTTTCTTTCCAGCTCCTTAGGCTGCCTGGTCTCTGGGGTATTTATTTATTTATTTATTTATTCATTTATTTATTTATTTATTTATTTGTTTGTTTGTTGGCTTTATTATTATTATTATTATTTTTGGTTTGTTTCATTTTTTTTGGTTTTGTTTTTTTTTTTCTTTTGTGTTGTTGTTTCCTAAGCAGAGTTAATCTAGATATGGCTGGTGTGGGTAGGAATCACAGTTCTTTTGTTCTGAGCAAGTTCACTGTTTGTGCACTATTGGAAAGACTGAAAGCAGAAACATGCTTCTTGCTCCAAAGCAGAGTGTGTTTCATGGATGGGAACTCTATTTTGAATTTCCCTTCAGAAACAGAGTTAAATCCTGTGCTGTCAGTCTTCCTACAGGTAACAGTTCATTTCTGGTAAACCCAGTCACTCTTGGGATCACATGAAGATACAAACATTTCTAACCAGCAATAGCAGAGCATTGGCTGAAAGAGGAGCTGTGGTTTATAGCAGTTTTGTAAGCAGAGTTGAACTAGGTAGGGTCTGTATGTGTAGGAAACACAGTTCTTTGGTTCTGTGCACGCTCAGCTTTCCTGCTGTATTGGAAACTCTGGAAAGCAGGAGCGTGCTTCTTGCTCCAGAAGCAGAGTGTCTTTCTAGTAAGGAAAATCTGGGTTCAATTTCCCTTCGAAAACAGAGTTTATTCCCATACTGTGTGTCTTCCTTCCTTTCTTCCGTCCTTCCTTCCTTCCTTCCTTCCTTCCTTCCTTCCTTCCTTCCTTCTTCTTCTTCTTTTTTTAAATTTCCTATAACATCTTCTGATCATGGTTTGATTTCCCACAACTCCTTCCAGGTTCTCTCCACCAACCCAGTCAAATCCACCTGAGGTCTGTGGTGTGTGTGGTTCATATACTCAGTAGTGAGATTCTGTTGCAGTGAGAGTCAGGAATTTTTAGTTTGTTTGTTTGTTTGTTACAGAGTGGTAGGATTAAAGGCGTGCACCACCACCCACCACCATCTGATGAGAAAACCTATCTTGAAAAACATATATGAAATTGGGCACCTAAATCTTAGTTAGTTTTTTTTTTTTTTTTTTAAAGTGGGAAGTTAGAGCTAGAAGTGTACTCATAGGACTGATTTCATTGTGTGCCAGGGGTTGTGTGTGTTTTCATTTTCTTGAGGGATTTTCTCTCTCTCTCTCTCTCTCTCTCTCTCTCTCTCTCTCTCTCTGTCTGTCTGTCTCTGTCTCTCTCTCTGTCTCTCTCTCCTCTCTCTGTCCCTCTCTCTCCAGATTTCTGTTTTCTCCCATTCATTCCTCATGCCGAGATAAATGAGGGGTTGGTTGGATCTCCAGCACCATGGGCCCTGATGTCCACATCTATCCTCTGGGGTCATCTGGCAGGACTGTGATACACAGAGTTTATTTCGTTTTGTTTTTCGAGACGGGTTTTCTCCATGTAATTTTGGTGTAGACCAGGCTGGCCTAAAGGTGTGCTGGAATTTTAAAGGCATGGGCCACCAACACCCTGCCTTGACTCAGCACAGCCTTGACAGGCTAGAAAAGTTCAAGTTCTAATCTCTTGACCTTGTGCCAGAAGCTTTAGGGAAGAAAGAATCCAGGGTGAGCCCACACACAGCTCCACTTGCCTGCTTACATATGCATATCTGTTGCCTTCCAGTTAAGCATTACTTTCTTGTTAGAATTGGGGAAAACCTTCATGGCTGATTTAAATTCAGTCATTTTCAGGTTTTTTTGGAGGGGGACAGAACAACTTTTTTGGGTTTACATCATATTTTAACTTTTTTTTTTTTTTTTTTTTAGACAGGAGGGCCTATCTGTGCTCCTGACAAATTATCCCACTGCATGGCCCAGGGCTTCTTTCGGAGCACTGCCATCAAAGTACTGAGCTACTCCAAATTATTTTTAATAATATGCTGCTGCTGCTGCTGCTGCTGCTGCTCCTGCTGCTGCTGCCACTGCTGCTGTTGCTACTGCTGATGCTGCAATTACATAGCACAAACAGGGAGACAAGCACAAAAATGGTGCTTTCTCAAAGATCAAAGGGGACTTCTCTGTTGGGGAACGGGGGTTGGAGGCGCTTTACATAGAAGGGTGTTGAGTCTCCTGTGTATTGAATGATGCACTCATTTTTAAAAAAAATTGTAGTTGGTTGTGGGACACTGTGGTCGCTGGGAATTGAACTCAAGAAACACCTCTGGGAAAGCAGCCTGTGTGTGTGTGTGTGTGTGTGTGTGTGTGTCTGTGTGTGTCTGTCTGTCTGTCTGTCTGCCTTTCTAGGGGATTATAATTTCTTAAGTTACTCCCATCTTTCTTTCCAGTTCCTTAGGCTCTCTGGTCTCTGGACCATTTGTATTTTTGGGTTTTTGGTTTGTTTGTTTGTTTCATTTTTTGGGGGGGTTGTTGTTGTTCATTTTCCCTGTCTGTAAATATACATAATTTGCCTGCCACGTGTAGTGGTGCAGCCTTTAATCATTCAGGAGGGACAGGCTGGAGGATCTGGGTGAGTTTGAGGCCAGCCTGCTGTACAGCAGAGTGAGTTTCAGGAACTCTGTCTCAAAAACCCTGTCTTGAAAAAGCAAATTTTAAAAATTAATAAATACATAGATAGATAGATAGATAGATAGATAGATAGATAGATAGATACATACATACATACATACATGCATGCATACATGCATGCATAAGTAAATAAAAGAGGCCTGACTACCTTAGAGTTGCCTGGACCCCGGGGCCTACCCCTTCCCTCATAAATCAGATCCCCAGCACTGCTGTCTGTTGTTTGTTTCATTCCAAGTGAATTATATTTTTTTTTATGTTTATGTTTATTGATTTAATTTTAACTTTTTTTTTCTGGTTATTGCTGTTTTTTGAGAGACAGGGTCTATCTGTGTCATGCTGCCTCTCCTGGAAGTGTCTCTCTCACTGCGTGCGTGCGTGCGTGCGTGCGTGCGTGTGTGTGTCTGTGTCTGTGTCTGTGTCTGTGTCTGTGTCTGTGTGTCTGTGTGTGTCTGTGTGTGTCTGGGTCTGGGTCTGGGTCTCTGTGTGTATGTATGTATGTATATCTATCTGCATACAGGAGTATAAGTTCCTAAGTTGAGTTCTGTCATCATGAAAGAAAGAGACAGGACACCGAGGGCACATAAAATCAGCAGAGAATCATATTTAGCCCTGGTTTGCAAGAACCTTTTATTAGCCTAAATACTGCTGGAATAATCAAGAAAAAGTCCAGGCCTCAGGGGTGGGTGGAAGCGAGGCTGATCTCCATCTTTTCAGCTACTTAGGGTCTCTAGACCTTCTGTTTCCTTTTGTTTTATGTGTGTTGTTGTTTTCACCGGTCTGTAAATACACATTTCTTGCCCGCTGGTGAGGTGGAGGTGTATGCCTTTCATCCCAGAATTCAGGAAGCAGAGGGGCGTTGTGTTTTCTTTCTTTCTGTCTGTCTTTCAGCCTTTCTTTCTTTCTGTCTGTCTTTCTTCCTTTTTTCTTTTAAGTTCTGGGCCTCTAGAGGCCTTGAAAACACAGAGAACAAAAAGAAAAAAAACAAACAGAATTTCCACAGTTTGTCACATGGTGGCTTCCATCTTGGTGAGGTCACCGGGTAAGATGGCTGCCATCCTCTTGAATGCTTCCATGTTGGTGAGGTCAATGGGCCATTCTGAAAAGTTTAGAACTGTGACCGATCCACCCCTCACCGCCCCCTCCCCCCAAGTAGGCCTACATGCTCACATGCACATGCATGAGCATACGTGTACATGCATGAATACGTTTTGAAATTAAACTAAATGTACAGTAAAGTTAACAGGAGAAGAATTTAAAAGCAGACAGAGAGAAAAATGTTCCCGGAGTTTTATTTTATTTTTTGATTTCTTGAGACAGGTTTTTTTCAGTATAACAGTCCTGGCTGTCCTGGAACTCGCTTTGTAGACCAGGCTAGCCTCAGAGTCACACAGATCCACCTACATCTGCTTCCAAAGTGCTGGGATTAAAGGTGAGCACAATACTCACCTGGCTATAAATCTTTTTTTTAATTAAAGAATCAAGCAAATCAGAGGGCAGTGGCCTGTCCTCCACCAACCCCCACCCCATGCACCTTGTGTGCATAACCAGAGACATGTAAATACGTTTTTGAGATTAAACTAAACGTACAATAAAATAACATAATAAATAAGAAAGTAAACATGCCTTTAATCCCAGCACTCGGAGGCAGAGCCAGGTGGATCTATGTGAGTTTGAGGCCAGCATGCTCTACAGCAGAGTGAGTTTCAGGAACTCTGTCTCAAAAACCCTGTCTTGAAAAAGCAAATTTTAAAAATTAATAAATACATAGATAGATAGATAGATAGATAGATAGATAGATACATACATACATACATACATACATACATACATACATACATACATGCATAAGTAAATAAAAGAGGCCTGACTACCTTAGAGTTGCCTGGACCCCGGGGCCTACCCCTTCCCTCATAAATCAGATCCCCAGCACTGCTGTCTGTTGTTTGTTTCATTCCAAGTGAATTATATTTTTTTATGTTTATGTTTATTGATTTAATTTTAACTTTTTTTTTCTGGTTATTGCTGTTTTTTGAGAGACAGGGTCTATCTGTGTCATGCTGCCTCTCCTGGAACTGTCTCTCTCACTGCGTGTGTGTGTGTGTGTGTGTGTGTGTGTGTGTGTGTGTGTGTGTGTTGCTGTTGTTGTTGTTGTTGTTGTGGCTTCCCTGTCCCCTGTCTTGTACATATACATTACTTGCCTGCTGGTGAGATGTAGGTGAATACCTTTAATCACAGCTGTCAGGAGTGCGTGCACACGCAGGTATACGCAGGTACACATAAACAAATTTTGAAATTAAGCTCAATGTACAATAAAGTAAGAGAAGAAGAAATTAAAAACAGATGTAGTGAAAAACGTTCCCAGGGTTACAGAGCTAAAAGGAAGCTTGGTGTGGTTGGGGCACGCCTCGAATCCCATCATGCAGGAGACAGAGGCAATTGGGACCTCTGTGAATTGGAGGCAGGTCGGATTTATTTAGTGATTGCCCAGGCTATGTATGTAGAAAGGCCCCTGTCCCAACTAATTCGTTGGATATAAAATATAGAAAACTTGGAGGAATCAAAAAACAAACAGAGGAAGGCGGTGCTGGGGGCCTGGCTCATGGGGGAGGAGGCAGCCCTGGCCTAGGTGCCCAAAGCCCTGGGCTCCATCCTCTGTACTGCAGAGGTGCTGCAAGTAAGCAGATGGGTTGGGGGGGGGGAGAGGCTGCTTCCTACATGCTTCTCTCCAGAGTAGCCCGTCCTCGGCTGGCCCTTTTCAGCTTTCTGAGGGAAGGAACTCCATTCTCATGTGTCGTTTTAGCTTATTCGATTTGACGTCCCTTTGTCATTTGGTTTTATTTTATCTGGTAGCCAGCCCGCCTTATGTATGTATGTATGTATGTATGTATGTATGTATGTATGTATGTATGTATGGGTCATCGTCCGGTCCCAGAGTACCTGGCCCCCTCACACAGACACACATACATCCATGCAGGCAAAACCAGCAAGGCACATGAAAATAAATTAATCTAAAAGAAACGTGAACATAATTGACACTCGAGAGCTGGAAAGTGGAGGAGCAGCCCCCAACCCTTATGCGTTTGAAAATGAACCCCGTGTTGGACATGAGGAAACAAAAAATCCAGTCTGGGAGCCTCATAAAATCCCCGGCCCTGCTTGCTTTTGTTAGTTTTTTTGTGTTTTGTGGGTCGGTTTTTCAAGACCGGGTCTGTTTGTGTGATCCTGGCTGTCCTGGAGCTAGCTCTGTAGACCATGCTGGCCTTCAAATCACAGAGATCAAGCTTTCCTCCAAGTCAGAGTATCAGCCTGCCTCCGCCTCCCAAGTGCTAGGGTTAAAATCCAACATCACCACTGCGCAATTAAGTTTTGCTTTTCTTTCCTCCTCCCTCCCTCCCTCCCTCCCTCCCTTCCTCCTTCCCTCTCTGCTTCCCTTCCTTTCCACTCCATAGAATCCAAAGCCTCTGTCCTCTCTATACAATTAAAATTAAAATAATTAACTAACCTGACACAAATGAATAAAAGCAAAGGGAACCTGGCCTGGGGGATGAGATGAAGCTACAGATGTTGGTTAGGGAACCTGAGATAGTCTAGGGTTCTGACCTCAGCAGTGTGTGTGTACACTGTGATTCATTGCAGGTCTACACAACAGAGCAAGTTCTGGTGGTGGTGTTGGGAGTTGGGGTAGTAGGAAAGAAGCCTACTTAGCACACTAAAGGCATGTGTTAACAGCACCAGGCTCCTTTTCTTCTTAAACAAAAGACACCCGACTCAGGCCTGGAGAGATGGAATATCTGGAATTTCCAGAAATCACATGGTGGGATCTGGCGCCCTCTTCTGACGACAGCTTGTACATTCAGATAGAGTGCTCATGGACATAAAATAAGTAACATAAATGTTATTATTTATTATTATTATTATTATTAATTTTTTTGAGACAGGGTTTCTCTGTATAGTCTTCGCTGTCCTGCAACTCACTCTGTAGACCTGGCTGTCCTGGAACACACAGAGATTCACCTGCCTATGCCTCCCAAGTGCTTGGATTCGAGGTGTGCACCACCACCACCACCACCACCACCAGGCCGTCGATCTTGTTTTAAAGAATCAAAGGAATCAGAGGGCAGTGACCTGCCATTTCCACTTCAAGATATGTTTTCTCCTCCACTTCTAAGAGAGTTCAGTGATCATGAAAGACAGAGACAGCACTCTGAGGGCACATCTAATGAATAGTAGAGAGAATCCTATTTAACCACAATTGGCAGGAGCTTTTCATTAGCCTGAAGCTGCTGGGGAAAAAAGAAAAAAACAAAACAAAACAAAACAAAACATGGGTGGTGGGATTGTGGCCTGATTGCCCTCTTTTTCCAGCTAGCTGCTGATTACACAGGAAGGGGGTAGCACACCCAGTTCATGCAGCACTGAGAGCATGTATCCGAGGGCTTGCCCTTCCACTCAGATCCCCATGCCTGCTGTCCCTTGCTTTTTGTTTTATTCCAAGTTAATTATAATTCTTTTAAAATTCTACCTTTTTTATCCCTCCCTCCCTCCCTCCCTCCTTCCTTCCTTCATTCAATCTTTTCTTTCTTTCTTTCTTTCTTTCTTTCTTTCTTTCTTTCTTTCCTTCCTTCTTTCTTCTTTTAGGTTCTGGGCCTCTAGAGGCCTTGAAAACACAGAGAACAACAACAACAACAACAACAACAACAAAAAAAAACAATGACAGAATTTGCACAGTTTGTCACATGGTGGCTTCCATCTTGGTAAGGTCACTGGGTAAGATGGCTGCCATCCTCTTGAATGCTTCCATGTTGGTGAGGTCAACAGGCCATTCTGAAAAGTTTAGAACTGGGATCGATCCACCCCTCACTCCCCAAGCAGGCATACAGGCTCACATGCACGTGCATGAGCATATGTGTACATGCGTGAATACATTTTGAAATTAAACTAAATGTACAGTAAAGTTAACAGGAGAAGAATTTAAAAGCAGACAGAGAGAAAAATGTTCCCGAAGTTTTATTTTATTTTTTGATTTCTTGAGACAGGTTTTTTCAGTATAACAGTCCTGGCTGTCCTGGAACTCGCTTTGTAGACCAGGCTAGCCTCAGAGTCACACAGATCCACCTACATCTGCTTCCAAAGTGCTGGGATTAAAGGTGAGCACAATACTCACCTGGCTATAAATCTTTTTTTTAATTAAAGAATCAAGCAAATCAGAGGGCAGTGGCCTGTCCTCCACCAACCCCCACCCCATGCACCTTGTGTGCATAACCAGAGACATGTAAATACGTTTTTGAGATTAAACTAAATGTACAATAAAATAACATAATTAAAATTAAGAAAGTAAACATGCCTTTAATCCCAGCACTCGGAGGCAGAGCCAGGTGGATCTCTGTGAGTTTGAGGGCAGCCTGCTCTACAGCAGAGTGAATTTCAGGAACTCTGTCTCAAAAACCTTTTTGGTTTTTTGGCTTTATTATTATTTTTGGTTTGTTTCATTTTTTTTTCCTTTTGTGTTGTTGTTGTTGTTGTCTCCTAAGAAGAGTTAATCTAGATATGGCCCGTGTGTGTAGGAATCACAGTTTAATCACAAGTGTGTGTGTGTGTGTGTGTGTGTGTGTGTGTGTGTGTGTGTCCATGGCCCAAGCCTATACTATTTTTTGGTTAGACACTCCTGGAGTTACAGAAGAGACAGAGTGTACCAGTGTCATCCTGGCTGACATGGTTTCTCTGAGTAACAGTTCTGGCTGTTCTGGCTGTTGGGCTCACATGAAGATACAAACATTTCTAACCAGCAATAGCAGAGCATTGGCTGAAAGAGGAGCTGGGGTTTATATCAGTTTCATAAGCAGAGTTGAAGTAGATAGGGTCTGTATGTGTAGGAAACACAGTTCTTTGGTTCTGTGCACGCTCAGGTTTCCTGCTGTATTGGAAACTCTGGAAAGCAGGAGCGTGCTTCTTGCTCCAGAAGCAGAGTGTCTTTCTAGTAAGGAAAATCTGGGTTCAATTTCCCTTCGACAACAGAGTTTATTCCCATACTGTGTGCCTTCCTTCCTTCCTTCCTTCCTTCCTTCCTTCCTTCCTTCCTTCCAATTCTTTTTTTTTTTTTTTAAATTTCCTATAACATCTTCTGATCATGGTTTGCTTTCCCACAACTCCTTCCAGGTTCTCTCCACCAACCCAGTCAAATCCACCTGAGGTCTGTGGTTTGTGTGGTTCATATACTCAGTAGTGAGATTCTGTTGCAGAGTAAAACAACATTTCCTTATCCAGTGGTTATGAGTTGGAATTTAAAAAAAAAAAAAAAAAAAAAACAAAGTCATGAAACTAAAATGAAACAAATCATCTTTATTTAGTATATTTTGAGAGTGTGTGAGAGAGAGAGAGAGAGACAGAGACAGAGACAGGGAAAGAAACAGAGCGAGAGTCAGGAATTTTTAGTTAGTTAGTTAGTAAGTTTGTTTGTTTGTTTGTTTGTTTGTTTGTTACAGAGTGGTAGGATTAAAGGCGTGCACCACCACCCACCACCATCTGATGAGAAAACCTGTCTTGAAAAACATATATGAAATTGGGCACCTAAATCTTAGTTTGGTTTTTTTTATTAAGTGGGAAGTTAGAGCTAAAAGTGTACACATAGGACTGATTTCATTGCGTGCCAGGGGTTGTGTGTGTTTTCATTTTCGTGAGGGATTTTCTCTCTCTCTCTCTCTCTCTCTCTCTCTCTCTCTCTCTCTCCAGATTTCTGTTTTCTCCCATTCATTCCTCATGCCGAGATAAATGAGGGGTTGGTTGGCTCTCCAGCACCATGGGCCCTGATGTCCACATCTATCCTCTGGGGGCATCTGGCAGGAGGAGTGTGATACACAGAGTTTGTTTTGTTTTGTTTTTCGAGACGGGTTTTCTCCATGTAATTTTGGTGTAAACCAGGCTGGCCTAAAGGTGTGCTGGAATTTTAAAGGCATGGGCCACCAACGCCCTTCCTTGACTCAGCACAGCCTTGACAGGCTAGAAAAGTTCAAGTTCTAATCTCTTGACCTTGTGCCAGAAGCTTTAGGGAAGAAAGAATCCAGGGTGAGCCCACACACAGCTCCACTTGCCTGCTTACATATGCATATCTGTTGCCTTCCAGTTAAGCATTACTTTCTTGTTAGAGTTGGGGAAAACCTTCATGGCTGATTTGAATTCAGTCATTTTCAGGTTTTTTGGAGGGGGGCAGAACAACTTTTTTGGGTTTACATCATATTTTACCTTTTTTTTTTTTTTTTTTTAAGACAGGAGGGCCTATCTGTGCTCCTGACAAATTATCCCACTGCATGGCCCATGGCTTCTTTTGGAGCACTGCCATCAAAGTACTGAGCTACTCCAAATTATTTTAAATAATATGCTGCTGCTGCTGCTGCTGCTGCTGCTGCTGCTGCTCCTGCTGCTGCTGCCACTGCTGCTGTTGCTACTGCTGATGCTGCAATTACATAGCACAAACAGGGAGACAAGCACAAAAATGGTGCTTTCTCAAAGATCAAAGGGGACTTCTCTGTTGGGGAATGGGGGTTGGGGACGCTTTACATAGAAGGGTGTTGAGTCTCCTGTGTATTGAATGATGCACTCATTTTTAAAAAAATTGTAGTTGGTTGTGGGACACTGTGGTCACTGGGAATTGAACTCAAGAAACACCTCTGGGAAAGCAGCCTGTGTATGTGTGTGTGTGTGTGTGTGTGTGTGTGTGGTGTGTGTGTGTGTGTGTGTGTGTGTGTGTGTGTGTCTGTGTCTGTGTGTGTCTGTGTCTGTCTGTCTGCCTTTCTAGGGGATTATAATTTCTTAAGTTACTCCCATCTTTCTTTCCAGTTCCTTAGGCTCTCTGGTCTTTGGACCATTTGTATTTTTGGGTTTTTGGTTTGTTTGTTTGTTTCATTTTTTTGGGGGGTTGTTGTTGTTCATTTTCCCTGTCTGCAAATATACATAATTTGCCTGCCACGTGTGGTGGTGCAGCCTTTAATCATTCAGGAGGGACAGGCTGGAGGATCTGGGTGAGTTTGAGGCCAGCCTGGTCTACAGCAGAGTGAGTTTCAGGAACTCTGTCTCAAAAACCCTGTCTTGAAAAAGCAAATTCTAAAAATTAATAAATACATAGATAGATAGATAGATAGATAGATAGATACATACATACATACATACATACATACATACATACATACATGCATGCATAAGTAAATAAAAGAGGCCTGACTACCTTAGAGTTGCCTGGACCCCGGGGCCTACCCCTTCCCTCATAAATCAGATCCCCAGCACTGCTGTCTGTTGTTTGTTTCATTCCAAGTGAATTATATTTTTTTATGTTTATGTTTATTGATTTAATTTTCACCTTTTTTTTCTGGTTATTGCTGTTTTTTGAGAGACAGGGTCTATCTGTGTCATGCTGCCTCTCCTGGAACTGTCTCTCTCACTGCGTGTGTGTGTGTGTGTGTGTGTGTGTGTGTGTGTGTGTGTGTGTGTGTCTGTGTGTCTGTGTGTCTGTGTTTGTGTGTCTGTATGTGTCTGGGTCTGTGTCTGGGTCTCTGTGTGTATGTATGTATGTATGTATGTATGTATGTATATCTCTCTGCATACAGGAGTATAAGTTCCTAAGTTGAGTTCTGTCATCATGAAAGAAGGAGACAGGACACCGAGGGCACCTAAAATCAGCAGAGAATCATATTTAGCCCCGGTTTGCAAGAACCTTTTATTAGCCTAAATACTGCTGGAATAATCAAGAAAAAGTCCAGGCCTCAGGGGTGGGTGGAAGTGAGGCTGATCTCCATCTTTTCAGCTACTTAGGGTCTCTAGACCTTCTGTTTCCTTTTGTTTTATGTGTGTTGTTGTTTTCACCGGTCTGTAAATACACATTTCTTGCCCGCTGGTGAGGTGGAGGTGTATGCCTTTCATCCCAGAATTCAGGAAGCAGAGGGGCGTTGTGTTTTCTTTCTTTCTGTCTGTCTTTCAGCCTTTCTTTCTTTCTGTCTGTCTTTCTTCCTTTTTTCTTTTAAGTTCTGGGCCTCTAGAGGCCTTGAAAACACAGAGAACAAAAAGAAAAACAAACAAACAGAATTTCCACAGTTTGTCACATGGTGGCTTCCATCTTGGTGAGGTCACCGGGTAAGATGGCTGCCATCCTCTTGAATGCTTCCATGTTGGTGAGGTCAACGGGCCATTCTGAAAAGTTTAGAACTGTGACTGATCCACCCCTCACCGCCCCCCCCCCCCAAGCAGGCCTACAGGCTCACATGCACGTGCATGAGCATACGTGTAGATGCATGAATACATTTTGAAATTAAACGAAATGTACAGTAAAGTTAACAGGAGAAGAAATTAAAAACACACACAGAGAAAAATGTTCCTGGGGTTTTATTTTATATTTTTAAATTCTTGATTGATTTTTTGACACAGGTTTTTTTCTGTGTAACAGTCCTGGCTGTCCTGGAACTCGCTTTGTAGACCAGGCTAGCCTCAGACTCACACAGATCCACCTGCATCTGCTTCCAAAGTTCGGGTATTAAATGTGAGCACAATACTCACCTGGCTATAAATGTATTTTTTTAATTAAAGAATCTAACAAAGTGGAGGGCAGTGGCTTGTCCTCCACCAACCCCCACCCCACACACCTTGTGTGCACACACAGGCATACACAGAGACACGTAAATACATTTTTGAGATTAAACTAAATGTACAATAAAATAACATAATAAATAAGAAAGTAAACATGCCTTTAATCCCAGCACTCGGAGGCAGAGCCAGGTGGATCTATGTGAGTTTGAGGCCAGCCTGGTCTGCAGAGTGAGCTCCAGGACAGCCTCCAAAGCTACAGAGAAACCCTGTCTCGAAAAAAAACAAACAAACAAACAAACAAACAAACAGACAAAAATGTAAAATAGATGGGGTTGGGGATTTAGCTCAGTGGTAGAGTGCTTGCCTAGCAGGCACAAGGCCCTGGGTTGGGTCCCCAGCTACGGCAAAATAATAAAAATTAAAATAAAAAAAAATATAAAAGAAATGTAAAATTTAAAATAGCCCTGGAATGCGCGGTGGTGATTGTGGTGGTGGTGGTGTATCATTTAATCACAGTGTGTGTGTGTGTGTGTGTGTGTGTGTGTGTGTGTGTGTGTGTGTGTATGTGTGTGTGTGAATGTCTGTCTGTCTGTCTGTCTGTGTGCCTGGTTACGAGATTATAATTACTTAATTTATGCCCATCTTTCTTTCCAGTTCCTTAGGCTCTCTGGTCTCTGTGGCTTTCTTTTTTTTCTTTTGTTTTTTTGGCTTTATTATTATTATTATTATTATTATTATTATTATTATTATTTTTGGTTTGTTTCATTTTTTTGTTTTTTGTTTTTCTTTTGTGTTGTTGTTGTTTCCTAAGAAGAGTTAATCTAGATATGGCCCGTGTATGTAGGAATTACAGTTTAATCACAGTGTGTGTGTGTGTGTGTGTGTGTGTGTGTGTGTGTGTGTGTGTGTGTGTATGTGTGTGTGTGTGTCTATCTGAATACAGGAGTATAAGTTCCTAAGTTGAGTTCTATCATCATGAAAGAAGGAGACAGGACACCAAGGGCACATAAAATCAGCAGAGAATCATATTTAGCCCCGGTTTGCAAGAACCTTTTATTAGCCTAAATACTGCTGGAATAATCAAGAAAAAGTCCAGGCCTCAGGGGTGGGTGGAAGTGAGGCTGATCTCCATCTTTTCAGCTACTTAGGACCTCTAGACCTTCTGTTTCCTTTTGTTTTATGTGTGTTGTTGTTTTTCCCGGTCTGTAAATACACATTTCTTGCCCGCTGGTGAGGTGGAGGTGTATGCCTTTCATCCCAGAATTCAGGAAGCAGAGGGGAGTTGTGTTTTCTTTCTTTCTGTCTGTCTTTCAGCCTTTCTTTCTTTCTGTCTGTCTTTCTTCCTTTTTTCTTTTAAGTTCTGGGCCTCTAGAGGCCTTGAAAACACAGAGAACAAAAAGAAAAAAAAAAAAACAAAACAAAACAGAATTTCCACAGTTTGTCACATGGTGGCTTCCATCTTGGTGAGGTCACCGGGTAAGATGGCTGCCATCCTCTTGAATGCTTCCATGTTGGTGAGGTCAACGGGCCATTCTGAAAAGTTTAGAACTGTGACCGATCCACCCCTCACCGCCCCCTCCCCCCAAGTAGGCCTACAGGCTCACATGCACGTGCATGAGCATACGTGTACATGCATGAATACGTTTTGAAATTAAACTAAATGTACAGTAAAGTTAACAGGAGAAGAAATTAAAAACACACACAGAGAAAAATGTTCCTGGGGTTTTATTTTATATTTTTAAATTCTTGATTGATTTTTTGACACAGGTTTTTTTCTGTGTAACAGTCCTGGCTGTCCTGGAACTCGCTGTGTAGACCAGGCTAGCCTCAGAGTCACACAGATCCACCTGCATCTGCTTCCAAAGTGCTGGGATTAAAGGTGAGCACAATACTCACCTGGCTATAAATCTTTTTTTTAATTAAAGAATCAAGCAAATCAGAGGGCAGTGGCCTGTCCTCCACCAACCCCCACCCCATGTACCTTGTGTGCATAACCAGAGACATGTAAATACGTTTTTGAGATTAAACTAAAGGTACAATAAAATAACATAATAAATAAGAAAGTAAACATGCCTTTAATCCCAGCACTTGGTAGGCAGAGCCAGGTGGATCTCTGTGAGTTTGAGGCCAGCCTGCTCTACAGCAGAGTGAGTTTCAGGAACTCTGTCTCAAAAACCCTGTCTTGAAAAAGCAAATTCTAAAAATTAATAAATACATAGATAGATAGATAGATAGATAGATAGATAGATAGATAGATACATACATACATACATACATGCATGCATAAGTAAATAAAAGAGGCCTGACTACCTTAGAGTTGCCTGGACCCCGGGGCCTACCCCTTCCCTCATAAATCAGATCCCCAGCACTGCTGTCTGTTGTTTGTTTCATTCCAAGTGAATTATATTTTTTTATGTTTATGTTTATTGATTTAATTTTCACCTTTTTTTTCTGGTTATTGCTGTTTTTTGAGAGACAGGGTCTATCTGTGTCATGCTGCCTCTCCTGGAACTGTCTCTCTCACTGCGTGTGTGTGTGTGTGTGTGTGTGTGTGTGTGTGTGTGTGTGTCTGTGTGTCTGTGTGTCTGTGTTTGTGTGTCTGTATGTGTCTGGGTCTGTGTCTGGGTCTCTGTGTGTATGTATGTATGTATGTATGTATGTATGTATGTATGTATATCTCTCTGCATACAGGAGTATAAGTTCCTAAGTTGAGTTCTGTCATCATGAAAGAAGGAGACAGGACACCGAGGGCACCTAAAATCAGCAGAGAATCATATTTAGCCCCGGTTTGCAAGAACCTTTTATTAGCCTAAATACTGCTGGAATAATCAAGAAAAAGTCCAGGCCTCAGGGGTGGGTGGAAGTGAGGCTGATCTCCATCTTTTCAGCTACTTAGGGTCTCTAGACCTTCTGTTTCCTTTTGTTTTATGTGTGTTGTTGTTTTCACCGGTCTGTAAATACACATTTCTTGCCCGCTGGTGAGGTGGAGGTGTATGCCTTTCATCCCAGAATTCAGGAAGCAGAGGGGCGTTGTGTTTTCTTTCTTTCTGTCTGTCTTTCAGCCTTTCTTTCTTTCTGTCTGTCTTTCTTCCTTTTTTCTTTTAAGTTCTGGGCCTCTAGAGGCCTTGAAAACACAGAGAACAAAAAGAAAAACAAACAAACAGAATTTCCACAGTTTGTCACATGGTGGCTTCCATCTTGGTGAGGTCACCGGGTAAGATGGCTGCCATCCTCTTGAATGCTTCCATGTTGGTGAGGTCAACGGGCCATTCTGAAAAGTTTAGAACTGTGACTGATCCACCCCTCACCGCCCCCCCCCCCCCAAGCAGGCCTACAGGCTCACATGCACGTGCATGAGCATACGTGTACATGCATGAATACATTTTGAAATTAAACGAAATGTACAGTAAAGTTAACAGGAGAAGAAATTAAAAACACACACAGAGAAAAATGTTCCTGGGGTTTTATTTTATATTTTTAAATTCTTGATTGATTTTTTGACACAGGTTTTTTTCTGTGTAACAGTCCTGGCTGTCCTGGAACTCGCTTTGTAGACCAGGCTAGCCTCAGACTCACACAGATCCACCTGCATCTGCTTCCAAAGTTCGGGTATTAAATGTGAGCACAATACTCACCTGGCTATAAATGTATTTTTTTAATTAAAGAATCTAACAAAGTGGAGGGCAGTGGCTTGTCCTCCACCAACCCCCACCCCACACACCTTGTGTGCACACACAGGCATACACAGAGACACGTAAATACATTTTTGAGATTAAACTAAATGTACAATAAAATAACATAATAAATAAGAAAGTAAACATGCCTTTAATCCCAGCACTCGGAGGCAGAGCCAGGTGGATCTATGTGAGTTTGAGGCCAGCCTGGTCTGCAGAGTGAGCTCCAGGACAGCCTCCAAAGCTACAGAGAAACCCTGTCTCGAAAAAAAACAAACAAACAAACAAACAAACAAACAGACAAAAATGTAAAATAGATGGGGTTGGGGATTTAGCTCAGTGGTAGAGTGCTTGCCTAGCAGGCACAAGGCCCTGGGTTGGGTCCCCAGCTACGGCAAAATAATAAAAATTAAAATAAAAAAAAATATAAAAGAAATGTAAAATTTAAAATAGCCCTGGAATGCGCGGTGGTGATTGTGGTGGTGGTGGTGTATCATTTAATCACAGTGTGTGTGTGTGTGTGTGTGTGTGTGTGTGTGTGTGTGTGTGTGTGTATGTGTGTGTGTGAATGTCTGTCTGTCTGTCTGTCTGTGTGCCTGGTTACGAGATTATAATTACTTAATTTATGCCCATCTTTCTTTCCAGTTCCTTAGGCTCTCTGGTCTCTGTGGCTTTCTTTTTTTCTTTTGTTTTTTTGGCTTTATTATTATTATTATTATTATTATTATTATTATTATTATTATTATTTTTGGTTTGTTTCATTTTTTTGTTTTTTGTTTTTCTTTTGTGTTGTTGTTGTTTCCTAAGAAGAGTTAATCTAGATATGGCCCGTGTATGTAGGAATTACAGTTTAATCACAGTGTGTGTGTGTTTGTGTGTGTGTGTGTGTGTGTGTGTGTGTGTGTGTATGTGTGTGTGTGTGTCTATCTGAATACAGGAGTATAAGTTCCTAAGTTGAGTTCTATCATCATGAAAGAAGGAGACAGGACACCAAGGGCACATAAAATCAGCAGAGAATCATATTTAGCCCCGGTTTGCAAGAACCTTTTATTAGCCTAAATACTGCTGGAATAATCAAGAAAAAGTCCAGGCCTCAGGGGTGGGTGGAAGTGAGGCTGATCTCCATCTTTTCAGCTACTTAGGACCTCTAGACCTTCTGTTTCCTTTTGTTTTATGTGTGTTGTTGTTTTTCCCGGTCTGTAAATACACATTTCTTGCCCGCTGGTGAGGTGGAGGTGTATGCCTTTCATCCCAGAATTCAGGAAGCAGAGGGGAGTTGTGTTTTCTTTCTTTCTGTCTGTCTTTCAGCCTTTCTTTCTTTCTGTCTGTCTTTCTTCCTTTTTTCTTTTAAGTTCTGGGCCTCTAGAGGCCTTGAAAACACAGAGAACAAAAAGAAAAAAAAAAAAACAAAACAAAACAGAATTTCCACAGTTTGTCACATGGTGGCTTCCATCTTGGTGAGGTCACCGGGTAAGATGGCTGCCATCCTCTTGAATGCTTCCATGTTGGTGAGGTCAACGGGCCATTCTGAAAAGTTTAGAACTGTGACCGATCCACCCCTCACCGCCCCCTCCCCCCAAGTAGGCCTACAGGCTCACATGCACGTGCATGAGCATACGTGTACATGCATGAATACGTTTTGAAATTAAACTAAATGTACAGTAAAGTTAACAGGAGAAGAAATTAAAAACACACACAGAGAAAAATGTTCCTGGGGTTTTATTTTATATTTTTAAATTCTTGATTGATTTTTTGACACAGGTTTTTTTCTGTGTAACAGTCCTGCCTGTCCTGGAACTCGCTGTGTAGACCAGGCTAGCCTCAGAGTCACACAGATCCACCTGCATCTGCTTCCAAAGTGCTGGGATTAAAGGTGAGCACAATACTCACCTGGCTATAAATCTTTTTTTTAATTAAAGAATCAAGCAAATCAGAGGGCAGTGGCCTGTCCTCCACCAACCCCCACCCCATGTACCTTGTGTGCATAACCAGAGACATGTAAATACGTTTTTGAGATTAAACTAAAGGTACAATAAAATAACATAATAAATAAGAAAGTAAACATGCCTTTAATCCCAGCACTTGGTAGGCAGAGCCAGGTGGATCTCTGTGAGTTTGAGGCCAGCCTGCTCTACAGCAGAGTGAGTTTCAGGAACTCTGTCTCAAAAACCCTGTCTTGAAAAAGCAAATTCTAAAAATTAATAAATACATAGATAGATAGATAGATAGATAGATAGATAGATAGATAGATACATACATACATACATACATGCATGCATAAGTAAATAAAAGAGGCCTGACTACCTTAGAGTTGCCTGGACCCCGGGGCCTACCCCTTCCCTCATAAATCAGATCCCCAGCACTGCTGTCTGTTGTTTGTTTCATTCCAAGTGAATTATATTTTTTTATGTTTATGTTTATTGATTTAATTTTCACCTTTTTTTTCTGGTTATTGCTGTTTTTTGAGAGACAGGGTCTATCTGTGTCATGCTGCCTCTCCTGGAACTGTCTCTCTCACTGCGTGTGTGTGTGTGTGTGTGTGTGTGTGTGTGTGTGTGTGTGTGTGTGTCTGTGTGTCTGTGTGTCTGTGTTTGTGTGTCTGTATGTGTCTGGGTCTGTGTCTGGGTCTCTGTGTGTATGTATGTATGTATGTATGTATGTATGTATGTATGTATATCTCTCTGCATACAGGAGTATAAGTTCCTAAGTTGAGCTCTGTCATCATGAAAGAAGGAGACAGGACACCGAGGGCACCTAAAATCAGCAGAGAATCATATTTAGCCCCGGTTTGCAAGAACCTTTTATTAGCCTAAATACTGCTGGAATAATCAAGAAAAAGTCCAGGCCTCAGGGGTGGGTGGAAGTGAGGCTGATCTCCATCTTTTCAGCTACTTAGGGTCTCTAGACCTTCTGTTTCCTTTTGTTTTATGTGTGTTGTTGTTTTCACCGGTCTGTAAATACACATTTCTTGCCCGCTGGTGAGGTGGAGGTGTATGCCTTTCATCCCAGAATTCAGGAAGCAGAGGGGCGTTGTGTTTTCTTTCTTTCTGTCTGTCTTTCAGCCTTTCTTTCTTTCTGTCTGTCTTTCTTCCTTTTTTCTTTTAAGTTCTGGGCCTCTAGAGGCCTTGAAAACACAGAGAACAAAAAGAAAAACAAACAAACAGAATTTCCACAGTTTGTCACATGGTGGCTTCCATCTTGGTGAGGTCACCGGGTAAGATGGCTGCCATCCTCTTGAATGCTTCCATGTTGGTGAGGTCAACGGGCCATTCTGAAAAGTTTAGAACTGTGACTGATCCACCCCTCACCGCCCCCCCCCCCCCCCCAAGCAGGCCTACAGGCTCACATGCACGTGCATGAGCATACGTGTAGATGCATGAATACATTTTGAAATTAAACGAAATGTACAGTAAAGTTAACAGGAGAAGAAATTAAAAACACACACAGAGAAAAATGTTCCTGGGGTTTTATTTTATATTTTTAAATTCTTGATTGATTTTTTGACACAGGTTTTTTTCTGTGTAACAGTCCTGGCTGTCCTGGAACTCGCTTTGTAGACCAGGCTAGCCTCAGACTCACACAGATCCACCTGCATCTGCTTCCAAAGTTCGGGTATTAAATGTGAGCACAATACTCACCTGGCTATAAATGTATTTTTTTAATTAAAGAATCTAACAAAGTGGAGGGCAGTGGCTTGTCCTCCACCAACCCCCACCCCACACACCTTGTGTGCACACACAGGCATACACAGAGACACGTAAATACATTTTTGAGATTAAACTAAATGTACAATAAAATAACATAATAAATAAGAAAGTAAACATGCCTTTAATCCCAGCACTCGGAGGCAGAGCCAGGTGGATCTATGTGAGTTTGAGGCCAGCCTGGTCTGCAGAGTGAGCTCCAGGACAGCCTCCAAAGCTACAGAGAAACCCTGTCTCGAAAACAAACAAACAAACAAACAAACAAACAAACAGACAAAAATGTAAAATAGATGGGGTTGGGGATTTAGCTCAGTGGTAGAGTGCTTGCCTAGCAGGCACAAGGCCCTGGGTTGGGTCCCCAGCTACGGCAAAATAATAAAAATTAAAATAAAAAAAAATATAAAAGAAATGTAAAATTTAAAATAGCCCTGGAATGCGCGGTGGTGATTGTGGTGGTGGTGGTGTATCATTTAATCACAGTGTGTGTGTGTGTGTGTGTGTGTGTGTGTGTGTGTGTGTGTGTGTGTGTGTATGTGTGTGTGTGAATGTCTGTCTGTCTGTCTGTCTGTGTGCCTGGTTACGAGATTATAATTACTTAATTTATGCCCATCTTTCTTTCCAGTTCCTTAGGCTCTCTGGTCTCTGTGGCTTTCTTTTTTTTCTTTTGTTTTTTTGGCTTTATTATTATTATTATTATTATTATTATTATTATTATTATTTTTGGTTTGTTTCATTTTTTTGTTTTTTGTTTTTCTTTTGTGTTGTTGTTGTTTCCTAAGAAGAGTTAATCTAGATATGGCCCGTGTATGTAGGAATTACAGTTTAATCACAGTGTGTGTGTGTGTGTGTGTGTGTGTGTGTGTGTGTGTGTGTGTGTGTGTATGTGTGTGTGTGTGTCTATCTGAATACAGGAGTATAAGTTCCTAAGTTGAGTTCTATCATCATGAAAGAAGGAGACAGGACACCAAGGGCACATAAAATCAGCAGAGAATCATATTTAGCCCCGGTTTGCAAGAACCTTTTATTAGCCTAAATACTGCTGGAATAATCAAGAAAAAGTCCAGGCCTCAGGGGTGGGTGGAAGTGAGGCTGATCTCCATCTTTTCAGCTACTTAGGACCTCTAGACCTTCTGTTTCCTTTTGTTTTATGTGTGTTGTTGTTTTTCCCGGTCTGTAAATACACATTTCTTGCCCGCTGGTGAGGTGGAGGTGTATGCCTTTCATCCCAGAATTCAGGAAGCAGAGGGGAGTTGTGTTTTCTTTCTTTCTGTCTGTCTTTCAGCCTTTCTTTCTTTCTGTCTGTCTTTCTTCCTTTTTTCTTTTAAGTTCTGGGCCTCTAGAGGCCTTGAAAACACAGAGAACAAAAAGAAAAAAAAAAAAACAAAACAAAACAGAATTTCCACAGTTTGTCACATGGTGGCTTCCATCTTGGTGAGGTCACCGGGTAAGATGGCTGCCATCCTCTTGAATGCTTCCATGTTGGTGAGGTCAACGGGCCATTCTGAAAAGTTTAGAACTGTGACCGATCCACCCCTCACCGCCCCCTCCCCCCAAGTAGGCCTACAGGCTCACATGCACGTGCATGAGCATACGTGTACATGCATGAATACGTTTTGAAATTAAACTAAATGTACAGTAAAGTTAACAGGAGAAGAAATTAAAAACACACACAGAGAAAAATGTTCCTGGGGTTTTATTTTATATTTTTAAATTCTTGATTGATTTTTTGACACAGGTTTTTTTCTGTGTAACAGTCCTGGCTGTCCTGGAACTCGCTGTGTAGACCAGGCTAGCCTCAGAGTCACACAGATCCACCTGCATCTGCTTCCAAAGTGCTGGGATTAAAGGTGAGCACAATACTCACCTGGCTATAAATCTTTTTTTTAATTAAAGAATCAAGCAAATCAGAGGGCAGTGGCCTGTCCTCCACCAACCCCCACCCCATGTACCTTGTGTGCATAACCAGAGACATGTAAATACGTTTTTGAGATTAAACTAAAGGTACAATAAAATAACATAATAAATAAGAAAGTAAACATGCCTTTAATCCCAGCACTTGGTAGGCAGAGCCAGGTGGATCTCTGTGAGTTTGAGGCCAGCCTGGTCTACAGCAGAGTGAGTTTCAGGAACTCTGTCTCAAAAACCCTGTCTTGAAAAAGCAAATTCTAAAAATTAATAAATACATAGATAGATAGATAGATAGATAGATAGATAGATAGATACATACATACATACATACATGCATGCATAAGTAAATAAAAGAGGCCTGACTACCTTAGAGTTGCCTGGACCCCGGGGCCTACCCCTTCCCTCATAAATCAGATCCCCAGCACTGCTGTCTGTTGTTTGTTTCATTCCAAGTGAATTATATTTTTTTATGTTTATGTTTATTGATTTAATTTTCACCTTTTTTTTCTGGTTATTGCTGTTTTTTGAGAGACAGGGTCTATCTGTGTCATGCTGCCTCTCCTGGAACTGTCTCTCTCACTGCGTGTGTGTGTGTGTGTGTGTGTGTGTGTGTGTGTGTGTGTGTGTGTGTCTGTGTGTCTGTGTGTCTGTGTTTGTGTGTCTGTATGTGTCTGGGTCTGTGTCTGGGTCTCTGTGTGTATGTATGTATGTATGTATGTATGTATGTATGTATATCTCTCTGCATACAGGAGTATAAGTTCCTAAGTTGAGTTCTGTCATCATGAAAGAAGGAGACAGGACACCGAGGGCACCTAAAATCAGCAGAGAATCATATTTAGCCCCGGTTTGCAAGAACCTTTTATTAGCCTAAATACTGCTGGAATAATCAAGAAAAAGTCCAGGCCTCAGGGGTGGGTGGAAGTGAGGCTGATCTCCATCTTTTCAGCTACTTAGGGTCTCTAGACCTTCTGTTTCCTTTTGTTTTATGTGTGTTGTTGTTTTCACCGGTCTGTAAATACACATTTCTTGCCCGCTGGTGAGGTGGAGGTGTATGCCTTTCATCCCAGAATTCAGGAAGCAGAGGGGCGTTGTGTTTTCTTTCTTTCTGTCTGTCTTTCAGCCTTTCTTTCTTTCTGTCTGTCTTTCTTCCTTTTTTCTTTTAAGTTCTGGGCCTCTAGAGGCCTTGAAAACACAGAGAACAAAAAGAAAAACAAACAAACAGAATTTCCACAGTTTGTCACATGGTGGCTTCCATCTTGGTGAGGTCACCGGGTAAGATGGCTGCCATCCTCTTGAATGCTTCCATGTTGGTGAGGTCAACGGGCCATTCTGAAAAGTTTAGAACTGTGACTGATCCACCCCTCACCGCCCCCCCCCCCCAAGCAGGCCTACAGGCTCACATGCACGTGCATGAGCATACGTGTAGATGCATGAATACATTTTGAAATTAAACGAAATGTACAGTAAAGTTAACAGGAGAAGAAATTAAAAACACACACAGAGAAAAATGTTCCTGGGGTTTTATTTTATATTTTTAAATTCTTGATTGATTTTTTGACACAGGTTTTTTTCTGTGTAACAGTCCTGGCTGTCCTGGAACTCGCTTTGTAGACCAGGCTAGCCTCAGACTCACACAGATCCACCTGCATCTGCTTCCAAAGTTCGGGTATTAAATGTGAGCACAATACTCACCTGGCTATAAATGTATTTTTTTAATTAAAGAATCTAACAAAGTGGAGGGCAGTGGCTTGTCCTCCACCAACCCCCACCCCACACACCTTGTGTGCACACACAGGCATACACAGAGACACGTAAATACATTTTTGAGATTAAACTAAATGTACAATAAAATAACATAATAAATAAGAAAGTAAACATGCCTTTAATCCCAGCACTCGGAGGCAGAGCCAGGTGGATCTATGTGAGTTTGAGGCCAGCCTGGTCTGCAGAGTGAGCTCCAGGACAGCCTCCAAAGCTACAGAGAAACCCTGTCTCGAAAAAAAACAAACAAACAAACAAACAAACAAACAGACAAAAATGTAAAATAGATGGGGTTGGGGATTTAGCTCAGTGGTAGAGTGCTTGCCTAGCAGGCACAAGGCCCTGGGTTGGGTCCCCAGCTACGGCAAAATAATAAAAATTAAAATAAAAAAAAATATAAAAGAAATGTAAAATTTAAAATAGCCCTGGAATGCGCGGTGGTGATTGTGGTGGTGGTGGTGTATCATTTAATCACAGTGTGTGTGTGTGTGTGTGTGTGTGTGTGTGTGTGTGTGTGTGTGTGTGTGTATGTGTGTGTGTGAATGTCTGTCTGTCTGTCTGTCTGTGTGCCTGGTTACGAGATTATAATTACTTAATTTATGCCCATCTTTCTTTCCAGTTCCTTAGGCTCTCTGGTCTCTGTGGCTTTCTTTTTTTTCTTTTGTTTTTTTGGCTTTATTATTATTATTATTATTATTATTATTATTATTATTATTATTATTTTTGGTTTGTTTCATTTTTTTGTTTTTTGTTTTTCTTTTGTGTTGTTGTTGTTTCCTAAGAAGAGTTAATCTAGATATGGCCCGTGTATGTAGGAATTACAGTTTAATCACAGTGTGTGTGTGTGTGTGTGTGTGTGTGTGTGTGTGTGTGTGTGTGTGTATGTGTGTGTGTGTGTCTATCTGAATACAGGAGTATAAGTTCCTAAGTTGAGTTCTATCATCATGAAAGAAGGAGACAGGACACCAAGGGCACATAAAATCAGCAGAGAATCATATTTAGCCCCGGTTTGCAAGAACCTTTTATTAGCCTAAATACTGCTGGAATAATCAAGAAAAAGTCCAGGCCTCAGGGGTGGGTGGAAGTGAGGCTGATCTCCATCTTTTCAGCTACTTAGGACCTCTAGACCTTCTGTTTCCTTTTGTTTTATGTGTGTTGTTGTTTTTCCCGGTCTGTAAATACACATTTCTTGCCCGCTGGTGAGGTGGAGGTGTATGCCTTTCATCCCAGAATTCAGGAAGCAGAGGGGAGTTGTGTTTTCTTTCTTTCTGTCTGTCTTTCAGCCTTTCTTTCTTTCTGTCTGTCTTTCTTCCTTTTTTCTTTTAAGTTCTGGGCCTCTAGAGGCCTTGAAAACACAGAGAACAAAAAGAAAAAAAAAAAAACAAAACAAAACAGAATTTCCACAGTTTGTCACATGGTGGCTTCCATCTTGGTGAGGTCACCGGGTAAGATGGCTGCCATCCTCTTGAATGCTTCCATGTTGGTGAGGTCAACGGGCCATTCTGAAAAGTTTAGAACTGTGACCGATCCACCCCTCACCGCCCCCTCCCCCCAAGTAGGCCTACAGGCTCACATGCACGTGCATGAGCATACGTGTACATGCATGAATACGTTTTGAAATTAAACTAAATGTACAGTAAAGTTAACAGGAGAAGAAATTAAAAACACACACAGAGAAAAATGTTCCTGGGGTTTTATTTTATATTTTTAAATTCTTGATTGATTTTTTGACACAGGTTTTTTTCTGTGTAACAGTCCTGCCTGTCCTGGAACTCGCTGTGTAGACCAGGCTAGCCTCAGAGTCACACAGATCCACCTGCATCTGCTTCCAAAGTGCTGGGATTAAAGGTGAGCACAATACTCACCTGGCTATAAATCTTTTTTTTAATTAAAGAATCAAGCAAATCAGAGGGCAGTGGCCTGTCCTCCACCAACCCCCACCCCATGTACCTTGTGTGCATAACCAGAGACATGTAAATACGTTTTTGAGATTAAACTAAAGGTACAATAAAATAACATAATAAATAAGAAAGTAAACATGCCTTTAATCCCAGCACTTGGTAGGCAGAGCCAGGTGGATCTCTGTGAGTTTGAGGCCAGCCTGGTCTACAGCAGAGTGAGTTTCAGGAACTCTGTCTCAAAAACCCTGTCTTGAAAAAGCAAATTCTAAAAATTAATAAATACATAGATAGATAGATAGATAGATAGATAGATAGATACATACATACATACATACATACATACATGCATGCATAAGTAAATAAAAGAGGCCTGACTACCTTAGAGTTGCCTGGACCCCGGGGCCTACCCCTTCCCTCATAAATCAGATCCCCAGCACTGCTGTCTGTTGTTTGTTTCATTCCAAGTGAATTATATTTTTTTATGTTTATGTTTATTGATTTAATTTTCACCTTTTTTTTCTGGTTATTGCTGTTTTTTGAGAGACAGGGTCTATCTGTGTCATGCTGCCTCTCCTGGAACTGTCTCTCTCACTGCGTGTGTGTGTGTGTGTGTGTGTGTGTGTGTGTGTGTGTGTGTGTGTGTCTGTGTGTCTGTGTGTCTGTGTTTGTGTGTCTGTATGTGTCTGGGTCTGTGTCTGGGTCTCTGTGTGTATGTATGTATGTATGTATGTATGTATGTATGTATGTATATCTCTCTGCATACAGGAGTATAAGTTCCTAAGTTGAGTTCTGTCATCATGAAAGAAGGAGACAGGACACCGAGGGCACCTAAAATCAGCAGAGAATCATATTTAGCCCCGGTTTGCAAGAACCTTTTATTAGCCTAAATACTGCTGGAATAATCAAGAAAAAGTCCAGGCCTCAGGGGTGGGTGGAAGTGAGGCTGATCTCCATCTTTTCAGCTACTTAGGGTCTCTAGACCTTCTGTTTCCTTTTGTTTTATGTGTGTTGTTGTTTTCACCGGTCTGTAAATACACATTTCTTGCCCGCTGGTGAGGTGGAGGTGTATGCCTTTCATCCCAGAATTCAGGAAGCAGAGGGGCGTTGTGTTTTCTTTCTTTCTGTCTGTCTTTCAGCCTTTCTTTCTTTCTGTCTGTCTTTCTTCCTTTTTTCTTTTAAGTTCTGGGCCTCTAGAGGCCTTGAAAACACAGAGAACAAAAAGAAAAACAAACAAACAGAATTTCCACAGTTTGTCACATGGTGGCTTCCATCTTGGTGAGGTCACCGGGTAAGATGGCTGCCATCCTCTTGAATGCTTCCATGTTGGTGAGGTCAACGGGCCATTCTGAAAAGTTTAGAACTGTGACTGATCCACCCCTCACCGCCCCCCCCCCCCCAAGCAGGCCTACAGGCTCACATGCACGTGCATGAGCATACGTGTAGATGCATGAATACATTTTGAAATTAAACGAAATGTACAGTAAAGTTAACAGGAGAAGAAATTAAAAACACACACAGAGAAAAATGTTCCTGGGGTTTTATTTTATATTTTTAAATTCTTGATTGATTTTTTGACACAGGTTTTTTTCTGTGTAACAGTCCTGGCTGTCCTGGAACTCGCTTTGTAGACCAGGCTAGCCTCAGACTCACACAGATCCACCTGCATCTGCTTCCAAAGTTCGGGTATTAAATGTGAGCACAATACTCACCTGGCTATAAATGTATTTTTTTAATTAAAGAATCTAACAAAGTGGAGGGCAGTGGCTTGTCCTCCACCAACCCCCACCCCACACACCTTGTGTGCACACACAGGCATACACAGAGACACGTAAATACATTTTTGAGATTAAACTAAATGTACAATAAAATAACATAATAAATAAGAAAGTAAACATGCCTTTAATCCCAGCACTCGGAGGCAGAGCCAGGTGGATCTATGTGAGTTTGAGGCCAGCCTGGTCTGCAGAGTGAGCTCCAGGACAGCCTCCAAAGCTACAGAGAAACCCTGTCTCGAAAAAAAACAAACAAACAAACAAACAAACAAACAGACAAAAATGTAAAATAGATGGGGTTGGGGATTTAGCTCAGTGGTAGAGTGCTTGCCTAGCAGGCACAAGGCCCTGGGTTGGGTCCCCAGCTACGGCAAAATAATAAAAATTAAAATAAAAAAAAATATAAAAGAAATGTAAAATTTAAAATAGCCCTGGAATGCGCGGTGGTGATTGTGGTGGTGGTGGTGTATCATTTAATCACAGTGTGTGTGTGTGTGTGTGTGTGTGTGTGTGTGTGTGTGTGTGTGTGTATGTGTGTGTGTGAATGTCTGTCTGTCTGTCTGTCTGTGTGCCTGGTTACGAGATTATAATTACTTAATTTATGCCCATCTTTCTTTCCAGTTCCTTAGGCTCTCTGGTCTCTGTGGCTTTCTTTTTTTTCTTTTGTTTTTTTGGCTTTATTATTATTATTATTATTATTATTATTATTATTATTATTATTTTTGGTTTGTTTCATTTTTTTGTTTTTTGTTTTTCTTTTGTGTTGTTGTTGTTTCCTAAGAAGAGTTAATCTAGATATGGCCCGTGTATGTAGGAATTACAGTTTAATCACAGTGTGTGTGTGTGTGTGTGTGTGTGTGTGTGTGTGTGTGTGTGTGTGTATGTGTGTGTGTGTGTCTATCTGAATACAGGAGTATAAGTTCCTAAGTTGAGTTCTATCATCATGAAAGAAGGAGACAGGACACCAAGGGCACATAAAATCAGCAGAGAATCATATTTAGCCCCGGTTTGCAAGAACCTTTTATTAGCCTAAATACTGCTGGAATAATCAAGAAAAAGTCCAGGCCTCAGGGGTGGGTGGAAGTGAGGCTGATCTCCATCTTTTCAGCTACTTAGGACCTCTAGACCTTCTGTTTCCTTTTGTTTTATGTGTGTTGTTGTTTTTCCCGGTCTGTAAATACACATTTCTTGCCCGCTGGTGAGGTGGAGGTGTATGCCTTTCATCCCAGAATTCAGGAAGCAGAGGGGAGTTGTGTTTTCTTTCTTTCTGTCTGTCTTTCAGCCTTTCTTTCTTTCTGTCTGTCTTTCTTCCTTTTTTCTTTTAAGTTCTGGGCCTCTAGAGGCCTTGAAAACACAGAGAACAAAAAGAAAAAAAAAAAAACAAAACAAAACAGAATTTCCACAGTTTGTCACATGGTGGCTTCCATCTTGGTGAGGTCACCGGGTAAGATGGCTGCCATCCTCTTGAATGCTTCCATGTTGGTGAGGTCAACGGGCCATTCTGAAAAGTTTAGAACTGTGACCGATCCACCCCTCACCGCCCCCTCCCCCCAAGTAGGCCTACAGGCTCACATGCACGTGCATGAGCATACGTGTACATGCATGAATACGTTTTGAAATTAAACTAAATGTACAGTAAAGTTAACAGGAGAAGAAATTAAAAACACACACAGAGAAAAATGTTCCTGGGGTTTTATTTTATATTTTTAAATTCTTGATTGATTTTTTGACACAGGTTTTTTTCTGTGTAACAGTCCTGCCTGTCCTGGAACTCGCTGTGTAGACCAGGCTAGCCTCAGAGTCACACAGATCCACCTGCATCTGCTTCCAAAGTGCTGGGATTAAAGGTGAGCACAATACTCACCTGGCTATAAATCTTTTTTTTAATTAAAGAATCAAGCAAATCAGAGGGCAGTGGCCTGTCCTCCACCAACCCCCACCCCATGTACCTTGTGTGCATAACCAGAGACATGTAAATACGTTTTTGAGATTAAACTAAAGGTACAATAAAATAACATAATAAATAAGAAAGTAAACATGCCTTTAATCCCAGCACTTGGTAGGCAGAGCCAGGTGGATCTCTGTGAGTTTGAGGCCAGCCTGGTCTACAGCAGAGTGAGTTTCAGGAACTCTGTCTCAAAAACCCTGTCTTGAAAAAGCAAATTCTAAAAATTAATAAATACATAGATAGATAGATAGATAGATAGATAGATAGATACATACATACATACATACATACATACATGCATGCATAAGTAAATAAAAGAGGCCTGACTACCTTAGAGTTGCCTGGACCCCGGGGCCTACCCCTTCCCTCATAAATCAGATCCCCAGCACTGCTGTCTGTTGTTTGTTTCATTCCAAGTGAATTATATTTTTTTATGTTTATGTTTATTGATTTAATTTTCACCTTTTTTTTCTGGTTATTGCTGTTTTTTGAGAGACAGGGTCTATCTGTGTCATGCTGCCTCTCCTGGAACTGTCTCTCTCACTGCGTGTGTGTGTGTGTGTGTGTGTGTGTGTGTGTGTGTGTGTGTGTGTGTCTGTGTGTCTGTGTGTCTGTGTTTGTGTGTCTGTATGTGTCTGGGTCTGTGTCTGGGTCTCTGTGTGTATGTATGTATGTATGTATGTATGTATGTATGTATGTATATCTCTCTGCATACAGGAGTATAAGTTCCTAAGTTGAGTTCTGTCATCATGAAAGAAGGAGACAGGACACCGAGGGCACCTAAAATCAGCAGAGAATCATATTTAGCCCCGGTTTGCAAGAACCTTTTATTAGCCTAAATACTGCTGGAATAATCAAGAAAAAGTCCAGGCCTCAGGGGTGGGTGGAAGTGAGGCTGATCTCCATCTTTTCAGCTACTTAGGGTCTCTAGACCTTCTGTTTCCTTTTGTTTTATGTGTGTTGTTGTTTTCACCGGTCTGTAAATACACATTTCTTGCCCGCTGGTGAGGTGGAGGTGTATGCCTTTCATCCCAGAATTCAGGAAGCAGAGGGGCGTTGTGTTTTCTTTCTTTCTGTCTGTCTTTCAGCCTTTCTTTCTTTCTGTCTGTCTTTCTTCCTTTTTTCTTTTAAGTTCTGGGCCTCTAGAGGCCTTGAAAACACAGAGAACAAAAAGAAAAACAAACAAACAGAATTTCCACAGTTTGTCACATGGTGGCTTCCATCTTGGTGAGGTCACCGGGTAAGATGGCTGCCATCCTCTTGAATGCTTCCATGTTGGTGAGGTCAACGGGCCATTCTGAAAAGTTTAGAACTGTGACTGATCCACCCCTCACCGCCCCCCCCCCCCCAAGCAGGCCTACAGGCTCACATGCACGTGCATGAGCATACGTGTAGATGCATGAATACATTTTGAAATTAAACGAAATGTACAGTAAAGTTAACAGGAGAAGAAATTAAAAACACACACAGAGAAAAATGTTCCTGGGGTTTTATTTTATATTTTTAAATTCTTGATTGATTTTTTGACACAGGTTTTTTTCTGTGTAACAGTCCTGGCTGTCCTGGAACTCGCTTTGTAGACCAGGCTAGCCTCAGACTCACACAGATCCACCTGCATCTGCTTCCAAAGTTCGGGTATTAAATGTGAGCACAATACTCACCTGGCTATAAATGTATTTTTTTAATTAAAGAATCTAACAAAGTGGAGGGCAGTGGCTTGTCCTCCACCAACCCCCACCCCACACACCTTGTGTGCACACACAGGCATACACAGAGACACGTAAATACATTTTTGAGATTAAACTAAATGTACAATAAAATAACATAATAAATAAGAAAGTAAACATGCCTTTAATCCCAGCACTCGGAGGCAGAGCCAGGTGGATCTATGTGAGTTTGAGGCCAGCCTGGTCTGCAGAGTGAGCTCCAGGACAGCCTCCAAAGCTACAGAGAAACCCTGTCTCGAAAAAAAACAAACAAACAAACAAACAAACAAACAGACAAAAATGTAAAATAGATGGGGTTGGGGATTTAGCTCAGTGGTAGAGTGCTTGCCTAGCAGGCACAAGGCCCTGGGTTGGGTCCCCAGCTACGGCAAAATAATAAAAATTAAAATAAAAAAAAATATAAAAGAAATGTAAAATTTAAAATAGCCCTGGAATGCGCGGTGGTGATTGTGGTGGTGGTGGTGTATCATTTAATCACAGTGTGTGTGTGTGTGTGTGTGTGTGTGTGTGTGTGTGTGTGTGTGTATGTGTGTGTGTGAATGTCTGTCTGTCTGTCTGTCTGTGTGCCTGGTTACGAGATTATAATTACTTAATTTATGCCCATCTTTCTTTCCAGTTCCTTAGGCTCTCTGGTCTCTGTGGCTTTCTTTTTTTTCTTTTGTTTTTTTGGCTTTATTATTATTATTATTATTATTATTATTATTATTATTATTATTATTATTATTTTTGGTTTGTTTCATTTTTTTGTTTTTTGTTTTTCTTTTGTGTTGTTGTTGTTTCCTAAGAAGAGTTAATCTAGATATGGCCCGTGTATGTAGGAATTACAGTTTAATCACAGTGTGTGTGTGTGTGTGTGTGTGTGTGTGTGTGTGTGTGTGTGTGTATGTGTGTGTGTGTGTCTATCTGAATACAGGAGTATAAGTTCCTAAGTTGAGTTCTATCATCATGAAAGAAGGAGACAGGACACCAAGGGCACATAAAATCAGCAGAGAATCATATTTAGCCCCGGTTTGCAAGAACCTTTTATTAGCCTAAATACTGCTGGAATAATCAAGAAAAAGTCCAGGCCTCAGGGGTGGGTGGAAGTGAGGCTGATCTCCATCTTTTCAGCTACTTAGGACCTCTAGACCTTCTGTTTCCTTTTGTTTTATGTGTGTTGTTGTTTTTCCCGGTCTGTAAATACACATTTCTTGCCCGCTGGTGAGGTGGAGGTGTATGCCTTTCATCCCAGAATTCAGGAAGCAGAGGGGAGTTGTGTTTTCTTTCTTTCTGTCTGTCTTTCAGCCTTTCTTTCTTTCTGTCTGTCTTTCTTCCTTTTTTCTTTTAAGTTCTGGGCCTCTAGAGGCCTTGAAAACACAGAGAACAAAAAGAAAAAAAAAAAAACAAAACAAAACAGAATTTCCACAGTTTGTCACATGGTGGCTTCCATCTTGGTGAGGTCACCGGGTAAGATGGCTGCCATCCTCTTGAATGCTTCCATGTTGGTGAGGTCAACGGGCCATTCTGAAAAGTTTAGAACTGTGACCGATCCACCCCTCACCGCCCCCTCCCCCCAAGTAGGCCTACAGGCTCACATGCACGTGCATGAGCATACGTGTACATGCATGAATACGTTTTGAAATTAAACTAAATGTACAGTAAAGTTAACAGGAGAAGAAATTAAAAACACACACAGAGAAAAATGTTCCTGGGGTTTTATTTTATATTTTTAAATTCTTGATTGATTTTTTGACACAGGTTTTTTTCTGTGTAACAGTCCTGCCTGTCCTGGAACTCGCTGTGTAGACCAGGCTAGCCTCAGAGTCACACAGATCCACCTGCATCTGCTTCCAAAGTGCTGGGATTAAAGGTGAGCACAATACTCACCTGGCTATAAATCTTTTTTTTAATTAAAGAATCAAGCAAATCAGAGGGCAGTGGCCTGTCCTCCACCAACCCCCACCCCATGTACCTTGTGTGCATAACCAGAGACATGTAAATACGTTTTTGAGATTAAACTAAAGGTACAATAAAATAACATAATAAATAAGAAAGTAAACATGCCTTTAATCCCAGCACTTGGTAGGCAGAGCCAGGTGGATCTCTGTGAGTTTGAGGCCAGCCTGGTCTACAGCAGAGTGAGTTTCAGGAACTCTGTCTCAAAAACCCTGTCTTGAAAAAGCAAATTCTAAAAATTAATAAATACATAGATAGATAGATAGATAGATAGATAGATACATACATACATACATACATACATACATACATACATGCATGCATAAGTAAATAAAAGAGGCCTGACTACCTTAGAGTTGCCTGGACCCCGGGGCCTACCCCTTCCCTCATAAATCAGATCCCCAGCACTGCTGTCTGTTGTTTGTTTCATTCCAAGTGAATTATATTTTTTTATGTTTATGTTTATTGATTTAATTTTCACCTTTTTTTTCTGGTTATTGCTGTTTTTTGAGAGACAGGGTCTATCTGTGTCATGCTGCCTCTCCTGGAACTGTCTCTCTCACTGCGTGTGTGTGTGTGTGTGTGTGTGTGTGTGTGTGTGTGTGTGTGTGTGTGTCTGTGTGTCTGTGTGTCTGTGTTTGTGTGTCTGTATGTGTCTGGGTCTGTGTCTGGGTCTCTGTGTGTATGTATGTATGTATGTATGTATGTATGTATGTATGTATATCTCTCTGCATACAGGAGTATAAGTTCCTAAGTTGAGTTCTGTCATCATGAAAGAAGGAGACAGGACACCGAGGGCACCTAAAATCAGCAGAGAATCATATTTAGCCCCGGTTTGCAAGAACCTTTTATTAGCCTAAATACTGCTGGAATAATCAAGAAAAAGTCCAGGCCTCAGGGGTGGGTGGAAGTGAGGCTGATCTCCATCTTTTCAGCTACTTAGGGTCTCTAGACCTTCTGTTTCCTTTTGTTTTATGTGTGTTGTTGTTTTCACCGGTCTGTAAATACACATTTCTTGCCCGCTGGTGAGGTGGAGGTGTATGCCTTTCATCCCAGAATTCAGGAAGCAGAGGGGCGTTGTGTTTTCTTTCTTTCTGTCTGTCTTTCAGCCTTTCTTTCTTTCTGTCTGTCTTTCTTCCTTTTTTCTTTTAAGTTCTGGGCCTCTAGAGGCCTTGAAAACACAGAGAACAAAAAGAAAAACAAACAAACAGAATTTCCACAGTTTGTCACATGGTGGCTTCCATCTTGGTGAGGTCACCGGGTAAGATGGCTGCCATCCTCTTGAATGCTTCCATGTTGGTGAGGTCAACAGGCCATTCTGAAAAGTTTAGAACTGTGACTGATCCACCCCTCACCGCCCCCCCCCCCCAAGCAGGCCTACAGGCTCACATGCACGTGCATGAGCATACGTGTAGATGCATGAATACATTTTGAAATTAAACGAAATGTACAGTAAAGTTAACAGGAGAAGAAATTAAAAACACACACAGAGAAAAATGTTCCTGGGGTTTTATTTTATATTTTTAAATTCTTGATTGATTTTTTGACACAGGTTTTTTTCTGTGTAACAGTCCTGGCTGTCCTGGAACTCGCTTTGTAGACCAGGCTAGCCTCAGACTCACACAGATCCACCTGCATCTGCTTCCAAAGTTCGGGTATTAAATGTGAGCACAATACTCACCTGGCTATAAATGTATTTTTTTAATTAAAGAATCTAACAAAGTGGAGGGCAGTGGCTTGTCCTCCACCAACCCCCACCCCACACACCTTGTGTGCACACACAGGCATACACAGAGACACGTAAATACATTTTTGAGATTAAACTAAATGTACAATAAAATAACATAATAAATAAGAAAGTAAACATGCCTTTAATCCCAGCACTCGGAGGCAGAGCCAGGTGGATCTATGTGAGTTTGAGGCCAGCCTGGTCTGCAGAGTGAGCTCCAGGACAGCCTCCAAAGCTACAGAGAAACCCTGTCTCGAAAACAAACAAACAAACAAACAAACAAACAAACAGACAAAAATGTAAAATAGATGGGGTTGGGGATTTAGCTCAGTGGTAGAGTGCTTGCCTAGCAGGCACAAGGCCCTGGGTTGGGTCCCCAGCTACGGCAAAATAATAAAAATTAAAATAAAAAAAAATATAAAAGAAATGTAAAATTTAAAATAGCCCTGGAATGCGCGGTGGTGATTGTGGTGGTGGTGGTGTATCATTTAATCACAGTGTGTGTGTGTGTGTGTGTGTGTGTGTGTGTGTGTGTGTGTGTGTGTGTATGTGTGTGTGTGAATGTCTGTCTGTCTGTCTGTCTGTGTGCCTGGTTACGAGATTATAATTACTTAATTTATGCCCATCTTTCTTTCCAGTTCCTTAGGCTCTCTGGTCTCTGTGGCTTTCTTTTTTTTCTTTTGTTTTTTTGGCTTTATTATTATTATTATTATTATTATTATTATTATTATTATTATTTTTGGTTTGTTTCATTTTTTTGTTTTTTGTTTTTCTTTTGTGTTGTTGTTGTTTCCTAAGAAGAGTTAATCTAGATATGGCCCGTGTATGTAGGAATTACAGTTTAATCACAGTGTGTGTGTGTGTGTGTGTGTGTGTGTGTGTGTGTGTGTGTGTGTGTGTGTGTATGTTTGTGTGTGTGTCTATCTGAATACAGGAGTATAAGTTCCTAAGTTGAGTTCTATCATCATGAAAGAAGGAGACAGGACACCAAGGGCACATAAAATCAGCAGAGAATCATATTTAGCCCCGGTTTGCAAGAACCTTTTATTAGCCTAAATACTGCTGGAATAATCAAGAAAAAGTCCAGGCCTCAGGGGTGGGTGGAAGTGAGGCTGATCTCCATCTTTTCAGCTACTTAGGACCTCTAGACCTTCTGTTTCCTTTTGTTTTATGTGTGTTGTTGTTTTTCCCGGTCTGTAAATACACATTTCTTGCCCGCTGGTGAGGTGGAGGTGTATGCCTTTCATCCCAGAATTCAGGAAGCAGAGGGGAGTTGTGTTTTCTTTCTTTCTGTCTGTCTTTCAGCCTTTCTTTCTTTCTGTCTGTCTTTCTTCCTTTTTTCTTTTAAGTTCTGGGCCTCTAGAGGCCTTGAAAACACAGAGAACAAAAAGAAAAAAAAAAAAACAAAACAAAACAGAATTTCCACAGTTTGTCACATGGTGGCTTCCATCTTGGTGAGGTCACCGGGTAAGATGGCTGCCATCCTCTTGAATGCTTCCATGTTGGTGAGGTCAACGGGCCATTCTGAAAAGTTTAGAACTGTGACCGATCCACCCCTCACCGCCCCCTCCCCCCAAGTAGGCCTACAGGCTCACATGCACGTGCATGAGCATACGTGTACATGCATGAATACGTTTTGAAATTAAACTAAATGTACAGTAAAGTTAACAGGAGAAGAAATTAAAAACACACACAGAGAAAAATGTTCCTGGGGTTTTATTTTATATTTTTAAATTCTTGATTGATTTTTTGACACAGGTTTTTTTCTGTGTAACAGTCCTGGCTGTCCTGGAACTCGCTGTGTAGACCAGGCTAGCCTCAGAGTCACACAGATCCACCTGCATCTGCTTCCAAAGTGCTGGGATTAAAGGTGAGCACAATACTCACCTGGCTATAAATCTTTTTTTTAATTAAAGAATCAAGCAAATCAGAGGGCAGTGGCCTGTCCTCCACCAACCCCCACCCCATGTACCTTGTGTGCATAACCAGAGACATGTAAATACGTTTTTGAGATTAAACTAAAGGTACAATAAAATAACATAATAAATAAGAAAGTAAACATGCCTTTAATCCCAGCACTTGGTAGGCAGAGCCAGGTGGATCTCTGTGAGTTTGAGGCCAGCCTGCTCTACAGCAGAGTGAGTTTCAGGAACTCTGTCTCAAAAACCCTGTCTTGAAAAAGCAAATTCTAAAAATTAATAAATACATAGATAGATAGATAGATAGATAGATAGATAGATAGATACATACATACATACATACATACATACATGCATGCATAAGTAAATAAAAGAGGCCTGACTACCTTAGAGTTGCCTGGACCCCGGGGCCTACCCCTTCCCTCATAAATCAGATCCCCAGCACTGCTGTCTGTTGTTTGTTTCATTCCAAGTGAATTATATTTTTTTATGTTTATGTTTATTGATTTAATTTTCACCTTTTTTTTCTGGTTATTGCTGTTTTTTGAGAGACAGGGTCTATCTGTGTCATGCTGCCTCTCCTGGAACTGTCTCTCTCACTGCGTGTGTGTGTGTGTGTGTGTGTGTGTGTGTGTGTGTGTGTGTGTGTGTCTGTGTGTCTGTGTGTCTGTGTTTGTGTGTCTGTATGTGTCTGGGTCTGTGTCTGGGTCTCTGTGTGTATGTATGTATGTATGTATGTATGTATGTATGTATGTATATCTCTCTGCATACAGGAGTATAAGTTCCTAAGTTGAGTTCTGTCATCATGAAAGAAGGAGACAGGACACCGAGGGCACCTAAAATCAGCAGAGAATCATATTTAGCCCCGGTTTGCAAGAACCTTTTATTAGCCTAAATACTGCTGGAATAATCAAGAAAAAGTCCAGGCCTCAGGGGTGGGTGGAAGTGAGGCTGATCTCCATCTTTTCAGCTACTTAGGGTCTCTAGACCTTCTGTTTCCTTTTGTTTTATGTGTGTTGTTGTTTTCACCGGTCTGTAAATACACATTTCTTGCCCGCTGGTGAGGTGGAGGTGTATGCCTTTCATCCCAGAATTCAGGAAGCAGAGGGGCGTTGTGTTTTCTTTCTTTCTGTCTGTCTTTCAGCCTTTCTTTCTTTCTGTCTGTCTTTCTTCCTTTTTTCTTTTAAGTTCTGGGCCTCTAGAGGCCTTGAAAACACAGAGAACAAAAAGAAAAACAAACAAACAGAATTTCCACAGTTTGTCACATGGTGGCTTCCATCTTGGTGAGGTCACCGGGTAAGATGGCTGCCATCCTCTTGAATGCTTCCATGTTGGTGAGGTCAACGGGCCATTCTGAAAAGTTTAGAACTGTGACTGATCCACCCCTCACCGCCCCCCCCCCCCCAAGCAGGCCTACAGGCTCACATGCACGTGCATGAGCATACGTGTAGATGCATGAATACATTTTGAAATTAAACGAAATGTACAGTAAAGTTAACAGGAGAAGAAATTAAAAACACACACAGAGAAAAATGTTCCTGGGGTTTTATTTTATATTTTTAAATTCTTGATTGATTTTTTGACACAGGTTTTTTTCTGTGTAACAGTCCTGGCTGTCCTGGAACTCGCTTTGTAGACCAGGCTAGCCTCAGACTCACACAGATCCACCTGCATCTGCTTCCAAAGTTCGGGTATTAAATGTGAGCACAATACTCACCTGGCTATAAATGTATTTTTTTAATTAAAGAATCTAACAAAGTGGAGGGCAGTGGCTTGTCCTCCACCAACCCCCACCCCACACACCTTGTGTGCACACACAGGCATACACAGAGACACGTAAATACATTTTTGAGATTAAACTAAATGTACAATAAAATAACATAATAAATAAGAAAGTAAACATGCCTTTAATCCCAGCACTCGGAGGCAGAGCCAGGTGGATCTATGTGAGTTTGAGGCCAGCCTGGTCTGCAGAGTGAGCTCCAGGACAGCCTCCAAAGCTACAGAGAAACCCTGTCTCGAAAAAAAACAAACAAACAAACAAACAAACAAACAGACAAAAATGTAAAATAGATGGGGTTGGGGATTTAGCTCAGTGGTAGAGTGCTTGCCTAGCAGGCACAAGGCCCTGGGTTGGGTCCCCAGCTACGGCAAAATAATAAAAATTAAAATAAAAAAAAATATAAAAGAAATGTAAAATTTAAAATAGCCCTGGAATGCGCGGTGGTGATTGTGGTGGTGGTGGTGTATCATTTAATCACAGTGTGTGTGTGTGTGTGTGTGTGTGTGTGTGTGTGTGTGTGTGTGTATGTGTGTGTGTGAATGTCTGTCTGTCTGTCTGTCTGTGTGCCTGGTTACGAGATTATAATTACTTAATTTATGCCCATCTTTCTTTCCAGTTCCTTAGGCTCTCTGGTCTCTGTGGCTTTCTTTGTTTTCTTTTGTTTTTTTGGCATTATTATTATTATTATTATTATTATTATTATTATTATTATTATTTTTGGTTTGTTTCATTTTTTTGTTTTTTGTTTTTCTTTTGTGTTGTTGTTGTTTCCTAAGAAGAGTTAATCTAGATATGGCCCGTGTATGTAGGAATTACAGTTTAATCACAGTGTGTGTGTGTGTGTGTGTGTGTGTGTGTGTGTGTGTGTGTGTGTGTGTATGTGTGTGTGTGTGTCTATCTGAATACAGGAGTATAAGTTCCTAAGTTGAGTTCTATCATCATGAAAGAAGGAGACAGGACACCAAGGGCACATAAAATCAGCAGAGAATCATATTTAGCCCCGGTTTGCAAGAACCTTTTATTAGCCTAAATACTGCTGGAATAATCAAGAAAAAGTCCAGGCCTCAGGGGTGGGTGGAAGTGAGGCTGATCTCCATCTTTTCAGCTACTTAGGACCTCTAGACCTTCTGTTTCCTTTTGTTTTATGTGTGTTGTTGTTTTTCCCGGTCTGTAAATACACATTTCTTGCCCGCTGGTGAGGTGGAGGTGTATGCCTTTCATCCCAGAATTCAGGAAGCAGAGGGGAGTTGTGTTTTCTTTCTTTCTGTCTGTCTTTCAGCCTTTCTTTCTTTCTGTCTGTCTTTCTTCCTTTTTTCTTTTAAGTTCTGGGCCTCTAGAGGCCTTGAAAACACAGAGAACAAAAAGAAAAACAAACAAACAGAATTTCCACAGTTTGTCACATGGTGGCTTCCATCTTGGTGAGGTCACCGGGTAAGATGGCTGCCATCCTCTTGAATGCTTCCATGTTGGTGAGGTCAACGGGCCATTCTGAAAAGTTTAGAACTGTGACTGATCCACCCCTCACCGCCCCCCCCCCCCCAAGCAGGCCTACAGGCTCACATGCACGTGCATGAGCATACGTGTAGATGCATGAATACATTTTGAAATTAAACGAAATGTACAGTAAAGTTAACAGGAGAAGAAATTAAAAACACACACAGAGAAAAATGTTCCTGGGGTTTTATTTTATATTTTTAAATTCTTGATTGATTTTTTGACACAGGTTTTTTTCTGTGTAACAGTCCTGGCTGTCCTGGAACTCGCTTTGTAGACCAGGCTAGCCTCAGACTCACACAGATCCACCTGCATCTGCTTCCAAAGTTCGGGTATTAAATGTGAGCACAATACTCACCTGGCTATAAATGTATTTTTTTAATTAAAGAATCTAACAAAGTGGAGGGCAGTGGCTTGTCCTCCACCAACCCCCACCCCACACACCTTGTGTGCACACACAGGCATACACAGAGACACGTAAATACATTTTTGAGATTAAACTAAATGTACAATAAAATAACATAATAAATAAGAAAGTAAACATGCCTTTAATCCCAGCACTCGGAGGCAGAGCCAGGTGGATCTATGTGAGTTTGAGGCCAGCCTGGTCTGCAGAGTGAGCTCCAGGACAGCCTCCAAAGCTACAGAGAAACCCTGTCTCGAAAAAAAACAAACAAACAAACAAACAAACAAACAGACAAAAATGTAAAATAGATGGGGTTGGGGATTTAGCTCAGTGGTAGAGTGCTTGCCTAGCAGGCACAAGGCCCTGGGTTGGGTCCCCAGCTACGGCAAAATAATAAAAATTAAAATAAAAAAAAATATAAAAGAAATGTAAAATTTAAAATAGCCCTGGAATGCGCGGTGGTGATTGTGGTGGTGGTGGTGTATCATTTAATCACAGTGTGTGTGTGTGTGTGTGTGTGTGTGTGTGTGTGTGTGTGTGTGTATGTGTGTGTGTGAATGTCTGTCTGTCTGTCTGTCTGTGTGCCTGGTTACGAGATTATAATTACTTAATTTATGCCCATCTTTCTTTCCAGTTCCTTAGGCTCTCTGGTCTCTGTGGCTTTCTTTGTTTTCTTTTGTTTTTTTGGCATTATTATTATTATTATTATTATTATTATTATTATTATTATTATTTTTGGTTTGTTTCATTTTTTTGTTTTTTGTTTTTCTTTTGTGTTGTTGTTGTTTCCTAAGAAGAGTTAATCTAGATATGGCCCGTGTATGTAGGAATTACAGTTTAATCACAGTGTGTGTGTGTGTGTGTGTGTGTGTGTGTGTGTGTGTGTGTGTGTGTGTATGTGTGTGTGTGTGTCTATCTGAATACAGGAGTATAAGTTCCTAAGTTGAGTTCTATCATCATGAAAGAAGGAGACAGGACACCAAGGGCACATAAAATCAGCAGAGAATCATATTTAGCCCCGGTTTGCAAGAACCTTTTATTAGCCTAAATACTGCTGGAATAATCAAGAAAAAGTCCAGGCCTCAGGGGTGGGTGGAAGTGAGGCTGATCTCCATCTTTTCAGCTACTTAGGACCTCTAGACCTTCTGTTTCCTTTTGTTTTATGTGTGTTGTTGTTTTTCCCGGTCTGTAAATACACATTTCTTGCCCGCTGGTGAGGTGGAGGTGTATGCCTTTCATCCCAGAATTCAGGAAGCAGAGGGGAGTTGTGTTTTCTTTCTTTCTGTCTGTCTTTCAGCCTTTCTTTCTTTCTGTCTGTCTTTCTTCCTTTTTTCTTTTAAGTTCTGGGCCTCTAGAGGCCTTGAAAACACAGAGAACAAAAAGAAAAAAAAAAAAACAAAACAAAACAGAATTTCCACAGTTTGTCACATGGTGGCTTCCATCTTGGTGAGGTCACCGGGTAAGATGGCTGCCATCCTCTTGAATGCTTCCATGTTGGTGAGGTCAACGGGCCATTCTGAAAAGTTTAGAACTGTGACCGATCCACCCCTCACCGCCCCCTCCCCCCAAGTAGGCCTACAGGCTCACATGCACGTGCATGAGCATACGTGTACATGCATGAATACGTTTTGAAATTAAACTAAATGTACAGTAAAGTTAACAGGAGAAGAAATTAAAAACACACACAGAGAAAAATGTTCCTGGGGTTTTATTTTATATTTTTAAATTCTTGATTGATTTTTTGACACAGGTTTTTTTCTGTGTAACAGTCCTGGCTGTCCTGGAACTCGCTGTGTAGACCAGGCTAGCCTCAGAGTCACACAGATCCACCTGCATCTGCTTCCAAAGTGCTGGGATTAAAGGTGAGCACAATACTCACCTGGCTATAAATCTTTTTTTTAATTAAAGAATCAAGCAAATCAGAGGGCAGTGGCCTGTCCTCCACCAACCCCCACCCCATGTACCTTGTGTGCATAACCAGAGACATGTAAATACGTTTTTGAGATTAAACTAAAGGTACAATAAAATAACATAATAAATAAGAAAGTAAACATGCCTTTAATCCCAGCACTTGGTAGGCAGAGCCAGGTGGATCTCTGTGAGTTTGAGGCCAGCCTGCTCTACAGCAGAGTGAGTTTCAGGAACTCTGTCTCAAAAACCCTGTCTTGAAAAAGCAAATTCTAAAAATTAATAAATACATAGATAGATAGATAGATAGATAGATAGATAGATACATACATACATACATACATACATACATACATGCATGCATAAGTAAATAAAAGAGGCCTGACTACCTTAGAGTTGCCTGGACCCCGGGGCCTACCCCTTCCCTCATAAATCAGATCCCCAGCACTGCTGTCTGTTGTTTGTTTCATTCCAAGTGAATTATATTTTTTTATGTTTATGTTTATTGATTTAATTTTCACCTTTTTTTTCTGGTTATTGCTGTTTTTTGAGAGACAGGGTCTATCTGTGTCATGCTGCCTCTCCTGGAACTGTCTCTCTCACTGCGTGTGTGTGTGTGTGTGTGTGTGTGTGTGTGTGTGTGTGTGTGTGTCTGTGTGTCTGTGTGTCTGTGTTTGTGTGTCTGTATGTGTCTGGGTCTGTGTCTGGGTCTCTGTGTGTATGTATGTATGTATGTATGTATGTATGTATGTATGTATGTATATCTCTCTGCATACAGGAGTATAAGTTCCTAAGTTGAGTTCTGTCATCATGAAAGAAGGAGACAGGACACCGAGGGCACCTAAAATCAGCAGAGAATCATATTTAGCCCCGGTTTGCAAGAACCTTTTATTAGCCTAAATACTGCTGGAATAATCAAGAAAAAGTCCAGGCCTCAGGGGTGGGTGGAAGTGAGGCTGATCTCCATCTTTTCAGCTACTTAGGGTCTCTAGACCTTCTGTTTCCTTTTGTTTTATGTGTGTTGTTGTTTTCACCGGTCTGTAAATACACATTTCTTGCCCGCTGGTGAGGTGGAGGTGTATGCCTTTCATCCCAGAATTCAGGAAGCAGAGGGGCGTTGTGTTTTCTTTCTTTCTGTCTGTCTTTCAGCCTTTCTTTCTTTCTGTCTGTCTTTCTTCCTTTTTTCTTTTAAGTTCTGGGCCTCTAGAGGCCTTGAAAACACAGAGAACAAAAAGAAAAACAAACAAACAGAATTTCCACAGTTTGTCACATGGTGGCTTCCATCTTGGTGAGGTCACCGGGTAAGATGGCTGCCATCCTCTTGAATGCTTCCATGTTGGTGAGGTCAACGGGCCATTCTGAAAAGTTTAGAACTGTGACTGATCCACCCCTCACCGCCCCCCCCCCCCAAGCAGGCCTACAGGCTCACATGCACGTGCATGAGCATACGTGTAGATGCATGAATACATTTTGAAATTAAACGAAATGTACAGTAAAGTTAACAGGAGAAGAAATTAAAAACACACACAGAGAAAAATGTTCCTGGGGTTTTATTTTATATTTTTAAATTCTTGATTGATTTTTTGACACAGGTTTTTTTCTGTGTAACAGTCCTGGCTGTCCTGGAACTCGCTTTGTAGACCAGGCTAGCCTCAGACTCACACAGATCCACCTGCATCTGCTTCCAAAGTTCGGGTATTAAATGTGAGCACAATACTCACCTGGCTATAAATGTATTTTTTTAATTAAAGAATCTAACAAAGTGGAGGGCAGTGGCTTGTCCTCCACCAACCCCCACCCCACACACCTTGTGTGCACACACAGGCATACACAGAGACACGTAAATACATTTTTGAGATTAAACTAAATGTACAATAAAATAACATAATAAATAAGAAAGTAAACATGCCTTTAATCCCAGCACTCGGAGGCAGAGCCAGGTGGATCTATGTGAGTTTGAGGCCAGCCTGGTCTGCAGAGTGAGCTCCAGGACAGCCTCCAAAGCTACAGAGAAACCCTGTCTCGAAAAAAAACAAACAAACAAACAAACAAACAAACAGACAAAAATGTAAAATAGATGGGGTTGGGGATTTAGCTCAGTGGTAGAGTGCTTGCCTAGCAGGCACAAGGCCCTGGGTTGGGTCCCCAGCTACGGCAAAATAATAAAAATTAAAATAAAAAAAAATATAAAAGAAATGTAAAATTTAAAATAGCCCTGGAATGCGCGGTGGTGATTGTGGTGGTGGTGGTGTATCATTTAATCACAGTGTGTGTGTGTGTGTGTGTGTGTGTGTGTGTGTGTGTGTGTGTGTGTATGTGTGTGTGTGAATGTCTGTCTGTCTGTCTGTCTGTGTGCCTGGTTACGAGATTATAATTACTTAATTTATGCCCATCTTTCTTTCCAGTTCCTTAGGCTCTCTGGTCTCTGTGGCTTTCTTTTTTTTCTTTTGTTTTTTTGGCTTTATTATTATTATTATTATTATTTTTGGTTTGTTTCATTTTTTTGTTTTTTGTTTTTCTTTTGTGTTGTTGTTGTTTCCTAAGAAGAGTTAATCTAGATATGGCCCGTGTATGTAGGAATTACAGTTTAATCACAGTGTGTGTGTGTGTGTGTGTGTGTGTGTGTGTGTGTGTGTGTGTGTGTATGTGTGTGTGTGTGTCTATCTGAATACAGGAGTATAAGTTCCTAAGTTGAGTTCTATCATCATGAAAGAAGGAGACAGGACACCAAGGGCACATAAAATCAGCAGAGAATCATATTTAGCCCCGGTTTGCAAGAACCTTTTATTAGCCTAAATACTGCTGGAATAATCAAGAAAAAGTCCAGGCCTCAGGGGTGGGTGGAAGTGAGGCTGATCTCCATCTTTTCAGCTACTTAGGACCTCTAGACCTTCTGTTTCCTTTTGTTTTATGTGTGTTGTTGTTTTTCCCGGTCTGTAAATACACATTTCTTGCCCGCTGGTGAGGTGGAGGTGTATGCCTTTCATCCCAGAATTCAGGAAGCAGAGGGGAGTTGTGTTTTCTTTCTTTCTGTCTGTCTTTCAGCCTTTCTTTCTTTCTGTCTGTCTTTCTTCCTTTTTTCTTTTAAGTTCTGGGCCTCTAGAGGCCTTGAAAACACAGAGAACAAAAAGAAAAAAAAAAAAACAAAACAAAACAGAATTTCCACAGTTTGTCACATGGTGGCTTCCATCTTGGTGAGGTCACCGGGTAAGATGGCTGCCATCCTCTTGAATGCTTCCATGTTGGTGAGGTCAACGGGCCATTCTGAAAAGTTTAGAACTGTGACCGATCCACCCCTCACCGCCCCCTCCCCCCAAGTAGGCCTACAGGCTCACATGCACGTGCATGAGCATACGTGTACATGCATGAATACGTTTTGAAATTAAACTAAATGTACAGTAAAGTTAACAGGAGAAGAAATTAAAAACACACACAGAGAAAAATGTTCCTGGGGTTTTATTTTATATTTTTAAATTCTTGATTGATTTTTTGACACAGGTTTTTTTCTGTGTAACAGTCCTGCCTGTCCTGGAACTCGCTGTGTAGACCAGGCTAGCCTCAGAGTCACACAGATCCACCTGCATCTGCTTCCAAAGTGCTGGGATTAAAGGTGAGCACAATACTCACCTGGCTATAAATCTTTTTTTTAATTAAAGAATCAAGCAAATCAGAGGGCAGTGGCCTGTCCTCCACCAACCCCCACCCCATGTACCTTGTGTGCATAACCAGAGACATGTAAATACGTTTTTGAGATTAAACTAAAGGTACAATAAAATAACATAATAAATAAGAAAGTAAACATGCCTTTAATCCCAGCACTTGGTAGGCAGAGCCAGGTGGATCTCTGTGAGTTTGAGGCCAGCCTGCTCTACAGCAGAGTGAGTTTCAGGAACTCTGTCTCAAAAACCCTGTCTTGAAAAAGCAAATTCTAAAAATTAATAAATACATAGATAGATAGATAGATAGATAGATAGATAGATAGATAGATAGATACATACATACATACATACATGCATGCATAAGTAAATAAAAGAGGCCTGACTACCTTAGAGTTGCCTGGACCCCGGGGCCTACCCCTTCCCTCATAAATCAGATCCCCAGCACTGCTGTCTGTTGTTTGTTTCATTCCAAGTGAATTATATTTTTTTATGTTTATGTTTATTGATTTAATTTTCACCTTTTTTTTCTGGTTATTGCTGTTTTTTGAGAGACAGGGTCTATCTGTGTCATGCTGCCTCTCCTGGAACTGTCTCTCTCACTGCGTGTGTGTGTGTGTGTGTGTGTGTGTGTGTGTGTGTGTGTGTGTGTGTGTCTGTGTGTCTGTGTGTCTGTGTTTGTGTGTCTGTATGTGTCTGGGTCTGTGTCTGGGTCTCTGTGTGTATGTATGTATGTATGTATGTATGTATGTATGTATATCTCTCTGCATACAGGAGTATAAGTTCCTAAGTTGAGTTCTGTCATCATGAAAGAAGGAGACAGGACACCGAGGGCACCTAAAATCAGCAGAGAATCATATTTAGCCCCGGTTTGCAAGAACCTTTTATTAGCCTAAATACTGCTGGAATAATCAAGAAAAAGTCCAGGCCTCAGGGGTGGGTGGAAGTGAGGCTGATCTCCATCTTTTCAGCTACTTAGGGTCTCTAGACCTTCTGTTTCCTTTTGTTTTATGTGTGTTGTTGTTTTCACCGGTCTGTAAATACACATTTCTTGCCCGCTGGTGAGGTGGAGGTGTATGCCTTTCATCCCAGAATTCAGGAAGCAGAGGGGCGTTGTGTTTTCTTTCTTTCTGTCTGTCTTTCAGCCTTTCTTTCTTTCTGTCTGTCTTTCTTCCTTTTTTCTTTTAAGTTCTGGGCCTCTAGAGGCCTTGAAAACACAGAGAACAAAAAGAAAAACAAACAAACAGAATTTCCACAGTTTGTCACATGGTGGCTTCCATCTTGGTGAGGTCACCGGGTAAGATGGCTGCCATCCTCTTGAATGCTTCCATGTTGGTGAGGTCAACGGGCCATTCTGAAAAGTTTAGAACTGTGACTGATCCACCCCTCACCGCCCCCCCCCCCCAAGCAGGCCTACAGGCTCACATGCACGTGCATGAGCATACGTGTAGATGCATGAATACATTTTGAAATTAAACGAAATGTACAGTAAAGTTAACAGGAGAAGAAATTAAAAACACACACAGAGAAAAATGTTCCTGGGGTTTTATTTTATATTTTTAAATTCTTGATTGATTTTTTGACACAGGTTTTTTTCTGTGTAACAGTCCTGGCTGTCCTGGAACTCGCTTTGTAGACCAGGCTAGCCTCAGACTCACACAGATCCACCTGCATCTGCTTCCAAAGTTCGGGTATTAAATGTGAGCACAATACTCACCTGGCTATAAATGTATTTTTTTAATTAAAGAATCTAACAAAGTGGAGGGCAGTGGCTTGTCCTCCACCAACCCCCACCCCACACACCTTGTGTGCACACACAGGCATACACAGAGACACGTAAATACATTTTTGAGATTAAACTAAATGTACAATAAAATAACATAATAAATAAGAAAGTAAACATGCCTTTAATCCCAGCACTCGGAGGCAGAGCCAGGTGGATCTATGTGAGTTTGAGGCCAGCCTGGTCTGCAGAGTGAGCTCCAGGACAGCCTCCAAAGCTACAGAGAAACCCTGTCTCGAAAAAAAACAAACAAACAAACAAACAAACAAACAGACAAAAATGTAAAATAGATGGGGTTGGGGATTTAGCTCAGTGGTAGAGTGCTTGCCTAGCAGGCACAAGGCCCTGGGTTGGGTCCCCAGCTACGGCAAAATAATAAAAATTAAAATAAAAAAAAATATAAAAGAAATGTAAAATTTAAAATAGCCCTGGAATGCGCGGTGGTGATTGTGGTGGTGGTGGTGTATCATTTAATCACAGTGTGTGTGTGTGTGTGTGTGTGTGTGTGTGTGTGTGTGTGTGTATGTGTGTGTGTGAATGTCTGTCTGTCTGTCTGTCTGTGTGCCTGGTTACGAGATTATAATTACTTAATTTATGCCCATCTTTCTTTCCAGTTCCTTAGGCTCTCTGGTCTCTGTGGCTTTCTTTTTTTTCTTTTGTTTTTTTGGCTTTATTATTATTATTATTATTATTTTTGGTTTGTTTCATTTTTTTGTTTTTTGTTTTTCTTTTGTGTTGTTGTTGTTTCCTAAGAAGAGTTAATCTAGATATGGCCCGTGTATGTAGGAATTACAGTTTAATCACAGTGTGTGTGTGTGTGTGTGTGTGTGTGTGTGTGTGTGTGTGTGTGTGTATGTGTGTGTGTGTGTCTATCTGAATACAGGAGTATAAGTTCCTAAGTTGAGTTCTATCATCATGAAAGAAGGAGACAGGACACCAAGGGCACATAAAATCAGCAGAGAATCATATTTAGCCCCGGTTTGCAAGAACCTTTTATTAGCCTAAATACTGCTGGAATAATCAAGAAAAAGTCCAGGCCTCAGGGGTGGGTGGAAGTGAGGCTGATCTCCATCTTTTCAGCTACTTAGGACCTCTAGACCTTCTGTTTCCTTTTGTTTTATGTGTGTTGTTGTTTTTCCCGGTCTGTAAATACACATTTCTTGCCCGCTGGTGAGGTGGAGGTGTATGCCTTTCATCCCAGAATTCAGGAAGCAGAGGGGAGTTGTGTTTTCTTTCTTTCTGTCTGTCTTTCAGCCTTTCTTTCTTTCTGTCTGTCTTTCTTCCTTTTTTCTTTTAAGTTCTGGGCCTCTAGAGGCCTTGAAAACACAGAGAACAAAAAGAAAAAAAAAAAAACAAAACAAAACAGAATTTCCACAGTTTGTCACATGGTGGCTTCCATCTTGGTGAGGTCACCGGGTAAGATGGCTGCCATCCTCTTGAATGCTTCCATGTTGGTGAGGTCAACGGGCCATTCTGAAAAGTTTAGAACTGTGACCGATCCACCCCTCACCGCCCCCTCCCCCCAAGTAGGCCTACAGGCTCACATGCACGTGCATGAGCATACGTGTACATGCATGAATACGTTTTGAAATTAAACTAAATGTACAGTAAAGTTAACAGGAGAAGAAATTAAAAACACACACAGAGAAAAATGTTCCTGGGGTTTTATTTTATATTTTTAAATTCTTGATTGATTTTTTGACACAGGTTTTTTTCTGTGTAACAGTCCTGGCTGTCCTGGAACTCGCTGTGTAGACCAGGCTAGCCTCAGAGTCACACAGATCCACCTGCATCTGCTTCCAAAGTGCTGGGATTAAAGGTGAGCACAATACTCACCTGGCTATAAATCTTTTTTTTAATTAAAGAATCAAGCAAATCAGAGGGCAGTGGCCTGTCCTCCACCAACCCCCACCCCATGTACCTTGTGTGCATAACCAGAGACATGTAAATACGTTTTTGAGATTAAACTAAAGGTACAATAAAATAACATAATAAATAAGAAAGTAAACATGCCTTTAATCCCAGCACTTGGTAGGCAGAGCCAGGTGGATCTCTGTGAGTTTGAGGCCAGCCTGCTCTACAGCAGAGTGAGTTTCAGGAACTCTGTCTCAAAAACCCTGTCTTGAAAAAGCAAATTCTAAAAATTAATAAATACATAGATAGATAGATAGATAGATAGATAGATAGATACATACATACATACATACATACATGCATGCATAAGTAAATAAAAGAGGCCTGACTACCTTAGAGTTGCCTGGACCCCGGGGCCTACCCCTTCCCTCATAAATCAGATCCCCAGCACTGCTGTCTGTTGTTTGTTTCATTCCAAGTGAATTATATTTTTTTATGTTTATGTTTATTGATTTAATTTTCACCTTTTTTTTCTGGTTATTGCTGTTTTTTGAGAGACAGGGTCTATCTGTGTCATGCTGCCTCTCCTGGAACTGTCTCTCTCACTGCGTGTGTGTGTGTGTGTGTGTGTGTGTGTGTGTGTGTGTGTGTGTGTGTCTGTGTGTCTGTGTGTCTGTGTTTGTGTGTCTGTATGTGTCTGGGTCTGTGTCTGGGTCTCTGTGTGTATGTATGTATGTATGTATGTATGTATGTATGTATATCTCTCTGCATACAGGAGTATAAGTTCCTAAGTTGAGTTCTGTCATCATGAAAGAAGGAGACAGGACACCGAGGGCACCTAAAATCAGCAGAGAATCATATTTAGCCCCGGTTTGCAAGAACCTTTTATTAGCCTAAATACTGCTGGAATAATCAAGAAAAAGTCCAGGCCTCAGGGGTGGGTGGAAGTGAGGCTGATCTCCATCTTTTCAGCTACTTAGGGTCTCTAGACCTTCTGTTTCCTTTTGTTTTATGTGTGTTGTTGTTTTCACCGGTCTGTAAATACACATTTCTTGCCCGCTGGTGAGGTGGAGGTGTATGCCTTTCATCCCAGAATTCAGGAAGCAGAGGGGCGTTGTGTTTTCTTTCTTTCTGTCTGTCTTTCAGCCTTTCTTTCTTTCTGTCTGTCTTTCTTCCTTTTTTCTTTTAAGTTCTGGGCCTCTAGAGGCCTTGAAAACACAGAGAACAAAAAGAAAAACAAACAAACAGAATTTCCACAGTTTGTCACATGGTGGCTTCCATCTTGGTGAGGTCACCGGGTAAGATGGCTGCCATCCTCTTGAATGCTTCCATGTTGGTGAGGTCAACGGGCCATTCTGAAAAGTTTAGAACTGTGACTGATCCACCCCTCACCGCCCCCCCCCCCAAGCAGGCCTACAGGCTCACATGCACGTGCATGAGCATACGTGTAGATGCATGAATACATTTTGAAATTAAACGAAATGTACAGTAAAGTTAACAGGAGAAGAAATTAAAAACACACACAGAGAAAAATGTTCCTGGGGTTTTATTTTATATTTTTAAATTCTTGATTGATTTTTTGACACAGGTTTTTTTCTGTGTAACAGTCCTGGCTGTCCTGGAACTCGCTTTGTAGACCAGGCTAGCCTCAGACTCACACAGATCCACCTGCATCTGCTTCCAAAGTTCGGGTATTAAATGTGAGCACAATACTCACCTGGCTATAAATGTATTTTTTTAATTAAAGAATCTAACAAAGTGGAGGGCAGTGGCTTGTCCTCCACCAACCCCCACCCCACACACCTTGTGTGCACACACAGGCATACACAGAGACACGTAAATACATTTTTGAGATTAAACTAAATGTACAATAAAATAACATAATAAATAAGAAAGTAAACATGCCTTTAATCCCAGCACTCGGAGGCAGAGCCAGGTGGATCTATGTGAGTTTGAGGCCAGCCTGGTCTGCAGAGTGAGCTCCAGGACAGCCTCCAAAGCTACAGAGAAACCCTGTCTCGAAAAAAAACAAACAAACAAACAAACAAACAAACAGACAAAAATGTAAAATAGATGGGGTTGGGGATTTAGCTCAGTGGTAGAGTGCTTGCCTAGCAGGCACAAGGCCCTGGGTTGGGTCCCCAGCTACGGCAAAATAATAAAAATTAAAATAAAAAAAAATATAAAAGAAATGTAAAATTTAAAATAGCCCTGGAATGCGCGGTGGTGATTGTGGTGGTGGTGGTGTATCATTTAATCACAGTGTGTGTGTGTGTGTGTGTGTGTGTGTGTGTGTGTGTGTGTGTGTGTGTGTGTATGTGTGTGTGTGAATGTCTGTCTGTCTGTCTGTCTGTGTGCCTGGTTACGAGATTATAATTACTTAATTTATGCCCATCTTTCTTTCCAGTTCCTTAGGCTCTCTGGTCTCTGTGGCTTTCTTTTTTTTCTTTTGTTTTTTTGGCTTTATTATTATTATTATTATTATTATTATTATTATTATTATTATTTTTGGTTTGTTTCATTTTTTTGTTTTTTGTTTTTCTTTTGTGTTGTTGTTGTTTCCTAAGAAGAGTTAATCTAGATATGGCCCGTGTATGTAGGAATTACAGTTTAATCACAGTGTGTGTGTGTGTGTGTGTGTGTGTGTGTGTGTGTGTGTGTGTGTGTATGTGTGTGTGTGTGTCTATCTGAATACAGGAGTATAAGTTCCTAAGTTGAGTTCTATCATCATGAAAGAAGGAGACAGGACACCAAGGGCACATAAAATCAGCAGAGAATCATATTTAGCCCCGGTTTGCAAGAACCTTTTATTAGCCTAAATACTGCTGGAATAATCAAGAAAAAGTCCAGGCCTCAGGGGTGGGTGGAAGTGAGGCTGATCTCCATCTTTTCAGCTACTTAGGACCTCTAGACCTTCTGTTTCCTTTTGTTTTATGTGTGTTGTTGTTTTTCCCGGTCTGTAAATACACATTTCTTGCCCGCTGGTGAGGTGGAGGTGTATGCCTTTCATCCCAGAATTCAGGAAGCAGAGGGGAGTTGTGTTTTCTTTCTTTCTGTCTGTCTTTCAGCCTTTCTTTCTTTCTGTCTGTCTTTCTTCCTTTTTTCTTTTAAGTTCTGGGCCTCTAGAGGCCTTGAAAACACAGAGAACAAAAAGAAAAAAAAAAAAACAAAACAAAACAGAATTTCCACAGTTTGTCACATGGTGGCTTCCATCTTGGTGAGGTCACCGGGTAAGATGGCTGCCATCCTCTTGAATGCTTCCATGTTGGTGAGGTCAACGGGCCATTCTGAAAAGTTTAGAACTGTGACCGATCCACCCCTCACCGCCCCCTCCCCCCAAGTAGGCCTACAGGCTCACATGCACGTGCATGAGCATACGTGTACATGCATGAATACGTTTTGAAATTAAACTAAATGTACAGTAAAGTTAACAGGAGAAGAAATTAAAAACACACACAGAGAAAAATGTTCCTGGGGTTTTATTTTATATTTTTAAATTCTTGATTGATTTTTTGACACAGGTTTTTTTCTGTGTAACAGTCCTGCCTGTCCTGGAACTCGCTGTGTAGACCAGGCTAGCCTCAGAGTCACACAGATCCACCTGCATCTGCTTCCAAAGTGCTGGGATTAAAGGTGAGCACAATACTCACCTGGCTATAAATCTTTTTTTTAATTAAAGAATCAAGCAAATCAGAGGGCAGTGGCCTGTCCTCCACCAACCCCCACCCCATGTACCTTGTGTGCATAACCAGAGACATGTAAATACGTTTTTGAGATTAAACTAAAGGTACAATAAAATAACATAATAAATAAGAAAGTAAACATGCCTTTAATCCCAGCACTTGGTAGGCAGAGCCAGGTGGATCTCTGTGAGTTTGAGGCCAGCCTGCTCTACAGCAGAGTGAGTTTCAGGAACTCTGTCTCAAAAACCCTGTCTTGAAAAAGCAAATTCTAAAAATTAATAAATACATAGATAGATAGATAGATAGATAGATAGATAGATAGATAGATACATACATACATACATACATACATACATGCATGCATAAGTAAATAAAAGAGGCCTGACTACCTTAGAGTTGCCTGGACCCCGGGGCCTACCCCTTCCCTCATAAATCAGATCCCCAGCACTGCTGTCTGTTGTTTGTTTCATTCCAAGTGAATTATATTTTTTTATGTTTATGTTTATTGATTTAATTTTCACCTTTTTTTTCTGGTTATTGCTGTTTTTTGAGAGACAGGGTCTATCTGTGTCATGCTGCCTCTCCTGGAACTGTCTCTCTCACTGCGTGTGTGTGTGTGTGTGTGTGTGTGTGTGTGTGTGTGTGTGTGTGTGTCTGTGTGTCTGTGTGTCTGTGTTTGTGTGTCTGTATGTGTCTGGGTCTGTGTCTGGGTCTCTGTGTGTATGTATGTATGTATGTATGTATGTATGTATGTATATCTCTCTGCATACAGGAGTATAAGTTCCTAAGTTGAGTTCTGTCATCATGAAAGAAGGAGACAGGACACCGAGGGCACCTAAAATCAGCAGAGAATCATATTTAGCCCCGGTTTGCAAGAACCTTTTATTAGCCTAAATACTGCTGGAATAATCAAGAAAAAGTCCAGGCCTCAGGGGTGGGTGGAAGTGAGGCTGATCTCCATCTTTTCAGCTACTTAGGGTCTCTAGACCTTCTGTTTCCTTTTGTTTTATGTGTGTTGTTGTTTTCACCGGTCTGTAAATACACATTTCTTGCCCGCTGGTGAGGTGGAGGTGTATGCCTTTCATCCCAGAATTCAGGAAGCAGAGGGGCGTTGTGTTTTCTTTCTTTCTGTCTGTCTTTCAGCCTTTCTTTCTTTCTGTCTGTCTTTCTTCCTTTTTTCTTTTAAGTTCTGGGCCTCTAGAGGCCTTGAAAACACAGAGAACAAAAAGAAAAACAAACAAACAGAATTTCCACAGTTTGTCACATGGTGGCTTCCATCTTGGTGAGGTCACCGGGTAAGATGGCTGCCATCCTCTTGAATGCTTCCATGTTGGTGAGGTCAACGGGCCATTCTGAAAAGTTTAGAACTGTGACTGATCCACCCCTCACCGCCCCCCCCCCCAAGCAGGCCTACAGGCTCACATGCACGTGCATGAGCATACGTGTAGATGCATGAATACATTTTGAAATTAAACGAAATGTACAGTAAAGTTAACAGGAGAAGAAATTAAAAACACACACAGAGAAAAATGTTCCTGGGGTTTTATTTTATATTTTTAAATTCTTGATTGATTTTTTGACACAGGTTTTTTTCTGTGTAACAGTCCTGGCTGTCCTGGAACTCGCTTTGTAGACCAGGCTAGCCTCAGACTCACACAGATCCACCTGCATCTGCTTCCAAAGTTCGGGTATTAAATGTGAGCACAATACTCACCTGGCTATAAATGTATTTTTTTAATTAAAGAATCTAACAAAGTGGAGGGCAGTGGCTTGTCCTCCACCAACCCCCACCCCACACACCTTGTGTGCACACACAGGCATACACAGAGACACGTAAATACATTTTTGAGATTAAACTAAATGTACAATAAAATAACATAATAAATAAGAAAGTAAACATGCCTTTAATCCCAGCACTCGGAGGCAGAGCCAGGTGGATCTATGTGAGTTTGAGGCCAGCCTGGTCTGCAGAGTGAGCTCCAGGACAGCCTCCAAAGCTACAGAGAAACCCTGTCTCGAAAAAAAACAAACAAACAAACAAACAAACAAACAGACAAAAATGTAAAATAGATGGGGTTGGGGATTTAGCTCAGTGGTAGAGTGCTTGCCTAGCAGGCACAAGGCCCTGGGTTGGGTCCCCAGCTACGGCAAAATAATAAAAATTAAAATAAAAAAAAATATAAAAGAAATGTAAAATTTAAAATAGCCCTGGAATGCGCGGTGGTGATTGTGGTGGTGGTGGTGTATCATTTAATCACAGTGTGTGTGTGTGTGTGTGTGTGTGTGTGTGTGTGTGTGTGTGTGTGTGTATGTGTGTGTGTGAATGTCTGTCTGTCTGTCTGTCTGTGTGCCTGGTTACGAGATTATAATTACTTAATTTATGCCCATCTTTCTTTCCAGTTCCTTAGGCTCTCTGGTCTCTGTGGCTTTCTTTTTTTTCTTTTGTTTTTTTGGCTTTATTATTATTATTATTATTATTATTATTATTATTATTTTTGGTTTGTTTCATTTTTTTGTTTTTTGTTTTTCTTTTGTGTTGTTGTTGTTTCCTAAGAAGAGTTAATCTAGATATGGCCCGTGTATGTAGGAATTACAGTTTAATCACAGTGTGTGTGTGTGTGTGTGTGTGTGTGTGTGTGTGTGTGTGTGTGTGTATGTGTGTGTGTGTGTCTATCTGAATACAGGAGTATAAGTTCCTAAGTTGAGTTCTATCATCATGAAAGAAGGAGACAGGACACCAAGGGCACATAAAATCAGCAGAGAATCATATTTAGCCCCGGTTTGCAAGAACCTTTTATTAGCCTAAATACTGCTGGAATAATCAAGAAAAAGTCCAGGCCTCAGGGGTGGGTGGAAGTGAGGCTGATCTCCATCTTTTCAGCTACTTAGGACCTCTAGACCTTCTGTTTCCTTTTGTTTTATGTGTGTTGTTGTTTTTCCCGGTCTGTAAATACACATTTCTTGCCCGCTGGTGAGGTGGAGGTGTATGCCTTTCATCCCAGAATTCAGGAAGCAGAGGGGAGTTGTGTTTTCTTTCTTTCTGTCTGTCTTTCAGCCTTTCTTTCTTTCTGTCTGTCTTTCTTCCTTTTTTCTTTTAAGTTCTGGGCCTCTAGAGGCCTTGAAAACACAGAGAACAAAAAGAAAAAAAAAAAAACAAAACAAAACAGAATTTCCACAGTTTGTCACATGGTGGCTTCCATCTTGGTGAGGTCACCGGGTAAGATGGCTGCCATCCTCTTGAATGCTTCCATGTTGGTGAGGTCAACGGGCCATTCTGAAAAGTTTAGAACTGTGACCGATCCACCCCTCACCGCCCCCTCCCCCCAAGTAGGCCTACAGGCTCACATGCACGTGCATGAGCATACGTGTACATGCATGAATACGTTTTGAAATTAAACTAAATGTACAGTAAAGTTAACAGGAGAAGAAATTAAAAACACACACAGAGAAAAATGTTCCTGGGGTTTTATTTTATATTTTTAAATTCTTGATTGATTTTTTGACACAGGTTTTTTTCTGTGTAACAGTCCTGCCTGTCCTGGAACTCGCTGTGTAGACCAGGCTAGCCTCAGAGTCACACAGATCCACCTGCATCTGCTTCCAAAGTGCTGGGATTAAAGGTGAGCACAATACTCACCTGGCTATAAATCTTTTTTTTAATTAAAGAATCAAGCAAATCAGAGGGCAGTGGCCTGTCCTCCACCAACCCCCACCCCATGTACCTTGTGTGCATAACCAGAGACATGTAAATACGTTTTTGAGATTAAACTAAAGGTACAATAAAATAACATAATAAATAAGAAAGTAAACATGCCTTTAATCCCAGCACTTGGTAGGCAGAGCCAGGTGGATCTCTGTGAGTTTGAGGCCAGCCTGGTCTACAGCAGAGTGAGTTTCAGGAACTCTGTCTCAAAAACCCTGTCTTGAAAAAGCAAATTCTAAAAATTAATAAATACATAGATAGATAGATAGATAGATAGATAGATAGATACATACATACATACATACATACATACATGCATGCATAAGTAAATAAAAGAGGCCTGACTACCTTAGAGTTGCCTGGACCCCGGGGCCTACCCCTTCCCTCATAAATCAGATCCCCAGCACTGCTGTCTGTTGTTTGTTTCATTCCAAGTGAATTATATTTTTTTATGTTTATGTTTATTGATTTAATTTTCACCTTTTTTTTCTGGTTATTGCTGTTTTTTGAGAGACAGGGTCTATCTGTGTCATGCTGCCTCTCCTGGAACTGTCTCTCTCACTGCGTGTGTGTGTGTGTGTGTGTGTGTGTGTGTGTGTGTGTGTGTGTGTCTGTGTGTCTGTGTGTCTGTGTTTGTGTGTCTGTATGTGTCTGGGTCTGTGTCTGGGTCTCTGTGTGTATGTATGTATGTATGTATGTATGTATGTATGTATATCTCTCTGCATACAGGAGTATAAGTTCCTAAGTTGAGTTCTGTCATCATGAAAGAAGGAGACAGGACACCGAGGGCACCTAAAATCAGCAGAGAATCATATTTAGCCCCGGTTTGCAAGAACCTTTTATTAGCCTAAATACTGCTGGAATAATCAAGAAAAAGTCCAGGCCTCAGGGGTGGGTGGAAGTGAGGCTGATCTCCATCTTTTCAGCTACTTAGGGTCTCTAGACCTTCTGTTTCCTTTTGTTTTATGTGTGTTGTTGTTTTCACCGGTCTGTAAATACACATTTCTTGCCCGCTGGTGAGGTGGAGGTGTATGCCTTTCATCCCAGAATTCAGGAAGCAGAGGGGCGTTGTGTTTTCTTTCTTTCTGTCTGTCTTTCAGCCTTTCTTTCTTTCTGTCTGTCTTTCTTCCTTTTTTCTTTTAAGTTCTGGGCCTCTAGAGGCCTTGAAAACACAGAGAACAAAAAGAAAAACAAACAAACAGAATTTCCACAGTTTGTCACATGGTGGCTTCCATCTTGGTGAGGTCACCGGGTAAGATGGCTGCCATCCTCTTGAATGCTTCCATGTTGGTGAGGTCAACGGGCCATTCTGAAAAGTTTAGAACTGTGACTGATCCACCCCTCACCGCCCCCCCCCCCCCCAAGCAGGCCTACAGGCTCACATGCACGTGCATGAGCATACGTGTAGATGCATGAATACATTTTGAAATTAAACGAAATGTACAGTAAAGTTAACAGGAGAAGAAATTAAAAACACACACAGAGAAAAATGTTCCTGGGGTTTTATTTTATATTTTTAAATTCTTGATTGATTTTTTGACACAGGTTTTTTTCTGTGTAACAGTCCTGGCTGTCCTGGAACTCGCTTTGTAGACCAGGCTAGCCTCAGACTCACACAGATCCACCTGCATCTGCTTCCAAAGTTCGGGTATTAAATGTGAGCACAATACTCACCTGGCTATAAATGTATTTTTTTAATTAAAGAATCTAACAAAGTGGAGGGCAGTGGCTTGTCCTCCACCAACCCCCACCCCACACACCTTGTGTGCACACACAGGCATACACAGAGACACGTAAATACATTTTTGAGATTAAACTAAATGTACAATAAAATAACATAATAAATAAGAAAGTAAACATGCCTTTAATCCCAGCACTCGGAGGCAGAGCCAGGTGGATCTATGTGAGTTTGAGGCCAGCCTGGTCTGCAGAGTGAGCTCCAGGACAGCCTCCAAAGCTACAGAGAAACCCTGTCTCGAAAAAAAACAAACAAACAAACAAACAAACAAACAGACAAAAATGTAAAATAGATGGGGTTGGGGATTTAGCTCAGTGGTAGAGTGCTTGCCTAGCAGGCACAAGGCCCTGGGTTGGGTCCCCAGCTACGGCAAAATAATAAAAATTAAAATAAAAAAAAATATAAAAGAAATGTAAAATTTAAAATAGCCCTGGAATGCGCGGTGGTGATTGTGGTGGTGGTGGTGTATCATTTAATCACAGTGTGTGTGTGTGTGTGTGTGTGTGTGTGTGTGTGTGTGTGTGTGTGTGTATGTGTGTGTGTGAATGTCTGTCTGTCTGTCTGTCTGTGTGCCTGGTTACGAGATTATAATTACTTAATTTATGCCCATCTTTCTTTCCAGTTCCTTAGGCTCTCTGGTCTCTGTGGCTTTCTTTTTTTTCTTTTGTTTTTTTGGCTTTATTATTATTATTATTATTATTATTATTATTATTATTATTATTTTTGGTTTGTTTCATTTTTTTGTTTTTTGTTTTTCTTTTGTGTTGTTGTTGTTTCCTAAGAAGAGTTAATCTAGATATGGCCCGTGTATGTAGGAATTACAGTTTAATCACAGTGTGTGTGTGTGTGTGTGTGTGTGTGTGTGTGTGTGTGTGTGTGTGTGTATGTGTGTGTGTGTGTCTATCTGAATACAGGAGTATAAGTTCCTAAGTTGAGTTCTATCATCATGAAAGAAGGAGACAGGACACCAAGGGCACATAAAATCAGCAGAGAATCATATTTAGCCCCGGTTTGCAAGAACCTTTTATTAGCCTAAATACTGCTGGAATAATCAAGAAAAAGTCCAGGCCTCAGGGGTGGGTGGAAGTGAGGCTGATCTCCATCTTTTCAGCTACTTAGGACCTCTAGACCTTCTGTTTCCTTTTGTTTTATGTGTGTTGTTGTTTTTCCCGGTCTGTAAATACACATTTCTTGCCCGCTGGTGAGGTGGAGGTGTATGCCTTTCATCCCAGAATTCAGGAAGCAGAGGGGAGTTGTGTTTTCTTTCTTTCTGTCTGTCTTTCAGCCTTTCTTTCTTTCTGTCTGTCTTTCTTCCTTTTTTCTTTTAAGTTCTGGGCCTCTAGAGGCCTTGAAAACACAGAGAACAAAAAGAAAAAAAAAAAAACAAAACAAAACAGAATTTCCACAGTTTGTCACATGGTGGCTTCCATCTTGGTGAGGTCACCGGGTAAGATGGCTGCCATCCTCTTGAATGCTTCCATGTTGGTGAGGTCAACGGGCCATTCTGAAAAGTTTAGAACTGTGACCGATCCACCCCTCACCGCCCCCTCCCCCCAAGTAGGCCTACAGGCTCACATGCACGTGCATGAGCATACGTGTACATGCATGAATACGTTTTGAAATTAAACTAAATGTACAGTAAAGTTAACAGGAGAAGAAATTAAAAACACACACAGAGAAAAATGTTCCTGGGGTTTTATTTTATATTTTTAAATTCTTGATTGATTTTTTGACACAGGTTTTTTTCTGTGTAACAGTCCTGCCTGTCCTGGAACTCGCTGTGTAGACCAGGCTAGCCTCAGAGTCACACAGATCCACCTGCATCTGCTTCCAAAGTGCTGGGATTAAAGGTGAGCACAATACTCACCTGGCTATAAATCTTTTTTTTAATTAAAGAATCAAGCAAATCAGAGGGCAGTGGCCTGTCCTCCACCAACCCCCACCCCATGTACCTTGTGTGCATAACCAGAGACATGTAAATACGTTTTTGAGATTAAACTAAAGGTACAATAAAATAACATAATAAATAAGAAAGTAAACATGCCTTTAATCCCAGCACTTGGTAGGCAGAGCCAGGTGGATCTCTGTGAGTTTGAGGCCAGCCTGCTCTACAGCAGAGTGAGTTTCAGGAACTCTGTCTCAAAAACCCTGTCTTGAAAAAGCAAATTCTAAAAATTAATAAATACATAGATAGATAGATAGATAGATAGATAGATAGATAGATACATACATACATACATACATACATACATGCATGCATAAGTAAATAAAAGAGGCCTGACTACCTTAGAGTTGCCTGGACCCCGGGGCCTACCCCTTCCCTCATAAATCAGATCCCCAGCACTGCTGTCTGTTGTTTGTTTCATTCCAAGTGAATTATATTTTTTTATGTTTATGTTTATTGATTTAATTTTCACCTTTTTTTTCTGGTTATTGCTGTTTTTTGAGAGACAGGGTCTATCTGTGTCATGCTGCCTCTCCTGGAACTGTCTCTCTCACTGCGTGTGTGTGTGTGTGTGTGTGTGTGTGTGTGTGTGTGTGTGTGTCTGTGTGTCTGTGTGTCTGTGTTTGTGTGTCTGTATGTGTCTGGGTCTGTGTCTGGGTCTCTGTGTGTATGTATGTATGTATGTATGTATGTATGTATGTATGTATGTATGTATATCTCTCTGCATACAGGAGTATAAGTTCCTAAGTTGAGTTCTGTCATCATGAAAGAAGGAGACAGGACACCGAGGGCACCTAAAATCAGCAGAGAATCATATTTAGCCCCGGTTTGCAAGAACCTTTTATTAGCCTAAATACTGCTGGAATAATCAAGAAAAAGTCCAGGCCTCAGGGGTGGGTGGAAGTGAGGCTGATCTCCATCTTTTCAGCTACTTAGGGTCTCTAGACCTTCTGTTTCCTTTTGTTTTATGTGTGTTGTTGTTTTCACCGGTCTGTAAATACACATTTCTTGCCCGCTGGTGAGGTGGAGGTGTATGCCTTTCATCCCAGAATTCAGGAAGCAGAGGGGCGTTGTGTTTTCTTTCTTTCTTTCTGTCTTTCAGCCTTTCTTTCTTTCTGTCTGTCTTTCTTCCTTTTTTCTTTTAAGTTCTGGGCCTCTAGAGGCCTTGAAAACACAGAGAACAAAAAGAAAAACAAACAAACAGAATTTCCACAGTTTGTCACATGGTGGCTTCCATCTTGGTGAGGTCACCGGGTAAGATGGCTGCCATCCTCTTGAATGCTTCCATGTTGGTGAGGTCAACGGGCCATTCTGAAAAGTTTAGAACTGTGACTGATCCACCCCTCACCGCCCCCCCCCCCCAAGCAGGCCTACAGGCTCACATGCACGTGCATGAGCATACGTGTAGATGCATGAATACATTTTGAAATTAAACGAAATGTACAGTAAAGTTAACAGGAGAAGAAATTAAAAACACACACAGAGAAAAATGTTCCTGGGGTTTTATTTTATATTTTTAAATTCTTGATTGATTTTTTGACACAGGTTTTTTTCTGTGTAACAGTCCTGGCTGTCCTGGAACTCGCTTTGTAGACCAGGCTAGCCTCAGACTCACACAGATCCACCTGCATCTGCTTCCAAAGTTCGGGTATTAAATGTGAGCACAATACTCACCTGGCTATAAATGTATTTTTTTAATTAAAGAATCTAACAAAGTGGAGGGCAGTGGCTTGTCCTCCACCAACCCCCACCCCACACACCTTGTGTGCACACACAGGCATACACAGAGACACGTAAATACATTTTTGAGATTAAACTAAATGTACAATAAAATAACATAATAAATAAGAAAGTAAACATGCCTTTAATCCCAGCACTCGGAGGCAGAGCCAGGTGGATCTATGTGAGTTTGAGGCCAGCCTGGTCTGCAGAGTGAGCTCCAGGACAGCCTCCAAAGCTACAGAGAAACCCTGTCTCGAAAAAAAACAAACAAACAAACAAACAAACAAACAGACAAAAATGTAAAATAGATGGGGTTGGGGATTTAGCTCAGTGGTAGAGTGCTTGCCTAGCAGGCACAAGGCCCTGGGTTGGGTCCCCAGCTACGGCAAAATAATAAAAATTAAAATAAAAAAAAATATAAAAGAAATGTAAAATTTAAAATAGCCCTGGAATGCGCGGTGGTGATTGTGGTGGTGGTGGTGTATCATTTAATCACAGTGTGTGTGTGTGTGTGTGTGTGTGTGTGTGTGTGTGTGTGTGTGTGTGTGTATGTGTATGTGTGAATGTCTGTCTGTCTGTCTGTCTGTGTGCCTGGTTACGAGATTATAATTACTTAATTTATGCCCATCTTTCTTTCCAGTTCCTTAGGCTCTCTGGTCTCTGTGGCTTTCTTTTTTTTCTTTTGTTTTTTTGGCTTTATTATTATTATTATTATTATTATTATTATTATTATTATTTTTGGTTTGTTTCATTTTTTTGTTTTTTGTTTTTCTTTTGTGTTGTTGTTGTTTCCTAAGAAGAGTTAATCTAGATATGGCCCGTGTATGTAGGAATTACAGTTTAATCACAGTGTGTGTGTGGGTGTGTGTGTGTGTGTGTGTGTGTATGTGTGTGTGTGTGTCTATCTGAATACAGGAGTATAAGTTCCTAAGTTGAGTTCTATCATCATGAAAGAAGGAGACAGGACACCAAGGGCACATAAAATCAGCAGAGAATCATATTTAGCCCCGGTTTGCAAGAACCTTTTATTAGCCTAAATACTGCTGGAATAATCAAGAAAAAGTCCAGGCCTCAGGGGTGGGTGGAAGTGAGGCTGATCTCCATCTTTTCAGCTACTTAGGACCTCTAGACCTTCTGTTTCCTTTTGTTTTATGTGTGTTGTTGTTTTTCCCGGTCTGTAAATACACATTTCTTGCCCGCTGGTGAGGTGGAGGTGTATGCCTTTCATCCCAGAATTCAGGAAGCAGAGGGGAGTTGTGTTTTCTTTCTTTCTGTCTGTCTTTCAGCCTTTCTTTCTTTCTGTCTGTCTTTCTTCCTTTTTTCTTTTAAGTTCTGGGCCTCTAGAGGCCTTGAAAACACAGAGAACAAAAAGAAAAAAAAAAAAACAAAACAAAACAGAATTTCCACAGTTTGTCACATGGTGGCTTCCATCTTGGTGAGGTCACCGGGTAAGATGGCTGCCATCCTCTTGAATGCTTCCATGTTGGTGAGGTCAACGGGCCATTCTGAAAAGTTTAGAACTGTGACCGATCCACCCCTCACCGCCCCCTCCCCCCAAGTAGGCCTACAGGCTCACATGCACGTGCATGAGCATACGTGTACATGCATGAATACGTTTTGAAATTAAACTAAATGTACAGTAAAGTTAACAGGAGAAGAAATTAAAAACACACACAGAGAAAAATGTTCCTGGGGTTTTATTTTATATTTTTAAATTCTTGATTGATTTTTTGACACAGGTTTTTTTCTGTGTAACAGTCCTGCCTGTCCTGGAACTCGCTGTGTAGACCAGGCTAGCCTCAGAGTCACACAGATCCACCTGCATCTGCTTCCAAAGTGCTGGGATTAAAGGTGAGCACAATACTCACCTGGCTATAAATCTTTTTTTTAATTAAAGAATCAAGCAAATCAGAGGGCAGTGGCCTGTCCTCCACCAACCCCCACCCCATGTACCTTGTGTGCATAACCAGAGACATGTAAATACGTTTTTGAGATTAAACTAAAGGTACAATAAAATAACATAATAAATAAGAAAGTAAACATGCCTTTAATCCCAGCACTTGGTAGGCAGAGCCAGGTGGATCTCTGTGAGTTTGAGGCCAGCCTGCTCTACAGCAGAGTGAGTTTCAGGAACTCTGTCTCAAAAACCCTGTCTTGAAAAAGCAAATTCTAAAAATTAATAAATACATAGATAGATAGATAGATAGATAGATAGATACATACATACATACATACATACATACATACATGCATGCATAAGTAAATAAAAGAGGCCTGACTACCTTAGAGTTGCCTGGACCCCGGGGCCTACCCCTTCCCTCATAAATCAGATCCCCAGCACTGCTGTCTGTTGTTTGTTTCATTCCAAGTGAATTATATTTTTTTATGTTTATGTTTATTGATTTAATTTTCACCTTTTTTTTCTGGTTATTGCTGTTTTTTGAGAGACAGGGTCTATCTGTGTCATGCTGCCTCTCCTGGAACTGTCTCTCTCACTGCGTGTGTGTGTGTGTGTGTGTGTGTGTGTGTGTGTGTGTGTGTGTGTGTCTGTGTGTCTGTGTGTCTGTGTTTGTGTGTCTGTATGTGTCTGGGTCTGTGTCTGGGTCTCTGTGTGTATGTATGTATGTATGTATGTATGTATGTATGTATATCTCTCTGCATACAGGAGTATAAGTTCCTAAGTTGAGTTCTGTCATCATGAAAGAAGGAGACAGGACACCGAGGGCACCTAAAATCAGCAGAGAATCATATTTAGCCCCGGTTTGCAAGAACCTTTTATTAGCCTAAATACTGCTGGAATAATCAAGAAAAAGTCCAGGCCTCAGGGGTGGGTGGAAGTGAGGCTGATCTCCATCTTTTCAGCTACTTAGGGTCTCTAGACCTTCTGTTTCCTTTTGTTTTATGTGTGTTGTTGTTTTCACCGGTCTGTAAATACACATTTCTTGCCCGCTGGTGAGGTGGAGGTGTATGCCTTTCATCCCAGAATTCAGGAAGCAGAGGGGAGTTGTGTTTTCTTTCTTTCTGTCTGTCTTTCAGCCTTTCTTTCTTTCTGTCTGTCTTTCTTCCTTTTTTCTTTTAAGTTCTGGGCCTCTAGAGGCCTTGAAAACACAGAGAACAAAAAGAAAAACAAACAAACAGAATTTCCACAGTTTGTCACATGGTGGCTTCCATCTTGGTGAGGTCACCGGGTAAGATGGCTGCCATCCTCTTGAATGCTTCCATGTTGGTGAGGTCAACGGGCCATTCTGAAAAGTTTAGAACTGTGACTGATCCACCCCTCACCGCCCCCCCCCCCAAGCAGGCCTACAGGCTCACATGCACGTGCATGAGCATACGTGTAGATGCATGAATACATTTTGAAATTAAACGAAATGTACAGTAAAGTTAACAGGAGAAGAAATTAAAAACACACACAGAGAAAAATGTTCCTGGGGTTTTATTTTATATTTTTAAATTCTTGATTGATTTTTTGACACAGGTTTTTTTCTGTGTAACAGTCCTGGCTGTCCTGGAACTCGCTTTGTAGACCAGGCTAGCCTCAGACTCACACAGATCCACCTGCATCTGCTTCCAAAGTTCGGGTATTAAATGTGAGCACAATACTCACCTGGCTATAAATGTATTTTTTTAATTAAAGAATCTAACAAAGTGGAGGGCAGTGGCTTGTCCTCCACCAACCCCCACCCCACACACCTTGTGTGCACACACAGGCATACACAGAGACACGTAAATACATTTTTGAGATTAAACTAAATGTACAATAAAATAACATAATAAATAAGAAAGTAAACATGCCTTTAATCCCAGCACTCGGAGGCAGAGCCAGGTGGATCTATGTGAGTTTGAGGCCAGCCTGGTCTGCAGAGTGAGCTCCAGGACAGCCTCCAAAGCTACAGAGAAACCCTGTCTCGAAAAAAAACAAACAAACAAACAAACAAACAAACAGACAAAAATGTAAAATAGATGGGGTTGGGGATTTAGCTCAGTGGTAGAGTGCTTGCCTAGCAGGCACAAGGCCCTGGGTTGGGTCCCCAGCTACGGCAAAATAATAAAAATTAAAATAAAAAAAAATATAAAAGAAATGTAAAATTTAAAATAGCCCTGGAATGCGCGGTGGTGATTGTGGTGGTGGTGGTGTATCATTTAATCACAGTGTGTGTGTGTGTGTGTGTGTGTGTGTGTGTGTGTGTGTGTGTGTGTGTATGTGTGTGTGTGAATGTCTGTCTGTCTGTCTGTCTGTGTGCCTGGTTACGAGATTATAATTACTTAATTTATGCCCATCTTTCTTTCCAGTTCCTTAGGCTCTCTGGTCTCTGTGGCTTTCTTTTTTTTCTTTTGTTTTTTTGGCTTTATTATTATTATTATTATTATTATTATTATTATTATTATTATTATTTTTGGTTTGTTTCATTTTTTTGTTTTTTGTTTTTCTTTTGTGTTGTTGTTGTTTCCTAAGAAGAGTTAATCTAGATATGGCCCGTGTATGTAGGAATTACAGTTTAATCACAGTGTGTGTGTGTGTGTGTGTGTGTGTGTGTGTGTGTGTGTGTGTGTGTATGTGTGTGTGTGTGTCTATCTGAATACAGGAGTATAAGTTCCTAAGTTGAGTTCTATCATCATGAAAGAAGGAGACAGGACACCAAGGGCACATAAAATCAGCAGAGAATCATATTTAGCCCCGGTTTGCAAGAACCTTTTATTAGCCTAAATACTGCTGGAATAATCAAGAAAAAGTCCAGGCCTCAGGGGTGGGTGGAAGTGAGGCTGATCTCCATCTTTTCAGCTACTTAGGACCTCTAGACCTTCTGTTTCCTTTTGTTTTATGTGTGTTGTTGTTTTTCCCGGTCTGTAAATACACATTTCTTGCCCGCTGGTGAGGTGGAGGTGTATGCCTTTCATCCCAGAATTCAGGAAGCAGAGGGGAGTTGTGTTTTCTTTCTTTCTGTCTGTCTTTCAGCCTTTCTTTCTTTCTGTCTGTCTTTCTTCCTTTTTTCTTTTAAGTTCTGGGCCTCTAGAGGCCTTGAAAACACAGAGAACAAAAAGAAAAAAAAAAAAACAAAACAAAACAGAATTTCCACAGTTTGTCACATGGTGGCTTCCATCTTGGTGAGGTCACCGGGTAAGATGGCTGCCATCCTCTTGAATGCTTCCATGTTGGTGAGGTCAACGGGCCATTCTGAAAAGTTTAGAACTGTGACCGATCCACCCCTCACCGCCCCCTCCCCCCAAGTAGGCCTACAGGCTCACATGCACGTGCATGAGCATACGTGTACATGCATGAATACGTTTTGAAATTAAACTAAATGTACAGTAAAGTTAACAGGAGAAGAAATTAAAAACACAAACAGAGAAAAATGTTCCTGGGGTTTTATTTTATATTTTTAAATTCTTGATTGATTTTTTGACACAGGTTTTTTTCTGTGTAACAGTCCTGCCTGTCCTGGAACTCGCTGTGTAGACCAGGCTAGCCTCAGAGTCACACAGATCCACCTGCATCTGCTTCCAAAGTGCTGGGATTAAAGGTGAGCACAATACTCACCTGGCTATAAATCTTTTTTTTAATTAAAGAATCAAGCAAATCAGAGGGCAGTGGCCTGTCCTCCACCAACCCCCACCCCATGTACCTTGTGTGCATAACCAGAGACATGTAAATACGTTTTTGAGATTAAACTAAAGGTACAATAAAATAACATAATAAATAAGAAAGTAAACATGCCTTTAATCCCAGCACTTGGTAGGCAGAGCCAGGTGGATCTCTGTGAGTTTGAGGCCAGCCTGGTCTACAGCAGAGTGAGTTTCAGGAACTCTGTCTCAAAAACCCTGTCTTGAAAAAGCAAATTCTAAAAATTAATAAATACATAGATAGATAGATAGATAGATAGATAGATAGATACATACATACATACATACATACATACATGCATGCATAAGTAAATAAAAGAGGCCTGACTACCTTAGAGTTGCCTGGACCCCGGGGCCTACCCCTTCCCTCATAAATCAGATCCCCAGCACTGCTGTCTGTTGTTTGTTTCATTCCAAGTGAATTATATTTTTTTATGTTTATGTTTATTGATTTAATTTTCACCTTTTTTTTCTGGTTATTGCTGTTTTTTGAGAGACAGGGTCTATCTGTGTCATGCTGCCTCTCCTGGAACTGTCTCTCTCACTGCGTGTGTGTGTGTGTGTGTGTGTGTGTGTGTGTGTGTGTGTGTGTGTGTGTCTGTGTGTCTGTGTGTCTGTGTTTGTGTGTCTGTATGTGTCTGGGTCTGTGTCTGGGTCTCTGTGTGTATGTATGTATGTATGTATGTATGTATGTATGTATATCTCTCTGCATACAGGAGTATAAGTTCCTAAGTTGAGTTCTGTCATCATGAAAGAAGGAGACAGGACACCGAGGGCACCTAAAATCAGCAGAGAATCATATTTAGCCCCGGTTTGCAAGAACCTTTTATTAGCCTAAATACTGCTGGAATAATCAAGAAAAAGTCCAGGCCTCAGGGGTGGGTGGAAGTGAGGCTGATCTCCATCTTTTCAGCTACTTAGGGTCTCTAGACCTTCTGTTTCCTTTTGTTTTATGTGTGTTGTTGTTTTCACCGGTCTGTAAATACACATTTCTTGCCCGCTGGTGAGGTGGAGGTGTATGCCTTTCATCCCAGAATTCAGGAAGCAGAGGGGCGTTGTGTTTTCTTTCTTTCTGTCTGTCTTTCAGCCTTTCTTTCTTTCTGTCTGTCTTTCTTCCTTTTTTCTTTTAAGTTCTGGGCCTCTAGAGGCCTTGAAAACACAGAGAACAAAAAGAAAAACAAACAAACAGAATTTCCACAGTTTGTCACATGGTGGCTTCCATCTTGGTGAGGTCACCGGGTAAGATGGCTGCCATCCTCTTGAATGCTTCCATGTTGGTGAGGTCAACGGGCCATTCTGAAAAGTTTAGAACTGTGACTGATCCACCCCTCACCGCCCCCCCCCCCCAAGCAGGCCTACAGGCTCACATGCACGTGCATGAGCATACGTGTAGATGCATGAATACATTTTGAAATTAAACGAAATGTACAGTAAAGTTAACAGGAGAAGAAATTAAAAACACACACAGAGAAAAATGTTCCTGGGGTTTTATTTTATATTTTTAAATTCTTGATTGATTTTTTGACACAGGTTTTTTTCTGTGTAACAGTCCTGGCTGTCCTGGAACTCGCTTTGTAGACCAGGCTAGCCTCAGACTCACACAGATCCACCTGCATCTGCTTCCAAAGTTCGGGTATTAAATGTGAGCACAATACTCACCTGGCTATAAATGTATTTTTTTAATTAAAGAATCTAACAAAGTGGAGGGCAGTGGCTTGTCCTCCACCAACCCCCACCCCACACACCTTGTGTGCACACACAGGCATACACAGAGACACGTAAATACATTTTTGAGATTAAACTAAATGTACAATAAAATAACATAATAAATAAGAAAGTAAACATGCCTTTAATCCCAGCACTCGGAGGCAGAGCCAGGTGGATCTATGTGAGTTTGAGGCCAGCCTGGTCTGCAGAGTGAGCTCCAGGACAGCCTCCAAAGCTACAGAGAAACCCTGTCTCGAAAAAAAACAAACAAACAAACAAACAAACAAACAGACAAAAATGTAAAATAGATGGGGTTGGGGATTTAGCTCAGTGGTAGAGTGCTTGCCTAGCAGGCACAAGGCCCTGGGTTGGGTCCCCAGCTACGGCAAAATAATAAAAATTAAAATAAAAAAAAATATAAAAGAAATGTAAAATTTAAAATAGCCCTGGAATGCGCGGTGGTGATTGTGGTGGTGGTGGTGTATCATTTAATCACAGTGTGTGTGTGTGTGTGTGTGTGTGTGTGTGTGTGTGTGTGTGTGTGTATGTGTGTGTGTGAATGTCTGTCTGTCTGTCTGTCTGTGTGCCTGGTTACGAGATTATAATTACTTAATTTATGCCCATCTTTCTTTCCAGTTCCTTAGGCTCTCTGGTCTCTGTGGCTTTCTTTTTTTTCTTTTGTTTTTTTGGCTTTATTATTATTATTATTATTATTTTTGGTTTGTTTCATTTTTTTGTTTTTTGTTTTTCTTTTGTGTTGTTGTTGTTTCCTAAGAAGAGTTAATCTAGATATGGCCCGTGTATGTAGGAATTACAGTTTAATCACAGTGTGTGTGTGTGTGTGTGTGTGTGTGTGTGTGTGTGTGTGTGTGTGTATGTGTGTGTGTGTGTCTATCTGAATACAGGAGTATAAGTTCCTAAGTTGAGTTCTATCATCATGAAAGAAGGAGACAGGACACCAAGGGCACATAAAATCAGCAGAGAATCATATTTAGCCCCGGTTTGCAAGAACCTTTTATTAGCCTAAATACTGCTGGAATAATCAAGAAAAAGTCCAGGCCTCAGGGGTGGGTGGAAGTGAGGCTGATCTCCATCTTTTCAGCTACTTAGGACCTCTAGACCTTCTGTTTCCTTTTGTTTTATGTGTGTTGTTGTTTTTCCCGGTCTGTAAATACACATTTCTTGCCCGCTGGTGAGGTGGAGGTGTATGCCTTTCATCCCAGAATTCAGGAAGCAGAGGGGAGTTGTGTTTTCTTTCTTTCTGTCTGTCTTTCAGCCTTTCTTTCTTTCTGTCTGTCTTTCTTCCTTTTTTCTTTTAAGTTCTGGGCCTCTAGAGGCCTTGAAAACACAGAGAACAAAAAGAAAAAAAAAAAAACAAAACAAAACAGAATTTCCACAGTTTGTCACATGGTGGCTTCCATCTTGGTGAGGTCACCGGGTAAGATGGCTGCCATCCTCTTGAATGCTTCCATGTTGGTGAGGTCAACGGGCCATTCTGAAAAGTTTAGAACTGTGACCGATCCACCCCTCACCGCCCCCTCCCCCCAAGTAGGCCTACAGGCTCACATGCACGTGCATGAGCATACGTGTACATGCATGAATACGTTTTGAAATTAAACTAAATGTACAGTAAAGTTAACAGGAGAAGAAATTAAAAACACACACAGAGAAAAATGTTCCTGGGGTTTTATTTTATATTTTTAAATTCTTGATTGATTTTTTGACACAGGTTTTTTTCTGTGTAACAGTCCTGGCTGTCCTGGAACTCGCTGTGTAGACCAGGCTAGCCTCAGAGTCACACAGATCCACCTGCATCTGCTTCCAAAGTGCTGGGATTAAAGGTGAGCACAATACTCACCTGGCTATAAATCTTTTTTTTAATTAAAGAATCAAGCAAATCAGAGGGCAGTGGCCTGTCCTCCACCAACCCCCACCCCATGTACCTTGTGTGCATAACCAGAGACATGTAAATACGTTTTTGAGATTAAACTAAAGGTACAATAAAATAACATAATAAATAAGAAAGTAAACATGCCTTTAATCCCAGCACTTGGTAGGCAGAGCCAGGTGGATCTCTGTGAGTTTGAGGCCAGCCTGCTCTACAGCAGAGTGAGTTTCAGGAACTCTGTCTCAAAAACCCTGTCTTGAAAAAGCAAATTCTAAAAATTAATAAATACATAGATAGATAGATAGATAGATAGATAGATAGATAGATAGATACATACATACATACATACATACATACATGCATGCATAAGTAAATAAAAGAGGCCTGACTACCTTAGAGTTGCCTGGACCCCGGGGCCTACCCCTTCCCTCATAAATCAGATCCCCAGCACTGCTGTCTGTTGTTTGTTTCATTCCAAGTGAATTATATTTTTTTATGTTTATGTTTATTGATTTAATTTTCACCTTTTTTTTCTGGTTATTGCTGTTTTTTGAGAGACAGGGTCTATCTGTGTCATGCTGCCTCTCCTGGAACTGTCTCTCTCACTGCGTGTGTGTGTGTGTGTGTGTGTGTGTGTGTGTGTGTGTGTGTGTGTCTGTGTGTCTGTGTTTGTGTGTCTGTATGTGTCTGGGTCTGTGTCTGGGTCTCTGTGTGTATGTATGTATGTATGTATGTATGTATGTATGTATATCTCTCTGCATACAGGAGTATAAGTTCCTAAGTTGAGTTCTGTCATCATGAAAGAAGGAGACAGGACACCGAGGGCACCTAAAATCAGCAGAGAATCATATTTAGCCCCGGTTTGCAAGAACCTTTTATTAGCCTAAATACTGCTGGAATAATCAAGAAAAAGTCCAGGCCTCAGGGGTGGGTGGAAGTGAGGCTGATCTCCATCTTTTCAGCTACTTAGGGTCTCTAGACCTTCTGTTTCCTTTTGTTTTATGTGTGTTGTTGTTTTCACCGGTCTGTAAATACACATTTCTTGCCCGCTGGTGAGGTGGAGGTGTATGCCTTTCATCCCAGAATTCAGGAAGCAGAGGGGCGTTGTGTTTTCTTTCTTTCTGTCTGTCTTTCAGCCTTTCTTTCTTTCTGTCTGTCTTTCTTCCTTTTTTCTTTTAAGTTCTGGGCCTCTAGAGGCCTTGAAAACACAGAGAACAAAAAGAAAAACAAACAAACAGAATTTCCACAGTTTGTCACATGGTGGCTTCCATCTTGGTGAGGTCACCGGGTAAGATGGCTGCCATCCTCTTGAATGCTTCCATGTTGGTGAGGTCAACGGGCCATTCTGAAAAGTTTAGAACTGTGACTGATCCACCCCTCACCGCCCCCCCCCCCAAGCAGGCCTACAGGCTCACATGCACGTGCATGAGCATACGTGTAGATGCATGAATACATTTTGAAATTAAACGAAATGTACAGTAAAGTTAACAGGAGAAGAAATTAAAAACACACACAGAGAAAAATGTTCCTGGGGTTTTATTTTATATTTTTAAATTCTTGATTGATTTTTTGACACAGGTTTTTTTCTGTGTAACAGTCCTGGCTGTCCTGGAACTCGCTTTGTAGACCAGGCTAGCCTCAGACTCACACAGATCCACCTGCATCTGCTTCCAAAGTTCGGGTATTAAATGTGAGCACAATACTCACCTGGCTATAAATGTATTTTTTTAATTAAAGAATCTAACAAAGTGGAGGGCAGTGGCTTGTCCTCCACCAACCCCCACCCCACACACCTTGTGTGCACACACAGGCATACACAGAGACACGTAAATACATTTTTGAGATTAAACTAAATGTACAATAAAATAACATAATAAATAAGAAAGTAAACATGCCTTTAATCCCAGCACTCGGAGGCAGAGCCAGGTGGATCTATGTGAGTTTGAGGCCAGCCTGGTCTGCAGAGTGAGCTCCAGGACAGCCTCCAAAGCTACAGAGAAACCCTGTCTCGAAAAAAAACAAACAAACAAACAAACAAACAAACAGACAAAAATGTAAAATAGATGGGGTTGGGGATTTAGCTCAGTGGTAGAGTGCTTGCCTAGCAGGCACAAGGCCCTGGGTTGGGTCCCCAGCTACGGCAAAATAATAAAAATTAAAATAAAAAAAAATATAAAAGAAATGTAAAATTTAAAATAGCCCTGGAATGCGCGGTGGTGATTGTGGTGGTGGTGGTGTATCATTTAATCACAGTGTGTGTGTGTGTGTGTGTGTGTGTGTGTGTGTGTGTGTGTGTGTATGTGTGTGTGTGAATGTCTGTCTGTCTGTCTGTCTGTGTGCCTGGTTACGAGATTATAATTACTTAATTTATGCCCATCTTTCTTTCCAGTTCCTTAGGCTCTCTGGTCTCTGTGGCTTTCTTTTTTTTCTTTTGTTTTTTTGGCTTTATTATTATTATTATTATTATTATTATTATTATTATTATTATTTTTGGTTTGTTTCATTTTTTTGTTTTTTGTTTTTCTTTTGTGTTGTTGTTGTTTCCTAAGAAGAGTTAATCTAGATATGGCCCGTGTATGTAGGAATTACAGTTTAATCACAGTGTGTGTGTGTGTGTGTGTGTGTGTGTGTGTGTGTGTGTGTGTGTGTGTGTATGTGTGTGTGTGTGTCTATCTGAATACAGGAGTATAAGTTCCTAAGTTGAGTTCTATCATCATGAAAGAAGGAGACAGGACACCAAGGGCACATAAAATCAGCAGAGAATCATATTTAGCCCCGGTTTGCAAGAACCTTTTATTAGCCTAAATACTGCTGGAATAATCAAGAAAAAGTCCAGGCCTCAGGGGTGGGTGGAAGTGAGGCTGATCTCCATCTTTTCAGCTACTTAGGACCTCTAGACCTTCTGTTTCCTTTTGTTTTATGTGTGTTGTTGTTTTTCCCGGTCTGTAAATACACATTTCTTGCCCGCTGGTGAGGTGGAGGTGTATGCCTTTCATCCCAGAATTCAGGAAGCAGAGGGGAGTTGTGTTTTCTTTCTTTCTGTCTGTCTTTCAGCCTTTCTTTCTTTCTGTCTGTCTTTCTTCCTTTTTTCTTTTAAGTTCTGGGCCTCTAGAGGCCTTGAAAACACAGAGAACAAAAAGAAAAAAAAAAAAACAAAACAAAACAGAATTTCCACAGTTTGTCACATGGTGGCTTCCATCTTGGTGAGGTCACCGGGTAAGATGGCTGCCATCCTCTTGAATGCTTCCATGTTGGTGAGGTCAACGGGCCATTCTGAAAAGTTTAGAACTGTGACCGATCCACCCCTCACCGCCCCCTCCCCCCAAGTAGGCCTACAGGCTCACATGCACGTGCATGAGCATACGTGTAGATGCATGAATACGTTTTGAAATTAAACTAAATGTACAGTAAAGTTTACAGGAGAAGAAATTAAAAACACACACAGAGAAAAATGGTCCTGGGGTTTTATTTTATATTTTTAAATTCTTGATTGATTTTTTGACACAGGTTTTTTTCTGTGTAACAGTCCTGCCTGTCCTGGAACTCGCTGTGTAGACCAGGCTAGCCTCAGAGTCACACAGATCCACCTGCATCTGCTTCCAAAGTGCTGGGATTAAAGGTGAGCACAATACTCACCTGGCTATAAATCTTTTTTTTAATTAAAGAATCAAGCAAATCAGAGGGCAGTGGCCTGTCCTCCACCAACCCCCACCCCATGTACCTTGTGTGCATAACCAGAGACATGTAAATACGTTTTTGAGATTAAACTAAAGGTACAATAAAATAACATAATAAATAAGAAAGTAAACATGCCTTTAATCCCAGCACTTGGTAGGCAGAGCCAGGTGGATCTCTGTGAGTTTGAGGCCAGCCTGCTCTACAGCAGAGTGAGTTTCAGGAACTCTGTCTCAAAAACCCTGTCTTGAAAAAGCAAATTCTAAAAATTAATAAATACATAGATAGATAGATAGATAGATAGATAGATAGATAGATAGATAGATACATACATACATACATACATGCATGCATAAGTAAATAAAAGAGGCCTGACTACCTTAGAGTTGCCTGGACCCCGGGGCCTACCCCTTCCCTCATAAATCAGATCCCCAGCACTGCTGTCTGTTGTTTGTTTCATTCCAAGTGAATTATATTTTTTTATGTTTATGTTTATTGATTTAATTTTCACCTTTTTTTTCTGGTTATTGCTGTTTTTTGAGAGACAGGGTCTATCTGTGTCATGCTGCCTCTCCTGGAACTGTCTCTCTCACTGCGTGTGTGTGTGTGTGTGTGTGTGTGTGTGTGTGTGTGTGTGTCTGTGTGTCTGTGTGTCTGTGTTTGTGTGTCTGTATGTGTCTGGGTCTGTGTCTGGGTCTCTGTGTGTATGTATGTATGTATGTATGTATGTATGTATGTATGTATATCTCTCTGCATACAGGAGTATAAGTTCCTAAGTTGAGTTCTGTCATCATGAAAGAAGGAGACAGGACACCGAGGGCACCTAAAATCAGCAGAGAATCATATTTAGCCCCGGTTTGCAAGAACCTTTTATTAGCCTAAATACTGCTGGAATAATCAAGAAAAAGTCCAGGCCTCAGGGGTGGGTGGAAGTGAGGCTGATCTCCATCTTTTCAGCTACTTAGGGTCTCTAGACCTTCTGTTTCCTTTTGTTTTATGTGTGTTGTTGTTTTCACCGGTCTGTAAATACACATTTCTTGCCCGCTGGTGAGGTGGAGGTGTATGCCTTTCATCCCAGAATTCAGGAAGCAGAGGGGCGTTGTGTTTTCTTTCTTTCTGTCTGTCTTTCAGCCTTTCTTTCTTTCTGTCTGTCTTTCTTCCTTTTTTCTTTTAAGTTCTGGGCCTCTAGAGGCCTTGAAAACACAGAGAACAAAAAGAAAAACAAACAAACAGAATTTCCACAGTTTGTCACATGGTGGCTTCCATCTTGGTGAGGTCACCGGGTAAGATGGCTGCCATCCTCTTGAATGCTTCCATGTTGGTGAGGTCAACGGGCCATTCTGAAAAGTTTAGAACTGTGACTGATCCACCCCTCACCGCCCCCCCCCCCCCCAAGCAGGCCTACAGGCTCACATGCACGTGCATGAGCATACGTGTAGATGCATGAATACATTTTGAAATTAAACGAAATGTACAGTAAAGTTAACAGGAGAAGAAATTAAAAACACACACAGAGAAAAATGTTCCTGGGGTTTTATTTTATATTTTTAAATTCTTGATTGATTTTTTGACACAGGTTTTTTTCTGTGTAACAGTCCTGGCTGTCCTGGAACTCGCTTTGTAGACCAGGCTAGCCTCAGACTCACACAGATCCACCTGCATCTGCTTCCAAAGTTCGGGTATTAAATGTGAGCACAATACTCACCTGGCTATAAATGTATTTTTTTAATTAAAGAATCTAACAAAGTGGAGGGCAGTGGCTTGTCCTCCACCAACCCCCACCCCACACACCTTGTGTGCACACACAGGCATACACAGAGACACGTAAATACATTTTTGAGATTAAACTAAATGTACAATAAAATAACATAATAAATAAGAAAGTAAACATGCCTTTAATCCCAGCACTCGGAGGCAGAGCCAGGTGGATCTATGTGAGTTTGAGGCCAGCCTGGTCTGCAGAGTGAGCTCCAGGACAGCCTCCAAAGCTACAGAGAAACCCTGTCTCGAAAAAAAACAAACAAACAAACAAACAAACAAACAGACAAAAATGTAAAATAGATGGGGTTGGGGATTTAGCTCAGTGGTAGAGTGCTTGCCTAGCAGGCACAAGGCCCTGGGTTGGGTCCCCAGCTACGGCAAAATAATAAAAATTAAAATAAAAAAAAATATAAAAGAAATGTAAAATTTAAAATAGCCCTGGAATGCGCGGTGGTGATTGTGGTGGTGGTGGTGTATCATTTAATCACAGTGTGTGTGTGTGTGTGTGTGTGTGTGTGTGTGTGTGTGTGTGTGTGTATGTGTGTGTGTGAATGTCTGTCTGTCTGTCTGTCTGTGTGCCTGGTTACGAGATTATAATTACTTAATTTATGCCCATCTTTCTTTCCAGTTCCTTAGGCTCTCTGGTCTCTGTGGCTTTCTTTTTTTTCTTTTGTTTTTTTGGCTTTATTATTATTATTATTATTATTATTATTATTATTATTATTATTTTTGGTTTGTTTCATTTTTTTGTTTTTTGTTTTTCTTTTGTGTTGTTGTTGTTTCCTAAGAAGAGTTAATCTAGATATGGCCCGTGTATGTAGGAATTACAGTTTAATCACAGTGTGTGTGTGTGTGTGTGTGTGTGTGTGTGTGTGTGTGTGTGTGTGTGTGTATGTGTGTGTGTGTGTCTATCTGAATACAGGAGTATAAGTTCCTAAGTTGAGTTCTATCATCATGAAAGAAGGAGACAGGACACCAAGGGCACATAAAATCAGCAGAGAATCATATTTAGCCCCGGTTTGCAAGAACCTTTTATTAGCCTAAATACTGCTGGAATAATCAAGAAAAAGTCCAGGCCTCAGGGGTGGGTGGAAGTGAGGCTGATCTCCATCTTTTCAGCTACTTAGGACCTCTAGACCTTCTGTTTCCTTTTGTTTTATGTGTGTTGTTGTTTTTCCCGGTCTGTAAATACACATTTCTTGCCCGCTGGTGAGGTGGAGGTGTATGCCTTTCATCCCAGAATTCAGGAAGCAGAGGGGAGTTGTGTTTTCTTTCTTTCTGTCTGTCTTTCAGCCTTTCTTTCTTTCTGTCTGTCTTTCTTCCTTTTTTCTTTTAAGTTCTGGGCCTCTAGAGGCCTTGAAAACACAGAGAACAAAAAGAAAAAAAAAAAAACAAAACAAAACAGAATTTCCACAGTTTGTCACATGGTGGCTTCCATCTTGGTGAGGTCACCGGGTAAGATGGCTGCCATCCTCTTGAATGCTTCCATGTTGGTGAGGTCAACGGGCCATTCTGAAAAGTTTAGAACTGTGACCGATCCACCCCTCACCGCCCCCTCCCCCCAAGTAGGCCTACAGGCTCACATGCACGTGCATGAGCATACGTGTACATGCATGAATACGTTTTGAAATTAAACTAAATGTACAGTAAAGTTAACAGGAGAAGAAATTAAAAACACACACAGAGAAAAATGTTCCTGGGGTTTTATTTTATATTTTTAAATTCTTGATTGATTTTTTGACACAGGTTTTTTTCTGTGTAACAGTCCTGCCTGTCCTGGAACTCGCTGTGTAGACCAGGCTAGCCTCAGAGTCACACAGATCCACCTGCATCTGCTTCCAAAGTGCTGGGATTAAAGGTGAGCACAATACTCACCTGGCTATAAATCTTTTTTTTAATTAAAGAATCAAGCAAATCAGAGGGCAGTGGCCTGTCCTCCACCAACCCCCACCCCATGTACCTTGTGTGCATAACCAGAGACATGTAAATACGTTTTTGAGATTAAACTAAAGGTACAATAAAATAACATAATAAATAAGAAAGTAAACATGCCTTTAATCCCAGCACTTGGTAGGCAGAGCCAGGTGGATCTCTGTGAGTTTGAGGCCAGCCTGCTCTACAGCAGAGTGAGTTTCAGGAACTCTGTCTCAAAAACCCTGTCTTGAAAAAGCAAATTCTAAAAATTAATAAATACATAGATAGATAGATAGATAGATAGATAGATAGATAGATACATACATACATACATACATACATACATGCATGCATAAGTAAATAAAAGAGGCCTGACTACCTTAGAGTTGCCTGGACCCCGGGGCCTACCCCTTCCCTCATAAATCAGATCCCCAGCACTGCTGTCTGTTGTTTGTTTCATTCCAAGTGAATTATATTTTTTTATGTTTATGTTTATTGATTTAATTTTCACCTTTTTTTTCTGGTTATTGCTGTTTTTTGAGAGACAGGGTCTATCTGTGTCATGCTGCCTCTCCTGGAACTGTCTCTCTCACTGCGTGTGTGTGTGTGTGTGTGTGTGTGTGTGTGTGTGTGTGTCTGTGTGTCTGTGTGTCTGTGTTTGTGTGTCTGTATGTGTCTGGGTCTGTGTCTGGGTCTCTGTGTGTATGTATGTATGTATGTATGTATGTATGTATGTATGTATGTATATCTCTCTGCATACAGGAGTATAAGTTCCTAAGTTGAGTTCTGTCATCATGAAAGAAGGAGACAGGACACCGAGGGCACCTAAAATCAGCAGAGAATCATATTTAGCCCCGGTTTGCAAGAACCTTTTATTAGCCTAAATACTGCTGGAATAATCAAGAAAAAGTCCAGGCCTCAGGGGTGGGTGGAAGTGAGGCTGATCTCCATCTTTTCAGCTACTTAGGGTCTCTAGACCTTCTGTTTCCTTTTGTTTTATGTGTGTTGTTGTTTTCACCGGTCTGTAAATACACATTTCTTGCCCGCTGGTGAGGTGGAGGTGTATGCCTTTCATCCCAGAATTCAGGAAGCAGAGGGGCGTTGTGTTTTCTTTCTTTCTGTCTGTCTTTCAGCCTTTCTTTCTTTCTGTCTGTCTTTCTTCCTTTTTTCTTTTAAGTTCTGGGCCTCTAGAGGCCTTGAAAACACAGAGAACAAAAAGAAAAAAAAAAAAAACAAAACAAAACAGAATTTCCACAGTTTGTCACATGGTGGCTTCCATCTTGGTGAGGTCACCGGGTAAGATGGCTGCCATCCTCTTGAATGCTTCCATGTTGGTGAGGTCAACGGGCCATTCTGAAAAGTTTAGAACTGTGACTGATCCACCCCTCACCGCCCCCCCCCCCCAAGCAGGCCTACAGGCTCACATGCACGTGCATGAGCATACGTGTAGATGCATGAATACATTTTGAAATTAAACGAAATGTACAGTAAAGTTAACAGGAGAAGAAATTAAAAACACACACAGAGAAAAATGTTCCTGGGGTTTTATTTTATATTTTTAAATTCTTGATTGATTTTTTGACACAGGTTTTTTTCTGTGTAACAGTCCTGGCTGTCCTGGAACTCGCTTTGTAGACCAGGCTAGCCTCAGACTCACACAGATCCACCTGCATCTGCTTCCAAAGTTCGGGTATTAAATGTGAGCACAATACTCACCTGGCTATAAATGTATTTTTTTAATTAAAGAATCTAACAAAGTGGAGGGCAGTGGCTTGTCCTCCACCAACCCCCACCCCACACACCTTGTGTGCACACACAGGCATACACAGAGACACGTAAATACATTTTTGAGATTAAACTAAATGTACAATAAAATAACATAATAAATAAGAAAGTAAACATGCCTTTAATCCCAGCACTCGGAGGCAGAGCCAGGTGGATCTATGTGAGTTTGAGGCCAGCCTGGTCTGCAGAGTGAGCTCCAGGACAGCCTCCAAAGCTACAGAGAAACCCTGTCTCGAAAAAAAACAAACAAACAAACAAACAAACAAACAGACAAAAATGTAAAATAGATGGGGTTGGGGATTTAGCTCAGTGGTAGAGTGCTTGCCTAGCAGGCACAAGGCCCTGGGTTGGGTCCCCAGCTACGGCAAAATAATAAAAATTAAAATAAAAAAAAATATAAAAGAAATGTAAAATTTAAAATAGCCCTGGAATGCGCGGTGGTGATTGTGGTGGTGGTGGTGTATCATTTAATCACAGTGTGTGTGTGTGTGTGTGTGTGTGTGTGTGTGTGTGTGTGTGTGTGTGTGTGTATGTGTGTGTGTGAATGTCTGTCTGTCTGTCTGTCTGTGTGCCTGGTTACGAGATTATAATTACTTAATTTATGCCCATCTTTCTTTCCAGTTCCTTAGGCTCTCTGGTCTCTGTGGCTTTCTTTTTTTTCTTTTGTTTTTTTGGCTTTATTATTATTATTATTATTATTATTATTATTATTATTTTTGGTTTGTTTCATTTTTTTGTTTTTTGTTTTTCTTTTGTGTTGTTGTTGTTTCCTAAGAAGAGTTAATCTAGATATGGCCCGTGTATGTAGGAATTACAGTTTAATCACAGTGTGTGTGTGTGTGTGTGTGTGTGTGTGTGTGTGTGTGTGTGTGTGTGTGTGTGTGTATGTGTGTGTGTGTGTCTATCTGAATACAGGAGTATAAGTTCCTAAGTTGAGTTCTATCATCATGAAAGAAGGAGACAGGACACCAAGGGCACATAAAATCAGCAGAGAATCATATTTAGCCCCGGTTTGCAAGAACCTTTTATTAGCCTAAATACTGCTGGAATAATCAAGAAAAAGTCCAGGCCTCAGGGGTGGGTGGAAGTGAGGCTGATCTCCATCTTTTCAGCTACTTAGGACCTCTAGACCTTCTGTTTCCTTTTGTTTTATGTGTGTTGTTGTTTTTCCCGGTCTGTAAATACACATTTCTTGCCCGCTGGTGAGGTGGAGGTGTATGCCTTTCATCCCAGAATTCAGGAAGCAGAGGGGAGTTGTGTTTTCTTTCTTTCTGTCTGTCTTTCAGCCTTTCTTTCTTTCTGTCTGTCTTTCTTCCTTTTTTCTTTTAAGTTCTGGGCCTCTAGAGGCCTTGAAAACACAGAGAACAAAAAGAAAAAAAAAAAAAAACAAAACAAAACAGAATTTCCACAGTTTGTCACATGGTGGCTTCCATCTTGGTGAGGTCACCGGGTAAGATGGCTGCCATCCTCTTGAATGCTTCCATGTTGGTGAGGTCAACGGGCCATTCTGAAAAGTTTAGAACTGTGACCGATCCACCCCTCACCGCCCCCTCCCCCCAAGTAGGCCTACAGGCTCACATGCACGTGCATGAGCATACGTGTACATGCATGAATACGTTTTGAAATTAAACTAAATGTACAGTAAAGTTAACAGGAGAAGAAATTAAAAACACACACAGAGAAAAATGTTCCTGGGGTTTTATTTTATATTTTTAAATTCTTGATTGATTTTTTGACACAGGTTTTTTTCTGTGTAACAGTCCTGCCTGTCCTGGAACTCGCTGTGTAGACCAGGCTAGCCTCAGAGTCACACAGATCCACCTGCATCTGCTTCCAAAGTGCTGGGATTAAAGGTGAGCACAATACTCACCTGGCTATAAATCTTTTTTTTAATTAAAGAATCAAGCAAATCAGAGGGCAGTGGCCTGTCCTCCACCAACCCCCACCCCATGTACCTTGTGTGCATAACCAGAGACATGTAAATACGTTTTTGAGATTAAACTAAAGGTACAATAAAATAACATAATAAATAAGAAAGTAAACATGCCTTTAATCCCAGCACTTGGTAGGCAGAGCCAGGTGGATCTCTGTGAGTTTGAGGCCAGCCTGCTCTACAGCAGAGTGAGTTTCAGGAACTCTGTCTCAAAAACCCTGTCTTGAAAAAGCAAATTCTAAAAATTAATAAATACATAGATAGATAGATAGATAGATAGATAGATAGATACATACATACATACATACATACATACATGCATGCATAAGTAAATAAAAGAGGCCTGACTACCTTAGAGTTGCCTGGACCCCGGGGCCTACCCCTTCCCTCATAAATCAGATCCCCAGCACTGCTGTCTGTTGTTTGTTTCATTCCAAGTGAATTATATTTTTTTATGTTTATGTTTATTGATTTAATTTTCACCTTTTTTTTCTGGTTATTGCTGTTTTTTGAGAGACAGGGTCTATCTGTGTCATGCTGCCTCTCCTGGAACTGTCTCTCTCACTGCGTGTGTGTGTGTGTGTGTGTGTGTGTGTGTGTGTGTGTGTGTGTGTCTGTGTGTCTGTGTGTCTGTGTTTGTGTGTCTGTATGTGTCTGGGTCTGTGTCTGGGTCTCTGTGTGTATGTATGTATGTATGTATGTATGTATGTATGTATATCTCTCTGCATACAGGAGTATAAGTTCCTAAGTTGAGTTCTGTCATCATGAAAGAAGGAGACAGGACACCGAGGGCACCTAAAATCAGCAGAGAATCATATTTAGCCCCGGTTTGCAAGAACCTTTTATTAGCCTAAATACTGCTGGAATAATCAAGAAAAAGTCCAGGCCTCAGGGGTGGGTGGAAGTGAGGCTGATCTCCATCTTTTCAGCTACTTAGGGTCTCTAGACCTTCTGTTTCCTTTTGTTTTATGTGTGTTGTTGTTTTCACCGGTCTGTAAATACACATTTCTTGCCCGCTGGTGAGGTGGAGGTGTATGCCTTTCATCCCAGAATTCAGGAAGCAGAGGGGCGTTGTGTTTTCTTTCTTTCTGTCTGTCTTTCAGCCTTTCTTTCTTTCTGTCTCTCTTTCTTCCTTTTTTCTTTTAAGTTCTGGGCCTCTAGAGGCCTTGAAAACACAGAGAACAAAAAGAAAAACAAACAAACAGAATTTCCACAGTTTGTCACATGGTGGCTTCCATCTTGGTGAGGTCACCGGGTAAGATGGCTGCCATCCTCTTGAATGCTTCCATGTTGGTGAGGTCAACGGGCCATTCTGAAAAGTTTAGAACTGTGACTGATCCACCCCTCACCGCCCCCCCCCCCAAGCAGGCCTACAGGCTCACATGCACGTGCATGAGCATACGTGTAGATGCATGAATACATTTTGAAATTAAACGAAATGTACAGTAAAGTTAACAGGAGAAGAAATTAAAAACACACACAGAGAAAAATGTTCCTGGGGTTTTATTTTATATTTTTAAATTCTTGATTGATTTTTTGACACAGGTTTTTTTCTGTGTAACAGTCCTGGCTGTCCTGGAACTCGCTTTGTAGACCAGGCTAGCCTCAGACTCACACAGATCCACCTGCATCTGCTTCCAAAGTTCGGGTATTAAATGTGAGCACAATACTCACCTGGCTATAAATGTATTTTTTTAATTAAAGAATCTAACAAAGTGGAGGGCAGTGGCTTGTCCTCCACCAACCCCCACCCCACACACCTTGTGTGCACACACAGGCATACACAGAGACACGTAAATACATTTTTGAGATTAAACTAAATGTACAATAAAATAACATAATAAATAAGAAAGTAAACATGCCTTTAATCCCAGCACTCGGAGGCAGAGCCAGGTGGATCTATGTGAGTTTGAGGCCAGCCTGGTCTGCAGAGTGAGCTCCAGGACAGCCTCCAAAGCTACAGAGAAACCCTGTCTCGAAAAAAAACAAACAAACAAACAAACAAACAAACAGACAAAAATGTAAAATAGATGGGGTTGGGGATTTAGCTCAGTGGTAGAGTGCTTGCCTAGCAGGCACAAGGCCCTGGGTTGGGTCCCCAGCTACGGCAAAATAATAAAAATTAAAATAAAAAAAAATATAAAAGAAATGTAAAATTTAAAATAGCCCTGGAATGCGCGGTGGTGATTGTGGTGGTGGTGGTGTATCATTTAATCACAGTGTGTGTGTGTGTGTGTGTGTGTGTGTGTGTGTGTGTGTGTGTGTGTGTGTGTATGTGTGTGTGTGAATGTCTGTCTGTCTGTCTGTCTGTGTGCCTGGTTACGAGATTATAATTACTTAATTTATGCCCATCTTTCTTTCCAGTTCCTTAGGCTCTCTGGTCTCTGTGGCTTTCTTTTTTTTCTTTTGTTTTTTTGGCTTTATTATTATTATTATTATTATTATTATTATTATTATTATTATTTTTGGTTTGTTTCATTTTTTTGTTTTTTGTTTTTCTTTTGTGTTGTTGTTGTTTCCTAAGAAGAGTTAATCTAGATATGGCCCGTGTATGTAGGAATTACAGTTTAATCACAGTGTGTGTGTGTGTGTGTGTGTGTGTGTGTGTGTGTGTGTGTGTGTATGTGTGTGTGTGTGTCTATCTGAATACAGGAGTATAAGTTCCTAAGTTGAGTTCTATCATCATGAAAGAAGGAGACAGGACACCAAGGGCACATAAAATCAGCAGAGAATCATATTTAGCCCCGGTTTGCAAGAACCTTTTATTAGCCTAAATACTGCTGGAATAATCAAGAAAAAGTCCAGGCCTCAGGGGTGGGTGGAAGTGAGGCTGATCTCCATCTTTTCAGCTACTTAGGACCTCTAGACCTTCTGTTTCCTTTTGTTTTATGTGTGTTGTTGTTTTTCCCGGTCTGTAAATACACATTTCTTGCCCGCTGGTGAGGTGGAGGTGTATGCCTTTCATCCCAGAATTCAGGAAGCAGAGGGGAGTTGTGTTTTCTTTCTTTCTGTCTGTCTTTCAGCCTTTCTTTCTTTCTGTCTGTCTTTCTTCCTTTTTTCTTTTAAGTTCTGGGCCTCTAGAGGCCTTGAAAACACAGAGAACAAAAAGAAAAAAAAAAAAACAAAACAAAACAGAATTTCCACAGTTTGTCACATGGTGGCTTCCATCTTGGTGAGGTCACCGGGTAAGATGGCTGCCATCCTCTTGAATGCTTCCATGTTGGTGAGGTCAACGGGCCATTCTGAAAAGTTTAGAACTGTGACCGATCCACCCCTCACCGCCCCCTCCCCCCAAGTAGGCCTACAGGCTCACATGCACGTGCATGAGCATACGTGTACATGCATGAATACGTTTTGAAATTAAACTAAATGTACAGTAAAGTTAACAGGAGAAGAAATTAAAAACACACACAGAGAAAAATGTTCCTGGGGTTTTATTTTATATTTTTAAATTCTTGATTGATTTTTTGACACAGGTTTTTTTCTGTGTAACAGTCCTGCCTGTCCTGGAACTCGCTGTGTAGACCAGGCTAGCCTCAGAGTCACACAGATCCACCTGCATCTGCTTCCAAAGTGCTGGGATTAAAGGTGAGCACAATACTCACCTGGCTATAAATCTTTTTTTTAATTAAAGAATCAAGCAAATCAGAGGGCAGTGGCCTGTCCTCCACCAACCCCCACCCCATGTACCTTGTGTGCATAACCAGAGACATGTAAATACGTTTTTGAGATTAAACTAAAGGTACAATAAAATAACATAATAAATAAGAAAGTAAACATGCCTTTAATCCCAGCACTTGGTAGGCAGAGCCAGGTGGATCTCTGTGAGTTTGAGGCCAGCCTGCTCTACAGCAGAGTGAGTTTCAGGAACTCTGTCTCAAAAACCCTGTCTTGAAAAAGCAAATTCTAAAAATTAATAAATACATAGATAGATAGATAGATAGATAGATAGATAGATACATACATACATACATACATACATACATGCATGCATAAGTAAATAAAAGAGGCCTGACTACCTTAGAGTTGCCTGGACCCCGGGGCCTACCCCTTCCCTCATAAATCAGATCCCCAGCACTGCTGTCTGTTGTTTGTTTCATTCCAAGTGAATTATATTTTTTTATGTTTATGTTTATTGATTTAATTTTCACCTTTTTTTTCTGGTTATTGCTGTTTTTTGAGAGACAGGGTCTATCTGTGTCATGCTGCCTCTCCTGGAACTGTCTCTCTCACTGCGTGTGTGTGTGTGTGTGTGTGTGTGTGTGTGTGTGTGTGTGTGTGTGTCTGTGTGTCTGTGTGTCTGTGTTTGTGTGTCTGTATGTGTCTGGGTCTCTGTGTGTATGTATGTATGTATGTATGTATGTATGTATGTATGTATATCTCTCTGCATACAGGAGTATAAGTTCCTAAGTTGAGTTCTGTCATCATGAAAGAAGGAGACAGGACACCGAGGGCACCTAAAATCAGCAGAGAATCATATTTAGCCCCGGTTTGCAAGAACCTTTTATTAGCCTAAATACTGCTGGAATAATCAAGAAAAAGTCCAGGCCTCAGGGGTGGGTGGAAGTGAGGCTGATCTCCATCTTTTCAGCTACTTAGGGTCTCTAGACCTTCTGTTTCCTTTTGTTTTATGTGTGTTGTTGTTTTCACCGGTCTGTAAATACACATTTCTTGCCCGCTGGTGAGGTGGAGGTGTATGCCTTTCATCCCAGAATTCAGGAAGCAGAGGGGCGTTGTGTTTTCTTTCTTTCTGTCTGTCTTTCAGCCTTTCTTTCTTTCTGTCTGTCTTTCTTCCTTTTTTCTTTTAAGTTCTGGGCCTCTAGAGGCCTTGAAAACACAGAGAACAAAAAGAAAAAAAAAAAAACAAAACAAAACAGAATTTCCACAGTTTGTCACATGGTGGCTTCCATCTTGGTGAGGTCACCGGGTAAGATGGCTGCCATCCTCTTGAATGCTTCCATGTTGGTGAGGTCAACGGGCCATTCTGAAAAGTTTAGAACTGTGACTGATCCACCCCTCACCGCCCCCCCCCCCAAGCAGGCCTACAGGCTCACATGCACGTGCATGAGCATACGTGTAGATGCATGAATACATTTTGAAATTAAACGAAATGTACAGTAAAGTTAACAGGAGAAGAAATTAAAAACACACACAGAGAAAAATGTTCCTGGGGTTTTATTTTATATTTTTAAATTCTTGATTGATTTTTTGACACAGGTTTTTTTCTGTGTAACAGTCCTGGCTGTCCTGGAATTCGCTTTGTAGACCAGGCTAGCCTCAGACTCACACAGATCCACCTGCATCTGCTTCCAAAGTTCGGGTATTAAATGTGAGCACAATACTCACCTGGCTATAAATGTATTTTTTTAATTAAAGAATCTAACAAAGTGGAGGGCAGTGGCTTGTCCTCCACCAACCCCCACCCCACACACCTTGTGTGCACACACAGGCATACACAGAGACACGTAAATACATTTTTGAGATTAAACTAAATGTACAATAAAATAACATAATAAATAAGAAAGTAAACATGCCTTTAATCCCAGCACTCGGAGGCAGAGCCAGGTGGATCTCTGTGAGTTTGAGGCCAGCCTGCTCTACAGCAGAGTGAGTTTCAGGAACTCTGTCTCAAAAACCCTGTCTTGAAAAAGCAAATTCTAAAAATTAATAAATACATAGATAGATAGATAGATAGATAGATAGATACATACATACATACATACATACATACATACATACATGCATAAGTAAATAAAAGAGGCCTGACTACCTTAGAGTTGCCTGGACCCTGGGGCCTACCCCTTCCCTCATAAATCAGATCCCCAGCACTGATGTCTGTTGTTTGTTTCATTCCAAGTGAATTATATTTTTTTTATGTTTATGTTTATTGATTTAATTTTAACTTTTTTTTTCTGGTTATTGCTGTTTTTTGAGAGACAGGGTCTATGTGTGTCATGCTGCCTCTCCTGGAACTGTCTCTCTCACTGCGTGTGTGTGTGTGTGTGTGTGTGTGTGTGTGTGTGTGTGTGTGTGTGTGTGTTGCTGTTGTTGTTGTTGTTGTTGTGGCTTCCCTGTCCCCTGTCTTGTACATATACATTACTTGCCTGCTGGTGAGATGTAGGTGAATACCTTTAATCACAGCTGTCAGGAGTGCGTGCACACGCAGGTACACGCAGGTACACATAAACAAATTTTGAAATTAAGCTCAATGTACAATAAAGTAAGAGAAGAAGAAATTAAAAACAGATGTAGTGAAAAACGTTCCCAGGGTTACAGAGCTAAAAGGAAGCTTGGTGTGGTTGGGGCACGCCTCGAATCCCATCATGCAGGAGACAGAGGCAATTGGGACCTCTGTGAATTGGAGGCAGGTCGGATTTATTTGGTGATTGCCCAGGCTATGTATGTAGAAAGGCCCCTGTCCCAACGAATTCGTTGGATATAAAATATAGAAAACTTGGAGGAATCAAAAAACAAACAGAGGAAGGCGGTGCTGGGGGCCTGGCTCATGGGGGAGGAGGCAGCCCTGGCCTAGGTGCCCAAAGCCCTGGGCTCCATCCTCTGTACTGCAGAGGTGCTGCAAGTAAGCAGATGGGTGGGGGTGGGGGGGAGAGGCTGCTTCCTACATGCTTCTCTCCAGAGTAGCCTGTCCTCGGCTGGCCCTTTTCAGCTTTCTGAGGGAAGGAACTCCATTCTCATGTGTCGTTTTAGCTTATTCGATTTGACGTCCCTTTGTCATTTGGTTTTATTTTATCTGGTAGCCAGCCCGCCTTATGTATGTATGTATGTATGTATGTATGGGTCGTCGTCCGGTCCCAGAGTACCTGGCCCCCTCACACAGACACACATACATCCATGCAGGCAAAACCAGCAAGGCACATGAAAATAAATTAATCTAAAAGAAACGTGAACATAATTGACACTCGAGAGCTGGAAAGTGGAGGAGCAGCCCCCAACCCTTATGCGTTTGAAAATGAACCCCGTGTTGGACATGAGGAAAAAAAAAATCCAGTCTGGGAGCCTCATAAAATCCCCGGCCCTGCTTGCTTTTGTTAGTTTTTTTTGTGTTTTGTGGGTCGGTTTTTCAAGACCGGGTCTGTTTGTGTGATCCTGGCTGTCCTGGAGCTAGCTCTGTAGACCATGCTGGCCTTCAAATCACAGAGATCAAGCTTTCCTCCAAGTCAGAGTATCAGCCTGCCTCCGCCTCCCAAGTGCTAGGGTTAAAATCCAACATCACCACTGCGCAATTAAGTTTTGCTTTTCTTTCCTCCTTCCTCCCTCCCTCCCTCCCTCCTTCCCTCCCTCCCTCCCTCCCTCCTTCCCTCTCTGCTTCCCTTCCTTTCCACTCCATAGAATCCAAAGCCTCTGTCCTCTCTATACAGTTAAAATTAAAATAATTAACTAACCTGACACAAATGAATAAAAGCAAAGGGAACCTGGCCTGGGGGATGAGATGAAGCTACAGATGTTGGTTAGGGAACCTGAGATAGTCTAGGGTTCTGACCTCAGCAGTGTGTGTGTACACTGTGATTCATTGCAGGTCTACACAACAGAGCAAGTTCTGGTGGTGGTGTTGGGAGTTGGGGTAGTAGGAAAGAAGCCTACTTAGCACACTAAAGGCATGTGTTAACAGCACCAGGCTCCTTTTCTTCTTAAACAAAAGACACCCGACTCAGGCCTGGAGAGATGGAATTTCTGGAATTTCCAGAAATCACATGGTGGGATCTGGCGCCCTCTTCTGACGACAGCTTGTACATTCAGATAGAGTGCTCATGGACATAAAATAATGAACACAAATGTTTTTATTTATTTATTAATTATTATTATTATTAATTTTTTGGAGACAGGGTTTCTCTGTATAGTCTTCGCTGTCCTGCAATTGGCAGGAGCTTTTCATTAGCCTGAAGCTGCTGGGGAAAAAAAGAAAAAAAAACCAAAACATGGGTGGTGGGATTGTGGCCTGATTGCCCTCTTTTTCCAGCTAGCTACTGATTACACAGGAAGGGGATAGCACACCCAGTCCATGCAGTACTGAGAGGATGGAGCCGAGGGCTTCCCCTTCCACTCAGATCCCCATGCCTGCTGACCCTTGCTTTTTGTTTTATTCCAAGTTAAGTATAATTATCTTTTAAAATTCTACCTTTTTTTTATCCCTCCCCACTCCCTCCTTCTCTCCCTCCCTCCCTCCCTCCCTCCCTCCCTCCTTCCTTCATTCAATCTCTTCTTTCCTTCCTTCCTTCCTTCCTTCCTTCCTTCCTTCCTTCCTTCCTTCCTTCCTTCCTTCCTTCCTTGATTCCTTCTTGATTATGCCTGCCCACTTCATTGCCTCTGGCCTCTCTAGGCATCTGTACTCAAGTGAGTGAATCCACACACATACACCAGTGAAAATAATAAAAATTATAATGAACACTTCACAGGGCATTAAAAAAAAAGTAAATAAAAGGAACAGAAAACAAAACAGGGCTAGGGATGTTATGCACCACCTAGTGGTGTTGGGTTAGGGACAGAGTTGGTTTAGGGTGTCCAGATCAGTGGCTTCTATTCTCAGCAGTGTAAAAACTGTGGTGTTGCCATCACACACAGACAGAACAAAGCCATTTCTGGTGGTTGTTGTAGGGTAGTAGGGGTAGGATGAGAAGAGAAGTGTAGGTACCGACTGAAAGTTTGTCTCTCTTTCTTCAAATTTTTTCCACCCTAGAGTTTCTTGGTGTAGCCATGCCTGTCCCCTGTAGCCCAGGTGGGCCTCCTACTCTCAGCCTTAGCCTCCAGATTGCTGAGAACATAGGTCTGAGTGATCACCTGTGGCTAAGATTTGGGGTTTCTGTTTTTGTCCATGTATTCTTTGCTCGATGGGACCCAGATCAAATCATAGCAGAAACAAATGTGGGAATCAGTTGTTGCTCTGCCTTATGGTCTATGTGCTCTGTGACCTTCTTTTTCTTTCTTTCTTTTTTTTTTTTTTTTTTTGTTGGTTTTTCGAGACAGGGTTTCTTTGTAGCTTTGGAGGCTGTCCTAGAAATCGCTTTGTAAACCATGCTTGCCTCCAACTCACAGAGGTCCAACTTCCTCTGCCTACCTAATGCTGAGATTACAGGCATGTGCCGCCACCGCCGCCACCACCACCACCACCACCACCACCACCACCACCACCACCACCACCACCCGGGTTTTTTTCTTTTTTCTTTTTTTCCTTTTTTAATCTGTCTGTAAATCCACATTTCTTTTCCATGTCCCTGGTCTCCCCACCCCCGCCCCACCCCCACCCCCCACCAGAAAAGTAAACTTTCATGGTACTTTTCATGTAAAATGTACTTTCTCTGTCAGGAGAGCTCCTCACAATTCTGCACATGCAAATTGTTTTTAAATTGTGGCCCTTCCAGAGGCTAGGAAATGCAGAGAGTACAAAATGGACCTTGAAAAGTATGTCACGTAGTGCGTTCCATTTCGGTGAGGTCACCAGCCAAGATGGCTTCCATCCTCATGGCTGCTTCCATTTTGGTGAGGTCGATAGCCATGCTGTTGGCTAACCAGAGCTACTGAAAAATTTTGAACTGTGAACCCCCACCAAACACACACACACACACACACACACACACACACACACACACACACACAGACACATAAATTTTGAAATTAAACTGAATGTACAATAATGTAACAGAATAAATGAGAAATTAAAAACAGACACAGAGGAAAAAAAATGTTCCTGGAGTTACAGAAATAGAAGGAAGCCCAGTGTGGTGGTGCACGCCTTTAATCCTGTCATTCAGGAAACAGAGAGGTAGGTGCACGCCTTTAATCCCAGCACTAGGGAAGCAGAGGCAGCTGAGCTGGTCTCTGAGTTCAGATTTGGCCTTGCGCATAGAGTTTCCAGACAAGTAAGTAAATTCTACAGATTGATAAACACAGTCTCAAATCAAATAAAATATACAAGAGGCCTGAGTTGCGGCTGGACAGATGGCCTAGCGGTTAAGAGCACTGACTGCTCTTCCAGAGGACCTGGGTTCAATCCCCAGTCCCCACATGGCAGCTCACAACTGCCTGTCAACTCCAGTTCCAGGGGACCCTCACTCACACAGACATCCCCACAGGCAAAACACCAATGCACATAAAAAAAGAATACATCAATTACTTAACAAGAAAAGAAAAAAAAAAAGAGGAACGGAGGCCTGAATGGTGCCATGGACATGGAGGTGCCTGGAGCCCAGGCATTACCCCTTCCCTCATCAATCAGATCGTGTCCCCAGCTTTTTTCTGTCCTGTCCGTTGCTTTCGTCTGATCCCAGGTGAATTCTACTTGTGTTTATGTCTATTTATTTAATTTAAACTTTTGTTATTGTTTTTGTTTTTTATAGACAGTGCTTTTTTGTGTACGAGCTCTTGCTCTTGCTGTCCTGGAACTAGCTCTGTAGGCCAGGCTGGCCTCCAGCTTCCATAGATCAGACTGCTTATTAACATCACCACAGTCTGGCTAATTTTACTTTTCTTATGTGCTTGTGTGTGTGTGTGTGTGTGTGTGTGTGTGTGTGTGTGTGTGTGTGAAAGATCCTGTGTTTAAAATAGGTAGGTAGGTAGGTAGGTGGTAGATAGACAGACAGACAGACTGAACAAAGATATACAATCAACTTTGAAAAAACAAATACCGAACAAGGGAAAGCAGAAGACAGTTCAAGGGCTGCCTGGTTAGGGAACCTGAGATAGTCTAGGGTTCTGACCTCAGCAGTGTGTGTGTACACTGTGATTCATTGCAGATCTACACAACAGAGCAAGTTCTGGTGGTGGTGTTGGGAGTTGGGGTAGTAGGAAAGAAGCCTACTTAGCACACTAAAGGCATGTGTTAACAGCACCAGGCTCCTTTTCTTCTTAAACAAAAGACACCCGACTCAGGCCTGGAGAGATGGAATATCTGGAATTTCCAGAAATCACATGGTGGGATCTGGCGCCCTCTTCTGACGACAGCTTGTACATTAAGATAGAGTGCTCATGGACATAAAATAAGTAACATAAATGTTATTATTTATTATTATTATTATTATTAATTTTTTTGAGACAGGGTTTCTCTGTATAGTCTTCGCTGTCCTGCAACTCACTCTGTAGACCTGGCTGTCCTGGAACACACAGAGATTCACCTGCCTATGCCTCCCAAGTGCTTGGATTCGAGGTGTGCACCACCACCACCACCACCACCAGGCCGTCGATCTTGTTTTAAAGAATCAAAGGAATCAGAGGGCAGTGACCTGCCATTTCCACTTCAAGATATGTTTTCTCCTCCACTTCTAAGAGAGTTCAGTGATCATGAAAGACAGAGACAGCACTCTGAGGGCACATCTAATGAATAGTAGAGAGAATCCTATTTAACCACAATTGGCAGGAGCTTTTCATTAGCCTGAAGCTGCTGCTGGGGAAAAAAGAAAAAACAAACAAACAAACAAACAAACAAACAAACAAAAAACAAAACACGGGTGGTGGGATTATGGCCTGATTGCCCTCTTTTTCCAGCTTTCTTTCTTTCTTTCTTTCTTTCTTTCTTTCTTTCTTTCTTTCTTTCTTTCTTTCTTTCCTTCTTTCTTCTTTTAGGTTCTGGGCCTCTAGAGGCCTTGAAAACACAGAGAACAACAACAACAACAACAACAAAAATAACAACGACAGAATTTGCACAGTTTGTCACATGGTGGCTTCCATCTTGGTAAGGTCACTGGGTAAGATGGCTGCCATCCTCTTGAATGCTTCCATGTTGGTGAGGTCAACAGGCCATTCTGAAAAGTTTAGAACTGGGATCGATCCACCCCTCACTCCCCAAGCAGGCATACAGGCTCACATGCACATGCATGAGCATATGTGTACATGCGTGAATACATTTTGAAATTAAACTAAATGTACAGTAAAGTTAACAGGAGAAGAATTTAAAAGCAGACAGAGAGAAAAATGTTCCCGGAGTTTTATTTTATTTTTTGATTTCTTGAGACAGGTTTTTTTCAGTATAACAGTCCTGGCTGTCCTGGAACTCGCTTTGTAGACCAGGCTAGCCTCAGAGTCACACAGATCCACCTACATCTGCTTCCAAAGTGCTGGGATTAAAGGTGAGCACAATACTCACCTGGCTATAAATCTTTTTTTTAATTAAAGAATCAAGCAAATCAGAGGGCAGTGGCCTGTCCTCCACCAACCCCCACCCCATGCACCTTGTGTGCATAACCAGAGACATGTAAATACGTTTTTGAGATTAAACTAAAGGTACAATAAAATAACATAATTAAAATTAAGAAAGTAAACATGCCTTTAATCCCAGCACTCGGAGGCAGAGCCAGGTGGATCTCTGTGAGTTGGAGGGCAGCCTGCTCTACAGCAGAGTGAATTTCAGGAACTCTGTCTCAAAAACCTTTTTGGTTTTTTGGCTTTATTATTATTTTTGGTTTGTTTCATTTTTTTTCCTTTTGTGTTGTTGTTGTTGTTGTTTCCTAAGAAGCGTTAATCTAGATATGGCCCGTGTGTGTAGGAATCACAGTTTAATCACAGTGTGTGTGTGTGTGTGTGTGTGTGTGTGTGTGTGTGTGTGTGTGTCCATGGCCCAAGCCTATACTATTTTTTGGTTAGACACTCCTGGAGTTACAGAAGAGACAGAGTGTACCAGTGTCATCCTGGCTGACATGGTTTCTCTGAGTAACAGTTCTGGCTGTTCTGGCTGCCCTAGAACTCACTGAGACCCGAATGCCTCTGCCTCCCTAGTGCTGGCATTAAAGGAAGGCCTGTGCCAATAAGACCTGGCAATTTCACCTTCTGATGTAGTTATGTATTTTTGGTTGTATTATGGAGTCATCCTGTCTGTCCTGGAACTAGCTCTGCAGACCAGGCTGGGCCCCAGCTCACAGGCATACACGGAGACACATCAATACATGTTTGAGATTAAACTAAACATACAATAAAATAATATAAGAAATAAGAAATTAAACATGCCTTTAATCCCAGCACTCAGGAGGCAAAGGCAGTTGGAACTCTGTGAGTTTGAGGTCAGCCTGGTCTACAAAGTGAGCTCCAGAACAGCCTCCAAAGCTACAGAGACACCCTGTCTCGGGAGAAAAAAAAAAAAACCCAAAAGCAAACAAACAAACAAACAAACAAATATTTAAAATATATGGGGTTGGGGATTTAGCTCAGTGGTAGAGTGCTTGCTTAGCCCTGGGTTCCGTCCCCAGCTCTGGCAAAAAAATAAAAATAAAATTAAATTAAAATTAAAATGAAATAGAAAAAAATTGTAAAATATAAATGAGCCCTGGGATGGGTAGTGGTGGTAGTGTATTAGTGTATCCTTAAATCACAGTTTCGGGAGCCAGAGAGCTCACAGAGATAAGATTCCCTCTGCCTCTGGAGTGAGTGCTAGGATTACAAGCATACATCACCACAGACTGGCTAATTTTACTTTTGGAGTGTGTGTGTGTGTATGTGTGTGTGTGTGTGTGTGTGTGTGTGTGTGTGTGTGTGTGTGTATGTGTGTGTATGTGTGTGTGTGTGTGTGTCTGTCTGTCTGTCTGGCTATCTATGGGATTATAATTTCTTAAATTATGCCCATCTTTCTTTCCAGCTCCTTAGGCTGCCTGGTCTCTGGGGTATTTATTTATTTATTTATTTATTTATTTATTTATTTATTTGTTTGTTTGTTTGTTTGTTGGCTTTATTATTATTATTATTATTTTTGGTTTGTTTCATTTTTTTTGGTTTTGTTTTTTTTTTTTCTTTTGTGTTGTTGTTTCCTAAGCAGAGTTAATCTAGATATGGCTGGTGTGGGTAGGAATCACAGTTCTTTTGTTCTGAGCAAGTTCACTGTTTGTGCACTATTGGAAAGACTGAAAGCAGAAACATGCTTCTTGCTCCAAAGCAGAGTGTGTTTCATGGATGGGAACTCTATTTTGAATTTCCCTTCAGAAACAGAGTTAAATCCTGTGCTGTCAGTCTTCCTACAGGTAACAGTTCATTTCTGGTAAACCCAGTCACTCTTGGGATCACATGAAGATACAAACATTTCTAACCAGCAATAGCAGAGCATTGGCTGAAAGAGGAGCTGTGGTTTATAGCAGTTTTGTAAGCAGAGTTGAACTAGGTAGGGTCTGTATGTGTAGGAAACACAGTTCTTTGGTTCTGTGCACGCTCAGCTTTCCTGCTGTATTGGAAACTCTGGAAAGCAGGAGCGTGCTTCTTGCTCCAGAAGCAGAGTGTCTTTCTAGTAAGGAAAATCTGGGTTCAATTTCCCTTCGAAAACAGAGTTTATTCCCATACTGTGTGTCTTCCTTCCTTTCTTCCGTCCTTCCTTCCTTCCTTCCTTCCTTCCTTCCTTCCTTCCTTCTTCTTCTTCTTTTTTTAAATTTCCTATAACATCTTCTGATCATGGTTTGATTTCCCACAACTCCTTCCAGGTTCTCTCCACCAACCCAGTCAAATCCACCTGAGGTCTGTGGTGTGTGTGGTTCATATACTCAGTAGTGAGATTCTGTTGCAGTGAGAGTCAGGAATTTTTAGTTTGTTTGTTTGTTTGTTACAGAGTGGTAGGATTAAAGGCGTGCACCACCACCCACCACCATCTGATGAGAAAACCTATCTTGAAAAACATATATGAAATTGGGCACCTAAATCTTAGTTAGTTTTTTTTTTTTTTTTTTTTTTTTAAGTGGGAAGTTAGAGCTAGAAGTGTACTCATAGGACTGATTTCATTGTGTGCCAGGGGTTGTGTGTGTTTTCATTTTCTTGAGGGATTTTCTCTCTCTCTCTCTCTCTCTCTCTCTGTCTCTCTCTCTCTCTGTCTGTCTGTCTCTGTCTCTCTCTCTGTCTCTCTCTCCTCTCTCTGTCCCTCTCTCTCCAGATTTCTGTTTTCTCCCATTCATTCCTCATGCCGAGATAAATGAGGGGTTGGTTGGATCTCCAGCACCATGGGCCCTGATGTCCACATCTATCCTCTGGGGTCATCTGGCAGGACTGTGATACACAGAGTTTATTTCGTTTTGTTTTTCGAGACGGGTTTTCTCCATGTAATTTTGGTGTAGACCAGGCTGGCCTAAAGGTGTGCTGGAATTTTAAAGGCATGGGCCACCAACACCCTGCCTTGACTCAGCACAGCCTTGACAGGCTAGAAAAGTTCAAGTTCTAATCTCTTGACCTTGTGCCAGAAGCTTTAGGGAAGAAAGAATCCAGGGTGAGCCCACACACAGCTCCACTTGCCTGCTTACATATGCATATCTGTTGCCTTCCAGTTAAGCATTACTTTCTTGTTAGAATTGGGGAAAACCTTCATGGCTGATTTAAATTCAGTCATTTTCAGGTTTTTTTGGAGGGGGACAGAACAACTTTTTTGGGTTTACATCATATTTTAACTTTTTTTTTTTTTTTTTTTAGACAGGAGGGCCTATCTGTGCTCCTGACAAATTATCCCACTGCATGGCCCAGGGCTTCTTTCGGAGCACTGCCATCAAAGTACTGAGCTACTCCAAATTATTTTTAATAATATGCTGCTGCTGCTGCTGCTGCTGCTCCTGCTGCTGCTGCCACTGCTGCTGTTGCTACTGCTGATGCTGCAATTACATAGCACAAACAGGGAGACAAGCACAAAAATGGTGCTTTCTCAAAGATCAAAGGGGACTTCTCTGTTGGGGAACGGGGGTTGGAGGCGCTTTACATAGAAGGGTGTTGAGTCTCCTGTGTATTGAATGATGCACTCATTTTTAAAAAAAATTGTAGTTGGTTGTGGGACACTGTGGTCGCTGGGAATTGAACTCAAGAAACACCTCTGGGAAAGCAGCCTGTGTGTGTGTGTGTGTGTGTGTGTGTCTGTGTGTGTCTGTCTGTCTGTCTGTCTGCCTTTCTAGGGGATTATAATTTCTTAAGTTACTCCCATCTTTCTTTCCAGTTCCTTAGGCTCTCTGGTCTCTGGACCATTTGTATTTTTGGGTTTTTGGTTTGTTTGTTTGTTTCATTTTTTGGGGGGGTTGTTGTTGTTCATTTTCCCTGTCTGTAAATATACATAATTTGCCTGCCACGTGTAGTGGTGCAGCCTTTAATCATTCAGGAGGGACAGGCTGGAGGATCTGGGTGAGTTTGAGGCCAGCCTGCTGTACAGCAGAGTGAGTTTCAGGAACTCTGTCTCAAAAACCCTGTCTTGAAAAAGCAAATTTTAAAAATTAATAAATACATAGATAGATAGATAGATAGATAGATAGATAGATACATACATACATACATACATGCATGCATACATGCATGCATAAGTAAATAAAAGAGGCCTGACTACCTTAGAGTTGCCTGGACCCCGGGGCCTACCCCTTCCCTCATAAATCAGATCCCCAGCACTGCTGTCTGTTGTTTGTTTCATTCCAAGTGAATTATATTTTTTTTTATGTTTATGTTTATTGATTTAATTTTAACTTTTTTTTTTCTGGTTATTGCTGTTTTTTGAGAGACAGGGTCTATCTGTGTCATGCTGCCTCTCCTGGAAGTGTCTCTCTCACTGCGTGCGTGCGTGCGTGCGTGCGTGCGTGCGTGTGTGTGTCTGTGTCTGTGTCTGTGTCTGTGTCTGTGTCTGTGTGTCTGTGTGTGTCTGTGTGTGTCTGGGTCTGGGTCTGGGTCTCTGTGTGTATGTATGTATGTATATCTATCTGCATACAGGAGTATAAGTTCCTAAGTTGAGTTCTGTCATCATGAAAGAAGGAGACAGGACACCGAGGGCACATAAAATCAGCAGAGAATCATATTTAGCCCTGGTTTGCAAGAACCTTTTATTAGCCTAAATACTGCTGGAATAATCAAGAAAAAGTCCAGGCCTCAGGGGTGGGTGGAAGCGAGGCTGATCTCCATCTTTTCAGCTACTTAGGGTCTCTAGACCTTCTGTTTCCTTTTGTTTTATGTGTGTTGTTGTTTTCACCGGTCTGTAAATACACATTTCTTGCCCGCTGGTGAGGTGGAGGTGTATGCCTTTCATCCCAGAATTCAGGAAGCAGAGGGGCGTTGTGTTTTCTTTCTTTCTGTCTGTCTTTCAGCCTTTCTTTCTTTCTGTCTGTCTTTCTTCCTTTTTTCTTTTAAGTTCTGGGCCTCTAGAGGCCTTGAAAACACAGAGAACAAAAAGGAAAAAACAAAACAAAACAGAATTTGCACAGTTTGTCACATGGTGGCTTCCATCTTGGTGAGGTCACCGGGTAAGATGGCTGCCATCCTCTTGAATGCTTCCATGTTGGTGAGGTCAATGGGCCATTCTGAAAAGTTTAGAACTGTGACCGATCCACCCCTCACCGCCCTCCCCCCAAGCAGGCCTACAGGCTCACATGCACATGCATGAGCATACGTGTACGTGCATGAATACGTTTTGAAATTACACTAAATGTACAGTAAAGTTAACAGGAGAAGAAATTAAAAACACACACAGAGAAAAATGGTCCTGGGGTTTGATTTTATATTTTTAAATTCTTGATTGATTTTTTGACACAGGTTTTTTTCTGTGTAACAGTCCTGGCTGTCCTGGAACTCGCTTTGTAGACCAGGCTAGCGTCAGACTCACACAGATCCGCCTGCATCTGCTTCCAAAGTTCGGGTATTAAATGTGAGCACAATACTCACCTGGCTATAAATGTATTTTTTTAATTAAAGAATCAAACAAAGCGGAGGGCAGTGGCTTGTCCTCCACCAACCCCCACCCCACACACCTTGTGTGCACACACAGGCATACACAGAGACACGTAAATACATTTTTGAGATTAAACTAAAGGTACAATAAAATAACATAATAAATAAGAAAGTAAACATGCCTTTAATCCCAGCACTTGGTAGGCAGAGCCAGGTGGATCTCTGTGAGTTTGAGGCCAGCCTGCTCTACAGCAGAGTGAGTTTCAGGAACTCTGTCTCAAAAACCCTGTCTTGAAAAAGCAAATTTTAAAAATTAATAAATACATAGATAGATAGATAGATAGATAGATAGATACATACATACATACATACATACATACATACATACATGCATGCATGCATAAGTAAATAAAAGAGGCCTGACTACCTTAGAGTTGCCTGGACCCCGGGGCCTACCCCTTCCCTCATAAATCAGATACCCAGCACTGCTGTCTGTTGTTTGTTTCATTCCAAGTGAATTATAATTTTTCATGTTTATGTTTATTGATTTAATTTTAACTTTTTTTTTTCTGGTTATTACTGTTTTTTGAGAGACAGGGTCTATCTGTGTCATGCTGCCTCTCCTGGAAGTGTCTCTCTCACTGCGTGCGTGCGTGCGTGCGTGCGTGCGTGCGTGTGTGTGTGTGTGTGTGTGTGTGTGTGTGTGTGTTGCTGCTGTTGTTGTTGTTGTGGCTTCCCTGTCCCCTGTCTTGTACATATACATTACTTGCCTGCTGGTGAGATGTAGGTGAATACCTTTAATCACAGCTGTCAGGAGTGCGTGCACACGCAGGTATACGCAGGTACACATAAACAAATTTTGAAATTAAGCTCAATGTACAATAAAGTAAGAGAAGAAGAAATTAAAAACAGATGTAGTGAAAAACGTTCCCAGGGTTACAGAGCTAAAAGGAAGCTTGGTGTGGTTGGGGCACGCCTCGAATCCCATCATGCAGGAGACAGAGGCAATTGGGACCTCTGTGAATTGGAGGCAGGTCGGATTTATTTAGTGATTGCCAAGGCTATGTATGTAGAAAGGCCCCTGTCCCAACTAATTTGTTGGATATAAAATATAGAAAACTTGGAGGAATCAAAAAACAAACAGAGGAAGGCGGTGCTGGGGGCCTGGCTCATGGGGGAGGAGGCAGCCCTGGCCTAGGTGCCCAAAGCCCTGGGCTCCATCCTCTGTACTGCAGAGGTGCTGCAAGTAAGCAGATGGGTGGGGGGGGGGGGGAGAGGCTGCTTCCTACATGCTTCTCTCCAGAGTAGCCCGTCCTCGGCTGGCCCTTTTCAGCTTTCTGAGGGAAGGAACTCCATTCTCATGTGTCGTTTTAGCTTATTCGATTTGACGTCCCTTTGTCATTTGGTTTTATTTTATCTGGTAGCCAGCTCACCTTATGTATGTATGTATGTATGTATGTATGGGTCGTCGTCCGGTCCCAGAGTACCTGGCCCCCTCACACAGACACACATACATCCATGCAGGCAAAACCAGCAAGGCACATGAAAATAAATTAATCTAAAAGAAACGTGAACATAATTGACACTCGAGAGCTGGAAAGTGGAGGAGCAGCCCCCAACCCTTATGCGTTTGAAAATGAACCCCGTGTTGGACATGAGGAAACAAAAAATCCAGTCTGGGAGCCTCATAAAATCCCCGGCCCTGCTTGCTTTTGTTAGTTTTTTTTGTGTTTTGTGGGTCGGTTTTTCAAGACCGGGTCTGTTTGTGTGATCCTGGCTGTCCTGGAGCTAGCTCTGTAGACCATGCTGGCCTTCAAATCACAGAGATCAAGCTTTCCTCCAAGTCAGAGTATCAGCCTGCCTCCGCCTCCCAAGTGCTAGGGTTAAAATCCAACATCACCACTGCGCAATTAAGTTTTGCTTTTCTTTCCTCCTTCCTTCCTCCCTCCCTCCCTCCTTCCCTCCCTCTCTCCCTCCCTTCCTCCTTCCCTCTCTGCTTCCCTTCCTTTCCACTCCATAGAATCCAAAGCCTCTGTCCTCTCTATACAATTAAAATTAAAATAATTAACTAACCTGACACAAATGAATAAAAAGCAAAGGGAACCTGGCCTGGGGGATGAGATGAAGCTACAGATGTTGGTTAGGGAACCTGAGATAGTCTAGGGTTCTGACCTCAGCAGTGTGTGTGTACACTGTGATTCATTGCAGGTCTACACAACAGAGCAAGTTCTGGTGGTGGTGTTGGGAGTTGGGGTAGTAGGAAAGAAGCCTACTTAGCACACTAAAGGCATGTGTTAACAGCACCAGGCTCCTTTTCTTCTTAAACAAAAGACACCCGACTCAGGCCTGGAGAGATGGAATTTCTGGAATTTCCAGAAATCACATGGTGGGATCTGGCGCCCTCTTCTGACGACAGCTTGTACATTCAGATAGAGTGCTCATGGACATAAAATAATTAACACAAATGTTTTTATTTATTTATTAATTATTATTATTATTAATTTTTTGGAGACAGGGTTTCTCTGTATAGTCTTCGCTGTCCTGCAATTGGCAGGAGCTTTTCATTAGCCTGAAGCTGCTGGGGAAAAAAGAAAAAAAAAACCAAAACATGGGTGGTGGGATTGTGGCCTGATTGCCCTCTTTTTCCAGCTAGCTACTGATTACACAGGAAGGGGATAGCACACCCAGTCCATGCAGTACTGAGAGGATGGAGCCGAGGGCTTCCCCTTCCACTCAGATCCCCATGCCTGCTGACCCTTGCTTTTTGTTTTATTCCAAGTTAAGTATAATTATCTTTTAAAATTCTACCTTTTTTTTTATCCCTCCCCACTCCCTCCTTCTCTCCCTCCCTCCCTCCCTCCCTCCTTCCTTCATTCAATCTCTTCTTTCCTTCCTTCCTTCCTTCCTTCCTTCCTTCCTTCCTTCCTTCCTTCCTTCCTTCCTTCCTTGATTCCTTCTTGATTATGCCTGCCCACTTCATTGCCTCTGGCCTCTCTAGGCATCTGTACTCAAGTGAGTGAATCCACACACATACACCAGTGAAAATAATAAAAATTATAACGAACACTTCACAGGGCATTAAAAAAAAAGTAAATAAAAGGAACAGAAAACAAAACAGGGCTAGGGATGTTATGCACCACCTAGTGGTGTTGGGTTAGGGACAGAGTTGGTTTAGGGTGTCCAGATCAGTGGCTTCTATTCTCAGCAGTGTAAAAACTGTGGTGTTGCCATCACACACAGACAGAACAAAGCCATTTCTGGTGGTTGTTGTAGGGTAGTAGGGGTAGGATGAGAAGAGAAGTGTAGGTACCGACTGAAAGTTTGTCTCTCTTTCTTCAAATTTTTTCCACCCTAGAGTTTCTTGGTGTAGCCATGCCTGTCCCCTGTAGCCCAGGTGGGCCTCCTACTCTCAGCCTTAGCCTCCAGATTGCTGAGAACATAGGTCTGAGTGATCACCTGTGGCTAAGATTTGGGGTTTCTGTTTTTGTCCATGTATTCTTTGCTCGATGGGACCCAGATCAAATCATAGCAGAAACAAATGTGGGAATCAGTTGTTGCTCTGCCTTATGGTCTATGTGCTCTGTGACCTTCTTTTTCTTTCTTTCTTTTTTTTTTTTTTTTTTTTGTTGGTTTTTCGAGACAGGGTTTCTTTGTAGCTTTGGAGGCTGTCCTAGAAATCGCTTTGTAAACCATGCTTGCCTCCAACTCACAGAGGTCCAACTTCCTCTGCCTACCTAATGCTGAGATTACAGGCATGTGCCGCCACCGCCGCCACCACCACCACCACCACCACCACCACCACCACCACCACCACCACCCGGGTTTTTTTCTTTTTTCTTTTTTTCCTTTTTTAATCTGTCTGTAAATCCACATTTCTTTTCCATGTCCCTGGTCTCCCCACCCCCGCCCCACCCCCACCCCCCACCAGAAAAGTAAACTTTCATGGTACTTTTCATGTAAAATGTACTTTCTCTGTCAGGAGAGCTCCTCACAATTCTGCACATGCAAATTGTTTTTAAATTGTGGCCCTTCCAGAGGCTAGGAAACGCAGAGAGTACAAAATGGACCTTGAAAAGTATGTCACGTAGTGCGTTCCATTTCGGTGAGGTCACCAGCCAAGATGGCTTCCATCCTCATGGCTGCTTCCATTTTGGTGAGGTCGATAGCCATGCTGTTGGCTAACCAGAGCTACTGAAAAATTTTGAACTGTGAACCCCCACCAAACACACACACACACACACACACACACACACACACACACAGACACATAAATTTCGAAATTAAACTGAATGTACAATAATGTAACAGAATAAATGAGAAATTAAAAACAGACACAGAGGAAAAAAAATGTTCCTGGAGTTACAGAAATAGAAGGAAGCCCAGTGTGGTGGTGCACGCCTTTAATCCTGTCATTCAGGAAACAGAGAGGTAGGTGCACGCCTTTAATCCCAGCACTAGGGAAGCAGAGGCAGCTGAGCTGGTCTCTGAGTTCAGATTTGGCCTTGCGCATAGAGTTTCCAGACAAGTAAGTAAATTCTACAGATTGATAAACACAGTCTCAAATCAAATAAAATATACAAGAGGCCTGAGTTGCGGCTGGACAGATGGCCTAGCGGTTAAGAGCACTGACTGCTCTTCCAGAGGACCTGGGTTCAATCCCCAGTCCCCACATGGCAGCTCACAACTGCCTGTCAACTCCAGTTCCAGGGGACCCTCACTCACACAGACATCCCCACAGGCAAAACACCAATGCACATAAAAAAAGAATACATCAATTACTTAACAAGAAAAGAAAAAAAAAAAGAGGAACGGAGGCCTGAATGGTGCCATGGACATGGAGGTGCCTGGAGCCCAGGCATTACCCCTTCCCTCATCAATCAGATCGTGTCCCCAGCTTTTTTCTGTCCTGTCCGTTGCTTTCGTCTGATCCCAGGTGAATTCTACTTGTGTTTATGTCTATTTATTTAATTTAAACTTTTGTTATTGTTTTTGTTTTTTATAGACAGTGCTTTTTTGTGTACGAGCTCTTGCTCTTGCTGTCCTGGAACTAGCTCTGTAGGCCAGGCTGGCCTCCAGCTTCCATAGATCAGACTGCTTATTAACATCACCACAGTCTGGCTAATTTTACTTTTCTTATGTGCTTGTGTGTGTGTGTGTGTGTGTGTGTGTGTGTGTGTGTGTGTGTGAAAGATCCTGTGTTTAAAATAGGTAGGTAGGTAGGTGGTAGATAGACAGACAGATAGACTGAACAAAGATATACAATCAACTTTGAAAAAACAAATACCGAACAAGGGAAAGCAGAAGACAGTTCAAGGGCTGCCTGGGTTATGTGAGAGACCCTGCGTTTGAAGAAATAGAAGAAATCAGAAGACCATCTTCAGCAACATAGCATGTAGGAGCGAGCCATCCTGGTCTGAAAACAGACAGACAAACAAACGGATAGACGCATGAGTGAGCGAATGAACGAACGAATGAACGAACGAACGAATGATTTTTTTCCTGAATCTAGCGAAAAGACTTAAAACAAAACACTGTCTCTAGACCTTCTGTTTCATTTTGTTTTATGTCTGTTGTTGTTATTCTGTAAATACACATTTCTTGCCTGCTGGTGAGGTGGAGGTGAATGCCTTTCATCCCAGAATTCAGGAAGCAGAGGTGCTTTGTGACCTTCTGTTGTTTTCTTTCTTTCTGTCTTTCATTCTGTCTTTCATTCATTCATTCTTTCTTTCTTTCTTTCTTTCTTTCTTTCTTTCTTTCTTTCTTTCTTTCTTTCTTTCTTTCTTTCTTTCCTTCTTTCTTCTTTTAGGTTCTGGGCATCTAGAGGCCTTGAAAACATAGAGAACAACAACAACAAAATACAACAACAGAATTTGCACAGTTTGTCACATGGTGGCTTCCATCTTGGTGAGGTCACCGGGTAAGATGGCTGCCATCCTCTTGAATGCTTCCATGTTGGTGAGGTCAATGGGCCATTCTGAAAAGTTTAGAACTGTGACCGATCCACCCCTCACCGCCCTCCCCCCAAGCAGGCCTACAGGCTCACATGCACATGCATGAGCATACGTGTACGTGCATGAATACGTTTTGAAATTACACTAAATGTACAGTAAAGTTAACAGGAGAAGAAATTAAAAACACACACAGAGAAAAATGGTCCTGGGGTTTGATTTTATATTTTTAAATTCTTGATTGATTTCTTGACACAGGTTTTTTTCTGTGTAACAGTCCTGGCTGTCCTGGAACTCGCCTTGTAGACCAGGCTAGCGTCAGACTCACACAGATCCGCCTGCATCTGCTTCCAAAGTTCGGGTATTAAATGTGAGCACAATACTCACCTGGCTATAAATGTATTTTTTTAATTAAAGAATCAAACAAAGCGGAGGGCAGTGGCTTGTCCTCCACCAACCCCCACCCCACACACCTTGTGTGCACACACAGGCATACACAGAGACACGTAAATACATTTTTGAGATTAAACTAAAGGTACAATAAAATAACATAATAAATAAGAAAGTAAACATGCCTTTAATCCCAGCACTCGGAGGCAGAGCCAGGTGGATCTATGTGAGTTTGAGGCCAGCATGCTCTACAGCAGAGTGAGTTTCAGGAACTCTGTCTCAAAAACCCTGTCTTGAAAAAGCAAATTTTAAAAATTAATAAACACATAGAGAGATAGATAGATAGATAGATAGATAGATAGATACATACATACATACATACATGCATAAGTAAATAAAAGAGGCCTGACTACCTTAGAGTTGCCTGGACCCCGGGGCCTACCCCTTCCCTCATAAATCAGATACCCAGCACTGCTGTCTGTTGTTTGTTTCATTCCAAGTGAATTATAATTTTTCATGTTTATGTTTATTGATTTAATTTTAACTTTTTTTTTTTCTGGTTATTACTGTTTTTTGAGAGACAGGGTCTATCTGTGTCATGCTGCCTCTCCTGGAAGTGTCTCTCTCACTGCGTGCGTGCGTGCGTGCGTGCGTGCGTGCGTGTGTGTGTGTGTGTGTGTGTGTGTGTGTGTGTGTTGCTGCTGTTGTTGTTGTTGTGGCTTCCCTGTCCCCTGTCTTGTACATATACATTACTTGCCTGCTGGTGAGATGTAGGTGAATACCTTTAATCACAGCTGTCAGGAGTGCGTGCACACGCAGGTATACGCAGGTACACATAAACAAATTTTGAAATTAAGCTCAATGTACAATAAAGTAAGAGAAGAAGAAATTAAAAACAGATGTAGTGAAAAACGTTCCCAGGGTTACAGAGCTAAAAGGAAGCTTGGTGTGGTTGGGGCACGCCTCGAATCCCATCATGCAGGAGACAGAGGCAATTGGGACCTCTGTGAATTGGAGGCAGGTCGGATTTATTTAGTGATTGCCCAGGCTATGTATGTAGAAAGGCCCCTGTCCCAACTAATTCGTTGGATATAAAATATAGAAAACTTGGAGGAATCAAAAAACAAACAGAGGAAGGCGGTGCTGGGGGCCTGGCTCATGGGGGAGGAGGCAGCCCTGGCCTAGGTGCCCAAAGCCCTGGGCTCCATCCTCTGTACTGCAGAGGTGCTGCAAGTAAGCAGATGGGTTGGGGGGGGGGGAGAGGCTGCTTCCTACATGCTTCTCTCCAGAGTAGCCCGTCCTCGGCTGGCCCTTTTCAGCTTTCTGAGGGAAGGAACTCCATTCTCATGTGTCGTTTTAGCTTATTCGATTTGACGTCCCTTTGTCATTTGGTTTTATTTTATCTGGTAGCCAGCCCGCCTTATGTATGTATGTATGTATGTATGTATGTATGTATGTATGTATGTATGTATGGGTCATCGTCCGGTCCCAGAGTACCTGGCCCCCTCACACAGACACACATACATCCATGCAGGCAAAACCAGCAAGGCACATGAAAATAAATTAATCTAAAAGAAACGTGAACATAATTGACACTCGAGAGCTGGAAAGTGGAGGAGCAGCCCCCAACCCTTATGCGTTTGAAAATGAACCCCGTGTTGGACATGAGGAAACAAAAAATCCAGTCTGGGAGCCTCATAAAATCCCCGGCCCTGCTTGCTTTTGTTAGTTTTTTTGTGTTTTGTGGGTCGGTTTTTCAAGACCGGGTCTGTTTGTGTGATCCTGGCTGTCCTGGAGCTAGCTCTGTAGACCATGCTGGCCTTCAAATCACAGAGATCAAGCTTTCCTCCAAGTCAGAGTATCAGCCTGCCTCCGCCTCCCAAGTGCTAGGGTTAAAATCCAACATCACCACTGCGCAATTAAGTTTTGCTTTTCTTTCCTCCTTCCTCCCTCCTTCCCTCCCTCTCTCCCTCCCTTCCTCCTTCCCTCTCTGCTTCCCTTCCTTTCCACTCCATATAATCCAAAGCCTCTGTCCTCCCTATACAATTAAAATTAAAATAATTAACTAACCTGACACAAATGAATAAAAAGCAAAGGGAACCTGGCCTGGGGGATGAGATGAAGCTACAGATGTTGGTTAGGGAACCTGAGATAGTCTAGGGTTCTGACCTCAGCAGTGTGTGTGTACACTGTGATTCATTGCAGGTCTACACAACAGAGCAAGTTCTGGTGGTGGTGTTGGGAGTTGGGGTAGTAGGAAAGAAGCCTACTTAGCACACTAAAGGCATGTGTTAACAGCACCAGGCTCCTTTTCTTCTTAAACAAAAGACACCCGACTCAGGCCTGGAGAGATGGAATATCTGGAATTTCCAGAAATCACATGGTGGGATCTGGCGCCCTCTTCTGACGACAGCTTGTACATTCAGATAGAGTGCTCATGGACATAAAATAAGTAACATAAATGTTATTATTTATTATTATTATTATTATTAATTTTTTTGAGACAGGGTTTCTCTGTATAGTCTTCGCTGTCCTGCAACTCACTCTGTAGACCTGGCTGTCCTGGAACACACAGAGATTCACCTGCCTATGCCTCCCAAGTGCTTGGATTCGAGGTGTGCACCACCACCACCACCACCACCACCAGGCCGTCGATCTTGTTTTAAAGAATCAAAGGAATCAGAGGGCAGTGACCTGCCATTTCCACTTCAAGATATGTTTTCTCCTCCACTTCTAAGAGAGTTCAGTGATCATGAAAGACAGAGACAGCACTCTGAGGGCACATCTAATGAATAGTAGAGAGAATCCTATTTAACCACAATTGGCAGGAGCTTTTCATTAGCCTGAAGCTGCTGCTGGGGAAAAAAGAAAAAACAAACAAACAAACAAACAAAAAACAAAACACGGGTGGTGGGATTGTGGCCTGATTGCCCTCTTTTTCCAGCTAGCTGCTGATTACACAGGAAGGGGGTAGCACACCCAGTTCATGCAGCACTGAGAGCATGTATCCGAGGGCTTGCCCTTCCACTCAGATCCCCATGCCTGCTGTCCCTTGCTTTTTGTTTTATTCCAAGTTAATTATAATTCTTTTAAAATTCTACCTTTTTTATCCCTCCCTCCCTCCCTCCTTCCTTCCTTCCTTCAATCTCTTCTTTCTTTCTTTCTTTCTTTCTTTCTTTCTTTCTTTCTTTCTTTCCTTCTTTCTTCTTTTAGGTTCTGGGCCTCTAGAGGCCTTGAAAACACAGAGAACAACAACAACAACAACAACAACAAAAAAAAAAACAACGACAGAATTTGCACAGTTTGTCACATGGTGGCTTCCATCTTGGTAAGGTCACTGGGTAAGATGGCTGCCATCCTCTTGAATGCTTCCATGTTGGTGAGGTCAACAGGCCATTCTGAAAAGTTTAGAACTGGGATCGATCCACCCCTCACTCCCCAAGCAGGCATACAGGCTCACATGCACATGCATGAGCATATGTGTACATGCGTGAATACATTTTGAAATTAAACTAAATGTACAGTAAAGTTAACAGGAGAAGAATTTAAAAGCAGACAGAGAGAAAAATGTTCCCGGAGTTTTATTTTATTTTTTGATTTCTTGAGACAGGTTTTTTTCAGTATAACAGTCCTGGCTGTCCTGGAACTCGCTTTGTAGACCAGGCTAGCCTCAGAGTCACACAGATCCACCTACATCTGCTTCCAAAGTGCTGGGATTAAAGGTGAGCACAATACTCACCTGGCTATAAATCTTTTTTTTAATTAAAGAATCAAGCAAATCAGAGGGCAGTGGCCTGTCCTCCACCAACCCCCACCCCATGCACCTTGTGTGCATAACCAGAGACATGTAAATACGTTTTTGAGATTAAACTAAATGTACAATAAAATAACATAATTAAAATTAAGAAAGTAAACATGCCTTTAATCCCAGCACTCGGAGGCAGAGCCAGGTGGATCTCTGTGAGTTGGAGGGCAGCCTGCTCTACAGCAGAGTGAATTTCAGGAACTCTGTCTCAAAAACCTTTTTGGTTTTTTGGCTTTATTATTATTTTTGGTTTGTTTCATTTTTTTTCCTTTTGTGTTGTTGTTGTTGTTGTTTCCTAAGAAGCGTTAATCTAGATATGGCCCGTGTGTGTAGGAATCACAGTTTAATCACAGTGTGTGTGTGTGTGTGTGTGTGTGTGTGTGTGTGTGTGTGTGTGTGTCCATGGCCCAAGCCTATACTATTTTTTGGTTAGACACTCCTGGAGTTACAGAAGAGACAGAGTGTACCAGTGTCATCCTGGCTGACATGGTTTCTCTGAGTAACAGTTCTGGCTGTTCTGGCTGCCCTAGAACTCACTGAGACCCGAATGCCTCTGCCTCCCTAGTGCTGGCATTAAAGGAAGGCCTGTGCCAATAAGACCTGGCAATTTCACCTTCTGATGTAGTTATGTATTTTTGGTTGTATTATGGAGTCATCCTGTCTGTCCTGGAACTAGCTCTGCAGACCAGGCTGGGCCCCAGCTCACAGGCATACACGGAGACACATCAATACATGTTTGAGATTAAACTAAACATACAATAAAATAATATAAGAAATAAGAAATTAAACATGCCTTTAATCCCAGCACTCAGGAGGCAAAGGCAGTTGGAACTCTGTGAGTTTGAGGTCAGCCTGGTCTACAAAGTGAGCTCCAGAACAGCCTCCAAAGCTACAGAGACACCCTGTCTCGGGAGAAAAAAAAAAAAAACCCAAAAGCAAACAAACAAACAAACAAACAAATATTTAAAATATATGGGGTTGGGGATTTAGCTCAGTGGTAGAGTGCTTGCTTAGCCCTGGGTTCCGTCCCCAGCTCTGGCAAAAAAATAAAAATAAAATTAAATTAAAATTAAAATGAAATAGAAAAAAATTGTAAAATATAAATGAGCCCTGGGATGGGTAGTGGTGGTAGTGTATTAGTGTATCCTTAAATCACAGTTTCGGGAGCCAGAGAGCTCACAGAGATAAGATTGCCTCTGCCTCTGGAGTGAGTGCTAGGATTACAAGCATACATCACCACAGACTGGCTAATTTTACTTTTGGAGTGTGTGTGTGTGTATGTGTGTGTGTGTGTGTGTGTGTGTGTGTGTGTGTGTGTGTGTGTATGTGTGTGTATGTGTGTGTGTGTGTGTGTCTGTCTGTCTGTCTGGCTATCTATGGGATTATAATTTCTTAAATTATGCCCATCTTTCTTTCCAGCTCCTTAGGCTGCCTGGTCTCTGGGGTATTTATTTATTTATTTATTTATTTATTTATTTATTTGTTTGTTTGTTTGTTTGTTGGCTTTATTATTATTATTATTATTTTTGGTTTGTTTCATTTTTTTTGGTTTTGTTTTTTTTTTTTCTTTTGTGTTGTTGTTTCCTAAGCAGAGTTAATCTAGATATGGCTGGTGTGGGTAGGAATCACAGTTCTTTTGTTCTGAGCAAGTTCACTGTTTGTGCACTATTGGAAAGACTGAAAGCAGAAACATGCTTCTTGCTCCAAAGCAGAGTGTGTTTCATGGATGGGAACTCTATTTTGAATTTCCCTTCAGAAACAGAGTTAAATCCTGTGCTGTCAGTCTTCCTACAGGTAACAGTTCATTTCTGGTAAACCCAGTCACTCTTGGGATCACATGAAGATACAAACATTTCTAACCAGCAATAGCAGAGCATTGGCTGAAAGAGGAGCTGTGGTTTATAGCAGTTTTGTAAGCAGAGTTGAACTAGGTAGGGTCTGTATGTGTAGGAAACACAGTTCTTTGGTTCTGTGCACGCTCAGCTTTCCTGCTGTATTGGAAACTCTGGAAAGCAGGAGCGTGCTTCTTGCTCCAGAAGCAGAGTGTCTTTCTAGTAAGGAAAATCTGGGTTCAATTTCCCTTCGAAAACAGAGTTTATTCCCATACTGTGTGTCTTCCTTCCTTTCTTCCGTCCTTCCTTCCTTCCTTCCTTCCTTCCTTCCTTCCTTCCTTCCTTCTTCTTCTTCTTTTTTTAAATTTCCTATAACATCTTCTGATCATGGTTTGATTTCCCACAACTCCTTCCAGGTTCTCTCCACCAACCCAGTCAAATCCACCTGAGGTCTGTGGTGTGTGTGGTTCATATACTCAGTAGTGAGATTCTGTTGCAGTGAGAGTCAGGAATTTTTAGTTTGTTTGTTTGTTTGTTACAGAGTGGTAGGATTAAAGGCGTGCACCACCACCCACCACCATCTGATGAGAAAACCTATCTTGAAAAACATATATGAAATTGGGCACCTAAATCTTAGTTAGTTTTTTTTTTTTTTTTTTTAAAGTGGGAAGTTAGAGCTAGAAGTGTACTCATAGGACTGATTTCATTGTGTGCCAGGGGTTGTGTGTGTTTTCATTTTCTTGAGGGATTTTCTCTCTCTCTCTCTCTCTCTCTCTCTCTCTCTCTCTCTGTCTGTCTGTCTCTGTCTCTCTCTCTGTCTCTCTCTCCTCTCTCTGTCCCTCTCTCTCCAGATTTCTGTTTTCTCCCATTCATTCCTCATGCCGAGATAAATGAGGGGTTGGTTGGATCTCCAGCACCATGGGCCCTGATGTCCACATCTATCCTCTGGGGTCATCTGGCAGGACTGTGATACACAGAGTTTATTTCGTTTTGTTTTTCGAGACGGGTTTTCTCCATGTAATTTTGGTGTAGACCAGGCTGGCCTAAAGGTGTGCTGGAATTTTAAAGGCATGGGCCACCAACACCCTGCCTTGACTCAGCACAGCCTTGACAGGCTAGAAAAGTTCAAGTTCTAATCTCTTGACCTTGTGCCAGAAGCTTTAGGGAAGAAAGAATCCAGGGTGAGCCCACACACAGCTCCACTTGCCTGCTTACATATGCATATCTGTTGCCTTCCAGTTAAGCATTACTTTCTTGTTAGAATTGGGGAAAACCTTCATGGCTGATTTAAATTCAGTCATTTTCAGGTTTTTTTGGAGGGGGACAGAACAACTTTTTTGGGTTTACATCATATTTTAACTTTTTTTTTTTTTTTTTTTTAGACAGGAGGGCCTATCTGTGCTCCTGACAAATTATCCCACTGCATGGCCCAGGGCTTCTTTCGGAGCACTGCCATCAAAGTACTGAGCTACTCCAAATTATTTTTAATAATATGCTGCTGCTGCTGCTGCTGCTGCTGCTCCTGCTGCTGCTGCCACTGCTGCTGTTGCTACTGCTGATGCTGCAATTACATAGCACAAACAGGGAGACAAGCACAAAAATGGTGCTTTCTCAAAGATCAAAGGGGACTTCTCTGTTGGGGAACGGGGGTTGGAGGCGCTTTACATAGAAGGGTGTTGAGTCTCCTGTGTATTGAATGATGCACTCATTTTTAAAAAAAATTGTAGTTGGTTGTGGGACACTGTGGTCGCTGGGAATTGAACTCAAGAAACACCTCTGGGAAAGCAGCCTGTGTGTGTGTGTGTGTGTGTGTGTGTGTGTCTGTGTGTGTCTGTCTGTCTGTCTGTCTGCCTTTCTAGGGGATTATAATTTCTTAAGTTACTCCCATCTTTCTTTCCAGTTCCTTAGGCTCTCTGGTCTCTGGACCATTTGTATTTTTGGGTTTTTGGTTTGTTTGTTTGTTTCATTTTTTGGGGGGGTTGTTGTTGTTCATTTTCCCTGTCTGTAAATATACATAATTTGCCTGCCACGTGTAGTGGTGCAGCCTTTAATCATTCAGGAGGGACAGGCTGGAGGATCTGGGTGAGTTTGAGGCCAGCCTGCTGTACAGCAGAGTGAGTTTCAGGAACTCTGTCTCAAAAACCCTGTCTTGAAAAAGCAAATTTTAAAAATTAATAAATACATAGATAGATAGATAGATAGATAGATAGATAGATACATACATACATACATACATGCATGCATACATGCATGCATAAGTAAATAAAAGAGGCCTGACTACCTTAGAGTTGCCTGGACCCCGGGGCCTACCCCTTCCCTCATAAATCAGATCCCCAGCACTGCTGTCTGTTGTTTGTTTCATTCCAAGTGAATTATATTTTTTTTTATGTTTATGTTTATTGATTTAATTTTAACTTTTTTTTTCTGGTTATTGCTGTTTTTTGAGAGACAGGGTCTATCTGTGTCATGCTGCCTCTCCTGGAAGTGTCTCTCTCACTGCGTGCGTGCGTGCGTGCGTGCGTGCGTGTGTGTGTCTGTGTCTGTGTCTGTGTCTGTGTCTGTGTCTGTGTGTCTGTGTGTGTCTGTGTGTGTCTGGGTCTGGGTCTGGGTCTCTGTGTGTATGTATGTATGTATATCTATCTGCATACAGGAGTATAAGTTCCTAAGTTGAGTTCTGTCATCATGAAAGAAAGAGACAGGACACCGAGGGCACATAAAATCAGCAGAGAATCATATTTAGCCCTGGTTTGCAAGAACCTTTTATTAGCCTAAATACTGCTGGAATAATCAAGAAAAAGTCCAGGCCTCAGGGGTGGGTGGAAGCGAGGCTGATCTCCATCTTTTCAGCTACTTAGGGTCTCTAGACCTTCTGTTTCCTTTTGTTTTATGTGTGTTGTTGTTTTCACCGGTCTGTAAATACACATTTCTTGCCCGCTGGTGAGGTGGAGGTGTATGCCTTTCATCCCAGAATTCAGGAAGCAGAGGGGCGTTGTGTTTTCTTTCTTTCTGTCTGTCTTTCAGCCTTTCTTTCTTTCTGTCTGTCTTTCTTCCTTTTTTCTTTTAAGTTCTGGGCCTCTAGAGGCCTTGAAAACACAGAGAACAAAAAGAAAAAAAACAAACAGAATTTCCACAGTTTGTCACATGGTGGCTTCCATCTTGGTGAGGTCACCGGGTAAGATGGCTGCCATCCTCTTGAATGCTTCCATGTTGGTGAGGTCAATGGGCCATTCTGAAAAGTTTAGAACTGTGACCGATCCACCCCTCACCGCCCCCTCCCCCCAAGTAGGCCTACATGCTCACATGCACATGCATGAGCATACGTGTACATGCATGAATACGTTTTGAAATTAAACTAAATGTACAGTAAAGTTAACAGGAGAAGAATTTAAAAGCAGACAGAGAGAAAAATGTTCCCGGAGTTTTATTTTATTTTTTGATTTCTTGAGACAGGTTTTTTTCAGTATAACAGTCCTGGCTGTCCTGGAACTCGCTTTGTAGACCAGGCTAGCCTCAGAGTCACACAGATCCACCTACATCTGCTTCCAAAGTGCTGGGATTAAAGGTGAGCACAATACTCACCTGGCTATAAATCTTTTTTTTAATTAAAGAATCAAGCAAATCAGAGGGCAGTGGCCTGTCCTCCACCAACCCCCACCCCATGCACCTTGTGTGCATAACCAGAGACATGTAAATACGTTTTTGAGATTAAACTAAACGTACAATAAAATAACATAATAAATAAGAAAGTAAACATGCCTTTAATCCCAGCACTCGGAGGCAGAGCCAGGTGGATCTATGTGAGTTTGAGGCCAGCATGCTCTACAGCAGAGTGAGTTTCAGGAACTCTGTCTCAAAAACCCTGTCTTGAAAAAGCAAATTTTAAAAATTAATAAATACATAGATAGATAGATAGATAGATAGATAGATAGATACATACATACATACATACATACATACATACATACATACATACATGCATAAGTAAATAAAAGAGGCCTGACTACCTTAGAGTTGCCTGGACCCCGGGGCCTACCCCTTCCCTCATAAATCAGATCCCCAGCACTGCTGTCTGTTGTTTGTTTCATTCCAAGTGAATTATATTTTTTTATGTTTATGTTTATTGATTTAATTTTAACTTTTTTTTTCTGGTTATTGCTGTTTTTTGAGAGACAGGGTCTATCTGTGTCATGCTGCCTCTCCTGGAACTGTCTCTCTCACTGCGTGTGTGTGTGTGTGTGTGTGTGTGTGTGTGTGTGTGTGTGTGTGTGTGTGTTGCTGTTGTTGTTGTTGTTGTTGTGGCTTCCCTGTCCCCTGTCTTGTACATATACATTACTTGCCTGCTGGTGAGATGTAGGTGAATACCTTTAATCACAGCTGTCAGGAGTGCGTGCACACGCAGGTATACGCAGGTACACATAAACAAATTTTGAAATTAAGCTCAATGTACAATAAAGTAAGAGAAGAAGAAATTAAAAACAGATGTAGTGAAAAACGTTCCCAGGGTTACAGAGCTAAAAGGAAGCTTGGTGTGGTTGGGGCACGCCTCGAATCCCATCATGCAGGAGACAGAGGCAATTGGGACCTCTGTGAATTGGAGGCAGGTCGGATTTATTTAGTGATTGCCCAGGCTATGTATGTAGAAAGGCCCCTGTCCCAACTAATTCGTTGGATATAAAATATAGAAAACTTGGAGGAATCAAAAAACAAACAGAGGAAGGCGGTGCTGGGGGCCTGGCTCATGGGGGAGGAGGCAGCCCTGGCCTAGGTGCCCAAAGCCCTGGGCTCCATCCTCTGTACTGCAGAGGTGCTGCAAGTAAGCAGATGGGTTGGGGGGGGGGAGAGGCTGCTTCCTACATGCTTCTCTCCAGAGTAGCCCGTCCTCGGCTGGCCCTTTTCAGCTTTCTGAGGGAAGGAACTCCATTCTCATGTGTCGTTTTAGCTTATTCGATTTGACGTCCCTTTGTCATTTGGTTTTATTTTATCTGGTAGCCAGCCCGCCTTATGTATGTATGTATGTATGTATGTATGTATGTATGTATGTATGTATGTATGTATGGGTCATCGTCCGGTCCCAGAGTACCTGGCCCCCTCACACAGACACACATACATCCATGCAGGCAAAACCAGCAAGGCACATGAAAATAAATTAATCTAAAAGAAACGTGAACATAATTGACACTCGAGAGCTGGAAAGTGGAGGAGCAGCCCCCAACCCTTATGCGTTTGAAAATGAACCCCGTGTTGGACATGAGGAAACAAAAAATCCAGTCTGGGAGCCTCATAAAATCCCCGGCCCTGCTTGCTTTTGTTAGTTTTTTTGTGTTTTGTGGGTCGGTTTTTCAAGACCGGGTCTGTTTGTGTGATCCTGGCTGTCCTGGAGCTAGCTCTGTAGACCATGCTGGCCTTCAAATCACAGAGATCAAGCTTTCCTCCAAGTCAGAGTATCAGCCTGCCTCCGCCTCCCAAGTGCTAGGGTTAAAATCCAACATCACCACTGCGCAATTAAGTTTTGCTTTTCTTTCCTCCTCCCTCCCTCCCTCCCTCCCTCCCTTCCTCCTTCCCTCTCTGCTTCCCTTCCTTTCCACTCCATAGAATCCAAAGCCTCTGTCCTCTCTATACAATTAAAATTAAAATAATTAACTAACCTGACACAAATGAATAAAAGCAAAGGGAACCTGGCCTGGGGGATGAGATGAAGCTACAGATGTTGGTTAGGGAACCTGAGATAGTCTAGGGTTCTGACCTCAGCAGTGTGTGTGTACACTGTGATTCATTGCAGGTCTACACAACAGAGCAAGTTCTGGTGGTGGTGTTGGGAGTTGGGGTAGTAGGAAAGAAGCCTACTTAGCACACTAAAGGCATGTGTTAACAGCACCAGGCTCCTTTTCTTCTTAAACAAAAGACACCCGACTCAGGCCTGGAGAGATGGAATATCTGGAATTTCCAGAAATCACATGGTGGGATCTGGCGCCCTCTTCTGACGACAGCTTGTACATTCAGATAGAGTGCTCATGGACATAAAATAAGTAACATAAATGTTATTATTTATTATTATTATTATTATTAATTTTTTTGAGACAGGGTTTCTCTGTATAGTCTTCGCTGTCCTGCAACTCACTCTGTAGACCTGGCTGTCCTGGAACACACAGAGATTCACCTGCCTATGCCTCCCAAGTGCTTGGATTCGAGGTGTGCACCACCACCACCACCACCACCACCAGGCCGTCGATCTTGTTTTAAAGAATCAAAGGAATCAGAGGGCAGTGACCTGCCATTTCCACTTCAAGATATGTTTTCTCCTCCACTTCTAAGAGAGTTCAGTGATCATGAAAGACAGAGACAGCACTCTGAGGGCACATCTAATGAATAGTAGAGAGAATCCTATTTAACCACAATTGGCAGGAGCTTTTCATTAGCCTGAAGCTGCTGCTGGGGAAAAAAGAAAAAACAAACAAACAAACAAACAAACAAACAAAAAACAAAACACGGGTGGTGGGATTGTGGCCTGATTGCCCTCTTTTTCCAGCTAGCTGCTGATTACACAGGAAGGGGGTAGCACACCCAGTTCATGCAGCACTGAGAGCATGTATCCGAGGGCTTGCCCTTCCACTCAGATCCCCATGCCTGCTGTCCCTTGCTTTTTGTTTTATTCCAAGTTAATTATAATTCTTTTAAAATTCTACCTTTTTTATCCCTCCCTCCCTCCCTCCTTCCTTCCTTCCTTCAATCTCTTCTTTCTTTCTTTCTTTCTTTCTTTCTTTCTTTCTTTCTTTCTTTCTTTCTTTCTTTCTTTCCTTCTTTCTTCTTTTAGGTTCTGGGCCTCTAGAGGCCTTGAAAACACAGAGAACAACAACAACAACAACAACAACAACAAAAAAAAACAACGACAGAATTTGCACAGTTTGTCACATGGTGGCTTCCATCTTGGTAAGGTCACTGGGTAAGATGGCTGCCATCCTCTTGAATGCTTCCATGTTGGTGAGGTCAACAGGCCATTCTGAAAAGTTTAGAACTGGGATCGATCCACCCCTCACTCCCCAAGCAGGCATACAGGCTCACATGCACATGCATGAGCATATGTGTACATGCGTGAATACATTTTGAAATTAAACTAAATGTACAGTAAAGTTAACAGGAGAAGAATTTAAAAGCAGACAGAGAGAAAAATGTTCCCGGAGTTTTATTTTATTTTTTGATTTCTTGAGACAGGTTTTTTTCAGTATAACAGTCCTGGCTGTCCTGGAACTCGCTTTGTAGACCAGGCTAGCCTCAGAGTCACACAGATCCACCTACATCTGCTTCCAAAGTGCTGGGATTAAAGGTGAGCACAATACTCACCTGGCTATAAATCTTTTTTTTTAATTAAAGAATCAAGCAAATCAGAGGGCAGTGGCCTGTCCTCCACCAACCCCCACCCCATGCACCTTGTGTGCATAACCAGAGACATGTAAATACGTTTTTGAGATTAAACTAAATGTACAATAAAATAACATAATTAAAATTAAGAAAGTAAACATGCCTTTAATCCCAGCACTCGGAGGCAGAGCCAGGTGGATCTCTGTGAGTTGGAGGGCAGCCTGCTCTACAGCAGAGTGAATTTCAGGAACTCTGTCTCAAAAACCTTTTTGGTTTTTTGGCTTTATTATTATTTTTGGTTTGTTTCATTTTTTTTCCTTTTGTGTTGTTGTTGTTGTTGTTTCCTAAGAAGCGTTAATCTAGATATGGCCCGTGTGTGTAGGAATCACAGTTTAATCACAGTGTGTGTGTGTGTGTGTGTGTGTGTGTGTGTGTGTGTGTGTGTGTGTGTCCATGGCCCAAGCCTATACTATTTTTTGGTTAGACACTCCTGGAGTTACAGAAGAGACAGAGTGTACCAGTGTCATCCTGGCTGACATGGTTTCTCTGAGTAACAGTTCTGGCTGTTCTGGCTGCCCTAGAACTCACTGAGACCCGAATGCCTCTGCCTCCCTAGTGCTGGCATTAAAGGAAGGCCTGTGCCAATAAGACCTGGCAATTTCACCTTCTGATGTAGTTATGTATTTTTGGTTGTATTATGGAGTCATCCTGTCTGTCCTGGAACTAGCTCTGCAGACCAGGCTGGGCCCCAGCTCACAGGCATACACGGAGACACATCAATACATGTTTGAGATTAAACTAAACATACAATAAAATAATATAAGAAATAAGAAATTAAACATGCCTTTAATCCCAGCACTCAGGAGGCAAAGGCAGTTGGAACTCTGTGAGTTTGAGGTCAGCCTGGTCTACAAAGTGAGCTCCAGAACAGCCTCCAAAGCTACAGAGACACCCTGTCTCGGGAGAAAAAAAAAAAAACCCAAAAGCAAACAAACAAACAAACAAACAAATATTTAAAATATATGGGGTTGGGGATTTAGCTCAGTGGTAGAGTGCTTGCTTAGCCCTGGGTTCCGTCCCCAGCTCTGGCAAAAAAATAAAAATAAAATTAAATTAAAATTAAAATGAAATAGAAAAAAATTGTAAAATATAAATGAGCCCTGGGATGGGTAGTGGTGGTAGTGTATTAGTGTATCCTTAAATCACAGTTTCGGGAGCCAGAGAGCTCACAGAGATAAGATTGCCTCTGCCTCTGGAGTGAGTGCTAGGATTACAAGCATACATCACCACAGACTGGCTAATTTTACTTTTGGAGTGTGTGTGTGTGTATGTGTGTGTGTGTGTGTGTGTGTGTGTGTGTGTGTGTGTGTGTGTATGTGTGTGTATGTGTGTGTGTGTGTGTGTCTGTCTGTCTGTCTGGCTATCTATGGGATTATAATTTCTTAAATTATGCCCATCTTTCTTTCCAGCTCCTTAGGCTGCCTGGTCTCTGGGGTATTTATTTATTTATTTATTTATTCATTTATTTATTTATTTATTTATTTGTTTGTTTGTTGGCTTTATTATTATTATTATTATTTTTGGTTTGTTTCATTTTTTTTGGTTTTGTTTTTTTTTTTCTTTTGTGTTGTTGTTTCCTAAGCAGAGTTAATCTAGATATGGCTGGTGTGGGTAGGAATCACAGTTCTTTTGTTCTGAGCAAGTTCACTGTTTGTGCACTATTGGAAAGACTGAAAGCAGAAACATGCTTCTTGCTCCAAAGCAGAGTGTGTTTCATGGATGGGAACTCTATTTTGAATTTCCCTTCAGAAACAGAGTTAAATCCTGTGCTGTCAGTCTTCCTACAGGTAACAGTTCATTTCTGGTAAACCCAGTCACTCTTGGGATCACATGAAGATACAAACATTTCTAACCAGCAATAGCAGAGCATTGGCTGAAAGAGGAGCTGTGGTTTATAGCAGTTTTGTAAGCAGAGTTGAACTAGGTAGGGTCTGTATGTGTAGGAAACACAGTTCTTTGGTTCTGTGCACGCTCAGCTTTCCTGCTGTATTGGAAACTCTGGAAAGCAGGAGCGTGCTTCTTGCTCCAGAAGCAGAGTGTCTTTCTAGTAAGGAAAATCTGGGTTCAATTTCCCTTCGAAAACAGAGTTTATTCCCATACTGTGTGTCTTCCTTCCTTTCTTCCGTCCTTCCTTCCTTCCTTCCTTCCTTCCTTCCTTCCTTCCTTCCTTCTTCTTCTTCTTTTTTTAAATTTCCTATAACATCTTCTGATCATGGTTTGATTTCCCACAACTCCTTCCAGGTTCTCTCCACCAACCCAGTCAAATCCACCTGAGGTCTGTGGTGTGTGTGGTTCATATACTCAGTAGTGAGATTCTGTTGCAGTGAGAGTCAGGAATTTTTAGTTTGTTTGTTTGTTTGTTACAGAGTGGTAGGATTAAAGGCGTGCACCACCACCCACCACCATCTGATGAGAAAACCTATCTTGAAAAACATATATGAAATTGGGCACCTAAATCTTAGTTAGTTTTTTTTTTTTTTTTTTTAAGTGGGAAGTTAGAGCTAGAAGTGTACTCATAGGACTGATTTCATTGTGTGCCAGGGGTTGTGTGTGTTTTCATTTTCTTGAGGGATTTTCTCTCTCTCTCTCTCTCTCTCTCTCTCTCTCTCTCTCTCTCTGTCTGTCTGTCTCTGTCTCTCTCTCTGTCTCTCTCTCCTCTCTCTGTCCCTCTCTCTCCAGATTTCTGTTTTCTCCCATTCATTCCTCATGCCGAGATAAATGAGGGGTTGGTTGGATCTCCAGCACCATGGGCCCTGATGTCCACATCTATCCTCTGGGGTCATCTGGCAGGACTGTGATACACAGAGTTTATTTCGTTTTGTTTTTCGAGACGGGTTTTCTCCATGTAATTTTGGTGTAGACCAGGCTGGCCTAAAGGTGTGCTGGAATTTTAAAGGCATGGGCCACCAACACCCTGCCTTGACTCAGCACAGCCTTGACAGGCTAGAAAAGTTCAAGTTCTAATCTCTTGACCTTGTGCCAGAAGCTTTAGGGAAGAAAGAATCCAGGGTGAGCCCACACACAGCTCCACTTGCCTGCTTACATATGCATATCTGTTGCCTTCCAGTTAAGCATTACTTTCTTGTTAGAATTGGGGAAAACCTTCATGGCTGATTTAAATTCAGTCATTTTCAGGTTTTTTTGGAGGGGGACAGAACAACTTTTTTGGGTTTACATCATATTTTAACTTTTTTTTTTTTTTTTTTTAGACAGGAGGGCCTATCTGTGCTCCTGACAAATTATCCCACTGCATGGCCCAGGGCTTCTTTCGGAGCACTGCCATCAAAGTACTGAGCTACTCCAAATTATTTTTAATAATATGCTGCTGCTGCTGCTGCTGCTGCTGCTGCTGCTCCTGCTGCTGCTGCCACTGCTGCTGTTGCTACTGCTGATGCTGCAATTACATAGCACAAACAGGGAGACAAGCACAAAAATGGTGCTTTCTCAAAGATCAAAGGGGACTTCTCTGTTGGGGAACGGGGGTTGGAGGCGCTTTACATAGAAGGGTGTTGAGTCTCCTGTGTATTGAATGATGCACTCATTTTTAAAAAAAATTGTAGTTGGTTGTGGGACACTGTGGTCGCTGGGAATTGAACTCAAGAAACACCTCTGGGAAAGCAGCCTGTGTGTGTGTGTGTGTGTGTGTCTGTGTGTGTCTGTCTGTCTGTCTGTCTGCCTTTCTAGGGGATTATAATTTCTTAAGTTACTCCCATCTTTCTTTCCAGTTCCTTAGGCTCTCTGGTCTCTGGACCATTTGTATTTTTGGGTTTTTGGTTTGTTTGTTTGTTTCATTTTTTGGGGGGGTTGTTGTTGTTCATTTTCCCTGTCTGTAAATATACATAATTTGCCTGCCACGTGTAGTGGTGCAGCCTTTAATCATTCAGGAGGGACAGGCTGGAGGATCTGGGTGAGTTTGAGGCCAGCCTGCTGTACAGCAGAGTGAGTTTCAGGAACTCTGTCTCAAAAACCCTGTCTTGAAAAAGCAAATTTAAAAAATTAATAAATACATAGATAGATAGATAGATAGATAGATACATACATACATACATACATACATACATACATGCATGCATACATGCATGCATAAGTAAATAAAAGAGGCCTGACTACCTTAGAGTTGCCTGGACCCCGGGGCCTACCCCTTCCCTCATAAATCAGATCCCCAGCACTGCTGTCTGTTGTTTGTTTCATTCCAAGTGAATTATATTTTTTTTTATGTTTATGTTTATTGATTTAATTTTAACTTTTTTTTTTCTGGTTATTGCTGTTTTTTGAGAGACAGGGTCTATCTGTGTCATGCTGCCTCTCCTGGAAGTGTCTCTCTCACTGCGTGCGTGCGTGCGTGCGTGCGTGCGTGTGTGTGTCTGTGTCTGTGTCTGTGTCTGTGTCTGTGTCTGTGTCTGTGTGTCTGTGTGTGTCTGTGTGTGTCTGGGTCTGGGTCTGGGTCTCTGTGTGTATGTATGTATGTATATCTATCTGCATACAGGAGTATAAGTTCCTAAGTTGAGTTCTGTCATCATGAAAGAAAGAGACAGGACACCGAGGGCACATAAAATCAGCAGAGAATCATATTTAGCCCTGGTTTGCAAGAACCTTTTATTAGCCTAAATACTGCTGGAATAATCAAGAAAAAGTCCAGGCCTCAGGGGTGGGTGGAAGCGAGGCTGATCTCCATCTTTTCAGCTACTTAGGGTCTCTAGACCTTCTGTTTCCTTTTGTTTTATGTGTGTTGTTGTTTTCACCGGTCTGTAAATACACATTTCTTGCTTGCTGGTGAGGTGGAGGTGTATGCCTTTCATCCCAGAATTCAGGAAGCAGAGGGGCGTTGTGTTTTCTTTCTTTCTGTCTGTCTTTCAGCCTTTCTTTCTTTCTGTCTGTCTTTCTTCCTTTTTTCTTTTAAGTTCTGGGCCTCTAGAGGCCTTGAAAACACAGAGAACAAAAAGGAAAAAACAAAACAAAACAGAATTTGCACAGTTTGTCACATGGTGGCTTCCATCTTGGTGAGGTCACCGGGTAAGATGGCTGCCATCCTCTTGAATGCTTCCATGTTGGTGAGGTCAATGGGCCATTCTGAAAAGTTTAGAACTGTGACCGATCCACCCCTCACCGCCCTCCTCCCAAGCAGGCCTACAGGCTCACATGCACATGCATGAGCATATGTGTACGTGCATGAATACGTTTTGAAATTACACTAAATGTACAGTAAAGTTAACAGGAGAAGAAATTAAAAACACACACAGAGAAAAATGTTCCTGGGGTTTGATTTTATATTTTTAAATTCTTGATTGATTTTTTGACACAGGTTTTTTTCTGTGTAACAGTCCTGGCTGTCCTGGAACTCGCTTTGTAGACCAGGCTAGCGTCAGACTCACACAGATCCGCCTGCATCTGCTTCCAAAGTTCGGGTATTAAATGTGAGCACAATACTCACCTGGCTATAAATGTATTTTTTTAATTAAAGAATCAAACAAAGCGGAGGGCAGTGGCTTGTCCTCCACCAACCCCCACCCCACACACCTTGTGTGCACACACAGGCATACACAGAAACACGTAAATACATTTTTGAGATTAAACTAAAGGTACAATAAAATAACATAATAAATAAGAAAGTAAACATGCCTTTAATCCCAGCACTTGGTAGGCAGAGCCAGGTGGATCTCTGTGAGTTTGAGGCCAGCCTGCTCTACAGCAGAGTGAGTTTCAGGAACTCTGTCTCAAAAACCCTGTCTTGAAAAAGCAAATTTTAAAAATTAATAAATACATAGATAGATAGATAGATAGATAGATAGATAGATACATACATACATACATACATACATACATGCATGCATGCATAAGTAAATAAAAGAGGCCTGACTACCTTAGAGTTGCCTGGACCCCGGGGCCTACCCCTTCCCTCATAAATCAGATCCCCAGCACTGCTGTCTGTTGTTTGTTTCATTCCAAGTGAATTATATATATTTTTTTATGTTTATGTTTATTGATTTAATTTTAACTTTTTTTTTTCTGGTTATTGCTGTTTTTTGAGAGACAGGGTCTATCTGTGTCATGCTGCCTCTCCTGGAACTGTCTCTCCCACTGCGTGCATGTGTGTGTGTGTGTGTGTGTGTGTGTGTGTGTGTTTGTGTGTGTGTGTGTCTGTGTGTGTCTGTGTGTGTCTGGGTCTGTGTCTGGGTCTTTGTGTGTATGTATGTATATCTCTCTGCATACAGGAGTATAAGTTCCTAAGTTGAGTTCTGTCATCATGAAAGAAGGAGACAGGACACCGAGGGCACATAAAATCAGCAGAGAATCATATTTAGCCCCAGTTTGCAAGAACCTTTTATTAGCCTAAATACTGCTGGAATATAATCAAGAAAAAGTCCAGGCCTCAGGGGTGGGTGGAAGTGAGGCTGATCTCCATCTTTTCAGCTACTTAGGGTCTCTAGACCTTCTGTTTCCTTTTGTTTTATGTGTGTTGTTGTTTTTCCCGGTCTGTAAATACACATTTCTTGCTTGCTGGTGAGGTGGAGGTGTATGCCTTTCATCCCAGAATTCAGGAAACAGAGGGGCATTGTGACTTTCTGCCTGTCTTTCAGCCTTTCTTTCTTTCTTCCTTTTTTCTTTAAGTTCTGGGCCTCTAGAGGCCTTGAAAACACAGAGAACAAAAAGAAAAAACAAAACAAAACAGAATTTGCACAGTTTGTCACATGGTGGCTTCCATCTTGGTGAGGTCACCGGGTAAGATGGCTGCTATCCTCTTGAATGCTTCCATGTTGGTGAGGTCAATGGGCCATTCTGAAAAGTTTAGAACTGTGACCGATCCACCCCTCACCGCCCTCCCCCCAAGCAGGCCTACAGGCTCACATGCACATGCATGAGCATACGTGTACATGCATGAATACGTTTTGAAATTACACTAAATGTACAGTAAAGTTAACAGGAGAAGAAATTAAAAACACACACAGAGAAAAATGGTCCTGGGGTTTGATTTTATATTTTTAAATTCTTGATTGATTTTTTGACACAGGTTTTTTTCTGTGTAACAGTCCTGGCTGTCCTGGAACTCGCTTTGTAGACCAGGCTAGCGTCAGACTCACACAGATCCGCCTGCATCTGCTTCCAAAGTTCGGGTATTAAATGTGAGCACAATACTCACCTGGCTATAAATGTATTTTTTTAATTAAAGAATCAAACAAAGCAGAGGGCAGTGGCTTGTCCTCCACCACCCCCCACCCCACACACCTTGTGTGCACACACAGGCATACACAGAGACACGTAAATACATTTTTGAGATTAAACTAAAGGTACAATAAAATAACATAATAAATAAGAAAGTAAACATGCCTTTAATCCCAGCACTCGGAGGCAGAGCCAGGTGGATCTATGTGAGTCTGAGGCCAGCATGCTCTACAGCAGAGTGAGTTTCAGGAACTCTGTCTCAAAAACCCTGTCTTGAAAAAGCAAATTTTAAAAATTAATAAATACATAGAGAGATAGATAGATAGATAGATAGATAGATACATACATACATACATACATGCATAAGTAAATAAAAGAGGCCTGACTACCTTAGAGTTGCCTGGACCCCGGGGCCTACCCCTTCCCTCATAAATCAGATACCCAGCACTGCTGTCTGTTGTTTGTTTCATTCCAAGTGAATTATAATTTTTCATGTTTATGTTTATTGATTTAATTTTAACTTTTTTTTTCTGGTTATTACTGTTTTTTGAGAGACAGGGTCTATCTGTGTCATGCTGCCTCTCCTGGAACCGTCTCTCTCACTGCGTGCGTGCGTGCGTGCGTGCGTGCGTGCGTGCGTGTGTGTGTGTGTGTGTGTGTGTGTGTGTGTGTGTTGCTGCTGTTGTTGTTGTTGTGGCTTCCCTGTCCCCTGTCTTGTACATATACATTACTTGCCTGCTGGTGAGATGTAGGTGAATACCTTTAATCACAGCTGTCAGGAGTGCGTGCACACGCAGGTATACGCAGGTACACATAAACAAATTTTGAAATTAAGCTCAATGTACAATAAAGTAAGAGAAGAAGAAATTAAAAACAGATGTAGTGAAAAACGTTCCCAGGGTTACAGAGCTAAAAGGAAGCTTGGTGTGGTTGGGGCACGCCTCGAATCCCATCATGCAGGAGACAGAGGCAATTGGGACCTCTGTGAATTGGAGGCAGGTCGGATTTATTTAGTGATTGCCAAGGCTATGTATGTAGAAAGGCCCCTGTCCCAACTAATTTGTTGGATATAAAATATAGAAAACTTGGAGGAATCAAAAAACAAACAGAGGAAGGCGGTGCTGGGGGCCTGGCTCATGGGGGAGGAGGCAGCCCTGGCCTAGGTGCCCAAAGCCCTGGGCTCCATCCTCTGTACTGCAGAGGTGCTGCAAGTAAGCAGATGGGTTGGGGGGGGGGAGAGGCTGCTTCCTACATGCTTCTCTCCAGAGTAGCCCGTCCTCGGCTGGCCCTTTTCAGCTTTCTGAGGGAAGGAACTCCATTCTCATGTGTCGTTTTAGCTTATTCGATTTGACGTCCCTTTGTCATTTGGTTTTATTTTATCTGGTAGCCAGCTCACCTTATGTATGTATGTATGTATGTATGTATGGGTCGTTGTCCGGTCCCAGGGTACCTGACCCCCTCACACAGACACACATACATCCATGCAGGCAAAACCAGCAAGGCACATGAAAATAAATTAATCTAAAAGAAACGTGAACATAATTGACACTCGAGAGCTGGAAAGTGGAGGAGCAGCCCCCAACCCTTATGCGTTTGAAAATGAACCCCGTGTTGGACATGAGGAAACAAAAAATCCAGTCTGGGAGCCTCATAAAATCCCCGGCCCTGCTTGCTTTTGTTAGTTTTTTTGTGTTTTGTGGGTCGGTTTTTCAAGACCGGGTCTGTTTGTGTGATCCTGGCTGTCCTGGAGCTAGCTCTGTAGACCATGCTGGCCTTCAAATCACAGAGATCAAGCTTTCCTCCAAGTCAGAGTATCAGCCTGCCTCCGCCTCCCAAGTGCTAGGGTTAAAATCCAACATCACCACTGCGCAATTAAGTTTTGCTTTTCTTTCCTCCTTCCTCCCTCCCTCCCTCCCTCCTTCCCTCCCTCTCTCCCTCCCTTCCTCCTTCCCTCTCTGCTTCCCTTCCTTTCCACTCCATAGAATCCAAAGCCTCTGTCCTCCCTATACAATTAAAATTAAAATAATTAACTAACCTGACACAAATGAATAAAAAGCAAAGGGAACCTGGCCTGGGGGATGAGATGAAGCTACAGATGTTGGTTAGGGAACCTGAGATAGTCTAGGGTTCTGACCTCAGCAGTGTGTGTGTACACTGTGATTCATTGCAGGTCTACACAACAGAGCAAGTTCTGGTGGTGGTGTTGGGAGTTGGGGTAGTAGGAAAGAAGCCTACTTAGCACACTAAAGGCATGTGTTAACAGCACCAGGCTCCTTTTCTTCTTAAACAAAAGACACCCGACTCAGGCCTGGAGAGATGGAATTTCTGGAATTTCCAGAAATCACATGGTGGGATCTGGCGCCCTCTTCTGACGACAGCTTGTACATTCAGATAGAGTGCTCATGGACATAAAATAATTAACACAAATGTTTTTATTTATTTATTAATTATTATTATTATTAATTTTTTAGAGACAGGGTTTCTCTGTATAGTCTTCGCTGTCCTGCAATTGGCAGGAGCTTTTCATTAGCCTGAAGCTCCTGGGGAAAAAAGAAAAAAAAACCAAAACATGGGTGGTGGGATTGTGGCCTGATTGCCCTCTTTTTCCAGCTAGCTACTGATTACACAGGAAGGGGATAGCACACCCAGTCCATGCAGTACTGAGAGGATGGAGCCGAGGGCTTCCCCTTCCACTCAGATCCCCATGCCTGCTGACCCTTGCTTTTTGTTTTATTCCAAGTTAAGTATAATTATCTTTTAAAATTCTACCTTTTTTTTTATCCCTCCCCACTCCCTCCTTCTCTCCCTCCCTCCATCCCTCCCTCCCTCCTTCCTTCATTCAATCTCTTCTTTCCTTCCTTCCTTCCTTCCTTCCTTCCTTCCTTCCTTCCTTCCTTCCTTGATTCCTTCTTGATTATGCCTGCCCACTTCATTGCCTCTGGCCTCTCTAGGCATCTGTACTCAAGTGAGTGAATCCACACACATACACCAGTGAAAATAATAAAAATTATAATGAACACTTCACAGGGCATTAAAAAAAAAGTAAATAAAAGGAACAGAAAACAAAACAGGGCTAGGGATGTTATGCACCACCTAGTGGTGTTGGGTTAGGGACAGAGTTGGTTTAGGGTGTCCAGATCAGTGGCTTCTATTCTCAGCAGTGTAAAAACTGTGGTGTTGCCATCACACACAGACAGAACAAAGCCATTTCTGGTGGTTGTTGTAGGGTAGTAGGGGTAGGATGAGAAGAGAAGTGTAGGTACCGACTGAAAGTTTGTCTCTCTTTCTTCAAATTTTTTCCACCCTAGAGTTTCTTGGTGTAGCCATGCCTGTCCCCTGTAGCCCAGGTGGGCCTCCTACTCTCAGCCTTAGCCTCCAGATTGCTGAGAACATAGGTCTGAGTGATCACCTGTGGCTAAGATTTGGGGTTTCTGTTTTTGTCCATGTATTCTTTGCTCGATGGGACCCAGATCAAATCATAGCAGAAACAAATGTGGGAATCAGTTGTTGCTCTGCCTTATGGTCTATGTGCTCTGTGACCTTCTTTTTCTTTCTTTCTTTCTTTTTTTTTTTTTTTTTGTTGGTTTTTCGAGACAGGGTTTCTTTGTAGCTTTGGAGGCTGTCCTAGAAATCGCTTTGTAAACCATGCTTGCCTCCAAGTCACAGAGGTCCAACTTCCTCTGCCTACCTAATGCTGAGATTACAGGCATGTGCCGCCACCTCACCACCACCACCACCACCACCACCACCACCACCACCACCACCACCCGGGTTTTTTTCTTTTTTCTTTTTTTCCTTTTTTAATCTGTCTGTAAATCCACATTTCTTTTCCGTGTCCCTGGTCTCCCCACCCCCGCCCCACCCCCACCCCCCACCAGAAAAGTAAACTTTCATGGTACTTTTCATGTAAAATGTACTTTCTCTGTCAGGAGAGCTCCTCACAATTCTGCACATGCAAATTGTTTTTAAATTGTGGCCCTTCCAGAGGCTAGGAAACGCAGAGAGTACAAAATGGACCTTGAAAAGTATGTCACGTAGTGCGTTCCATTTCGGTGAGGTCACCAGCCAAGATGGCTTCCATCCTCATGGCTGCTTCCATTTTGGTGAGGTCGATAGCCATGCTGTTGGCTAACCAGAGCTACTGATTAAACTGAATGTACAATAAAGTAACAGAATAAATGAGAAATTAAAAACAGACACAGAGGAAAAAAAATGTTCCTGGAGTTACAGAAATAGAAGGAAGCCCGGTGTGGTGGTGCACGCCTTTAATCCTGTCATTCAGGAAACAGAGAGGTAGGTGCACGCCTTTAATCCCAGCACTAGGGAAGCAGAGGCCCCTGAGCTGGATCTCTGAGTTCAGATTTGGCCTTGCGCATAGAAAGAGTTTCCAGACAAGTAAGTAAATTCTACACATTGATGAACACGGTCTCAAATCAAATAAAATATAAAAGAGGCCTGAGTTGCGGCTGGACAGATGGCCTAGCGGTTAAGAGCACTGACTGCTCTTCCAGAGGACCTGGGTTCAATCCCCAGTCCCCACATGGCAGCTCACAACTGCCTGTCAACTCCAGTTCCAGGGGACCCTCACTCACACAGACATCCCCACAGGCAAAACACCAATGCACATAAAATAAGAATACATCAATTACTTAACAAGAAAAGAAAAAAAAAAAAGAGGAACGGAGGCCTGAATGGTGCCATGGGCATGGAGGTGCCTGGAGCCCAGGCATTACCCCTTCCCTCATCAATCAGATCGTGTCCCCACTTTTTTCTGTCCTGTCCGTTGCTTTCGTCTGATCCCAGGTGAATTCTATTTGTGTTTATGTCTACTTATGTAATTTAAACTTTTGTTATTGTTTTTGTTTTTTATAGACAGTGCTTTTTTTGTGTACCAGCTCTTGCTCTTGCTGTCCTGGAACTAGCTCTGTAGGCCAGGCTGGCCTCCAGCTTCCATAGATCAGACTGCTTATTAACATCACCACAGTCTGGCTAATTTTACTTTTCTTGTGTGCTTTTGTGTGTGTGTGTGTGAGTGTGTGTGTGTGTGTGTGTGTGTGTGTGTGTGTGTGTGAAAGATCCTGTTTTTAAAATAGGTAGGTAGGTAGGTGGTAGATAGACAGACAGACAGACTGAACAAAGATATACAATCAACTTTGAAAAAACAAATACCGAACAAGGGAAAGCAGAAGACAGTTCAAGGGCTGCCTGGGTTATGTGAGAGACCCTGCGTTTGAAGAAATAGAAGAAATCAGAAGACCATCTTCAGCAACATAGCATGTAGGAGCGAGCCATCCTGGTCTGAAAACAGACAGACAAACAAACGGATAGACGAATGAGTGAGCGAATGAACGAACGAATGAACGAACGAACGAATGATTTTTTTCTGAATCTAGCGAAAAGACTTAAAACAAAACACTGTGACAATGTATTCTCTCTGTAAAGAAAATACAAGTGCTGTTTTAATTTTTGCTCTAACTCGGTATTTAGTCTGAGAACTGGGGGTGGGGGTGGGCGGCGGTGGCGGCAAGGAACCCCAGAACCAAAACCAAACCCCAAGCAGGTGGTGGAATGTCTTTCAAAGGACATCCATCTTAAAAGGCAGGCACATGGAACTGCCCTCGCCGCCTGCCTCCCTCCCTCCCTCCCTGCCTGCCTCCCTCCCTGCCTCCCTCCCTCCCTCCCTGCCTCACAAGGAGTTTGAGCACTGCCATCAAAGTAGTGAGCTACTCCAAATTATTTTAAATATGCTGCTGCTGCTGCTGCTGCTGCTACTGCTGGTGATGCAATTACATAGCACAAACAGGGAGACAAGCACAAAAATGCTGCTTTCTCAAAGATCAAAGGGGACTTCTCTGTTGGGGAATGGGGGGTGGGGTGCTTTATATAGAAGGGTGTTGAGTCTCCTGTGTATTGAATGATGCACTCATTATGCATTTTTTAAAAAAAATTGCAGTAGGTTGTGGGACATTGTGGTCGCTGGGAATTGAACTCCAGAAACACCTCTGGGAAAGCAGCCTGTATGTGTGTGTGTGTGTCTGTGTCTGTTTGTCTGTGTGTGTCTGTGTGTGTCTGTGTCTGTGTCTGGGTCTCTGTGTGTATGTACGTATATCTATCTGCATACAGGAGTATAAGTTCCTAAGTTGAGTTCTGTCATCATGAAAGAAGGAGACAGGACACCGAGGGCACATAAAATCAGCAGAGAATCATATTTAGCCCTGGTTTGCAAGAACCTTTTATTAGCCTAAATACTGCTGGAATAATCAAGAAAAAGTCCAGTCTTCAGGTGTGGGTGGAAGTGAGGCTGATCTCCATCTTTTCAGCTACTTAGGGTCTCTAGACCTTCTGTTTCATTTTGTTTTATGTCTGTTGTTGTTATTCTGTAAATACACATTTCTTGCCTGCTGGTGAGGTGGAGGTGAATGCCTTTCATCCCAGAATTCAGGAAGCAGAGGTGCTTTGTGACCTTCTGTTGTTTTCTTTCTTTCTGTCTTTCATTCTTTCTTTCTTTCTTTCTTTCTTTCTTTCTTTCTTTCTTTCTTTCTTTCTTTCTTTCTTTCCTTCTTTCTTCTTTTAGGTTCTGGGCATCTAGAGGCCTTGAAAACATAGAGAACAACAACAACAAAAAACAAGGACAGAATTTGCACAGTTTGTCACATGGTGGCTTCCATCTTTGTAAGGTCACCGGGTAAGATGGCTGCTATCCTCTTGAATGCTTCCATGTTGGTGAGGTCAACAGGCCATTCTGAAAAATTTAGAACTGGGATCGATCCACCCCTCACTCCCCAAGCAGGCATACAGGCTCACATGCACATGCATGAGCATATGTGTAGATGCATGAATACATTTTGAAATTAAACTAAATGTACAGTAAAGTTAACAGGAGAAGAATTTAAAAAGCAGACAGAGAGAAAAATGTTCCCGGAGTTTTATTTTATTTTTGGATTTCTTGAGACAGGTTTTTTCAGTGTAACAGTCCTGGCTGTCCTGGAACTCGCTCTGTAGACCAGGCTAGCCTCAGAGTCACACAGATCCACCTGCATCTGCTTCCAAAGTGCTGGGATTAAAGGTGAGCACAATACTCACCTGGCTATAAATCTTTTTTTTTTAAATTAAAGAATCAAGCAAATCAGAGGGCAGTGGCCTGTCCTCCACCAACCCCCACCCCATGCCCCTTATGTGCATACCCAGAGACACATGAATACATATTTGAGATTAAACTAAATGTACAATAAAATAACATAATAAATAAGAAATAAAACATACCTTTAATCCCAGCACTCGGAGGCAGAGCCAGGTGGATCTCTGTGAGTTTGTGGCCATCCTGGTCTGCAGAGTTAGCTCCAGGACAGCCTCCAAAGCTACAGAGAATCCCTGTCTTGAAAAACAAACAAACAAACAAACAAACAAACAAACAAACAAAAATGTAAAATAGATGGGGTTGGGGATTTAGCTCAGTGGTAGAGTGCTTGCCTGGCAGGCACAAGGCCCTGGGTTGGGTCCCCAGCTACGGCAAAAAAATTAAAATTAAAATTAAGAAAATAAACATTAAAAAAAAGAACCTAAATGTAAATTATAAAAGAGCTCTGGGATGGGTGGTGGTGGTGGTGGTGTATCCTTTAATCACAGTTTCAGGAGCCAGAGAGCTCACAGAGATATGATTGTCGCTGACTCTGGAGTGCTAGGATTACAAGCATACATCACCACAGACTGGCTAATTTTACTTTTGGAGTGTGTGTGTGTGTGTGTGTGTGTGTGTGTGTGTGTCTGTGTGTGTGTGTATGTGTGTATGTGTGTGTGTGTGACTGTCTGACTGTCTGTCTGCCTTTCTAGGGGATTATAATTTCTTAAGTTACTCCCATCATTCTTTCCAGTTCCTTAGGCTCTCTGTTCTCTGGACCATTTGTCTTTTTGGGTTTTTGGTTTGTTTGTTTGTTTCTTTTTTTTAGGGGGGGTTGTTGTTGTTCATTTTCCCTGTCTGTAAATATTCATAATTTGCCTGCCACGTGTAGTGGTGCAGCCTTTAATCATTCAGGAGGGACAGGCAGGAGGATCTGGGTGAGTTTGAGGTCAGCGTGGTCTACAGCAGAGTGAGTTTCAGGAACTCTGTCTCAAAAACCCTGTCTTGAAAAAGCAAATTTTAAAAATTAATAAATACATAGATAGATAGATAGATAGATAGATAGATAGATACATACATACATACATACATACATACATACATACATGCATAAGTAAATAAAAGAGGCCTGACTACCTTAGAGTTGCCTGGACCCCGGGGCCTACCCCTTCTCTCATAAATCAGATCCCCAGCACTGCTGTCTGTTGTTTGTTTCATTCCAAGTGAATTATATTTTTTTATGTTTATGTTTATTGATTTAATTTTAACTTTTTTTCTGGTTATTGCTGTTTTTTGAGAGACAGGGTCTATCTGTGTCATGCTGCCTCTCCTGGAACTGTCTCTCTCATTGCGCGCACGCGCGTGTGTGTGTGTGTGTGTGTGTGTGTGTGTGTGTGTGTGTGTGTGTGTGTGTTGCTGCTGTTGTTGTTGTTGCTTGCATACAGGAATATAAGTTCCTAAGTTGAGTTCTGACATCATGAGAGAAGGAGACATATTTAGCCCCGGTTTGCAAGAACCTTTTATTAGCCTAAATACTGCTGGAATAATCAAGAAAAAGTCCAGGCCTCAGGGGTGGGTGGAAGTGTGGCTGATCTCCATCTTTTCAGCTACTTAGGACCTCTAGACCTTCTGTTTCCTTTTGTTTTATGTGTGTTGTTGTTTTTCCCGGTCTGTAAATACACATTTCTTGCTTGCTGGTGAGGTGGAGGTGTATGCCTTTCATCCCAGAATTCAGGAAGCAGAGGGGCATTGTGACTTTCTGCCTGTCTTTCAGCCTTTCTTTCTTTCTTCCTTTTTTCTTTTAAGTTCTGGGCCTCTAGAGGCCTTGAAAACACAGAGAACAAAAAGAAAAAACAACAGAATTTGCACAGTTTGTCATATGGTGGCTTCCATCTAGGTGAGGTCACCGGGTAAGATGGCTGCCATCCTCTTGAATGCTTCCATGTTGGTGAGGTCAACGGGCCATTCTGAAAAGTTTAGAACTGTGACCGATCCACCCCTCACCGCTCCCTCCCCCCAAGCAGGCCTACAGGTTCACATGCACATGCATGAGCATATGTGTAGATGCATGAATACATTTTGAAATTAAACTAAATGTACAGTAAAGTTAACAGGAGAAGAAATTAAAAACAGACAGAGAGAAAAAAAATGTTCCCGGAGTTTTATTTTATTTTTTGCTTTCTTGATTGATTTTTTTTTGAAAAAGATTTTTCTGTATAACAGTCCCGGATGTCCTGGAACTCCCTTTGTAGACCATGCTAGCCTCAGAGTCACATCTGCCTCCAAAGTGCTGGGATTAAAGGTGAGCACAATACTCACCTTTTTTTTTAAATAAATAAATCTTTTTTTAAATTAAAGAATCAAACGAATAGGAGGGCAGTGCCCTGTCATCCACCAAACCCCACCCCACACACCTTCTGTGCACACACAGGCATACACGGAGACACATAAATACATTTTTCAGATTAAACTAAACGTACAATAAAATAACATAATAAGTAAGAAAGTAAACATGCCTTTAATCCCAGCAAGGAACCCCACAACCAAAACCAAACCCCAAGCAGGCGGTGAAATGTCTTTCAAAGGACATCCATCTTAAACGGCAGGCACACGGAACTGCCCTTGCCGCCTGCCTCCCTCCTTCCCTGCCTCTCTCCCTCCCTCCCTGCCTCACAAGGAGTTTGGATGCCAACATCCCCTAGTTGTGCCAGCCAGCCCCTCGCCCGCCCCACGTGCTCCGAGGAGTAACAGATCGATCGGTCAGTCACACTCTTTCACATGAAACACTCTCTGTTTTGGAGAGCGATTTGCCTGTTTTCATAGCTTCCTGTCATACTTTCGCTTTGGTAACCTGAGGGTGTTGGCCTGACTCCAGGCTGCATTCAATATGTCCTGGTGTGACCACGACCAACCAGCATTTTTGCCACTTGGCAGAGGTGGTGAGTGCCCTGTCCTGTCCTGTCCTCCACGGACATGATCATGGGAGCACCCTCCAGAGGGTGAGTGAGAGAGCGAGTAAGCCATCTGTGTTGTTTCTTTGAGAGACGGTTGTCGGGAAACACGTATCAGTCACCTTATACCTAGGAGATTAAGGATAACACTGAAGATCACTGACCTCCATTTATATTTTAATTATAGCATGCCATCTAAGCATTATCATTCTCACAATCCTATTCAAGCTGTAGTAGTACCTACTTCTCAGGAGTGGCTCTGTGCAACATTTTTTGGCTTCTTGAAATTCGTTTAGCCTCCTTTGATGATACCATAAATTTTGTGATTCTGAATGTAGCCATTATGAGATCATTAGTTCTGTACCTTGTGAGCTGCCTGTTTTTTCTTTATGGTTCTTAGTTGTTCTTACGTAGAGCTGCTTGCTTAAGTCGTGTTGCGATCAAGAATAATGTGCCTCCGTGTTTCATGTTCCTGGAGTTGCTTCCATGCCAATGGATACCCACATGCTCAAGAAGAGAATTTGATATCGCTGCTGCCATTGTTGCTGTTGTAACAGTGGCGACCACTGCTACTACTGTTTTTAGAATTGCCATTTCATTATTGGTTACTACAGCTAGCACAATGGAGACCCTGGCAGCAAAAGTAGCTACCACAGTTAATTAATCTTTCATTCTATTGGGCATGACAAATGTAAATCAATGGTTATGTGGATTTCAATTGGCCTTGAAAGCCATAAATTTACCAACTCAAGTTCTATTTGCTCTCAGGATACCATCTTACAAGGTTTCCAATTTGCAGTAAGGCTCGTTAAGGACGGGAATGGCTCAGTTGCCTTTAACCTACTGGCTATGGGTGGGTTAAGACTTCTGTTGATCTTTACTGTGTTGAACACACAGATTGCATGCCCAGCACCACTTAGAGATCTTTGGCAACAGTTAACTCTGCAGCTCTCACACAGTTGAGCCTATAAGATAATGAGTATTCAGAGATGGGTAATGCCTGGGGGGTGCTCCCCAACCTAAGACAGAACACCAGTGTGGCCTGGACAGGTGTTTCCATGACGGGTAAGGTGACCTGCTAATGTTGCATGCAACCTAAGTCAGAAGTTCATTTTTGAGTAAAAGGGGGGACCTGTAGGACCCTGGTCCCCGTTTTGGATGACTGTTACATTGCTTGCTGACCTTGACCTTGTTATCTTCCCTATGCGAATTCCACCCTCCTGAATGCTTAAGGGAAGTTCTTTGTCTAGTTATCCATCATATTGGGTATTAACAACTTAGATGCAAAATTGTAAAACATCAGAAGTGGTGTTCGGGACTTAGCTCAGTGGTAGAGCACTTGCTTAGTAAGCGCAAGGCCCAGGGTTCATTCCTCAGTTCAAAAAAAAAATCAGAAGCGAATTTCTGCCATCCAGGGTTATCCCATTGTGCTGTAAGCCTGTATTTAAGACCTCCCTCCTTCAATAAATGGCATTTGGCATTCAAAAAAAAAAAAAAAAAAAAGAAGAGGGCACCAAGATCATGATGGACATATGAAACCCACAGAGACAGCTGAACGGTGTTAGTTGGAGCTCACTGACTGTAGGCTGATACCTCAGGAACCTGCATGCAATCGAACTAGGCCTGCTGAATGTGGGTGACAGCTGTGTGGCTTGATCTGTTTGTGGAGTCCCTGGCAGTAGGACCAGGACTTATTCCAGGCGCATCAACTGGCTTTGTGGAGCCCATTCCCTGTGGTGGGATGGATACCTTTCTCAGCCTTGATACAATGGAGATGGGATAGGCTCTCCTTCCACTTGGTATGCCAGACTTTGTTGACTACCATGGGAGGCCTTACCCACTCGAGGAGTGGATGGGGGTAGAGCGGGAGGGAGGTGACGAGGCAGGAGAAGGGGAGGGAGGGGGAACTGGACTTGGTATGTAAAATGGAAAAAAAATAAATATATTTTTAAAAATGTAAAAAAAGAAAAAATAACTAATAGTTGATACATACACTGAGATTAGCAAAAAAACATTATTATTACATGATTTCTGGTCAGCACTCTGTTATATATAGAAGTGATCAGTACAAAAAAATAAGTAGGTACATACAAAAATTAAAGAAATTATACATCATGTAGCCAGAGTGGTTATCTATAGGATATCGCATACAACTATCAAAGAATATGAATTCTACTGCTCAACCCATGGTAGCCCCTCTAAAACAGACATCATAATGGAACAGAAGAAAAATCTCAATCAATTAGAACAACATGAAGTATCTCTGTGTAAGCCTCAAAGCAATTAAATTTTTCATTCCCTATATCTTAAGGATTAGAGCACAACACTATTACACTTTTGGACCCTCATGAATTTCAGACCATGTAATTACTGATGATTGCTTATAGAATTAGATAAAGTGATCCAGAATATATTGTGGAAATTCAAGAAATCATGAAGTAGTCAAGAATTTTCTAAATAGAAAACAATATTTTTTGGTCTATATTACTTCATTTCCAGATTTATTTTAATATAAAAACCATAATAATTTATTAATACCATCTCTATTGCTGACAAATACAGAAATGTAGATGAACATAGAGTAGGTCCTGCTATTCATTTCCAAGCTTATACTGAATTTCTAAATTTCAAATCAACACTATTCATATGTGAATAGGCTCAGATAATCTAATACACACCTTGGGCAACACATCGACACATTGAGGACATTATTTCACCTGAGATTTTTTTTAGGAATACTTTTTACTAACTAGCTGGCCTCAGGCCACTGCAGGACTGAATTTGCCTTCATGTGGACCCTTGGCCCATGTCAATGCTTCATTCCAACTTACCAGGTTCTTTGAATCCTGTCTGCTCTATAGACCCATTCCAGGAATGTTTGCTTTGGTCAAGGTTGGTGAGTAGCTCTTGTGTTGTTAGAGAATGTCCTGTGCATTAGAAGTGACATATGAAACAGTCTTCATATGTTTTAATACAGTTGGAGTCATAACATCGGATTAAACTCAGAGGAAGAAAAAAATAATGGGAGATCCATATTTGACTTCCTCATTGGAAATACCTTGTTAAATGCTTTAAAATACTGAATGCTTTTTCAGCTTTCTCTCTTCATATATTTATTTTATATTTTTGGTTGTGAAGCTAGCCTTTAACAGCTGAGCCATCTCTCCAGCCCCATACATTTATTTTTTTATTTTAATTACACCAAAGCAGAAATACAAGCAAGTAACATCATGTTGAGATGGGTATAAGTTGCCTGCAGCAATGTATAATACAGGATTGTAAGAATTATATCATGTGCAGGAGAATGGATATAAAAACAAGAATGAGTTACATAAATGGGTGTTATATAACAAAATTCAACCATTTGAAAAAATGATATGTAAGACTCATTAATGCAACATATGCATGTCTCCTAATAACAGTTGATAGAAATTTCAGGGATAAACTACAAATATGTGAAAAAATATAATCTCACCTGTAGAGACCAGGTTGGTGTAGTTCTTCAACTTATCATTGCCAGGAAAAGGTCTCTCTGCAGAGTCCAGGAAACCCAATTCCTCCTGGGTGAAGTCTATGGCCACTTCTTTGAAAGCCACCTGGTTCAGAAAAAAATACTGTTCTAACTTCTATACATTTATGTAATGCTTTGATGGCACAAAGGAAAAATTGTTAAATACATTCTCTTTTCAGTTATTGATACACATTATTTGAATAGTTTTTTGTGAGAGGGAGGGTGGTGTGAAATAAGTGCTAGTGACATGATGGGTAGAGAGGTATGAAATCAACATTAAAGAGGACATTCAGAATGAAATATGCTATGTGATTTTTGCTTTTTGATTCTTGGGTAAGACCAGCATGAAGCTAAGTGAAGGCAATTTCCCTCCCTATAACTCTGGCAGAGTAAAACAGATTAACATACACCAGATATAGAAGTATGATGAGGCCTTTATATATTGTCTGAAAAGGAATATTGAAGAACAGTAGAATTCACATCAAGAAAAGGAACTTGATTTCGATGTCATTCCAGAATTTCTATATGTACATTTCTCTAGTGATATAATGACAAGAAGGGATCCCTCCCTTCCTCTCCATTTCCAAGTTGGACAATAACAAATATATAGTTGAGATTCAAACTGTAATCATAGGGTCTCACAGAGCCTAAAGCAACAAACAGAGAACATACATAGGACTGTCCTAGGCTCTGTACATACATGTAACAGTTTTGTAGCTTATTCTTCTTGTGGGACTCCTAACAGAGGAGGCAGGGGTTGTCTCTGAATCTGTTTCCTGCTTTTCAGATCCTTTTCTAATACTGGGTTGCCTTGTCTAGCCTTAATGGGCAGAAGGTCCCTAGTCTTACAGCATCATGATATGCCATGTTTGGCTAAAATACAAGGGATGTCTCTAATTTTCTTAATAGAAAAAAGAGCAGTGAATGGTGATAAGCAGAGGGATGGTTTGAGAAAGGGACTGTAAGGTGAGGAGCAAGGAAGGAGAGGCTCTAGTCAAGCTGGGGAAATTAATTAAAACAGTTAAAAAAATAATTCTGATTGTTGTTATCCTGAGGCAGGGCCTAATATAGATCACACAGGATATAGGCACACAAGACTATCAGAGCAGATGCAGAAGTTGAATTGTGGCTTGTAAGCCTGAAGCTAATAATTTCTAAATCTAGATCTTCCTTCCTATATATGCATCAGTGAATCAGTGCATAGGAGCTAAAAGGAATGACTTACGCTCCACAGTCATATCCAGAACCAAGTGAACATCTAATATTACTAAATCCTTTAGGAGATTGCATACTGGTTTTATAATGAAAAACATCTGGATTTTCTGATGTGAACTGCTGTTGTCAACTGATTCTTGACCCAAAGCAGTTTGGAGCATGGTACTTCACAGAAAGTTAAAGATATTGAAACCAACCCTCCCATCAACAAATGCTTAGTGATAGCACAATATATTTTTAAGGTTTGTAATTCTTACACATCTTATGAGTGATGCGAGAGTAGGAGAGTTCAGAAACTATGTGGAAGGATAATGACTCTAGGCAAAAATATAAATCTAGCTTAATAGAAGTATTGTTTTTTATTAGAAATTGTTTTCATTTTACATACCAGTCACAGATACAACTCTTCCCTCCTCCTCCTGTCTCTCCAGCCTCCCCCTCCCAATCCTAGAAATATTCTTAACTATATGTTTGTACTTGTATAAAACCCAGTTTGAGTGGACATGACCTACATGAGTGGCATTGCCTTGTCTTTGTGGATAAATTTCCACAATGTATCAAATGAAAGGGCCAGTTAAAGGCATGGCATTCTTCCTTTTGAGTGGGTTGTGTTCCCACTGAATGAACCTCCATAAGCTCATTTATTTGAATGTTTTTCTCCTAGGAGTTGGATGTCTTTAGGAAAGAATTAGAAGTGTGCCTTCATAAAGGATGTTTCTCACCTTGGATGGGCTTTGATCAAAGGCATATTTCAAGCATACGTAAGCTGTACAAATGTAAAGGCATAGAACTTAGGCCTGCTTCAACATGTCTGGTTTAACAGCTAGAGGGCAGATACAGAATGTTGAAACTTTCCTCCTGTGTCACAGGGAGTAAAGATGATACCTGAAGAGAAACTCTTGTTTCCACATTAATCCTGATTGAATGTGCATATTCCTCTGCTAAAGAGAAAACAGTGAACTCTAAGCCATGAATGCAAATGTGACACTGCTTAGCCAAGACAAGAAAATCAGCATCAACCCCCATGGAAGAGATTGGTAGCAGGTGTCAGCACAACTGAAGGGCATTGCAGGTTCATTAGGAGGTTAGTAGCTAATAAAGAGAAATAATTGAATAGACTCTTTAAATCTAGTAAAAGAACAGAATAATAAAGAGAAGAAAACATTCCTATTAGGATAATTTCACACTGCATTATGCCTGATGAATTGCATTTGGAAGTTTTATCCTATTTAAATACGTCATCTTAGTATATGACACAGTATGTTTTTTATAGAAATTCTATCATAAACATTATTTTTTGGCAATGCAGACATTCCATCCTGGTTTTTTGTGCTTCTTTCTTTGACTTTTATTAATGAAAAATTGATCCCTGTTAGGAAGGATCATGGAACATATGTCTTTTCTCACTGAGTAAGATGACTCAATTACATTCTAAGTAGGAAGTGAGTGTACACGTTTGTGTGTAATATCAAAAAAATTCTACATCATGTATTACTTGAGAAAATTTATCCAGAAAAGACTAAAGTAGTGGGAGAAGTGTGAAAAGTGGGTAAACACACATAGGTCACATGCATTTAAACTGTTTACCTTCAAAACCACTTAAGAAAAAGAAAAAGAAAGCTTTGTCAAAACTATGGGTTAAATTAAACATTAGGGGCTACTGCAAATGAAGCATTTCTGTAACAACCATCAATGTATCTCATCTCCATTTATATACTTACCTGACAATATGTCATCTCTCTTTTCCCTTCCATGTGGTTCCTCTTAGGAAACTTTACTTTAAAATTTCACTTTCCTGATAATATTTCAGATTTCAAATCCCCAACAGCACCCTATGCTTGCTACCACACACAGAGACTGGAATGTAAGGATCACAATCCTCATTCCCTCATCTAAAGCAGTGCCAAGATGCAGAGTGCTACTGGGTCTCAGAGGCAGACAAAACTGACAGTCCTTTCATACATTCAGACCAGCATCATGAAGGACTTTACTATAAAGGTGGGAATGAGATTGAATTAACCTGATCAACCCAGCAGAGCCAGCTATCTATTTCAAATAGAGGCTGAACACATGTGTTATTTAGAAGCCTTAAGGACCCTCAACTACCCACACATTCTCTTTCTAATGGCTGATTAAAATAATACTGATGCTTCCATTGAGGATGACAAACAAAATCTGTGGAGTTGATGCAAATGAAAGTATTGCAACAGACTGAAAAACCTATGTGTTTGTGGCCAAAAAGCATTAGGGCAATCCACGCCTCTCTACGGTCTTCAGTGATTTTCCAATTGTCTTTCATGACCTTCTTTATTATAATTACTTTTGTAGTGTAATTAACTTCATTTTTTATTTTAGTTTTTGAAGACAGGGATTTTCTGTGTCATCAACTTGGCTGTTTTGGAACTCACTGTATACAGCATAGTGGCTGCAAACTCACAGAGACTAGCTTGTCTCTGCCTCTTCAATGGTGGGATTAAAAGTATGAGTAGGCTGACAATGTCATAAGAAAAAATATATGAACAGAAAAATGGACACACAAAATAGCTGGATTTTGGTGTACTCTTCCCTCTGATGGAGAAACATCACCAGGAATCTTTGCCTATTTATTACAAATAGAGGATCAATGTTTCAGGGCTAATACCTACAGGTAGAGGGGTCATTCTATCCAAGTAAATAAGGAGGCAGGTTTGGACCATGCCAGGAAGGACAGTCTCTTTTTTTGTTTTGTTTTGTTTTAATTATTATGTATACAGTGAGTATTCAGCCTGCAGGCCAGAAGAGGGAGCCAGATGTCATTGTAGATGGTTGTGGCCACCATGTGGTTGCTGGGAATGGAACTCAGGACCTCTGGAAGAACAGCCAGTGCTCTTAACCTCTGAGCCATGTCTCCAGCCCAAAGGACAGCCTCTTTAGGAGAGCACTAATGAGCACTTAAATCACTATTGGAGAAGGCTGGGGTGAATATTTTCTGAACACTATCAATATCCACATGCAGCACAGCAGGCTTTTTCATTCTGCTGTGCCTGAAGTGCCTGAAATTTGTATTACAAATTTCTCATGGGCCTGAATATGTGCTCTCTGACATGGATGTTTCCCTGCACACAAAAGAAACTCGTTCATTCCTTCACAAATTCCAATGTTCTTCTGCTCCCCAGATACACATTTACTGATTTCTATGTTAGAATTTATGTCAAACAATGTACTAAGAAATAAAAACATGTTAGTTTCTGTTAGGATCCATGGAGCAGATGATATTAATCACATCTTTTACCACAAAATGATTACTTGTCATGCATAGGCTGAAGGTAATGAACACAAGGTACATTAATTGGGAATTTAGTCAAGGGGATAATTTAATGTTAAAATTTTTTATAATATACACTTAATTAAAATTGCAAATACTATGAACAAAATAATCTTCATGTAGAATATAACACAAGGACTAATATCCTAGCTTATTGATGTTTATAAGAAGTTCTACCTGGGTTAAGTCCTTATATTTTAAATCATTTTGATTTAGTCAATTTTCACATGAATTGGTACCATTTTAAAAAATAATTTCTGGGCTGGAGAGATGGCTCAGTGGTTGCTCTTCCAGAGGTCCTGAGTTCAATTCCCAGCAACCACATGGTGGCTCACAACCATCTGTAATGAGATCTGGCACATAGGCAGAACACTGTATACATAATACACAATAAAAAATCTTTAAAAAATAATTTCTAAATCATTTTGTACAAAATATTATTGCCTCTGTAGCTTATTTACCAAGAAGCTGCTTGGTGAATATAAGTTGTATTTTTTGGTAAAATGTTTCTAAATTTAAGTTATACATGTCTTCTTGTTTTATTTTCTCTGACATCGGGTAAGACATGAACATTGTTTAATATACTCTAGTCAAGTCTTTCTATTTTAAAGAATATTTTCTATCTATAAACAGTAGCACAATGATTATCAAGTTTTGTACCAAAATAAATCTTAAGTAATATAAGCTCTGTGCTCAAGGCATTTGACTTGCAACATTCTTTATTTCTGTGTTTTTTATTTGTCTACTATAAATTCTGTGTTGATCTTACAGAGTTGAGAAATAGGTAAAGGATTTCTCTTACTATACACATATAGAGTTTTCCCCCTCAATGGATTCTGTGGCAGGTTTGAAGATGTGAGCACTATATAATGTAATTGATACATTCTTCTCATTTATAAGTTTTCTCTCCAGGACTGACTTTTGATGATCTTTAAAACTGGATGACTAGGCAAAGGTCTTGCCACATTCTGTACAGTAGCATGGTTTCTCTCCACTGTGGAGCCTCTTAAATGTCTTGAGTGTGAAGTATCTCCTGCAGCATTTCATAGATTTCTCATATTTTATTCTCAATAAGGAATCTTGAATACCCAATAAAATTTAAAAAGAGTCAAAAACTGTTTCCAAATTTTGAGGCAAACTTTTATCTCCAGTGTTGCATAAATCATTTGAATTTACATTTACATAAAAATTGAAGGATATACCCTAATTTGTACACTTGCAAGTTTTCCACCAACATAATGTTTTGAATCCTTCTTTAAAATGGGTGATTTTATTGAATCTTTGCTGTACTTACTTTAGTCCAATTATATTTGTCAGAATCACCACAGTTCTAGTTCTATTAAACTCACTACAATATCAGGAAGCATTTAAAATTTCTTCTTTCAGATTGCTTCTATAAACCTTATCTTTGGTATGTGTCTGCTAAAGAAAAGACTGTGAATATTGTTCAGGCCCATTCTGAAATTTGACATTGTTATAAGGATTTCTGAACCAATTTAGTGAGGATTGATAAGTTCAACAGGCAAAACAAAATTCTCAAATTTCATTATTCTTTGTAAAATTAATAAACTTATGTTGCAAATATTGTCTGAAAAAGAATATGATGCACTGAAGTACAATTTGACAGTTGGTGCAGTTCTTACCAAAGGAAATTCCCCGTACAACATTCTTCCATATCAAGGAAGCTAAAATGTACTATTTCTTTAAAATCATGTTACTGTCATGCAGCCTTTTCTGAGACAGAAAATATTATGTGACTAAGAGCTCTGTGGAACTTGTCATATTGAGGACCCTGGGAAATCTTGTGTAAAACTTACATTTCCACCACAAGTACATGGGGATGTTTTGTTTCTTAAACATGAAGGGCTCTTAAATTGCCATCTTTTTTTTACAGGTGGTTTCATGGATATATGCACCACAGTTTCCTACTAAACAAAATATTCTATCCCCCTTTCAAAAGATTTATTGATTATATAATATCTTTGCTTACCCTTGGCTATAATAAATACTCAGCAATGAGGCAAGGTGTGGTGACTTATGGCATTAAGTCCAAGGAGTAGGGAACACACAACCTGAGCAATGAAAATAATCTGGATCTTTAGAGTTTCTTGAATGCTCATTGAGTCCTTGGTGTCACCTTCAGAGAATTCACAGTTCAGAATTCGGAGTCTTGCTTTGTAGACTGATCTGAGGTACCTGCTCCAAACTTCAACTTATCTTTGAGGAAGGCTTGATACTTTGTTTTACAAATGCACACTGGATTGACATATGGATCAAATAACAGAATTTTGTGTACTTAGTATTTTAATTATTTTTATTTCAGATGAGTATATTAAAATGATTTTAATATACTTCTAAATTTCTCCTAAAATTGTTGTGTAGAAACTCTGGATTTTGAGTTACTTTCAGATTGCTGAGCCATAATGGGACTACAGTGTTCCAATTAATAAATACCCTTTTTTGCATAATTTGACTTTTTTGTATTCATCCCATTTTCTAGTTCCAGTGTTCTACTTTGAACATCTATGAGGTTGTATGCTCGTGATCACATGTGCATGGATTTGTACATATGCTTTATAGAAAGCATTCCTGATTGTTCATCTTATTAACTGAGGCAAGATAAATACACAGCTCATCAAGATAGCCAGTCTTTCTATCTTTCAACATACTCTATGGGTATCCATGTCTCTGCCTGTAAGATCTGAATTATAGGCTGGTCACCCCACCTGGCATTTATTTGGGTTGTTGTGATCTATACTCTGCTACACTGTAATTTCATTTACTCCATTTTCCATTCCACTTAAGAGAGTCTATTCACTCTGCCTTTTCAATTTTCCTAGGCTTGATACACATTACCAGTGTTGCCTCTAACACTACATAGTTTATTAACTTCCCAATTTCTGTCTGAATAAAGGGCAGGATGATCATATATTTATGAACATAGAGATAAATTTGAAAGAGTCAAAATAGAAAATTATAAAATGGCATACAGAATTGAGGATCCCTAAAAGGGAGACCGTAGTATAATCTGAGAGAATTGGTTGTTCAGATCTATTTTGTGCCTTTCCGTTACAATTGAGAGTTGTTGTGACTAGCAAGGGCCTAACACTGAGATCACAACTTCATGAGCTAATCAAAATCTTTATCCATGTAGATGGCATAGATCTCACTGATTCAATAAAATGAGTTTTCTTCTGTCCATGTGCTACATAAACTATTAAATTCTGTACCAAACATAACATCAGAAATTCAACCAGGTAGCCTTGGAATGAAATACCACAGGCAAGAGTTCAAATAAGCTTTTCTTTATTTGAGATGATTTTTCTCATAGCTCATGAACTTATGTGATTTCATGTGATAGTGTAGGTACATGCATACCTACCACATGAACACACCACATTCTCTTAATTGTCTCAGATTTTCTATTGAAATCATTCTTTCCCTGTAACACAACTCAGTATTTCTTTTACTTACTGAGTTTTCTTTTAATGTTTTCATTTGTGTAAATCTTAATTATAATGTGAACATTCACTTATATATTGACAACAATCAAACCTTTGCTGCAAAGTATGGGAAAACAGGCAAAGAAAAGAGAACACTGGATGCACTTTTTATATCACTTAAGAAATGGAAATTTCTTTGAAGAATAAATGCAGCCCAAGTTATGAATTTACCTCCAATTTTTGGTATTTGAATGGTTTGATTTCTAGTAATGAAAATAAAATTTCATCTACCTTTGGAAATCCTCTAAGCTCCAATATGACACTGATTCAACGCTAAAGTCAGCATGGTGTATTCTACAATATGAGCCAGAGAGTAAAATTAAGGCAATAATCATTGAGAGTAAGTGTTTCCATAAAGCAATATGCATAGCTAATTTTCAATAACAATTTAGTAATTACAAGGTCTACTTCTAAATAAACACTTCCAAACTCAAATCAAGGGTAGGGCTTCCTAAAGTAATGTTTGTGATATTGTGGAAGGAGTGAATATTGATCAAATAATTTGTATATTCCACACATTTAGGAGAAAATTTTTTGCATAAATATATGATACTAAAATAAAGTTAATAATTATTAAAGAATTTCTTGAAGATTTTTTCTTATGGTTTTCCGATGTCTTCATTTTTCCACATACTTAATACTTGTAAATATTCTCTCTAGTATGGGTCCAGGGAAGATAAAGAAGAGGTGAGGATGTAATAAAGAAACTTCTGAAATCCCACTCACCTTCTGAGACTGCAACTGGCCCCTGAGACAGAGCCTGTCAGCACACAATTGGACTAAGATTTGAGTCTTTATCCTTATACCCAAACACCCCAGCCTCTAGGCATTCAGCCCAGAGGCATAACCATAAGTCCACACAACATCACCTGTTGCAGTCCCAGTCTCAGGCCAGTCAGCAGACCTGCAGATAGGTCAGACTACCACCATCCCCCACCAGGCCCTGTAAACCACAAGCCCCACCCACCCAATGAGACTGCAGCTACAACTGGAGACAGAGCCCACGAGTGCCAATTGGACTAAGAGCTGCTCCCTGAGAAAAAGAGTCCATCAGCACTGATTAGACCAAGAACCTCAACTAGACCAAGAGCTCCCAATGGACGAAGACTATAGATCAGAACAAAGAAGATGATAGAGATCTTTAGAGAGTAAATGAATTAATCCCTTAATGAAATCATGGAAAAGTCAAACAAAAATTTGGAAGAAATCAGTAAATCCCTTAAGAAAAGCCAAGAAAAAGCAATTAAACAGGTGAGGGAAACAGTTCAAAATTTGAAAACTGAAATTGAGACAGTAAATAAGACACAAACAGAGGGAATGCTGGAAACAGAAAATCTGAGTAAACAAACAGGAACTATAGATGGAAGCATAACCAACTGAATTCAAGAGATGGAAGAGTGGATCTCTAGGATTGAAGATACAATAGAGGAAATAGATTCATCTGTCAAAGAAAATACTAAAGCTAACAAAGCCATAACCAAAACATCCAGAAAATTTGGGGACACCATGAAAAAAATCAAACCTAAGAATAATAGGGACAGAAGAAGGAGAAGAATACCAACTCAGAGGCACAGAAAATATATTCAACCAAATCATGGCAGAAAACATTTCCAATATAAAGAAGGAAATGCCTATAAAGACACAAGAAGCTTACAGGACACAAAATAGACAAGATTTAAAAAAGTCCCCTTGCCACATAATAATCAAACCAGTAAACATACAGAATAAAGAAAAAATGTTAATAGTTACAAAGGAACGTGCTGGATAGATGGACCCCTGTTCAATTCCAGCACCCACATGGCAGCCCAAAATTGTCTGTAAACCCAGGTCCAGAGGATCTGACACCCTCACAAAGACATACATTCAGGCAAAAAATTGATATGCATAAAATACAAATAAATAAATTATTTTTAAAAAGAGCTTCAAAGGAAAAATTCCAAGTAATATATGAAGACAGACCCATAAGAATAACACATGACTTCTCAATGGAGACTCTAAAAGTCAGAAGGTCCTGGAATGATGTTATGCAGACACTAAGAGACCATGGATGCCAAACCAGACTATTATACCCAGCAAAAATGTCAATCATCATGGAGGAGTAAACAAAATATCCCATGATAGATGTAGATTTAAAAAATATCTTTCCACAAATGTAGCCCTACATAAAGAACTAGGGAGAAAATCCAACCCAAGGAAGTTAGATATACCCATGAAAACACAGGCAATTGGTAGTCAAATGTCAACAAATATCAGAGAAGGGAAACATTCAATACTATCACACACACACACACACACACACACACACACACACACACACACACCAAAACAAAACAGGAATTAACAACCACTGGTCATTAATATCCAGTAATATCAATGGTCTCAATTCACCTATAAAAAGACACAGGCTAGCAGAATGGATACAAAAACAAGATCCATCCTTCTGATGCATACAAGAAAGACATCTCAACTTCAAAGACAGATAATACCTCAGATTAAAAGGCTGGGAAAGGCTTTCCAATCAAATGGACTTAATAAGCAAGATGATATAGCGATCCTAATATCTCATAAAATAGTCTTCAAACTAAAATCAATCAGAAGTGATCAGGATGAACATTACACATTTATCACAAGGAAAATTCAACAAGATGAAGTCTCAATTCTGAATATTTATGACCCAAATATTATGGCACCCACATTTGTAAAAGAAACATTACTAAAGCTTAAAATGCACATCAAACCCTATACACTAGTAGTGGGAGACTTCAACACCACAGTCTCACCAATGGACAAGTCTGCCAGGCATAAACTTAATAGACAAATAAGGAAACTAACAGACATTATGACTCAAAAGGACTTACTAAATATCTACAGATTATTTCACCCTAACACAAAAGAATATACCTTCTTCTCAGCACCCCATGGAGCCTTGTCTATAATCATCTACATGCTTGGTCACAAAGCAAATACAAAAAAGTTGGAATAACCTCCTATATACTATCAAACCACCATGGCTTAAAGTTAGATTTCAACAACAACAAAAATTACAGAGAGCCTACAATGTCATTGAAACTGAATAATGCTCAACTGAAGCACCAATGGAAGAAGGATGAACTAAGAAAGAAATTAAAGACTTCCTAGAATGTACAATAAACCCAAACTATAAAAGGGACAGTATAAAAGTGGTGCAGAGAGGAAAATTGATAGCACTAAATACCCACATAAAGAAGATGGAGAAATCTCACACTAGTGAATTAATAGCACAACTGAAAGCTCTAGAATAAAAAGAAGCAAACTCACCCAGGAAGAATTGATGCCAAAAAATAATCAAACTGAGGGCTAAAAACAATAAAATAGAAACAAAGAAATCAATACAAAGGATGAATAAAACAAAGCGTTGGTTATTTGAGAAAATCAACAAGATAGACTTATCTAAATTAATCAAAAGACAGAGAGAGAGAGCATCCAAATCAACAAAATCAGAAATGAAAAGGGAGACATAAATTCAGACAATGAGGAAATCCAGAGAATCATCATATCATACTTCAAAAACCTGTACTCCACAAAAGTGGAAAATATGAAAAAAATGGACAATTTTCTGGACAGGTATCACATACCAAAGTTAAATCAAGACCAGATAAACTACGTAAGTAGGCCAATAACCACATAGGAAATAGAAACAGTCATTAAAAGTCCCCACACCCCCAAAAAGTCAAGGACCAGATGGTTTCAGCTCAGAATTCAACCAAAATTTCAAAGAAGAGCTAAGTTCAATACTCTTCAAATTGTTCCACACAACAGAAATGGAAGTAACATTACCAAACACTTTTTATCAGGCTACAGTTACCCTGATACCCAAACCACACTAAGATGCAACAAAGAAAGAGAATTGCACACCAATCTCCCTCATGAATACTGATGCAAAAATAAAATACTCAATAAAATATTGGCAAAACAAATTCAAGAATACATAAAAAAATTATCCACCACGATAAAGTAGGCTTCATCCCAGGGATGCAAGGATGGTTCAACATAAAATTTGGAAATGTAATACACTACATAAACATAAACTGAAAGAAAAAAACCCACATGATCATCTCAATAGATGCTGAAAAAGACTTTGACAAAATCTAATACCTGTGGTGGTATTGTGTTCCCCAAAATATTGTGTACACTAATAAGCTTATGTGGGGTCAGAGAACAGAAAAGCCACAAGATACTTAGGCTAGAAACTGGTGGCACTGACGCCTTTAATCATAGCATTCCAAGAGGCAGAAATCCATCTGGGATCTCTGTGAGTTTAAAGCCACATTGGAAACAGCCAGGCATGGTGACTCACGCTTTAATCCCAGGGAGTGATGGTAGAAGGGAGAAAGATATATAAGGCATGAGGACCAGGAACTAGCAACATTTGGCTGGTTAAGCTTTTAGGCTTTGAGAAGCACAGTTCAGCTGAGATTCATTTGGATGAGGACTCAGAAGCTTGCAGTCTGAGGAAACAATACCAGATGAGGAACTAGCGTGGTGAGAAAGCTGTGGCTTGTTCTGCTTCTCTGATCTTCCAGAATTAACCCCAATAACTGGCCTCAGGTTTGATCTTATTAATAATACTCTTTAAGATTCATGCTACAAACACCCCTTCATGATAAAGGTCCTAGAGAGATCAGAAACACAAGGAATATACTTAAACATAATAAAGGCAATTTCCAACAAGGCCACAGCCAACATCAAATCAAGTGGAGTGAAACTCAAAGTGATTCCATTAAAATCAGGACCAAGACTAAACTGTGCATTCTCCCAATATTTATTGAATAGAGTACTTGAAATTCTAGCTAAAGCAATAAGAAAACTAAAGGAGATCAAATGGATAGAAACTGGAAAGGAAGAAGTCAAATTTTCACTATTTGCAGATAATATGATAGTTTAAATAAGGAACCCCCCAAATACTAACAGGGAACACCTACAGCTAATAAACTCATTCAGTTATGTAAGAGGACACAAGATTAACAAAAACAAAAACAAAACAAAAACAAAAATAAAAAACCTCAGTATCCCTCCTATCTACAAATGATAAAAGGGCTAAGAAAGAAATCAGAGAAACATCACTGTGGTGATATATTGAGTCCCCCAATGCATCCTAATAAACTTATCTGGGGTCAGAGGACAGAACAGTCATTACATAGACACAGAGGCCAGAAAATGCTGGCATACACGCCTTTAATCCTATCACTTCGGAGTTAGAGACCCATCCGGATCTCTGTGAGTTTAAAGCCACACTGGAAACAGCCAGGCACGGTGACTCACACCTTTAAACCCAGGAAACAATTGCAGAAAGCAGAAAGATATATATGGAGTGAAAACCAGGAACTAGAGGTGGTTAAGTTTTAGGCTTTTGAGCAGCAGTTCAGCTGAGATTAATTTGGATGAGGACGTAGAGGCTTCCAGTCTGAGGAAACAGGATAAGCTGAGGAATTGGCAAGGTTAGGAAGCTGTGGCATGTTTTGATTCTCTGATCTTCCAGCTTTAACCCAATATCTGGCTCCAGGTTTATTTTTATTAGTAAGACCTTTTAAGATTCGTGTAATGTATTACCCTTTACAATGACCACAAATAATATAAAATACCTTGGGGTAACTTTAACTAATCAAGTGAAGAACCTGTGTGACAAGAACTTTAAGTCTCTGAGTTCTTTTATTCTGACCAGGCTCACTGTTTCTCCTCTATTGGAAACACAGAAAACAGGAGCATGCTTCTTGCTTCAAAGTAGAGTGTGCTTCATGTATGGGAACATGAGTTTGAATTTCCCTTCAGAAACGGAGGTAAATCCCATGCTATCAGTCTTCCTACAAGCAACAGTTCATTTCTGGTAAACTGAGGCAATCTTGGGCTCTCATTGAGATACACAGTGCAAAGAGCCCTCGTGTCTGTTCTGAGCAAGAGCAGCCCATTTGATGTAGAGGAGCTGCAGTTCATATCAGTTTCCTAAGCAGAGTTATTCAAGATATGGACCTTAGGTGTAGGAAGCACAGTTCTTTTGTTCTGAGCAAGCTCACTGTATCTGCACTATTGGAAACATTGGAAGCAGTAGCACACTTCTTGCTCCAAAGTAGAGTGTGTTTCAGTCACTCTTGGGCTCACATGGAGATGCACATTGCACAGAGCTCATACGTTTCTAACCAGCAATTTTAGTGCATTGGTGTAAGAGGAGCAGCCGATCCTATCAGTTTTGTAAGCAGAGATGAAGTACATATGGTCCTTATGTGTAGGAAACACAGTTCTTTTGTTCTGAGCAAGCTCACGATTCCTGCTGTAGAGGAAACTCTGGAAAGCAGGAGCGTGCTTCTTGCTCCAAAAGCAGAGTGTCTTTCTGGTAAGGGAAATCAGGGTTCAATTTTCTTTCAAAAAAGGAGTTTATACCCATGCTGTCTGAGTTCCTACAAACAGCAGTTCATTTCTGGTAAACCCAGTCACTCTTCAGCTCCCATGGAGATACACAGTGCAAAGGAGCCCTCGTGTCTGCTCCAAGTAAGAGCAGCAGATTTGATGTAAGAGGAGCTGCTGTTCATATCAGCTTACTAAGAAGAGTTAATCTAATATGGCCCATTTATGCAGGAAGCACAGTTCTTTTCTTCTGAGCAAAGTCACTGTTTCTGCTCTATTGGAAACACTGAAATCAGGAACATGCTTCGTGCTCCAAAAGAGAGTTTGTTTCATGTATGGGAACTATGGTTTGAATTTCCCTTGAAAAATGGAGTTAAATTCTGTGCTATCATTCTCCTGAAAAGCAACAGTTCATTTCTGGTAAACCCAGTCACTCTTGGGCTCACAAGGTGATGATACACAGTGCACAGAGCTCATGTGATTCTTCCCAGCAATGGCAGCGCATTGGATGTAGGAGGAACTGCTGTTAGTATCAGTTTGGTATGCTGAATTGAACATGATATGGTCCTTATGTGTAAGAAACACAGTTCCTTTGTTCTGAGCATGCTCACAGTGCCTGCTCTTTTGGAAACTCTGGAAAGCAGGAGCATGCTTCTTACTCCAAAAGCAGAGTGTCTATCTTGTAAGGGAAATATGGTTTCAATTGCCCTATGAAAACAGAGGTTATTCCCATGCTATCTGTCTTTCTACAAGCAAGAGTTCATTTCTGGTAAACCCAGTCACTCTAGAGCTCGCATTGAGATACACAGTGCAACGAGCCCTCATGACTGTACTAGGAAGAGCAGCACATTAGATGTAAGAGGAGCTGCTATTCATATCAGTTTCCTAAGCAGAGTTAATCTAGAATGGACCATGTGTGTTAGAAGCACAGTTCTTTTGTTCTGAGCAAGTTCACTGTTTCTGCTCTATTGGAAATACTGAAAGCAGGAGAATGCTTCTTGCTCCAAAGCAGAGTGTATTTCATGTATGGGAACTCTGGTTTGAATTTCCCTTCATAAATGGAGGAAAAACCCATGCCATCAGTGTTGCTATGACCAACAGTTCAAATCTGGTAAACCTAGTAACACTTGGGCTCACTTCGAGATCCACAGTGCACAGAGCTCACACGATTCTTCCCAGCAATTGCAGCGAATTGGATGTATGAGGAGCTGCAGTTCGTATCAGTTTTGTAAGCCGAGTTGAAAGTGATATTGTCCTCATGTGTAGGACAGTACTTTTGTTCTGTGCACACTCATGGTTCCTGCTGTATTTGAAACTCTGGAAAGCAGGAGCATTCTTCTTGCTCCAAATCAGAGTGTCTTTCTTATAACGTAGATCAGGGCTCAATTTCCTTTTGAAAACAGAGTTTATTCCCATGCTGTCTGTTTTCCTATAAGCAACAGTTCATTTCTGGTAAACCCAGTATCTCTTGGGCTCCTGTATAGATATACAGGGAAAAGAGCCATGTTCTCTCTTCTGAGCAAGAGTAGCCCATTTGATGTAAGAGGAGCTGCTGTTCATATCAGTTTCCTAAGCAGAGTTAATCTAGATATGGCCTGTGTGTGTAGGAAGCACAGTTCTTTTGTTCTGAGCAAGCTCATGGTTTCTGCTCTATTGGAAACACTTAAAGAAGGAGGATGTGTGTGTTTCATGTATGGGATCTCAGGTTTCAATTTCCCTTCAAAAACATAGGTAAATCTCATGCTGTCAGTCTTCCTGGAAGCAACAGTTCATTTCTGGTAAACCCAGTCACTCTTGGGCTCACATGGTGATACACAGTGCACAGAGCTACAACGAATCTTCCCATAAATTGCAGCACATTGGATGTAACAGGAGCTGCTGTTCATATCAATTTCCTAATCAGAGTTAATATAGATATGGCCCATGTGTGTAGGAAGCACTGTTCTTTTGTTCTGAGCAAGCTCACTGTTTCTGTTCAGTTGGAAACACTGAAATCAGGAGCATGATTCTTGCTCCAAAGAAGAGTGTGTTTCATGCATGGGAACTATGTTTGAATTTCCCTTCAGAAACGGAGTTAAATCCCATGCTGTCAGTCTTCCTACAAGCAACAGTTCATTTCTGGTAAACCCTGTCACTCTAGGGTTCACATGGAGATACAGAGTACTCAGAGATCTCTCGTTTCTAACCAGAAACTGCTGTGCTTTGAATGTAAGATGAGATGCTGTTCATATCACTTTTGTAAGCAGAGTTGAACTAGATATGGTCTGTATATGTAGGAAACACAGTTCTTTTGTTCTGAGCACGCTCACGTTTCCTGCTGTATTGGAAACTCTGGAAAGCAGTAGTGTGTTTCTTGCTCCAAAAGCAGATTGTCTTTCCTGTAAGAGAATTCAGGGTTCAATCTCCCTTCAAAAACAGAGTTTATTTCCATGCTGTGTGTCTTCCTACAAGCAACAGTTCATTTCTCGTAAACCCTGTCCCTCTTGGTCTCCCATTGAGATACACGGTGCAAAGAGCCGTCATGTCTATTCTCAGCAAGAGCTGCCCATTTGATATACATTGGATGTAAGTGGAAGTGCTGTTCATATCAGATTCCTAGGCAGAGTTAATCTAGATATGGCCTGTGTGTGTAAGAAGCACAGTTCTTTTGTTCTGAGCAAGTTCACTGTTTGTGCACTATTGGAAACACTGAAAAAAGGAGATGCTTCTTGTCCCAAAGCAGAGTGTGTTTCATGTAGGAGAACTCTGTTCTAAATTTCCCTTCAGAAACTGAGTTAAATCCCAGGCTCTGTGTCAGCCTACAAGCAACAGTTCATTTCTGGTAAACCCAGTCACTCTGGGGCTCAAGTGAAGATACACAGTGCGTTAAGCTCACACGTTTCTAACCAGCAACGGCAAAGCACTGGATATAAGAGGAGCTGTGGTTTGTATCAGTTTCACAAGCAGAGTTGAACTAGATATGGTCCGTATGTGTAGGAAACACAGTTCTTTGTTCTGAGCATGCTCGCGTTTCCTCCTGTATTGGAAACTCTGGAAAGCAGGAGTGTGCTTCTTGCTGTAAAGAAGAGTGGGTTTCATGGATGAGAACTCTGTTCTGAATTTCCCTTCAGAAACAGAGTTAAATTCTGGGCTCTGTGTCTTGCTATAAGCAACAGTTCATTTCTGGTAAACACAGTCACTCTCAGGTTGTAATGTACATACACAGTGCACTAAGTTCACACTTTTCTAACCAGCATTTGCAGAGCACTGGATGTCACAGGAGCTGTGGTTGTATCAGTTTCATAAGCAGAGTTGAACTAGATATGATCCGTAGGTGTAGGAAACACAGCTCTTTTGTTCTGAGCACGCTTGCCTTTCCTGTTGTATTGGAAAATCTGGAAAGCAGCAGCGTGCTTCTTGCTCTAAATGAGAGTGTGTTTCATCTTTGAGAACTCTGGTATCAGTTTTCCTTCAGAAACAGAGTTGAATCTCGGGCTCTGTCTCTACCTACAAGCAAGAGTTCATTTCTGGTAAACCCAGTCACTCTTGGGTTCAAATGAAGAAATATAGTGCGCTTAAGCTCACCCGTTTCTAACTAGGCATTGCAGAGCACTGGATATAAGTGGAGCTGTGGTTTGAATCAGTTTCATTAGCAGAGTTGAACTAGATATGGTCCATATGTTTAGGAAACACAGTTCTTTTGTTCTGAGCACGCTTGCTTTTCCTGCTATATTGGAAACTCTGGAAGCAGGAGCATGCTTCTTGCACTAAATCAGAGTGTGTTTCATGGATGAAAACTCTGTTCTGAATTTCCCTTCAGAAACAGAGTTAAATCACGTGATCTGTGTCTTGCTACAAGCAACAGTTCATTTCTGGTAAACGCTTCCACTATGGGGCTCAAATGAAGATACACAGAGCATGAAGCTCACACGTTTCTAACCAGCAATGGCAGAGCACTGGATGTAAGAGGAGCTGTGGTTGTATCAGTTTCATAAGCAGAGTTGAACTAGATATGGTCCGTAGGAGTAGGAAACACAGCTTTTTTTGTTCTCAGCACCCTTGCGTTTCCTGCTGTATTGGAAACTCTGGAAAGCATCACCGTACTTCTTGCTTTAAAAGAGAGTGTGTTTCATGGATGAGAACACTGGTCTCAATTTCCCTTCATAAACAGAGTTAAATCTCGGGCTCTGTCTCTACCTACAAACAACAGTTCGTTTCTTGTAAACCCTGTTTCTCTGGGGATCAAATAAGATACACAGTGCACTAAGCACACACGTTTCTAACCACCAAATGCAGAGCAGTGGATGTTAGAGGAGCTGGGGTTTGTATCAGTTTCATAATCAGAGGTGAACCAGATATGGTCCGTATGTGTAGGAAACACAGTTCTTTTGTTCTGAGCATGCTCGTGTTTCCTGCTGTATTGTAAACTCTGGAAAGCAGGAGCATGCTTCTTGCTCTAAAGCAGAGTGTATTTCATGGATGAAAAGTCTGGTCTGTATTTCCCTTCAGAAAAGGAGTTACATCTCAGGCTCTGTGTCTTCCTACAAGCAACAGTTCATTTCTGGTAAACCCAGTCACTCTTGGGTTCAAATGTAGATACACAGTACGCTAATATCACTCGTTTCTAATGAGCAACTGCAGAGCACTGGATGTCACAGAAGCTGTGGTTTGTATCAGATTCACAAGCAGAGTTGAACAAGATATGGTCCATATGTGTAGGAAACACAGTTCTCTCTTCTGAGCAGGCTAGAGTTTCCTCCTGTATTGGAAACTCTGGAAAGCAGGAGCGTATTTCTTGCTCTAAATCAGAGTGTGTTTCATGGATGAAAACTCTGGTCTCATTTTCCCTTGAGAAATGGAGTCAAATCCCAGGCTGTGAGTCTTCCTACATGCAACAGTTCATTTCTGGTAAACCCAGTCACTCTAGGGTTCAAATGAAGAAATACAGTGTGCTAAGCTCACACGTTTCTAACCAACCTCTGCAGAGCACTGGATGTAAGAGGAGATGGGGTTTGTATCAGTTTCATAAGCAGAGTTGAACTAGATATGGTCCATATGTTTAGGAAACACAGTTCTTTGTTCTGAGCACGCTTGTGTTTCCTCATGTATTGGAAATTCTGGAAAGCAGGAGCGTGATTCTTGCTCTAAATCAGATGGTGTTTCATGGATGAGAACTCTGCTCTTAATTTCCTTTCAGAAATGGAGTTAAATACCGTGATCTTTGTCTTGATACAAGCAACAATCATTTCTGGTAAACCCAGTTACTATAGGGCTCAAATGAAGATACACAGTGCACGAAGCTCACACGTTTCTAACCAGCAATGGCAGAGCACTGGATGTAAGAGGAGCTGTGGTTTGTATCAGTTTCATAAGCAGAGTTGAACTAGATATGGTCCGTATGTGTAGGAAACACAGTTCTTTGTTCTGAGCATGCTCGCGTTTCCTCCTGTATTGGAAACTCTGGAAAGCAGGAGTGTGCTTCTTGCTGTAAAGAAGAGTGTGTTTCATGGATGAGATTTTTGCTGTCAATTTACCTTCAGAAACAGAGTTAAACCCTGGGCTCTGTGTCTTCCTAAAGAAAGAGTTCATTTCTGGTGAACCGTGTCACTTTTCGGCTCAAATGAAAAAGCACAGTTCACGAATCCAAAGCGTTTCTCACTATTAATTAAAGGGCTTTGGATGTAAGAGGAGCTGTGGTTTGTACCAGATTCAAGAAGAGTTGAAGTAGATACATTCCCTATGTGTAGAAAACACAGTTCTTAATTCTGAGAACAGTCACATTTCCTGCTGTATTGGAGACTCTGGAAAGCAGGAGTGTGCTTCTTGCTCTAAAGCAGAGTGTGTTTAATGGATTTCTGCATTGAATTTCCCTTCAGTAACGAAGTCATATCCAGGGCTCTGTGTCTTCCTACAAGCAAGAGATCTTTTGTGAAAAACCAGGTCACTCATGGGCTCAAATGAAGTTACACATTGCTGAAGCTAACATATTTGTCGCTATTAAATCAAAAGCATTGGATGTAAGAGGAGCTGTGGTTTGTATCAGTTTCATAAGCAGAGTTGAACTAGATATGGCCCGTATGTGTAGGAAACACAGTTCTTTAGTTCTGAGCACAATGTCGTTTCCTGTTCTATTGGAGACTCTGTAAAGCAGGAGCATGCTTGCTACTCTAAAGCAGAGTTTGTTTCATGGATGAGAAGTCTGGTCTGAATTTCCCTTCATTAACGGAGTTAAATCCCATGCTCTGTGTCTTCCTACATGCAAGAGTTCCTTTCTGGAAAACCAACTCCCTCTTGTGGTCAAATGAAGTTACACTTTGCATGAAGCTAACTCATTTATCACTGTTAACTAAAGAGCAATGGATGCAAGAGGAGCTGTGGTTTGTATCAGTTTCATAAGCAGAGTTGAACTAGATATGGTCCATATGTGTAGGAAACACATTTTTTTTTTCTGAGCACATTCACGTGTCCTGCTGTATTGGAGACCCTGGAAAGCAGGAGCGTGATTCTTGCTCTAAACAGAACGTGTTTCTTTGATGAGAACAGTGGTCTGAGTTTCCCTTCAGAATCGGAGTTAAACCACGGGCTCTGTGTATTCCTACAAGCAAGAGTTCATTTCTGGTAAACCGAGTCACTTTTCGGTTCAAATAAAGACACACAGTTCACAAAATCAAAGCGTATCTCACTATTAATTAAAGAGCTTTGGATGTAAGAACAACTGTGGTTTTTATCAATTTCAAGCAGAGTTGAACTAGATATGGTACCTATGTGTAGAAAACAGTTCTTAATTCTGAGCACAGTCACGTTTCCTGCTGTATTGGATACTCTGGAAAGCAGGAGCATGCTTCTTGCTCTAAAGCAGAGTGTGATGCATGGATGAGATTTCTGCTGTGAATTTCCCTTCAGTAACAGAGTCAAATCCAGGGCTCTGTGTCTTCCTACAAGCAAGAGTTCTTCTGTGAAAAACCAGGTCACTCGTGGACTCAAAAGAAGTTAAACATTGCATGAAGCTAACACATTTCACACTATTAACTCAAAAGCATTGGATGTAAGAGGAACTGTGGTTTGCATCAGTTTCATAAGCAGAGTTGAAGTAGATATGGCCCGTATGTGTAGGAAACACAGTTCTTCAGTTCTTAGCACAATGTCATTTCCTGCTCTATTGGAGACTCTGGAAAGCAGGAGCATGCTTCCTACTCTAAATCAGGGTGTGTCTCATGGATGAGAAAACTGTTCTGTATTTCCCTTCAAAAAAAGAATTAAACCCCAGCCTGTGTGTTTTCCTACAAGCAATAGTTCATTTCTGGTAAACCCAGTCACTTTTCGGCTCAAATAAAGAAACACAAATGATGAAGCCAATGTGTTCCTCACTATTAACTAAATAGCATGGAATGTAGGAGGAGGTGTGGTATGTATCAGTTTAATATGCAGAGTTGAACTGGATATGGTCCCTATGTATAGAAAACACAGTTCTTTAGTTCTGAACACAGTTACATTTCCTGCTATTGGAGACTCTGGAAAGTAGGAGTGTCCTTCTTGGGCTAATGCAGGGTGTGTTTGATGGATGAGATTTCTGCTGTGAATTTCCCGTCAGTAACGTAGTGAAATCCATGGTTCTATTTATTTTTACAAGCAAGAGTTCTTTGGTGAAAAACCAGGTCACTCGTGGGCACAAATGCAGTTACACATTGCATGAAGCTATCACATTTCTCTCTATTAACTGAAAAGCATTGGATGTAAGAAGAGCTGTGGTTAGTATCAGCTTCATAAGCAGAGTTGAACTAGATATGGTCTGTATGTGTAGGAAACACAGCCGTTTTTTTTCGGTGCAGACTCACATTTCCTGCTGTATTTGAGACTCTGGAAAGCAGCAGCATGCTTCCTAATCTAAAGCAGAGTGTGTTTCATGGATGAGAACACTGGTTTGAATTTCCCTTCAGAAACGGAGTTAAATCCAGGACTCTGTGTCTTCCTACATGCAAGAGTTCCTTTATGGAAAACCATCTCCCTATTGTGGTCAAATGAAGTTACACTTTGCACGAAGCTAACTCATTTCTCACTATTAACTAAAGAACATTGGATGTAAGAGGAGCTGTGGTTTGTATCAGTTTCATAAGCAGAGTTGAACTAGATATGGTCTGTATGTGTAGGAAACACAGCCGTTTTTTTCGGTGCAGACTCACATTTCCTGCTGTATTTGAGACTCTGGAAAGCAGCAGCATGCTTCCTAATCTAAAGCAGAGTGTGTTTCATGGATGAGAACACTGGTTTGAATTTCCCTTCAGAAACGGAGTTAAATCCAGGGCTCTGTGTCTTCCTACATGCAAGAGTTCCTTTATGGAAAACCATCTCCCTATTGTGGTCAAATGAAGTTACACTTTGCACGAAGCTAACTCATTTCTCACTATTAACTAAAGAACATTGGATGTAAGAGGAGCTGTGGTTTGTATCAGTTTCATAAGCAGAGTTGAACTAGATATGGTCTGTATGTGTAGGAAACACAGCCCTTTTGTTCGGCGCAGACTCACGTTTCCTGCTGTATTGGAGATTCTGGAAAGTAGGAGTATGCTTCCTAATCTAAAGCAGGGTGTGTTTCATGGATGAGAACACTGGTCAGAATTTCTCTTCAGGTACTGAGTTAAATGCTGTGTTCTGTGTCTTCCTACAAGCAAGAGTTCATTCCTGGTAAACCAAGTGAATTTTGGGCTCAAATGATTTTTCACAGTTCAAGAACCCAACGCGATTCTCACTATTTACTTAAGAGCATTTATGTAAGAGGAGCTGTGGTCTGTATCAGTTTCATAAGCAGAGTTGAACTACATATGGTCCGCATGAGTAGGAAACACAGTTCTTTCTTTCTGGGCATGCTCATGTTTCTTGCTGTATTGGAGACGCTGCAAAGAAGAGGTTGGTTCTTGCGTGAAAACAGAGTGTGTTTCATGGATGAGAACACTGGTCTGAATTTCCCTTCAGAAACGGAGTTAAACCCCAGCATCTGTGTCTTCCTAAAAGCAAGAGTTCATTTCTGGTAAACAAAGAGAATTTTGGCCTCAAATGAATTTACACAGTTCATGAACCCAACGCGATTCTCACTATTAACTAAATAGCATTTATGTAAGAAGAGTTCTGGTTATATCAGTTTCATAAAGAGAGTTGAACTACATATGGTACGTATGAGTAGGAAACACAGTTCTTTTTCTAGGCATGCTCATATTTCTTGGTGTATTGGAGACGATGGACAGAAGAGCTTGCTTCATGCATGAAAACAGAGTGTGTTTCATGGATGAGAACACTGGTCTAAATTTCCCTTCAGAAACGGAGTTTAACCAAAGGATCTGTGTCTTCTTACAAGCAAGAGTTCATTTCTGGTAAACAAAGTGAATTTTGGGCTCAAATGATTTTACACAGTTCTGGAACCCAACGCGATTCTCACTATTTACTTAAGAGCATTTATGTAAGAGGAGCTGTGGTTTGTATCAGTTTCATAAGCAGAGTTGAACTACATATGGTATGTGTGAGTAGGAAACCCAGTTCCTTTTTTCTTGGCATGCTCATGGTTCTTGCTGTATTGTAGAGGCTGGAAAGAAGAGCATGCTTCTTGCCTTAAAACAGAATGTGTTGCAGGGATGAGAACTCTGGTCTGAATTTCCCTTCAGAAATGGAGTTAAACCCCATTATCTGTGTCTTCCTACAAGCAAGAGTTTATTTCTGGTAAGCCCAGTGAATTTTGGGCTCAAATGATTTTACAAAGTTCACAAACCCATCGCGATTCTCACTATTAACTAAAGAGCATTCACGTAAGAGGAGCTGTGGTTTGTATCAGTCTCATAAGCAGAGTTGAACTACATATGGTAGGTATGAGTACAAAAAACAGTTCTTTTTTTCAGATCATGAATATGGTTCTTACTGTCTGTATTGGAGACATTGGAAAGAAGAGCTTGATTCTTGCGTTAAAGCAGAGTGTGTTTCATGGATGAGAACACGGGTCAGAATTTGCCTTCAGAAATGGAGTTAAACCCCCGGATCTGTGTCTTCCTACAAGCAAGAGTTCATTTCTGGTAAACCAAGTGAATTTTGGGCTCAAATGATTTTACACAGTTCTGGAACCCAACGCGATTCTCACTATTAACTTAAGAGCATTTATGTAAGAGGAGCTGTGGTTTGTATCAGTTTCATAAGAACAGTTGAACTACATATGGTCCGTATGAGTAGGAAACACAGTTTTTTTTTTCAGAGCATGAATATGGTTCTTACTGTGTGTATTGGAGATGTTGGAAAGAAGAGCTTGCTTCATGCGTGAAAACAGAGTGTGTTTCACGGAAGAGAACACTGGTCTGAATTTCCCTTCAGAAACAGAGTTGAACTCCAGGATCTGTGTCTTCCTACAAGCAAGAGTTCATTTCTGGTAAACAACGTGAACTTTGGGATCAAATGATTTCACACAGTTCACAAAACCATCGCGATTCGCACTATTAACTAAAGAGCATTTGTGTAAGAGGAGCTGTGTTTGTATCAGTTTCATATGCAGAGTTGAACTACATATGGTGTGTATGAGAAGGAAACACAGTTCTTTTTTGAGGGCAAGCTCATGGTTCTTGCTGTATTGGAGATGCTGTAAAGAAGAGCTTCCTTCCTGCGTTAATTCAGAGCGTGTTTCAGGGATGAGAACTCTGGTCTGAATTTCATTCAGAAATGGAGTTAAACCCCAGGATCTGTGTCTTCCTACAAGCAAAAGTTCATTTCTGTTAAACCCAGTGAATTGTGGGCTCAAATGATTTTTAGCAGTTCATGAAACCAATGCGATTCTCACTATTAACTAAAGAGCATTTATTTAAGAGGTGCTGTGGTATGTGTCAGTTTCATAAGCAGAGTTGAACTACATATGGAACATATGAGTACGAAACACAGTTCTTTTTTTCAGGGCATGCTCATTGTTCTTGCTGTATTGGAGACGCTGGAAAGAAGAGCTTGCTTCTTGCATTAAATCAGAGTGTGTTTCAGGGATGAGAACTCTGGTCTGAATTTCCCTTCAAAAACAGAGTTAAACCCCAGGATCTGTGTCTTCCTACAAGCAAGAGTTCTTTTCTGGTAAACCCAGTGAATATTGGGCTCAAATGATTTTACACAGTTCACGAACAAAACGCGATTCTCACTATTAAATAAGAGCATTTATGTAAGAGGAGCTGTGGTTTATTTCAGTTTCATAAGCAGAGTTGAACTACATATGTTCCCTTGAGTAGGATACACAGTTCTCTTTTTCAGGGCATGATCATGGTTCTTGGTGTATTTTAGACTCTGGAAAGAAGAGCTTGCTTGTTGCGTTAAAAGAGAGTGTGTATCAGGGATGAGAACTCTGGTCTGAATTTCCCTTCAGAAACGGAGTTAAACATCAGGATCTGTGTCTTCTTACAAGCAAGAGTTCATTTCTGGTAAACAAAATGAATTTTGGGCTCAAATGATTTTACACAGTTCTGGAACCCAACGCGATTCTCACTATTTACTTAAGAGCATTTATGGAAGAGGAGCTGTGGTTTGTATCAGTTTCATAAGCAGAGTTGAACTACATATGGTATGTGTGAGTAGGAAACCCAGTTCCTTTTTTCTTGGCATGCTCATGGTTCTTGCTGTATTGTAGAGGCTGGAAAGAAGAGCATGCTTCTTGCCTTAAAACAGAATGTGTTGCAGGGATGAGAACTCTGGTCTGAATTTCCCTTCAGAAATGGAGTTAAACCCCATTATCTGTGTCTTCCTACAAGCAAGAGTTAATTTCTGGTAAGCCCAGTGAATTTTGCGCTCAAATGATTTTACACAGTTCACAAACCCATCGCGATTCTCACTATTAACTAAAGAGCATTCACGTAAGAGGAGCTGTGGTTTGTATCAGTCTGATAAGCAGAGTTGAACTACATATGGTAGGTATGAGTACAAAAAACAGTTCTTTTTTTCAGATCATGAATATGGTTCTTACTGTCTGTATTGGAGACATTGGAAAGAAGAGCTTGCTTCTTGCCTTAAAGCAGAGTCTGTTTCATGGATGAGAACACTGGTCTGAATTTCCCTTCAGAAATGGAGTTAAACCCCAGGATCTGTGTCTTCCTACAAGCAAGAGTGAATTTTTGGTAAACCCAGTGAATTTTGGGCTCAAATGATTTTTCGCAGTTCAGGAACCCAATGCAATTCTCACTATTAACTAAAGAGCATATATGTAAGAGGAGCTGTGGTTTGTATCAGTTTCATAAGCAGAGTTGAACTACATATGGTCCGTATGAGTAGGAAACACAGTTCTTTTTTTCAGGGCATGCTCATGGTTCTTGTTGTATTGGAGACGCTGGAAAGAAGAGCTTGCTTCTTGCGTGAAAACAGAGTGTTTTTCATGGATGAGAACACTTGTCTGAATTTCCCTTCAGAAACGGAGATAAACCCCATGATCTGTGTCTTCCTACAATCAGGAGTTCATTTCTGGTAAACAAAGTGAATTTTGGGCTACAATGATATTACCCAGTACACCAACAAAACACGATTCTCACTATTAACTAAAGAGCATATATGTTAGAGGAGCTGTGGTTTGTATCAGTTGCATAAGCAGAGTTGAACTGCATATGGTCTGTATGAATAGGAAACACAGTTCTTTTTTCTGGGCATGCTCATGTTTCTTGCTGTATTGGAGACGCTGGAAAGAATAGCTTGTTTCTAGCGTGAAAACAGAGTGTGTTTCATGGATGAGAACACTGGTCTGAAATTCCCATCAGAATCAGATTTAAACCCCATGATCTGTGTCGTCCTACAAGCAAGAGTTCATTTCAGGTAAACCCTGTGAATTTTGGGCTCAAATGATTTTACACTGTTCACAAACCCATCGCTATTCTCACTATTAACTAAAGAGCATTTATGTAAGAGGAGCTGTGGTTTCTATCAGTTTCATAAGCAGAGTTGAACTACATATGGTCCGTATGAGTAGGAAACACAGTTCTTTTTTTCAGGGCATGAATATGGTTCTTACTGTCGGTATTGGAGATGTTGGAAAGAAGAGCTTGCTTCTTGCGTTAAAGCAGAGTGTGTTTCATGGATGAGAACACTGGTCAGAATTTGCATTCAGAAATGGAGTTAAACCCCCGGATCTGTGTCTTCCTACAAGCAAGAGTTCATTTCTGGTAAACCAAGTGAATTTTGGGCTCAAATGATTTTACACAGTTCTGGAACCCAACGCGATTCTCACTATTACTTAAGAGCATTTATGTAAGAGGAGCTGTGGTTTGTATCAGTTTCATAAGAACAGTTGAACTACATATGGTCCGTATGAGTAGGAAACACAGTTTTTTTTTTCAGAGCATGAATATGGTTCTTACTGTGTGTATTGGAGATGTTGGAAAGAAGAGCTTGCTTCATGCGTGAAAACAGAGTGTGTTTCACGGAAGAGAACACTGGTCTGAATTTCCCTTCCGAAACAGAGTTGAACTCCTGGATCTGTTTCTTCCTACAAGCAAGAGTTCATTTCTGGTAAACAACGTGAACTTTGGGATCAAATGATTTCACACAGTTCACAAAACCATCGCGATTCGCACTATTAACTAAAGAGCATTTGTGTAAGAGGAGCTGTGTTTGTATCAGTTTCATATGCAGAGTTGAACTACATATGGTGTGTATGAGAAGGAAACACAGTTCTTTTTTGAGGGCAAGCTCATGGTTCTTGCTGTATTGGAGATGCTGGAAAGAAGAGCTTGCATCTTGCGTTAAATCAGAGTGTGTTTCAGGGATGAGAACTCTGGTCTGAATTTCATTCAGAAATGGAGTTAAACCCCAGGATCTGTGTCTTCCTACAAGCAAAAGTTCATTTCTGTTAAACCCAGTGAATTGTGGGCTCAAATGATTTTTAGCAGTTCATGAACCCAACGCGATTCTCACTATTAACTAAAGAGCATTTATTTAAGAGGTGCTGTGGTATGTGTCAGTTTCATAAGCAGAGTTGAACTACATATGGAACATATGAGTACGAAACACAGTTCTTTTTTTCAGGGCATGCTCATTGTTCTTGCTGTATTGGAGACGCTGGAAAGAAGAGCTTGCTTCTTGCGTTAAATCAGAGTGTGTTTCAGGGATGAGAACTCTGGTCTGAATTTCCCTTCAAAAACAGAGTTAAACCTCAGGATCTGTGTCTTCCTACAAGCAAGAGTTCTTTTCTGGTAAACCCAGTGAATATTGGGCTCAAATGATTTTACACAGTTCACGAACCCAACGCGATTCTCACTATTAAATAAGAGCATTTATGTAAGAGGAGCTGTGGTTTATTTCAGTTTCATAAGCAGAGTTGAACTACATATGTTCCCTTGAGTAGGATACACAGTTCTCTTTTTCAGGGCATGATCATGGTTCTTGGTGTATTTTAGACTCTGGAAAGAAGAGCTTGCTTGTTGCGTTAAAAAAGAGTGTGTATCAGGGATGAGAACTCTGGTCTGAATTTCCCTTCAGAAACGGAGTTAAACATCAGGATCTGTGTCTTCCTACAAGCAAGAGTTCATTTCTGGTTAACCCAGTGAATATTGGGCTCATATGATTTTACACAATTCACGAACCCAACGCAATTCTCACTATTAAATAAGAGCGTTTATGTAAGAGGAGCTGTGGTTTGTTTCAGTTTCATAAGCAGAGTTGAACTTCATATGGTCTGTATGAGTAGGAAACACAGTTCTTTTTTTCAGGGCATGATCATGGTTCTTGGTGTATTTTAGACTCTGGAAAGAAGAGCTTGCTTCTTGCGTTAAAAGAGAGTGTGTATCAGGGATGAGAACTCTGGTCTGAATTTCCCTTCAGAAACGGAGTTAAACATCAGGATCTGTGTCTTCTTACAAGCAAGAGTTCATTTCTGGTAAACAAAATGAATTTTGGGCTCAAATGATTTTACACAGTTCTGGAACCCAACGCGATTCTCACTATTTACTTAAGAGCATTTATGGAAGAGGAGCTGTGGTTTGTATCAGTTTCATAAGCAGAGTTGAACTACATATGGTATGTGTGAGTAGGAAACCCAGTTCCTTTTTTCTTGGCATGCTCATGGTTCTTGCTGTATTGTAGAGGCTGGAAAGAAGAGCATGCTTCTTGCCTTAAAACAGAATGTGTTGCAGGGATGAGAACTCTGGTCTGAATTTCCCTTCAGAAATGGAGTTAAACCCCATTATCTGTGTCTTCCTACAAGCAAGAGTTAATTTCTGGTAAGCCCAGTGAATTTTGGGCTCAAATGATTTTACACAGTTCACAAACCCATCGCGATTCTCACTATTAACTAAAGAGCATTCACGTAAGAGGAGCTGTGGTTTGTATCAGTCTGATAAGCAGAGTTGAACTACATATGGTAGGTATGAGTACAAAAAACAGTTCTTTTTTTCAGATCATGAATATGGTTCTTACTGTCTGTATTGGAGACATTGGAAAGAAGAGCTTGCTTCTTGCGTTAAAGCAGAGTCTGTTTCATGGATGAGAACACTGGTCTGAATTTCCCTTCAGAAACGGAGTTAAACCCCAGGATCTGTGTCTTCCTACAAGCAAGAGTGAATTTTTGGTAAACCCAGTGAATTTTGGGCTCAAATGATTTTTCGCAGTTCAGGAACCCAATGCAATTCTCACTATTAACTAAAGAGCATATATGTAAGAGGAGCTGTGGTTTGTATCAGTTTCATAAGCAGAGTTGAACTACATATGGTCCGTATGAGTAGGAAACACAGTTCTTTTTTTCAGGGCATGCTCATGGTTCTTGTTGTATTGGAGACGCTGGAAAGAAGAGCTTGCTTCTTGTGTGAAAACAGAGTGTTTTTCATGGATGAGAACACTTGTCTGAATTTCCCTTCAGAAACGGAGATAAACCCCATGATCTGTGTCTTCCTACAATCAGGAGTTCACTTCTGGTAAACAAAGTGAATTTTGGGCTATAATGATATTACCCAGTACACCAACAAAACACGATTCTCACTATTAACTAAAGAGCATATATGTTAGAGGAGCTGTGGTTTGTATCAGTTGCATAAGCAGAGTTGAACTGCATATGGTCTGTATGAATAGGAAACACAGTTCTTTTTTCTGGGCATGCTCATGTTTCTTGCTGTATTGGAGACGCTGGAAAGAATAGCTTGTTTCTAGCGTGAAAACAGAGTGTGTTTCATGGATGAGAACACTGGTCTGAAATTCCCATCAGAATCAGATTTAAACCCCATGATCTGTGTCGTCCTACAAGCAAGAGTTCATTTCAGGTAAACCCTGTGAATTTTGGGCTCAAATGATTTTACACTGTTCACAAACCCATCGCTATTCTCACTATTAACTAAAGAGCATTTATGTAAGAGGAGCTGTGGTTTCTATCAGTTTCATAAGCAGAGTTGAACTACATATGGTCCGTATGAGTAGGAAACACAGTTCTTTTTTTCAGGGCATGAATATGGTTCTTACTGTCGGTATTGGAGATGTTGGAAAGAAGAGCTTGCTTCTTGCGTTAAAGCAGAGTGTGTTTCATGGATGAGAACACTGGTCAGAATTTGCATTCAGAAATGGAGTTAAACCCCCGGATCTGTGTCTTCCTACAAGCAAGAGTTCATTTCTGGTAAACCAAGTGAATTTTAGGCTCAAATGATTTTACACAGTTCTGGAACCCAACGCGATTCTCACTATTACTTAAGAGCATTTATGTAAGAGGAGCTGTGGTTTGTATCAGTTTCATAAGAACAGTTGAACTACATATGGTCCGTATGAGTAGGAAACACAGTTTTTTTTTCAGAGCATGAATATGGTTCTTACTGTGTGTATTGGAGATGTTGGAAAGAAGAGCTTGCTTCATGCGTGAAAACAGAGTGTGTTTCACGGAAGAGAACACTGGTCTGAATTTCCCTTCCGAAACAGAGTTGAACTCCTGGATCTGTTTCTTCCTACAAGCAAGAGTTCATTTCTGGTAAACAACGTGAACTTTGGGATCAAATGATTTCACACAGTTCACAAAACCATCGCGATTCGCACTATTAACTAAAGAGCATTTGTGTAAGAGGAGCTGTGATTGTATCAGTTTCATATGCAGAGTTGAACTACATATGGTGTGTATGAGAAGGAAACACAGTTCTTTTTTGAGGGCAAGCTCATGGTTCTTGCTGTATTGGAGATGCTGGAAAGAAGAGCTTGCATCTTGCGTTAAATCAGAGTGTGTTTCAGGGATGAGGACTCTGGTCTGAATTTCGTTCAGAAATGGAGTTAAACCCAGGATCTGTGTCTTCCTACAAGCAAAAGTTCATTTCTGTTAAACCCAGTGAATTGTGGGCTCAAATGATTTTTAGCAGTTCATGAACCCAACGCGATTCTCACTATTAACTAAAGAGCATATATTTAAGAGGTGCTGTGGTATGTGTCAGTTTCATAAGCAGAGTTCAACTACATATGGAACATATGAGTACGAAACACAGTTCTTTTTTTCAGGGCATGCTCATTGTTCTTGCTGTATTGGAGACGCTGGAAAGAAGAGCTTGCTTCTTGCGTTAAATCAGAGTGTGTTTCAGGGATGAGAACTCTGGTCTGAATTTCCCTTCAGAAACGGAGTTAAACCCCAGGATCTGTATCTTCCTACAAGCAAGAGTTCTTTTCTGGTAAACCCAGTGAATATTGGGCTCAAATGATTTTACACAGTTCACGAACCCAACGCGATTCTCACTATTAAATAAGAGCATTTATGTAAGAGGAGCGGTGGTTTATTTCAGTTTCATAAGCAGAGTTGAACTACATATGGTCTGTATGAGTAGGAAACACAGTTATTTTTTTCAGGGCATGATCATGGTTCTTGGTGTATTTTAGACTCTGGAAAGAAGAGCTTGCTTCTTGCATTAAAAGAGAGTGTGTATCAGGGATGAGAACTCTGGTCTGAATTTCCCTTCAGAAATGGAGTTAAACCCCAGGATCTGTGTCTTCCTACAAGCAAGAGTTCATTTCTGGTAAACCCAGTGAATTTTGGGCTCAAATGATTTTACACAATTCACGAACCCAACGCGATTCTCACTAATAGCTAAGAGCATTTATGTAAGAGGTGCTGTGGTTTGTTTCGGTTTTATAAGCAGAGTTGAACTACATATGGTCCGTATGAGTAGTTAACACACTTCTTTTTTTCTGCGCATGCTCATGGTTCTTGCTGTATTTTAGACTCTGGAAAGAATAGCTTGCTTCTTGCGTTAAATCAGAGTGTGATTCAAAGATGAGAACTCTGGTCTGAATTTCCCTTCAGAAACGGAGTTAAACCCGACGATCTGTGTCTTCCTACAAGCAAGAGTTCGTTTCTGGTAAACCCAGTGAATTGTAGGCTCAAATGATTTTTAGCAGTTCACGAACCCAACGCGATTCTCACTATTAACTAAAGAGTATTTATTTAAGAGGTGCTGTAGTATGTATCAGTTTCATAAGCAGAGTTGATCTACATATGGTCTGAATGAGTAGGAAACACAGTTCTGTTTTTATGGGGAAGCTCATGGTTCTTAGTGTATTGGAGACGCTGGAAAGAAGAGGATGATTCTTGCCTTAAAATAGAGTGTTTTTTAGGGATGAGGACTCTGGTCTGAATTTCCCTTCAGAAACGGAGTTAAACCCCAGGATCTGTGTCTTCCTACAAGCAAGAGTTCATTTCTGGTAAACCCAGGGAATTTTGGGCTCAAATGATTTTACACAGTTCTCGAACCCAACGCGATTCTCACTATTAACTAAACAGCATTTATGTAAGAGGAGCTGTTTTGTATCAGTTCCATAAGCAGTGTTGATCTACATATGGTCCCTATGAGTAGGAAACACAGTTCTTTTTTTCTGGGCATGCTCATGGTTCTTGCTGTATTGGAGACGCTGGAAAGAAGAGCTTGCTTCTTGTATGAAAACAGAGTGTGTATCATGGATGAGAACACTGGTCTGATTTTTCCCACAGAATCAGAGTTAAACCAAATGATCTGTTTCTTCCTACAAGCAAGAGTTCATTTATGGTAAACGAAGTGAATTTTGTGCTCAAATGATTTTACACAGTTCAAGAACCCAATGCGATTCTCACTATTAACTAAAGAGCCTTTATGTAAGTGGAGCTGTGGTTTGTATCAGTTTCATAAGCAGAGTTGAACTACATATGGTGTGTATGAGACGGAAACACAGTTCTTTTTTGGGGGCAAGCTCATGGTTCTTGCTGTATTGGAGATGCTGGAAAGAAGAGCTTGCATCTTGCGTTAAATCAGAGTGTGTTTCAGGGATGAGAACTCTGGTCTGAATTTCGTTCAGAAATGGAGTTAAACCCCAGGATCTGTGTCTTCCTACAAGCAAAAGTTCATTTCTGTTAAAACCAGTGAATTGTGGGCTCAAATGATTTTTAGCAGTTCATGAACCCAACGCGATTCTCACTATTAACTAAAGAGCATTTATTTAAGAGGTGCTGTGGTATGTGTCAGTTTCATAAGCAGAGTTCAACTACATATGGAACATATGAGTACGAAACACAGTTCATTTTTTCAGGGCATGCTCATTGTTCTTGCTGTATTGGAGACGCTGGAAAGAAGAGCTTGCTTCTTGCGTTAAATCAGAGTGTGTTTCAGGGATGAGAACTCTGGTCTGAATTTCCCTTCACAAACGGAGTTAAACCCCAGGATCTGTATCTTCCTACAAGCAAGAGTTCTTTTTGGTAAACCCAGTGAATATTGGGCTCAAATGATTTTACACAGTTCACGAACCCAACGCGATTCTCACTATTAAATAAGAGCATTTATGTAAGAGGAGCGGTGGTTTATTTCAGTTTCATAAGCAGAGTTGAACTACATATGGTCTGTATGAGTAGGAAACACAGTTCTTTTTTTCAGGGCATGATCATGGTTCTTGGTGTATTTTAGACTCTGGAAAGAAGAGCTTGCTTCTTGCATTAAAAGAGAGTGTGTATCAGGGATGAGAACTCTGGTCTGAATTTCCCTTCAGAAACTGAGTTAAACCCCATGATCTGTGTCTTCCTACAAGCAAGAGTTCATTTCTGGTAAACCCAGTGAATTTTGGGCTCAAATGATTTTACACAATTCACGAACCCAACGCGATTCTCACTAATAGCTAAGAGCATTTATGTAAGAGGTGCTGTGGTTTGTTTCGGTTTTATAAGCAGAGTTGAACTACATATGGTCCGTATGAGTAGTTAACACATTTCTTTTTTTCTGCGCATGCTCATGGTTCTTGCTGTATTTTAGACTCTGGAAAGAATAGCTTGCTTCTTGCGTTAAATCAGAGTGTGATTCAAAGATGAGAACTCTGGTCTGAATTTCCCTTCAGAAACGGAGTTAAACCCGACGATCTGTGTCTTCCTACAAGCAAGAGTTCGTTTCTGGTAAACCCAGTGAATTGTAGGCTCAAATGATTTTTAGCAGTTCACGAACCCAACGCGATTCTCACTATTAACTAAAGAGTATTTATTTAAGAGGTGCTGTGGTATGTACCAGTTTCATAAGCAGAGTTGATCTACATATGGTCTGAATGAGTAGGAAACACAGTTCTGTTTTTATGGGGAAGCTCATGGTTCTTAGTGTATTGGAGACGCTGGAAAGAAGAGGATGATTCTTGCCTTAAAATAGAATGTTTTTTAGGGATGAGGACTCTGGTCTGAATTTCCCTTCAGAAACGGAGTTAAACCCCAGGATCTGTGTCTTCCTACAAGCAAGAGTTCATTTCTGGTAAACCCAGGGAATTTTGGGCTCAAATGATTTTACACAGTTCTCGAACCCAACGCGATTCTCACTATTAACTAAACAGCATTTATGTAAGAGGAGCTGTTTTGTATCAGTTCCATAAGCAGTGTTGATCTACATATGGTCCCTATGAGTAGGAAACACAGTTCTTTTTTTCTGGGCATGCTCATGGTTCTTGCTGTATTGGAGACGCTGGAAAGAAGAGCTTGCTTCTTGCATGAAAACAGAGTGTGTATCATGGATGAGAACACTGGTCTGATTTTTCCCACAGAATCAGAGTTAAACCAAATGATCTGTTTCTTCCTACAAGCAAGAGTTCATTTATGGTAATCGAAGTGAATTTTGTGCTCAAATGATTTTACACAGTTCAAGAACCCAATGCGATTCTCACTATTAACTAAAGAGCCTTTATGTAAGTGGAGCTGTGGTTTGTATCAGTTTCATAAGCAGAGTTGAACTTCATATGTTCCGTTGAGTAGGATACACAGTTCTCTTTTTCAGGGCATGATCATTGTTCTTGGTGTATTTTAGACTCTGGAAAGAAGAGCTTGCTTCTTGCGTTAAAAGAGAGTGTGTATCAGGGATGAGAACTCTAGTCTGCATTTTCCTCAGAAATGGAGTTAAACATCAGGATCTGTGTCTTCCTACAAGCAAGAGTTCATTTCTGGTAAACCCAGTGAATTTTGGGCTCAAATGATTTTTAGCAGTTCACGAACCCAACGCGATTCTCACTATTAACTAAAGAGTATTTATTTAAGAGGTGCTGTGGTATGTATCAGTTTCATAAGCAGAGTTGATCTACATATGGTCTGAATGAGTAGGAAACACAGTTCTGTTTTTATGGGGAAGCTCATGGTTCTTAGTGTATTGGAGACGCTGGAAAGAAGAGGATGATTCTTGCCTTAAAATAGAGTGTTTTTTAGGGATGAGGACTCTGGTCTGAATTTCCCTTCAGAAACGGAGTTAAACCCCAGGATCTGTGTCTTCCTACAAGCAAGAGTTCATTTCTGGTAAACCCAGGGAATTTTGGGCTCAAATGATTTTACACAGTTCTCGAACCCAACGCGATTCTCACTATTAACTAAACAGCATTTATGTAAGAGGAGCTGTTTTGTATCAGTTCCATAAGCAGTGTTGATCTACATATGGTCCCTATGAGTAGGAAACACAGTTCTTTTTTTCTGGGCATGCTCATGGTTCTTGCTGTATTGGAGACGCTGGAAAGAAGAGCTTGCTTCTTGCATGAAAACAGAGTGTGTATCATGGATGAGAACACTGGTCTGATTTTTCCCACAGAATCAGAGTTAAACCAAATGATCTGTTTCTTCCTACAAGCAAGAGTTCATTTATGGTAAACGAAGTGAATTTTGTGCTCAAATGATTTTACACAGTTCAAGAACCCAATGCGATTCTCACTATTAACTAAAGAGCCTTTATGTAAGTGGAGCTGTGGTTTGTATCAGTTTCATAAGCAGAGTTGAACTACATATGGTGTGTATGAGACGGAAACACAGTTCTTTTTTGAGGGCAAGCTCATGGTTCTTGCTGTATTGGAGATGCTGGAAAGAAGAGCTTGCATCTTGCGTTAAATCAGAGTGTGTTTCAGGGATGAGAACTCTGGTCTGAATTTCGTTCAGAAATGGAGTTAAACCCCAGGATCTGTGTCTTCCTACAAGCAAAAGTTCATTTCTGTTAAAACCAGTGAATTGTGGGCTCAAATGATTTTTAGCAGTTCATGAACCAAACGCGATTCTCACTATTAACTAAAGAGCATTTATTTAAGAGGTGCTGTGGTATGTGTCAGTTTCATAAGCAGAGTTCAACTACATATGGAACATATGAGTACGAAACACAGTTCTTTTTTTCAGGGCATGCTCATTGTTCTTGCTGTATTGGAGACGCTGGAAAGAAGAGCTTGCTTCTTGCGTTAAATCAGAGTGTGTTTCAGGGATGAGAACTCTGGTCTGAATTTCGTTCAGAAATGGAGTTAAACCCCAGGATCTGTGTCTTCCTACAAGCAAAAGTTCATTTCTGTTAAAACCAGTGAATTGTGGGCTCAAATGATTTTTAGCAGTTCATGAACCCAACGCGATTCTCACTATTAACTAAAGAGCATTTATTTAAGAGGTGCTGTGGTATGTGTCAGTTTCATAAGCAGAGTTCAACTACATATGGAACATATGAGTACGAAACACAGTTCTTTTTTTCAGGGCATGCTCATTGTTCTTGCTGTATTGGAGACGCTGGAAAGAAGAGCTTGCTTCTTGCGTTAAATCAGAGTGTGTTTCAGGGATGAGACCTCTGGTCTGAATTTCCCTTCAGAAACGGAGTTAAACCCCAGGATCTGTATCTTCCTACAAGCAAGAGTTCTTTTCTGGTAAACCCAGTGAATATTGGGCTCAAATGATTTTACACAGTTCACGAACCCAACGCGATTCTCACTATTAAATAAGAGCATTTATGTAAGAGGAGCGGTGGTTTATTTCAGTTTCATAAGCAGAGTTGAACTACATATGGTCTGTATGAGTAGGAAACACAGTTATTTTTTTCAGGGCATGATCATGGTTCTTGGTGTATTTTAGACTCTGGAAAGAAGAGCTTGCTTCTTGCATTAAAAGAGAGTGTGTATCAGGGATGAGTACTCTGGTCTGAATTTCCCTTCAGAAACGGAGTTAAACCCCAGGATCTGTGTCTTCCTACAAGCAAGAGTTCATTTCTGGTAAACCCAGTGAATTTTGGGCTCAAATGATTTTACACAATTCACGAACCCAACGCGATTCTCACTAATAGCTAAGAGCATTTATGTAAGAGGTGCTGTGGTTTGTTTCGGTTTTATAAGCAGAGTTGAACTACATATGGTCCGTATGAGTAGTTAACACACTTCTTTTTTTCTGCGCATGCTCATGGTTCTTGCTGTATTTTAGACTCTGGAAAGAATAGCTTGCTTCTTGCGTTAAATCAGAGTGTGATTCAAAGATGAGAACTCTGGTCTGAATTTCCCTTCAGAAACGGAGTTAAACCCGACGATCTGTGTCTTCCTACAAGCAAGAGTTCGTTTCTGGTAAACCCAGTGAATTGTAGGCTCAAATGATTTTTAGCAGTTCACGAACCCAACGCGATTCTCACTATTAACTAAAGAGTATTTATTTAAGAGGTGCTGTGGTATGTATCAGTTTCATAAGCAGAGTTGATCTACATATGGTCTGAATGAGTAGGAAACACAGTTCTGTTTTTATGGGGAAGCTCATGGTTCTTAGTGTATTGGAGACGCTGGAAAGAAGAGGATGATTCTTGCCTTAAAATAGAGTGTTTTTTAGGGATGAGGACTCTGGTCTGAATTTCCCTTCAGAAACGGAGTTAAACCCCAGGATCTGTGTCTTCCTACAAGCAAGAGTTCATTTCTGGTAAACCCAGGGAATTTTGGGCTCAAATGATTTTACACAGTTCTCGAACCCAACGCGATTCTCACTATTAACTAAACAGCATTTATGTAAGAGGAGCTGTTTTGTATCAGTTCCATATGCAGTGTTGATCTACATATGGTCCCTATGAGTAGGAAACACAGTTCTTTTTTTCTGGGCATGCTCATGGTTCTTGCTGTATTGGAGACGCTGGAAAGAAGAGCTTGCTTCTTGCATGAAAACAGAGTGTGTATCATGGATGAGAACACTGGTCTGATTTTTCCCACAGAATCAGAGTTAAACCAAATGATCTGTTTCTTCCTACAAGCAAGAGTTCATTTATGGTAAACGAAGTGAATTTTGTGCTCAAATGATTTTACACAGTTCAAGAACCCAATGCGATTCTCACTATTAACTAAAGAGCCTTTATGTAAGTGGAGCTGTGGTTTGTATCAGTTTCATAAGCAGAGTTGAACTACATATGGTGTGTATGAGACGGAAACACAGTTCTTTTTTGAGGGCAAGCTCATGGTTCTTGCTGTATTGGAGATGCTGGAAAGAAGAGCTTGCATCTTGCGTTAAATCAGAGTGTGTTTCAGGGATGAGAACTCTGGTCTGAATTTCATTCAGAAATGGAGTTAAACCCCAGGATCTGTGTCTTCCTACAAGCAAAAGTTCATTTCTGTTAAAACCAGTGAATTGTGGGCTCAAATGATTTTTAGCAGTTCATGAACCCAACGCGATTCTCACTATTAACTAAAGAGCATTTATTTAAGAGGTGCTGTGGTATGTGTCAGTTTCATAAGCAGAGTTCAACTACATATGGAACATATGAGTACAAAACACAGTTCTTTTTTTCAGGGCATGCTCATTGTTCTTGCTGTATTGGAGACGCTGGAAAGAAGAGCTTGCTTCTTGCGTTAAATCAGAGTGTGTTTCAGGGATGAGAACTCTGGTCTGAATTTCCCTTCAGAAACGGAGTTAAACCCCAGGATCTGTATCTTCCTACAAGCAAGAGTTCTTTTTGGTAAACCCAGTGAATATTGGGCTCAAATGATTTTACACAGTTCACGAACCCAACGCGATTCTCACTATTAAATAAGAGCATTTATGTAAGAGGAGCGGTGGTTTATTTCAGTTTCATAAGCAGAGTTGAACTACATATGGTCTGTATGAGTAGGAAACACAGTTCTTTTTTTCAGGGCATGATCATGGTTCTTGGTGTATTTTAGACTCTGGAAAGAAGAGCTTGCTTCTTGCATTAAAAGAGAGTGTGTATCAGGGATGAGAACTCTGGTCTGAATTTCCCTTCAGAAACGGAGTTAAACCCCAGGATCTGTGTCTTCCTACAAGCAAGAGTTCATTTCTGGTAAACCCAGTGAATTTTGGGCTCAAATGATTTTACACAATTCACGAACCCAACGCGATTCTCACTAATAGCTAAGAGCATTTATGTAAGAGGTGCTGTGGTTTGTTTCGGTTTTATAAGCAGAGTTGAACTACATATGGTCCGTATGAGTAGTTAACACACTTCTTTTTTTCTGCGCATGCTCATGGTTCTTGCTGTATTTTAGACTCTGGAAAGAATAGCTTGCTTCTTGCGTTAAATCAGAGTGTGATTCAAAGATGAGAACTCTGGTCTGAATTTCCCTTCAGAAACGGAGTTAAACCCGACGATCTGTGTCTTCCTACAAGCAAGAGTTCGTTTCTGGTAAACCCAGTGAATTGTAGGCTCAAATGATTTTTAGCAGTTCACGAACCCAACGCGATTCTCACTATTAACTAAAGAGTATTTAGTTAAGAGGTGCTGTGGTATGTATCAGTTTCATAAGCAGAGTTGATCTACATATGGTCTGAATGAGTAGGAAACACAGTTCTGTTTTTATGGGGAAGCTCATGGTTCTTAGTGTATTGGAGACGCTGGAAAGAAGAGGATGATTCTTGCCTTAAAATAGAGTGTTTTTTAGGGATGAGGACTCTGGTCTGAATTTCCCTTCAGAAACGGAGTTAAACCCCAGGATCTGTGTCTTCCTACAAGCAAGAGTTCATTTCTGGTAAACCCAGGGAATTTTGGGCTCAAATGATTTTACACAGTTCTCGAACCCAACGCGATTCTCACTATTAACTAAACAGCATTTATGTAAGAGGAGCTGTTTTGTATCAGTTCCATATGCAGTGTTGATCTACATATGGTCCCTATGAGTAGGAAACACAGTTCTTTTTTTCTGGGCATGCTCATGGTTCTTGCTGTATTGGAGACGCTGGAAAGAAGAGCTTGCTTCTTGCATGAAAACAGAGTGTGTATCATGGATGAGAACACTGGTCTGATTTTTCCCACAGAATCAGAGTTAAACCAAATGATCTGTTTCTTCCTACAAGCAAGAGTTCATTTATGGTAAACGAAGTGAATTTTGTGCTCAAATGATTTTACACAGTTCAAGAACCCAATGCGATTCTCACTATTAACTAAAGAGCCTTTATGTAAGTGGAGCTGTGGTTTGTATCAGTTTCATAAGCAGAGTTGAACTACATATGGTGTGTATGAGACGGAAACACAGTTCTTTTTTGAGGGCAAGCTCATGGTTCTTGCTGTATTGGAGATGCTGGAAAGAAGAGCTTGCATCTTGCGTTAAATCAGAGTGTGTTTCAGGGATGAGAACTCTGGTCTGAATTTCATTCAGAAATGGAGTTAAACCCCAGGATCTGTGTCTTCCTACAAGCAAAAGTTCATTTCTGTTAAAACCAGTGAATTGTGGGCTCAAATGATTTTTAGCAGTTCATGAACCCAACGCGATTCTCACTATTAACTAAAGAGCATTTATTTAAGAGGTGCTGTGGTATGTGTCAGTTTCATAAGCAGAGTTCAACTACATATGGAACATATGAGTACAAAACACAGTTCTTTTTTTCAGGGCATGCTCATTGTTCTTGCTGTATTGGAGACGCTGGAAAGAAGAGCTTGCTTCTTGCGTTAAATCAGAGTGTGTTTCAGGGATGAGAACTCTGGTCTGAATTTCCCTTCAGAAACGGAGTTAAACCCCAGGATCTGTATCTTCCTACAAGCAAGAGTTCTTTTTGGTAAACCCAGTGAATATTGGGCTCAAATGATTTTACACAGTTCACGAACCCAACGCGATTCTCACTATTAAATAAGAGCATTTATGTAAGAGGAGCGGTGGTTTATTTCAGTTTCATAAGCAGAGTTGAACTACATATGGTCTGTATGAGTAGGAAACACAGTTCTTTTTTTCAGGGCATGATCATGGTTCTTGGTGTATTTTAGACTCTGGAAAGAAGAGCTTGCTTCTTGCATTAAAAGAGAGTGTGTATCAGGGATGAGAACTCTGGTCTGAATTTCCCTTCAGAAACGGAGTTAAACCCCAGGATCTGTGTCTTCCTACAAGCAAGAGTTCATTTCTGGTAAACCCAGTGAATTTTGGGCTCAAATGATTTTACACAATTCACGAACCCAACGCGATTCTCACTAATAGCTAAGAGCATTTATGTAAGAGGTGCTGTGGTTTGTTTCGGTTTTATAAGCAGAGTTGAACTACATATGGTCCGTATGAGTAGTTAACACACTTCTTTTTTTCTGCGCATGCTCATGGTTCTTGCTGTATTTTAGACTCTGGAAAGAATAGCTTGCTTCTTGCGTTAAATCAGAGTGTGATTCAAAGATGAGAACTCTGGTCTGAATTTCCCTTCAGAAACGGAGTTAAACCCGACGATCTGTGTCTTCCTACAAGCAAGAGTTCGTTTCTGGTAAACCCAGTGAATTGTAGGCTCAAATGATTTTTAGCAGTTCACGAACCCAACGCGATTCTCACTATTAACTAAAGAGTATTTAGTTAAGAGGTGCTGTGGTATGTATCAGTTTCATAAGCAGAGTTGATCTACATATGGTCTGAATGAGTAGGAAACACAGTTCTGTTTTTATGGGGAAGCTCATGGTTCTTAGTGTATTGGAGACGCTGGAAAGAAGAGGATGATTCTTGCCTTAAAATAGAGTGTTTTTTAGGGATGAGGACTCTGGTCTGAATTTCCCTTCAGAAACGGAGTTAAACCCCAGGATCTGTGTCTTCCTACAAGCAAGAGTTCATTTCTGGTAAACCCAGGGAATTTTGGGCTCAAATGATTTTACACAGTTCTCGAACCCAACGCGATTCTCACTATTAACTAAACAGCATTTATGTAAGAGGAGCTGTTTTGTATCAGTTCCATAAGCAGTGTTGATCTACATATGGTCCCTATGAGTAGGAAACACAGTTCTTTTTTTCTGGGCATGCTCATGGTTCTTGCTGTATTGGAGACGCTGGAAAGAAGAGCTTGCTTCTTGTATGAAAACAGAGTGTGTATCATGGATGAGAACACTGGTCTGATTTTTCCCACAGAATCAGAGTTAAACCAAATGATCTGTTTCTTCCTACAAGCAAGAGTTCATTTATGGTAAACGAAGTGAATTTTGTGCTCAAATGATTTTACACAGTTCAAGAACCCAATGCGATTCTCACTATTAACTAAAGAGCCTTTATGTAAGTGGAGCTGTGGTTTGTATCAGTTTCATAAGCAGAGTTGAACTACATATGGTGTGTATGAGACGGAAACACAGTTCTTTTTTGGGGGCAAGCTCATGGTTCTTGCTGTATTGGAGATGCTGGAAAGAAGAGCTTGCATCTTGCGTTAAATCAGAGTGTGTTTCAGGGATGAGAACTCTGGTCTGAATTTCGTTCAGAAATGGAGTTAAACCCCAGGATCTGTGTCTTCCTACAAGCAAAAGTTCATTTCTGTTAAAACCAGTGAATTGTGGGCTCAAATGATTTTTAGCAGTTCATGAACCAAACGCGATTCTCACTATTAACTAAAGAGCATTTATTTAAGAGGTGCTGTGGTATGTGTCAGTTTCATAAGCAGAGTTCAACTACATATGGAACATATGAGTACGAAACACAGTTCATTTTTTCAGGGCATGCTCATTGTTCTTGCTGTATTGGAGACGCTGGAAAGAAGAGCTTGCTTCTTGCGTTAAATCAGAGTGTGTTTCAGGGATGAGAACTCTGGTCTGAATTTCCCTTCACAAACGGAGTTAAACCCCAGGATCTGTATCTTCCTACAAGCAAGAGTTCTTTTTGGTAAACCCAGTGAATATTGGGCTCAAATGATTTTACACAGTTCACGAACCCAACGCGATTCTCACTATTAAATAAGAGCATTTATGTAAGAGGAGCGGTGGTTTATTTCAGTTTCATAAGCAGAGTTGAACTACATATGGTCTGTATGAGTAGGAAACACAGTTCTTTTTTTCAGGGCATGATCATGGTTCTTGGTGTATTTTAGACTCTGGAAAGAAGAGCTTGCTTCTTGCATTAATAGAGAGTGTGTATCAGGGATGAGAACTCTGGTCTGAATTTCCCTTCAGAAACTGAGTTAAACCCCATGATCTGTGTCTTCCTACAAGCAAGAGTTCATTTCTGGTAAACCCAGTGAATTTTGGGCTCAAATGATTTTACACAATTCACGAACCCAACGCGATTCTCACTAATAGCTAAGAGCATTTATGTAAGAGGTGCTGTGGTTTGTTTCGGTTTTATAAGCAGAGTTGAACTACATATGGTCCGTATGAGTAGTTAACACATTTCTTTTTTTCTGCGCATGCTCATGGTTCTTGCTGTATTTTAGACTCTGGAAAGAATAGCTTGCTTCTTGCGTTAAATCAGAGTGTGATTCAAAGATGAGAACTCTGGTCTGAATTTCCCTTCAGAAACGGAGTTAAACCCGACGATCTGTGTCTTCCTACAAGCAAGAGTTCGTTTCTGGTAAACCCAGTGAATTGTAGGCTCAAATGATTTTTAGCAGTTCACGAACCCAACGCGATTCTCACTATTAACTAAAGAGTATTTATTTAAGAGGTGCTGTGGTATGTACCAGTTTCATAAGCAGAGTTGATCTACATATGGTCTGAATGAGTAGGAAACACAGTTCTGTTTTTATGGGGAAGCTCATGGTTCTTAGTGTATTGGAGACGCTGGAAAGAAGAGGATGATTCTTGCCTTAAAATAGAATGTTTTTTAGGGATGAGGACTCTGGTCTGAATTTCCCTTCAGAAACGGAGTTAAACCCGACGATCTGTGTCTTCCTACAAGCAAGAGTTCATTTCTGGTAAACCCAGGGAATTTTGGGCTCAAATGATTTTACACAGTTCTCGAACCCAACGCGATTCTCACTATTAACTAAACAGCATTTATGTAAGAGGAGCTGTTTTGTATCAGTTCCATAAGCAGTGTTGATCTACATATGGTCCCTATGAGTAGGAAACACAGTTCTTTTTTTCTGGGCATGCTCATGGTTCTTGCTGTATTGGAGACGCTGGAAAGAAGAGCTTGCTTCTTGCATGAAAACAGAGTGTGTATCATGGATGAGAACACTGGTCTGATTTTTCCCACAGAATCAGAGTTAAACCAAATGATCTGTTTCTTCCTACAAGCAAGAGTTCATTTATGGTAATCGAAGTGAATTTTGTGCTCAAATGATTTTACACAGTTCAAGAACCCAATGCGATTCTCACTATTAACTAAAGAGCCTTTATGTAAGTGGAGCTGTGGTTTGTATCAGTTTCATAAGCAGAGTTGAACTTCATATGTTCCGTTGAGTAGGATACACAGTTCTCTTTTTCAGGGCATGATCATTGTTCTTGGTGTATTTTAGACTCTGGAAAGAAGAGCTTGCTTCTTGCGTTAAAAGAGAGTGTGTATCAGGGATGAGAACTCTAGTCTGCATTTTCCTCAGAAATGGAGTTAAACATCAGGATCTGTGTCTTCCTACAAGCAAGAGTTCATTTCTGGTAAACCCAGTGAATTTTGGGCTCAAATGATTTTTAGCAGTTCACGAACCCAACGCGATTCTCACTATTAACTAAAGAGTATTTATTTAAGAGGTGCTGTGGTATGTATCAGTTTCATAAGCAGAGTTGATCTACATATGGTCTGAATGAGTAGGAAACACAGTTCTGTTTTTATGGGGAAGCTCATGGTTCTTAGTGTATTGGAGACGCTGGAAAGAAGAGGATGATTCTTGCCTTAAAATAGAGTGTTTTTTAGGGATGAGGACTCTGGTCTGAATTTCCCTTCAGAAACGGAGTTAAACCCCAGGATCTGTGTCTTCCTACAAGCAAGAGTTCATTTCTGGTAAACCCAGGGAATTTTGGGCTCAAATGATTTTACACAGTTCTCGAACCCAACGCGATTCTCACTATTAACTAAACAGCATTTATGTAAGAGGAGCTGTTTTGTATCAGTTCCATATGCAGTGTTGATCTACATATGGTCCCTATGAGTAGGAAACACAGTTCTTTTTTTCTGGGCATGCTCATGGTTCTTGCTGTATTGGAGACGCTGGAAAGAAGAGCTTGCTTCTTGCATGAAAACAGAGTGTGTATCATGGATGAGAACACTGGTCTGATTTTTCCCACAGAATCAGAGTTAAACCAAATGATCTGTTTCTTCCTACAAGCAAGAGTTCATTTATGGTAAACGAAGTGAATTTTGTGCTCAAATGATTTTACACAGTTCAAGAACCCAATGCGATTCTCACTATTAACTAAAGAGCCTTTATGTAAGTGGAGCTGTGGTTTGTATCAGTTTCATAAGCAGAGTTGAACTACATATGGTGTGTATGAGACGGAAACACAGTTCTTTTTTGAGGGCAAGCTCATGGTTCTTGCTGTATTGGAGATGCTGGAAAGAAGAGCTTGCATCTTGCGTTAAATCAGAGTGTGTTTCAGGGATGAGAACTCTGGTCTGAATTTCGTTCAGAAATGGAGTTAAACCCCAGGATCTGTGTCTTCCTACAAGCAAAAGTTCATTTCTGTTAAAACCAGTGAATTGTGGGCTCAAATGATTTTTAGCAGTTCATGAACCCAACGCGATTCTCACTATTAACTAAAGAGCATTTATTTAAGAGGTGCTGTGGTATGTGTCAGTTTCATAAGCAGAGTTCAACTACATATGGAACATATGAGTACAAAACACAGTTCTTTTTTTCAGGGCATGCTCATTGTTCTTGCTGTATTGGAGACGCTGGAAAGAAGAGCTTGCTTCTTGCGTTAAATCAGAGTGTGTTTCAGGGATGAGAACTCTGGTCTGAATTTCCCTTCAGAAACGGAGTTAAACCCCAGGATCTGTATCTTCCTACAAGCAAGAGTTCTTTTTGGTAAACCCAGTGAATATTGGGCTCAAATGATTTTACACAGTTCACGAACCCAACGCGATTCTCACTATTAAATAAGAGCATTTATGTAAGAGGAGCGGTGGTTTATTTCAGTTTCATAAGCAGAGTTGAACTACATATGGTCTGTATGAGTAGGAAACACAGTTCTTTTTTTCAGGGCATGATCATGGTTCTTGGTGTATTTTAGACTCTGGAAAGAAGAGCTTGCTTCTTGCATTAAAAGAGAGTGTGTATCAGGGATGAGAACTCTGGTCTGAATTTCCCTTCAGAAACGGAGTTAAACCCCAGGATCTGTGTCTTCCTACAAGCAAGAGTTCATTTCTGGTAAACCCAGTGAATTTTGGGCTCAAATGATTTTACACAATTCACGAACCCAACGCGATTCTCACTAATAGCTAAGAGCATTTATGTAAGAGGTGCTGTGGTTTGTTTCGGTTTTATAAGCAGAGTTGAACTACATATGGTCCGTATGAGTAGTTAACACACTTCTTTTTTTCTGCGCATGCTCATGGTTCTTGCTGTATTTTAGACTCTGGAAAGAATAGCTTGCTTCTTGTGTTAAATCAGAGTGTGATTCAAAGATGAGAACTCTGGTCTGAATTTCCCTTCAGAAACGGAGTTAAACCCGACGATCTGTGTCTTCCTACAAGGAAGAGTTCGTTTCTGGTAAACCCAGTGAATTGTAGGCTCAAATGATTTTTAGCAGTTCACGAACCCAACGCGATTCTCACTATTAACTAAAGAGTATTTAGTTAAGAGGTGCTGTGGTATGTATCAGTTTCATAAGCAGAGTTGATCTACATATGGTCTGAATGAGTAGGAAACACAGTTCTGTTTTTATGGGGAAGCTCATGGTTCTTAGTGTATTGGAGACGCTGGAAAGAAGAGGATGATTCTTGCCTTAAAATAGAGTGTTTTTTAGGGATGAGGACTCTGGTCTGAATTTCCCTTCAGAAACGGAGTTAAACCCCAGGATCTGTGTCTTCCTACAAGCAAGAGTTCATTTCTGGTAAACCCAGGGAATTTTGGGCTCAAATGATTTTACACAGTTCTCGAACCCAACGCGATTCTCACTATTAACTAAACAGCATTTATGTAAGAGGAGCTGTTTTGTATCAGTTCCATAAGCAGTGTTGATCTACATATGGTCCCTATGAGTAGGAAACACAGTTCTTTTTTTCTGGGCATGCTCATGGTTCTTGCTGTATTGGAGACGCTGGAAAGAAGAGCTTGCTTCTTGCATGAAAACAGAGTGTGTATCATGGATGAGAACACTGGTCTGATTTTTCCCACAGAATCAGAGTTAAACCAAATGATCTGTTTCTTCCTACAAGCAAGAGTTCATTTATGGTAAACGAAGTGAATTTTGTGCTCAAATGATTTTACACAGTTCAAGAACCCAATGCGATTCTCACTATTAACTAAAGAGCCTTTATGTAAGTGGAGCTGTGGTTTGTATCAGTTTCATAAGCAGAGTTGAACTACATATGGTGTGTATGAGACGGAAACACAGTTCTTTTTTGGGGGCAAGCTCATGGTTCTTGCTGTATTGGAGATGCTGGAAAGAAGAGCTTGCATCTTGCGTTAAATCAGAGTGTGTTTCAGGGATGAGAACTCTGGTCTGAATTTCGTTCAGAAATGGAGTTAAACCCCAGGATCTGTGTCTTCCTACAAGCAAAAGTTCATTTCTGTTAAAACCAGTGAATTGTGGGCTCAAATGATTTTTAGCAGTTCATGAACCCAACGCGATTCTCACTATTAACTAAAGAGCATTTATTTAAGAGGTGCTGTGGTATGTGTCAGTTTCATAAGCAGAGTTCAACTACATATGGAACATATGAGTACGAAACACAGTTCATTTTTTCAGGGCATGCTCATTGTTCTTGCTGTATTGGAGACGCTGGAAAGAAGAGCTTGCTTCTTGCGTTAAATCAGAGTGTGTTTCAGGGATGAGAACTCTGGTCTGAATTTCCCTTCACAAACGGAGTTAAACCCCAGGATCTGTATCTTCCTACAAGCAAGAGTTCTTTTTGGTAAACCCAGTGAATATTGGGCTCAAATGATTTTACACAGTTCACGAACCCAACGCGATTCTCACTATTAAATAAGAGCATTTATGTAAGAGGAGCGGTGGTTTATTTCAGTTTCATAAGCAGAGTTGAACTACATATGGTCTGTATGAGTAGGAAACACAGTTCTTTTTTTCAGGGCATGATCATGGTTCTTGGTGTATTTTAGACTCTGGAAAGAAGAGCTTGCTTCTTGCATTAAAAGAGAGTGTGTATCAGGGATGAGAACTCTGGTCTGAATTTCCCTTCAGAAACTGAGTTAAACCCCATGATCTGTGTCTTCCTACAAGCAAGAGTTCATTTCTGGTAAACCCAGTGAATTTTGGGCTCAAATGATTTTACACAATTCACGAACCCAACGCGATTCTCACTAATAGCTAAGAGCATTTATGTAAGAGGTGCTGTGGTTTGTTTCGGTTTTATAAGCAGAGTTGAACTACATATGGTCCGTATGAGTAGTTAACACATTTCTTTTTTTCTGCGCATGCTCATGGTTCTTGCTGTATTTTAGACTCTGGAAAGAATAGCTTGCTTCTTGCGTTAAATCAGAGTGTGATTCAAAGATGAGAACTCTGGTCTGAATTTCCCTTCAGAAACGGAGTTAAACCCGACGATCTGTGTCTTCCTACAAGCAAGAGTTCGTTTCTGGTAAACCCAGTGAATTGTAGGCTCAAATGATTTTTAGCAGTTCACGAACCCAACGCGATTCTCACTATTAACTAAAGAGTATTTATTTAAGAGGTGCTGTGGTATGTACCAGTTTCATAAGCAGAGTTGATCTACATATGGTCTGAATGAGTAGGAAACACAGTTCTGTTTTTATGGGGAAGCTCATGGTTCTTAGTGTATTGGAGACGCTGGAAAGAAGAGGATGATTCTTGCCTTAAAATAGAATGTTTTTTAGGGATGAGGACTCTGGTCTGAATTTCCCTTCAGAAACGGAGTTAAACCCCAGGGTCTGTGTCTTCCTACAAGCAAGAGTTCATTTCTGGTAAACCCAGGGAATTTTGGGCTCAAATGATTTTACACAGTTCTCGAACCCAACGCGATTCTCACTATTAACTAAACAGCATTTATGTAAGAGGAGCTGTTTTGTATCAGTTCCATAAGCAGTGTTGATCTACATATGGTCCCTATGAGTAGGAAACACAGTTCTTTTTTTCTGGGCATGCTCATGGTTCTTGCTGTATTGGAGACGCTGGAAAGAAGAGCTTGCTTCTTGCATGAAAACAGAGTGTGTATCATGGATGAGAACACTGGTCTGATTTTTCCCACAGAATCAGAGTTAAACCAAATGATCTGTTTCTTCCTACAAGCAAGAGTTCATTTATGGTAATCGAAGTGAATTTTGTGCTCAAATGATTTTACACAGTTCAAGAACCCAATGCGATTCTCACTATTAACTAAAGAGCCTTTATGTAAGTGGAGCTGTGGTTTGTATCAGTTTCATAAGCAGAGTTGAACTTCATATGTTCCGTTGAGTAGGATACACAGTTCTCTTTTTCAGGGCATGATCATTGTTCTTGGTGTATTTTAGACTCTGGAAAGAAGAGCTTGCTTCTTGCGTTAAAAGAGAGTGTGTATCAGGGATGAGAACTCTAGTCTGCATTTTCCTCAGAAATGGAGTTAAACATCAGGATCTGTGTCTTCCTACAAGCAAGAGTTCATTTCTGGTAAACCCAGTGAATTTTGGGCTCAAATGATTTTTAGCAGTTCACGAACCCAACGCGATTCTCACTATTAACTAAAGAGTATTTATTTAAGAGGTGCTGTGGTATGTATCAGTTTCATAAGCAGAGTTGATCTACATATGGTCTGAATGAGTAGGAAACACAGTTCTGTTTTTATGGGGAAGCTCATGGTTCTTAGTGTATTGGAGACGCTGGAAAGAAGAGGATGATTCTTGCCTTAAAATAGAGTGCTTTTTAGGGATGAGGACTCTGGTCTGAATTTCCCTTCAGAAACGGAGTTAAACCCCAGGATCTGTGTCTTCCTACAAGCAAGAGTTCATTTCTGGTAAACCCAGGGAATTTTGGGCTCAAATGATTTTACACAGTTCTCGAACCCAACGCGATTCTCACTATTAACTAAACAGCATTTATGTAAGAGGAGCTGTTTTGTATCAGTTCCATAAGCAGTGTTGATCTACATATGGTCCCTATGAGTAGGAAACACAGTTCTTTTTTTCTGGGCATGCTCATGGTTCTTGCTGTATTGGAGACGCTGGAAAGAAGAGCTTGCTTCTTGCATGAAAACAGAGTGTGTATCATGGATGAGAACACTGGTCTGATTTTTCCCACAGAATCAGAGTTAAACCAAATGATCTGTTTCTTCCTACAAGCAAGAGTTCATTTATGGTAAACGAAGTGAATTTTGTGCTCAAATGATTTTACACAGTTCAAGAACCCAATGCGATTCTCACTATTAACTAAAGAGCCTTTATGTAAGTGGAGCTGTGGTTTGTATCAGTTTCATAAGCAGAGTTGAACTACATATGGTGTGTATGAGACGGAAACACAGTTCTTTTTTGAGGGCAAGCTCATGGTTCTTGCTGTATTGGAGATGCTGGAAAGAAGAGCTTGCATCTTGCGTTAAATCAGAGTGTGTTTCAGGGATGAGAACTCTGGTCTGAATTTCGTTCAGAAATGGAGTTAAACCCCAGGATCTGTGTCTTCCTACAAGCAAAAGTTCATTTCTGTTAAAACCAGTGAATTGTGGGCTCAAATGATTTTTAGCAGTTCATGAACCCAACGCGATTCTCACTATTAACTAAAGAGCATTTATTTAAGAGGTGCTGTGGTATGTGTCAGTTTCATAAGCAGAGTTCAACTACATATGGAACATATGAGTACGAAACACAGTTCTTTTTTTCAGGGCATGCTCATTGTTCTTGCTGTATTGGAGACGCTGGAAAGAAGAGCTTGCTTCTTGCGTTAAATCAGAGTGTGTTTCAGGGATGAGAACTCTGGTCTGAATTTCGTTCAGAAATGGAGTTAAACCCCAGGATCTGTGTCTTCCTACAAGCAAAAGTTCATTTCTGTTAAAACCAGTGAATTGTGGGCTCAAATGATTTTTAGCAGTTCATGAACCCAACGCGATTCTCACTATTAACTAAAGAGCATTTATTTAAGAGGTGCTGTGGTATGTGTCAGTTTCATAAGCAGAGTTCAACTACATATGGAACATATGAGTACGAAACACAGTTCTTTTTTTCAGGGCATGCTCATTGTTCTTGCTGTATTGGAGACGCTGGAAAGAAGAGCTTGCTTCTTGCGTTAAATCAGAGTGTGTTTCAGGGATGAGACCTCTGGTCTGAATTTCCCTTCAGAAACGGAGTTAAACCCCAGGATCTGTATCTTCCTACAAGCAAGAGTTCTTTTCTGGTAAACCCAGTGAATATTGGGCTCAAATGATTTTACACAGTTCACGAACCCAACGCGATTCTCACTATTAAATAAGAGCATTTATGTAAGAGGTGCTGTGGTTTGTTTCGGTTTTATAAGCAGAGTTGAACTACATATGGTCCGTATGAGTAGTTAACACACTTCTTTTTTTCTGCGCATGCTCATGGTTCTTGCTGTATTTTAGACTCTGGAAAGAATAGCTTGCTTCTTGCGTTAAATCAGAGTGTGATTCAAAGATGAGAACTCTGGTCTGAATTTCCCTTCAGAAACGGAGTTAAACCCGACGATCTGTGTCTTCCTACAAGCAAGAGTTCGTTTCTGGTAAACCCAGTGAATTGTAGGCTCAAATGATTTTTAGCAGTTCACGAACCCAACGCGATTCTCACTATTAACTAAAGAGTATTTATTTAAGAGGTGCTGTGGTATGTATCAGTTTCATAAGCAGAGTTGATCTACATATGGTCTGAATGAGTAGGAAACACAGTTCTGTTTTTATGGGGAAGCTCATGGTTCTTAGTGTATTGGAGACGCTGGAAAGAAGAGGATGATTCTTGCCTTAAAATAGAGTGTTTTTTAGGGATGAGGACTCTGGTCTGAATTTCCCTTCAGAAACGGAGTTAAACCCCAGGATCTGTGTCTTCCTACAAGCAAGAGTTCATTTCTGGTAAACCCAGGGAATTTTGGGCTCAAATGATTTTACACAGTTCTCGAACCCAACGCAATTCTCACTATTAACTAAACAGCATTTATGTAAGAGGAGCTGTTTTGTATCAGTTCCATAAGCAGTGTTGATCTACATATTGTCCCTATGAGTAGGAAACACAGTTCTTTTTTTCTGGGCATGCTCATGGTTCTTGCTGTATTGGAGACGCTGGAAAGAAGAGCTTGCTTCTTGCATGAAAACAGAGTGTGTATCATGGATGAGAACACTGGTCTGATTTTTCCCACAGAATCAGAGTTAAACCAAATGATCTGTTTCTTCCTACAAGCAAGAGTTCATTTCTGGTAAACAAAGTGAATTTTGTGCTCAAATGATTTTACACAGTTCAAGAACCCAACGCGATTCTCACTAATAGCTAAGAGCATTTATGTAAGAGGTGCTGTGGTTTGTTTCGGTTTTATAAGCAGAGTTGAACTACATATGGTCCGTATGAGTAGTTAACACATTTCTTTTTTTCTGCGCATGCTCATGGTTCTTGCTGTATTTTAGACTCTGGAAAGAATAGCTTGCTTCTTGTGTTAAATCAGAGTGTGATTCAAAGATGAGAACTCTGGTCTGAATTTCCCTTCAGAAACGGAGTTAAACCCGACGATCTGTGTCTTCCTACAAGCAAGAGTTCGTTTCTGGTAAACCCAGTGAATTGTAGGCTCAAATGATTTTTAGCAGTTCACGAACCCAACGCGATTCTCACTATTAACTAAAGAGTATTTATTTAAGAGGTGCTGTGGTATGTATCAGTTTCATAAGCAGAGTTGATCTACATATGGTCTGAATGAGTAGGAAACACAGTTCTGTTTTTATGGGGAAGCTCATGGTTCTTAGTGTATTGGAGACGCTGGAAAGAAGAGGATGATTCTTGCCTTAAAATAGAGTGTTTTTTAGGGATGAGGACTCTGGTCTGAATTTCCCTTCAGAAACGGAGTTAAACCCCAGGATCTGTGTCTTCCTACAAGCAAGAGTTCATTTCTGGTAAACCCAGGGAATTTTGGGCTCAAATGATTTTACACAGTTCTCGAACCCAACGCGATTCTCACTATTAACTAAACAGCATTTATGTAAGAGGAGCTGTTTTGTATCAGTTCCATAAGCAGTGTTGATCTACATATGGTCCCTATGAGTAGGAAACACAGTTCTTTTTTTCTGGGCATGCTCATGGTTCTTGCTGTATTGGAGACGCTGGAAAGAAGAGCTTGCTTCTTGCATGAAAACAGAGTGTGTATCATGGATGAGAACACTGGTCTGATTTTTCCCACAGAATCAGAGTTAAACCAAATGATCTGTTTCTTCCTACAAGCAAGAGTTCATTTATGGTAAACGAAGTGAATTTTGTGCTCAAATGATTTTACACAGTTCAAGAACCCAATGCGATTCTCACTATTAACTAAAGAGCCTTTATGTAAGTGGAGCTGTGGTTTGTATCAGTTTCATAAGCAGAGTTGAACTACATATGGTGTGTATGAGACGGAAACACAGTTCTTTTTTGAGGGCAAGCTCATGGTTCTTGCTGTATTGGAGATGCTGGAAAGAAGAGCTTGCATCTTGCGTTAAATCAGAGTGTGTTTCAGGGATGAGAACTCTGGTCTGAATTTCGTTCAGAAATGGAGTTAAACCCCAGGATCTGTGTCTTCCTACAAGCAAAAGTTCATTTCTGTTAAAACCAGTGAATTGTGGGCTCAAATGATTTTTAGCAGTTCATGAACCCAACGCGATTCTCACTATTAACTAAAGAGCATTTATTTAAGAGGTGCTGTGGTATGTGTCAGTTTCATAAGCAGAGTTCAACTACATATGGAACATATGAGTACGAAACACAGTTCTTTTTTTCAGGGCATGCTCATTGTTCTTGCTGTATTGGAGACGCTGGAAAGAAGAGCTTGCTTCTTGCGTTAAATCAGAGTGTGTTTCAGGGATGAGAACTCTGGTCTGAATTTCCCTTCAGAAACGGAGTTAAACCCCAGGATCTGTATCTTCCTACAAGCAAGAGTTCTTTTCTGGTAAACCCAGTGAATATTGGGCTCAAATGATTTTACACAGTTCACGAACCCAACGCGATTCTCACTATTAAATAAGAGCATTTATGTAAGAGGAGCGGTGGTTTATTTCAGTTTCATAAGCAGAGTTGAACTACATATGGTCTGTATGAGTAGGAAACACAGTTCTTTTTTTCAGGGCATGATCATGGTTCTTGGTGTATTTTAGACTCTGGAAAGAAGAGCTTGCTTCTTGCATTAAAAGAGAGTGTGTATCAGGGATGAGAACTCTGGTCTGAATTTCCCTTCAGAAACGGAGTTAAACCCCAGGATCTGTGTCTTCCTACAAGCAAGAGTTCATTTCTGGTAAACCCAGTGAATTTTGGGCTCAAATGATTTTACACAATTCACGAACCCAACGCGATTCTAACTAATAGCTAAGAGCATTTATGTAAGAGGTGCTGTGGTTTGTTTCGGTTTTATAAGCAGAGTTGAACTACATATGGTCCGTATGAGTAGTTAACACACTTCTTTTTTTCTGCGCATGCTCATGGTTCTTGCTGTATTTTAGACTCTGGAAAGAATAGCTTGCTTCTTGCGTTAAATCAGAGTGTGATTCAAAGATGAGAACTCTGGTCTGAATTTCCCTTCAGAAACGGAGTTAAACCCGACGATCTGTGTCTTCCTACAAGCAAGAGTTCGTTTCTGGTAAACCCAGTGAATTGTAGGCTCAAATGATTTTTAGCAGTTCACGAACCCAACGCGATTCTCACTATTAACTAAAGAGTATTTATTTAAGAGGTGCTGTGGTATGTATCAGTTTCATAAGCAGAGTTGATCTACATATGGTCTGAATGAGTAGGAAACACAGTTCTGTTTTTATGGGGAAGCTCATGGTTCTTAGTGTATTGGAGACGCTGGAAAGAAGAGGATGATTCTTGCCTTAAAATAGAGTGTTTTTTAGGGATGAGGACTCTGGTCTGAATTTCCCTTCAGAAACGGAGTTAAACCCCAGGATCTGTGTCTTCCTACAAGCAAGAGTTCATTTCTGGTAAACCCAGGGAATTTTGGGCTCAAATGATTTTACACAGTTCTCGAACCCAACGCGATTCTCACTATTAACTAAACAGCATTTATGTAAGAGGAGCTGTTTTGTATCAGTTCCATAAGCAGTGTTGATCTACATATGGTCCCTATGAGTAGGAAACACAGTTCTTTTTTTCTGGGCATGCTCATGGTTCTTGCTGTATTGGAGACGCTGGAAAGAAGAGCTTGCTTCTTGCATGAAAACAGAGTGTGTATCATGGATGAGAACACTGGTCTGATTTTTCCCACAGAATCAGAGTTAAACCAAATGATCTGTTTCTTCCTACAAGCAAGAGTTCATTTATGGTAATCGAAGTGAATTTTGTGCTCAAATGATTTTACACAGTTCAAGAACCCAATGCGATTCTCACTATTAACTAAAGAGCCTTTATGTAAGTGGAGCTGTGGTTTGTATCAGTTTCATAAGCAGAGTTGAACTTCATATGTTCCGTTGAGTAGGATACACAGTTCTCTTTTTCAGGGCATGATCATTGTTCTTGGTGTATTTTAGACTCTGGAAAGAAGAGCTTGCTTCTTGCGTTAAAAGAGAGTGTGTATCAGGGATGAGAACTCTGGTCTGCATTTTCCTCAGAAATGGAGTTAAACATCAGGATCTGTGTCTTCCTACAAGCAAGAGTTCATTTCTGGTAAACCCAGTGAATTTTGGGCTCAAATGATTTTACACAATTCACGAACCCAACGCGATTCTCACTATTAAATAAGAGCATTTATGTAAGAGGAGCTGTGGTTTGTTTCGGTTTCATAAGCAGAGTTGAACTTCATATGGTCTGTATGAGTAGGAAACACAGTTCTTTTTTTCAGGGCATGATCATGGTTCTTGGTGTATTTTAGACTCTGGAAAGAAGAGCTTGCTTCTTGCGTTAAAAGAGAGTGTGTATCAGGGATGAGAACTCTGGTCTGAATTTCCCTTCAGAAACGGAGTTAAACATCAGGATCTGTGTCTTCCTACAAGCAAGAGGTCATTTCTGGTTAAACCAGTGAATATTGGGCTCAAATGATTTTACACAGTTCACGAACCCAACGCGATTCTCAGTTTTAAATAAGAGCATTTATGTAAGAGGAGCTGTGGTTTGTTTCGGTTTCATAAGCAGAGTTGAACTACATATGGTCTGTATGAGTAGGAAACACAGTTCTTTTTTTCAGGGCATGATCATGGTTCTTGGTGTATTTTAGACTCTGGAAAGAAGAGCTTGCTTCTTGCATTAAAAGAGAGTGTGTATCAGGGATGAGAACTCTGGTCTGAATTTCCCTTCAGAAACGGAGTTAAACCCCAGGATCTGTGTCTTCCTACAAGCAAGTGTTCATTTCTGGTAAACCCAGTGAATTTTGGGCTCAAATGATTTTACACAATTCACGAACCCAACGCGATTCTCACTAATAGCTAAGAGCATTTATGTAAGTGGTGCTGTGGTTTGTTTCGGTTTTATAAGCAGAGTTGAACTACATATGGTCTGTATGAGTAGTTAACACATTTCTTTTTTTCTGCGCATGCTCATGGTTCTTGCTGTATTTTAGACTCTGGAAAGAATAGCTTGCTTCTTGCGTTAAATCAGAGTGTGATTCAAAGATGAGAACTCTGGTCTGAATTTCCCTTCAGAAACGGAGTTAAACCCGACGATCTGTGTCTTCCTACAAGCAAGAGTTCATTTCTGGTAAACCCAGTGAATTGTAGGCTCAAATGATTTTTAGCAGTTCACGAACCCAACGCGATTCTCACTATTAACTAAAGAGTATTTATTTAAGAGGTGCTGTGGTATGTATCAGTTTCATAAGCAGAGTTGATCTACATATGGTCTGAATGAGTAGGAAACACAGTTCTGTTTTTATGGGGAAGCTCATGGTTCTTAGTGTATTGGAGACGCTGGAAAGAAGAGGATGATTCTTGCCTTAAAATAGAGTGTTTTTTAGGGATGAGGACTCTGGTCTGAATTTCCCTTCAGAAACGGAGTTAAACCCCAGGATCTGTGTCTTCCTACAAGCAAGAGTTCATTTCTGGTAAACCCAGGGAATTTTGGGCTCAAATGATTTTACACAGTTCTCGAACCCAACGCGATTCTCACTATTAACTAAACAGCATTTATGTAAGAGGAGCTGTTTTGTATCAGTTCCATAAGCAGTGTTGATCTACATATTGTCCCTATGAGTAGGAAACACAGTTCTTTTTTTCTGGGCATGCTCATGGTTCTTGCTGTATTGGAGACGCTGGAAAGAAGAGCTTGCTTCTTGCATGAAAACAGAGTGTGTATCATGGATGAGAACACTGGTCTGATTTTTCCCACAGAATCATAGTTAAACCAAATGATCTGTTTCTTCCTACAAGCAAGAGTTCATTTATGGTAAACGAAGTGAATTTTGTGCTCAAATGATTTTACACAGTTCAAGAACCCAATGCGATTCTCACTATTAACTAAAGAGCCTTTATGTAAGTGGAGCTGTGGTTTGTATCAGTTTCATAAGCAGAGTTGAACTACATATGGTGTGTATGAGACGGAAACACAGTTCTTTTTTGAGGGCAAGCTCATGGTTCTTGCTGTATTGGAGATGCTGGAAAGAAGAGCTTGCATCTTGCGTTAAATCAGAGTGTGTTTCAGGGATGAGAACTCTGGTCTGAATTTCGTTCAGAAATGGAGTTAAACCCCAGGATCTGTGTCTTCCTACAAGCAAAAGTTCATTTCTGTTAAAACCAGTGAATTGTGGGCTCAAATGATTTTTAGCAGTTCATGAACCCAACGCGATTCTCACTATTAACTAAAGAGCATTTATTTAAGAGGTGCTGTGGTATGTGTCAGTTTCATAAGCAGAGTTCAACTACATATGGAACATATGAGTACAAAACACAGTTCTCTTTTTCAGGGCATGCTCATTGTTCTTGCTGTATTGGAGACGCTGGAAAGAAGAGCTTGCTTCTTGCGTTAAATCAGAGTGTGTTTCAGGGATGAGAACTCTGGTCTGAATTTCCCTTCAGAAACGGAGTTAAACCCCAGGATTTGTATCTTCCTACAAGCAAGAGTTCTTTTTGGTAAACCCAGTGAATATTGGGCTCAAATGATTTTACACAGTTCACGAACCCAACGCGATTCTCACTATTAAATAAGAGCATTTATGTAAGAGGAGCGGTGGTTTATTTCAGTTTCATAAGCAGAGTTGAACTACATATGGTCTGTATGAGTAGGAAACACAGTTCTTTTTTTCAGGGCATGATCATGGTTCTTGGTGTATTTTAGACTCTGCAAAGAAGAGCTTGCTTCTTGCATTAAAAGAGAGTGTGTATCAGGGATGAGAACTCTGGTCTGAATTTCCCTTCAGAAACGGAGTTAAACCCCAGGATCTGTGTCTTCCTACAAGCAAGAGTTCATTTCTGGTAAACCCAGTGAATTTTGGGCTCAAATGATTTTACACAATTCACGAACCCAACGCGATTCTCACTAATAGCTAAGAGCATTTATGTAAGAGGTGCTGTGGTTTGTTTCGGTTTTATAAGCAGTGTTGAACTACATATGGTCCGTATGAGTAGTTAACACATTTCTTTTTTTCTGCGCATGCTCATGGTTCTTGCTGTATTTTAGACTCTGGAAAGAATAGCTTGCTTCTTGCGTTAAATCAGAGTGTGATTCAAAGATGAGAACTCTGGTCTGAATTTCCCTTCAGAAACGGAGTTAAACCCGACGATCTGTGTCTTCCTACAAGCAAGAGTTCGTTTCTGGTAAACCCAGTGAATTGTAGGCTCAAATGATTTTTAGCAGTTCACGAACCCAACGCGATTCTCACTATTAACTAAAGAGTATTTATTTAAGAGGTGCTGTGGTATGTATCAGTTTCATAAGCAGAGTTGATCTACATATGGTCTGAATGAGTAGGAAACACAGTTCTGTTTTTATGGGGAAGCTCATGGTTCTTAGTGTATTGGAGACGCTGGAAAGAAGAGGATGATTCTTGCCTTAAAATAGAGTGTTTTTTAGGGATGAGGACTCTGGTCTGAATTTCCCTTCAGAAACGGAGTTAAACCCCAGGATCTGTGTCTTCCTACAAGCAAGAGTTCATTTCTGGTAAACCCAGGGAATTTTGGGCTCAAATGATTTTACACAGTTCTCGAACCCAACGCGATTCTCACTATTAACTAAACAGCATTTATGTAAGAGGAGCTGTTTTGTATCAGTTCCATAAGCAGTGTTGATCTACATATGGTCCCTATGAGTAGGAAACACAGTTCTTTTTTTCTGGGCATGCTCATGGTTCTTGCTGTATTGGAGACGCTGGAAAGAAGAGCTTGCTTCTTGCATGAAAACAGAGTGTGTATCATGGATGAGAACACTGGTCTGATTTTTCCCACAGAATCAGAGTTAAACCAAATGATCTGTTTCTTCCTACAAGCAAGAGTTCATTTATGGTAATCGAAGTGAATTTTGTGCTCAAATGATTTTACACAGTTCAAGAACCCAATGCGATTCTCACTATTAACTAAAGAGCCTTTATGTAAGTGGAGCTGTGGTTTGTATCAGTTTCATAAGCAGAGTTGAACTTCATATGTTCCGTTGAGTAGGATACACAGTTCTCTTTTTCAGGGCATGATCATTGTTCTTGGTGTATTTTAGACTCTGGAAAGAAGAGCTTGCTTCTTGCGTTAAAAGAGAGTGTGTATCAGGGATGAGAACTCTGGTCTGCATTTTCCTCAGAAATGGAGTTAAACATCAGGATCTGTGTCTTCCTACAAGCAAGAGTTCATTTCTGGTAAACCCAGTGAATTTTGGGCTCAAATGATTTTACACAATTCACGAACCCAACGCGATTCTCACTATTAAATAAGAGCATTTATGTAAGAGGAGCTGTGGTTTGTTTCGGTTTCATAAGCAGAGTTGAACTTCATATGGTCTGTATGAGTAGGAAACACAGTTCTTTTTTTCAGGGCATGATCATGGTTCTTGGTGTATTTTAGACTCTGGAAAGAAGAGCTTGCTTCTTGCGTTAAAAGAGAGTGTGTATCAGGGATGAGAACTCTGGTCTGAATTTCCCTTCAGAAACGGAGTTAAACATCAGGATCTGTGTCTTCCTACAAGCAAGAGGTCATTTCTGGTTAAACCAGTGAATATTGGGCTCAAATGATTTTACACAGTTCACGAACCCAACGCGATTCTCAGTTTTAAATAAGAGCATTTATGTAAGAGGAGCTGTGGTTTGTTTCGGTTTCATAAGCAGAGTTGAACTACATATGGTCTGTATGAGTAGGAAACACAGTTCTTTTTTTCAGGGCATGATCATGGTTCTTGGTGTATTTTAGACTCTGGAAAGAAGAGCTTGCTTCTTGCATTAAAAGAGAGTGTGTATCAGGGATGAGAACTCTGGTCTGAATTTCCCTTCAGAAACGGAGTTAAACCCCAGGATCTGTGTCTTCCTACAAGCAAGTGTTCATTTCTGGTAAACCCAGTGAATTTTGGGCTCAAATGATTTTACACAATTCACGAACCCAACGCGATTCTCACTAATAGCTAAGAGCATTTATGTAAGTGGTGCTGTGGTTTGTTTCGGTTTTATAAGCAGAGTTGAACTACATATGGTCTGTATGAGTAGTTAACACATTTCTTTTTTTCTGCGCATGCTCATGGTTCTTGCTGTATTTTAGACTCTGGAAAGAATAGCTTGCTTCTTGCGTTAAATCAGAGTGTGATTCAAAGATGAGAACTCTGGTCTGAATTTCCCTTCAGAAACGGAGTTAAACCCGACGATCTGTGTCTTCCTACAAGCAAGAGTTCATTTCTGGTAAACCCAGTGAATTGTAGGCTCAAATGATTTTTAGCAGTTCACGAACCCAACGCGATTCTCACTATTAACTAAAGAGTATTTATTTAAGAGGTGCTGTGGTATGTATCAGTTTCATAAGCAGAGTTGATCTACATATGGTCTGAATGAGTAGGAAACACAGTTCTGTTTTTATGGGGAAGCTCATGGTTCTTAGTGTATTGGAGACGCTGGAAAGAAGAGGATGATTCTTGCCTTAAAATAGAGTGTTTTTTTAGGGATGAGGACTCTGGTCTGAATTTCCCTTCAGAAACGGAGTTAAACCCCAGGATCTGTGTCTTCCTACAAGCAAGAGTTCATTTCTGGTAAACCCAGGGAATTTTGGGCTCAAATGATTTTACACAGTTCTCGAACCCAACGCGATTCTCACTATTAACTAAACAGCATTTATGTAAGAGGAGCTGTTTTGTATCAGTTCCATAAGCAGTGTTGATCTACATATTGTCCCTATGAGTAGGAAACACAGTTCTTTTTTTCTGGGCATGCTCATGGTTCTTGCTGTATTGGAGACGCTGGAAAGAAGAGCTTGCTTCTTGCATGAAAACAGAGTGTGTATCATGGATGAGAACACTGGTCTGATTTTTCCCACAGAATCATAGTTAAACCAAATGATCTGTTTCTTCCTACAAGCAAGAGTTCATTTATGGTAAACGAAGTGAATTTTGTGCTCAAATGATTTTACACAGTTCAAGAACCCAATGCGATTCTCACTATTAACTAAAGAGCCTTTATGTAAGTGGAGCTGTGGTTTGTATCAGTTTCATAAGCAGAGTTGAACTACATATGGTGTGTATGAGACGGAAACACAGTTCTTTTTTGAGGGCAAGCTCATGGTTCTTGCTGTATTGGAGATGCTGGAAAGAAGAGCTTGCATCTTGCGTTAAATCAGAGTGTGTTTCAGGGATGAGAACTCTGGTCTGAATTTCGTTCAGAAATGGAGTTAAACCCCAGGATCTGTGTCTTCCTACAAGCAAAAGTTCATTTCTGTTAAAACCAGTGAATTGTGGGCTCAAATGATTTTTAGCAGTTCATGAACCCAACGCGATTCTCACTATTAACTAAAGAGCATTTATTTAAGAGGTGCTGTGGTATGTGTCAGTTTCATAAGCAGAGTTCAACTACATATGGAACATATGAGTACAAAACACAGTTCTCTTTTTCAGGGCATGCTCATTGTTCTTGCTGTATTGGAGACGCTGGAAAGAAGAGCTTGCTTCTTGCGTTAAATCAGAGTGTGTTTCAGGGATGAGAACTCTGGTCTGAATTTCCCTTCAGAAACGGAGTTAAACCCCAGGATTTGTATCTTCCTACAAGCAAGAGTTCTTTTTGGTAAACCCAGTGAATATTGGGCTCAAATGATTTTACACAGTTCACGAACCCAACGCGATTCTCACTATTAAATAAGAGCATTTATGTAAGAGGAGCGGTGGTTTATTTCAGTTTCATAAGCAGAGTTGAACTACATATGGTCTGTATGAGTAGGAAACACAGTTCTTTTTTTCAGGGCATGATCATGGTTCTTGGTGTATTTTAGACTCTGCAAAGAAGAGCTTGCTTCTTGCATTAAAAGAGAGTGTGTATCAGGGATGAGAACTCTGGTCTGAATTTCCCTTCAGAAACGGAGTTAAACCCCAGGATCTGTGTCTTCCTACAAGCAAGAGTTCATTTCTGGTAAACCCAGTGAATTTTGGGCTCAAATGATTTTACACAATTCACGAACCCAACGCGATTCTCACTAATAGCTAAGAGCATTTATGTAAGAGGTGCTGTGGTTTGTTTCGGTTTTATAAGCAGAGTTGAACTACATATGGTCCGTATGAGTAGTTAACACATTTCTTTTTTTCTGCGCATGCTCATGGTTCTTGCTGTATTTTAGACTCTGGAAAGAATAGCTTGCTTCTTGCGTTAAATCAGAGTGTGATTCAAAGATGAGAACTCTGGTCTGAATTTCCCTTCAGAAACGGAGTTAAACCCGACGATCTGTGTCTTCCTACAAGCAAGAGTTCGTTTCTGGTAAACCCAGTGAATTGTAGGCTCAAATGATTTTTAGCAGTTCACGAACCCAACGCGATTCTCACTATTAACTAAAGAGTATTTATTTAAGAGGTGCTGTGGTATGTATCAGTTTCATAAGCAGAGTTGATCTACATATGGTCTGAATGAGTAGGAAACACAGTTCTGTTTTTATGGGGAAGCTCATGGTTCTTAGTGTATTGGAGACGCTGGAAAGAAGAGGATGATTCTTGCCTTAAAATAGAGTGTTTTTTAGGGATGAGGACTCTGGTCTGAATTTCCCTTCAGAAACGGAGTTAAACCCGACGATCTGTGTCTTCCTACAAGCAAGAGTTCGTTTCTGGTAAACCCAATGAATTGTAGGCTCAAATGATTTTTAGCAGTTCACGAACCCAACGCGATTCTCACTATTAACTAAACAGCATTTATGTAAGAGGAGCTGTTTTGTATCAGTTCCATAAGCAGTGTTGATCTACATATGGTCCCTATGAGTAGGAAACACAGTTCTTTTTTTCTGGGCATGCTCATGGTTCTTGCTGTATTGGAGACGCTGGAAAGAAGAGCTTGCTTCTTGCATGAAAACAGAGTGTGTATCATGGATGAGAACACTGGTCTGATTTTTCCCACAGAATCATAGTTAAACCAAATGATCTGTTTCTTCCTACAAGCAAGAGTTCATTTATGGTAAACGAAGTGAATTTTGTGCTCAAATGATTTTACACAGTTCAAGAACCCAATGCGATTCTCACTATTAACTAAAGAGCCTTTATGTAAGTGGAGCTGTGGTTTGTATCAGTTTCATAAGCAGAGTTGAACTTCATATGTTCCGTTGAGTAGGATACACAGTTCTCTTTTTCAGGGCATGATCATTGTTCTTGGTTTATTTTAGACTGTGGAAAGAAGAGCTTGCTTCTTGCGTTAAAAGAGAGTGTGTATCAGGGATGAGAACTCTGGTCTGCATTTTCCTCAGAAATGGAGTTAAACATCAGGATCTGTGTCTTCCTACAAGCAAGAGTTCATTTCTGGTAAACCCAGTGAATTTTGGGCTCAAATGATTTTACACAATTCACGAACCCAACGCGATTCTCACTATTAAATAAGAGCATTTATGTAAGAGGAGCTGTGGTTTGTTTCGGTTTCATAAGCAGAGTTGAACTACATATGGTCTGTATGAGTAGGAAACACAGTTCTTTTTTTCAGGGCATGATCATGGTTCTTGGTGTATTTTAGACTCTGGAAAGAAGAGCTTGCTTCTTGCATTAAAAGAGAGTGTGTATCAGGGATGAGAACTCTGGTCTGAATTTCCCTTCAGAAACGGAGTTAAACCCCAGGATCTGTGTCTTCCTACAAGCAAGAGTTCATTTCTGGTAAACCCAGTGAATTTTGAGCTCAAATGATTTTACACAATTCACGAACGCAAGGTGATTCTCACTAATAGCTAAGAGCACTTATGTAAGAGGTGCTGTGGTTTGTTTCGGTTTTATAAGCAGAGTTGAACTACATATGGTCCGTATGAGTAGTTAACACATTTCTTTTTTTCTGCGCATGCTCATGGTTCTTGCTGTATTTTAGACTCTGGAAAGAATAGCTTGCTTCTTGCGTTAAATCAGAGTGTGATTCAAAGATGAGAACTCTGGTCTGAATTTCCCTTCAGAAACGGAGTTAAACCCCACGATCTGTGTCTTCCTACAAGCAAGAGTTTATTTCTGGTAAACCCAGTGAATTGTAGGCTCAAATGATTTTTAGCAGTTCACGAACCCAACGCGATTCTCACTATTAACTAAAGAGTATTTATTTAAGAGGTGCTGTGGTATGTATCAGTTTCATAAGCAGAGTTGATCTACATATGGTCTGAATGAGTAGGAAACACAGTTCTGTTTTTATGGGGAAGCTCATGGTTCTTAGTGTATTGGAGACGCTGGAAAGAAGAGGATGATTCTTGCCTTAAAATAGAGTGTTTTTTAGGGATGAGGACTCTGGTCTGAATTTCCCTTCAGAAACGGAGTTAAACCCCAGGATCTGTGTCTTCCTACAAGAGGGAGTTCATTTCTGGTAAACCCAGGGAATTTTGGGCTCAAATGATTTTACACAGTTCTCGAACCCAACGCGATTCTCACTATTAACTAAACAGCATTTATGTAAGAGGAGCTGTTTTGTATCAGTTCCATAAGCAGAGTTGATCTACATATGGTCCCTATGAGTAGGAAACACAGTTCTTTTTTTCAGGGAATTAATTTGGTTCTTGCTTTATTGGACACACTGGAAAGAATAGCTTGATTCTTGCATTAAAACAGAGTGTGTTTCATGGATGAGAACTCTGGTGAATTTTCTTTAGAAACGGTGTTAATCCCCAGGATCTGTGTATTCCTACAAGCAAGAGTTCATTTCTGGTACACAAAGTGAATTTTCGGCTCAAATGATTTCACACCGTTCTAGAACCCAACCCGATTATCACTATTAACTAAAGAGCATTTATTTAAGAGCAGCTGTGCTTTGTATCAGTTTCATAAGCAGAGTTGAACTTCATATGGTCCGTATGAGTAGGAAACACAGTTCATTTTTTCAGGGCATAATCAAGGTTCTTGCTGTATTGGAGATGCTGGAAAGAAGAGCTTGCTTCTTGCGTTAAAACAGAGTGTGTTTCAGGGATGAGAACTCTTGTCTGAATTTCCCTTCAGAAACGGAATTAAACCCCCGAATCTGTGTCTTCCTACAACCAAGAGTTCATTTCTGGTAAACTCAGTGAATTTTGGGCTCAAATGATTTTTCGCAGTTCACGAACCCAATGCGATTCTCAGTATTAACAAAAGAGCATTTATGTAAGAGGAGCTCTGGTTTGTATCAGTTTCAGAAGCAGAGTTGAACTACATATAGTCCGTATGAGTAGGAAACAGAGTTCTTTTTTTCAGGGCATGCTCATGGTTCTTGCTGTATTGGAGACTCTGTAAAGAAGAGCTTGCTTCTTGAGTTAAAACAGACTGTGTTTCATGGATGAGATCACTGGTCTGAATTTCCCTTCAGATACAGAGTTAATCCCGAGGATCTGTGTCTTCCTACAAGCAGGAGTTCATTTCTGGTAAACCAAGTGAATTTTGGGCTCAAATGATTTTTCACAGTTCAAGAACCCATGCGATTCTCACTATTAACTAAAGAGCATTTATGTAATAGGAGCTGTGGTTTGTATCAATTTCATAAGCAGAGTTGAACTACATATGGTCCGTTTGAGTAGGAAACACAGTTATTTTTGTCAGGGCATGAATATGGTTCTTGCTGTGTTGGACACGCTGGAAAGAAGAGCTTGCTTCTTGTGTTAAAACAGAATGTGTTTCATTAATGAGAACACTGGTCTGAATTTCCCTTGAGAAACGGAGTTAATCCCTAGGATCTGTGTTTTTCTACAAGCAAGAGTTCATTTTTGGTAAACAAAGATAATTTTGGGTTCAAATGATTTTACACTGTTCTAAAACGCAACGCGATTATCACTATTAACTAAAGAGCATTTATGTAAGAGGAGCTGTGGTTTGTATCAGTTAAATATGCAGAGTTGAACTACATATGGTCCATATGAGTAGGAAACACAGTTCTTTTTTTCAGGGCATGCTCATGGTATTTGGTGTATTGGAGAACGTGGAAATAAGAGCTTGCTTCTTGCGTGAAAACAGAGTGTGTTTCATGGATGAGAACACTGGTGTGAATTTTCCTTCATAAATGGAGCTAAACCCCAGGATCTCTGTCTTCCTACAAGCAAGATTTCATTTCTGGTAAACCCAGTGAATTTTGGGCTCAAATGATTTTTAGTAGTTCACGAACCCAACACGCTTCTCACTATTAACTAAAGAGCATTTATGTAAGAGGAGTTGTGGTTTGTATCACTATCATATGCAGAGTTGAACTGCATATGATCTGTACGAGTAGAAAACACAGTTCTTTTTGGGGGGCATTCTCATGGTTCTTGCTGTTTTGTAGACGCTGGAAAGAACAGCTTGCTTCTTGCGTTAAAACAGCATGAGTTTCATGGATGAGAGCAGTGGTCTGAATTTCCCTTCAGAAACAGAGTTAAAACCCAGCATCTGTGTCTTCCTGCAAGCAAGAGTTCATTTCTGGTAAACCAGTGAATTTTGGGCTCAAATGATTTTACACAGTTCTCAAACCCAACGAGATTCTCACCATTAACTAAAGAGCATTTATGTAAGAAGAGCTGTGGTTTGTATCAGTTTCATATGCAGAGTTGAACTGCATATGATCTGTATGAGTAGGAAACACAGTTCTTTTTTCTGGGCATGCTCATTGCTCTTGCTGTATCGGAGACTCTGAAAAGAAGAGGTTGCTTCTTGATGAAAACAGAGTGTGTTTCAGGGATGAGAACTCTGGTCTGAATTACCCCTCAGAAATGGAAATAAACCTTAGGATCTGTGTCTTCCCACAAGCAAGAGTTCATTTCTGGTAAACCCAGGGAATTTTTGGCTCAAATGATTTTTCGCGGTTCCCGAACCCAACCCGATTCTCACTATTAACTAAAGAGGATTTATGTTAGAGGAGCTATAGTTTGTATCAGTTTCATAAGCAGAGTTGCACTACATATGGTCCGTATGAGCAGGAAACACAGTTCTTTTTTTCTGGGCATGCTCATGGTTCTTACTGTATTGAAGATGCTGGAAAGAACAGCTTTCTTCTTGCATTAAAACAGAGTGTGTTTCATGGATGAGATCTGTGGTCTGAATTTCCCTTCAGAAATGGAGTTAAACCCCATGATCTGGGTCTTCCTACAAGCTAGAGTTCATTTCTGGTAAACCAAGTGAATTTTCGGCTCAAATGATTTTACACAGTTCTAGAACCCAACGCGATTATCACTATTAACTAAAGAGCATTTATGTAAGAGTCGCTGTGGTCTGTATCAGTTTCATAAGCAGAGTTGGACTACATATGGTCCGTATGAGTAGGAAACATAGTTCTTTTTTTCTTGGCATGCTCATGGATCTTACTCTATTGGAGACCATGGAAAGAAGAGGATGATTCATGCCTTAAAACAGAGTGTATTTCAGGGATGAGAATTGTGGTCTGAATTTCCCTTCTGAAACAGAGTTAATCCCCAGGATTTGTGTCTTCCTACAAGCAAGAGTTCATTTCTGGTAAACCAAGTGAATTTTCGGCTGAAATGATTTTACACAGATCTAGAACACAACACGATTATCACTATTAACTACAGAGCATTTATGTAAGAGGAGCTGTGGTCTGTATCAGTTTCATAAGCAGAGTTGAACTACATATGGCCCCTATGCGTATGAAACACAGTTCTTTTTTTCAGGCCATGCTCATGGTTCTTGCTGTATTTTAGACCCTGGAAAGAAGAGCTTGCTTCTTGCATTAAAACAGAGTTATTTTCAGGGATGAGAACTCTGGACTGAATTTGCCTTCAGAAACGTCGTTAATCCCCAGGATCTGTGTCTTCCGACAAGCAAGAGTTCATTTCCGGTAAACCCAGTGAATTTTGGTCTGAAATGATTTTTCACAGTTCAGGAACCCAACGCGATTCACACTATTAACTAAAGAGAATTTATGTAAGAGTAGCTGTGGTTTTTATCAGTTTCATAAGCAGAGTTGTACTACATATGGTCCCCATGAGTAGGATACACAGTTCTTTTTTTCAGGGCATGCTCATGGTTCTTGCTGTATTTTAGTCTCTGGAATGAAGAGATTGCTTCTTGCGTTAAATCAGAGTGTGTTTTAGGGATGAGAACTCTGGTCTGAATTTGCCTTCAGAAACGGAGTTAAACCCCAGGATCAGTGTCTTCCTACAAGCAAGAGTTCATTTCTTGTAAACCCAGTGAATTTTGGGGTCAAATGATTTTTCGCAGTTCACGAACCTAACATGATTCTCACTATTAACTAAAGAGCATTTATGTAAGAGGAGCTATGGTTTGTATCAGTATCATAAGCAGAGTTGAACTACATATTTTCTGTATGAGTCGTAAACACAGTTCTTTTTTTCTGGGCATGCTCATGGTTCTTGCTGTATTTTAGACTCTGGAAAGAAGAGCTTGCTTCTTGTGTTAAAACATAGTGTGTTTCATGGATGAGAACACTGGTCTGAATTACCCTTCAGAAACGGAGTTAAACCCCAGGATCTGTGTCTTCCTACAAGCACGAGTTCATTTCTGGTAAACCCAGTGAATTTTCGGCTCAAATGATTTTACACAGTTCTAGAACAGAACACGATTGTCACTATTAAATAAGAGCATTTATGTAAGAGGTGCTGTGGTCCGTATCAGTTTCATAAGCAGAGTTGAACTACATATGGTCCCTACGTGTATGAAACAGAGTTCTTTTTTTCAGGCCATGCTTATGGTTCTTGCTGTATTTTAGACTCTGGAAAGAAGAGCTTGCTTCTTGCGTTAAAACAGAGTGTGTTTCAGGGATGAGAACTCTGGTCTGAATTTGCCTTCAGAAATGGAGTTAAACCCTAGGATCAGTGTCTTCCTACAACCAAGAGTTCATTTCTTGTAAAGCAAGTGAATTTTGGTCTCAAATGATTTTTAGTAGTTCACGAACCCAAACCAATTCTCACTATTAACTAAAGAGCATTTATGTAAGAGGAGCTGTGTATTGTATCAGTTTCATAAGCAGAGTTGAGCTACATATGGTCCGTATGAGTAGGAAATACAGTTCTTTTTTTCTGGGCATGCTCATGGTTCTTGATGTATTGGAGACGCTGGAAAGAAGAGCTTGCTTCTTGCATTAAAACAGAGTGTGTTTCATGGATGAGAACTCTGGTCTGAATTTCTATTCAGAAACGGAGTTAAACCCCATGATCTGTGTCTTCATACAAGCAAGAGTACAGTTCTGGTAAACTCAGTGAATTTTGGGCTCAAATGATTGTTCGCAGTTCACGAACCCAACGCGATTATCACTCTTAACCAAAGAGCATTTATGTAAGAGGAGGTGTGGTCTGTATCAGTTACATAAGCAGAGTTGAACTACATATGGTCTGTATGAACAGGAAACACAGTTATTTTTTTCAAGCCATGCTCATGGTTCCTGTTGTATTTTAGACTGCGGAAAGAAGAGCTTGCATCTTTGTTACAACAGAGTGTGTGTCAGGGATGAGAACCCTGGTCTGAATTTCCCTTCAGAAATGTAGTTAAACACAAGGATCTGTGTCTTCCTACATGCAAGAGTTCATTTCTGCTAAACCCAGTGAATTTTGGTCTCAAATGATTTTTCGCAGTTCACGAACCCAACGCGATTATCACTATTAACTAAAGAGCATTTATGTAAGAGGTGCTGTGGTCTGTATCAGTTTCATAAGCAGAGTTGGACTACATATGGTCCTTATGAGTAGGAAACATAGTTCTTTTTTTCTTGGCATGTTCATGGATCTAACTGTATTGGAGACCCTGGAAAGAAGAGGATGATTCCTGCCTTAAAGCAGAGTGTTTTTCAGGGATGAGAATGCTGGTCAGAATTTCCCCTCAGAAACTAAGTTAATACCCAGGATCTGTGTCTTCCTACAACCAAAAGTTCAGATGTGGTAAACCCAGTGAATTTTGGGCTCAAATGGTTTTTTTGCAGTTCACGAACACAACGCTATTCTCAGTATTAACTAAAGAGCATTTATGTAAGAGGAGGTCTGGTCTGTTTGAGTTTCATAAGCAGAGTTGAACTACATAGGGTCCGTATGAATAGGAAACACAGTTCTTTTTTTCAGGGCATGTACATGGTTCTTGCTGTATTTTAGTATCTGTAACGAAGAGCTTGCTTCTTGCATTAAATCAGAGTGTGTTTTAGGGATGAGAACTCTGGTCTGAATTTCCCTTCACAAATGGAGTTAAACCCCAGGATCTGTGTCTTCCTCCAAGCAAGAGTTCTTTTCTTGTAAACCCAGGGTATTTTGGGCTCAAATGATTTTTCGCAGTTCACGAACCTAAACGCGATTCTCAATATTACATAAAGAGGATTTAAGTAAGAGGAGCTGTGGTTTGTATCACTTTCCTAAGCAGAGTTGAACTACATATGGTCCGTATGAGTAGGAAACACAGTTCTTTTTTTTTTGGCATGCTCATGGTTCTTACTGTATAAGAGAAGCTGGAAAGAGAGGGTGATTCTTGCCTTAAAACAGATTGTTTTTCAGGGATGAGAAACTAAGTCTGAATTTCCCTTCAGAAACGGAGTTAAACCCCAGGATCTGTGTCTTCCTACAAGCAAGAGATCATTTCTGGCAAACTCAGCGAATTTTCGGCTGAAATGATTTTACACAGTTCTAGAACACAACACGATTATCACTATTAACTAAAGAGCATTTGTGTAAGAGGAGCTGTGGTCTGTATCAGTTTCATAAGCAGAGTTGAACTACATATGGCCCCTATGCGTATAAAACACAGTTCTTTTTTTCAGGCCATGCTTATGGTTCTTGCTGTATTTTAGACTCTGGAAAGAAGAGCTTGCTTCTTGCGTTAAAACAGAGTGTGTTTCAGGGATGAGAACTCTGGTCTGAAATTCCCTTCAGAAACGGAGTTAAACCCCATTATCTGTCTTCCTACAAGCAAGAGTTCATTTCTGGTAAACCTAGTGAATTTTGGGCTCAAATGATTTTTTGCAGTTCACGAACCCAAAGCGATTGTCACTATTAACTAAAGAGCATTTATGTAAGCGGAGCTGTGGTTTGTATCAGTTTCATAGGCAGAGTTCAACTACATTTGGTCCGCATGAGTAGGACACTCATTTCTTTTTTTCAGGGCATGCTCATGGTTCTTGCTGTATTTTAGACTGTGGAAAGAAGAGATTGCTTCTTCGTTAAAACAGAGTGTGTTTCAGGGATTAGAACTCTGGTCTGAATTTACCTTCAGAAACGGAGTTAAAAACCAGGATCTGTGTCTTCCTAATAGCAAGAGTTCATTTCTGGTTAACCCAGTGAATTTTGAGCTCAAATGATTTTTCGCAGTTCTAGAACCCAACGCGAATCTCACTATTAACGAAAGAGCATTTATTTAAGAGGAGCTGTAGTTTGTATCAGTTTCATAAGCAGAGTTGAACTACATATGCTCTGTATGAGTAGGAAGCACAGTTCTTTTCAGGGCATGCTTCTGGTTCTTGCTGTATTGGATATGCTGGAAAGAAGAGGTGGCTTCTTGCACTAAAACAGAGTGTGTTTCAGGGATGAGAACTCTGGTCTGCATTTCCCTTCAAAAACGGAGTTAAACCCTATGATATGTGTCTTCCTACAAGCAAGAGTTCATTTCTGGTAAACCCAGTATATTTTGGGCTCAAATGATTTTTCGCAGTTCACGAACCCAACGCTATTCTCACTGTTAACTAAAGAGCATTTATGTAAGAGGAGCTGTGGTTTGTATCAGATTCATAAGCAGAGTTGAACTACATATGATCTGTGGGAATAGGAAACACAGTTCTTTTTTCAGGGCATGCTCATGGTTATTGCTGTATTTTAGACTCTGGAAAGAAGAGCTTGCTTCTTGCGTTAAAACAGAGTGTGTTTCAGGGATGAGTACTCTGGTGTGAATTTCTTTTCAGAAACGGAGTTAAACCCCAGGATTTTTGTTCCTACAAGCAAGAGTTCATTTCTGGTAAACCAAGTGAATTTTCGGCTCAAATGATTTTACACAGATCTAGACCCCAAAGGGAATATCACTATTAACTAAAGAGCATTTATGTAAGGGGAGCTATGGTCTGTATCAGTTTCATAAGCAGAGTTGGACTACATATGGTCCGTATATGTAGGAAATACAGTTCTGTTTTTCTTGGCATGCTCATGGTTCTTACTGTATTGCAGAAGCTGAAAGAAGAGGATGATTCTTGCCTTAAAACAGAGTTTTTTTCAGGGACGAGAACCTAGGTCTGAATTTCCCTTCACAAATGGAGTTATACCCCAGGATTTGTGTCTTCCTACAAGCAAGAGTTCATTTCTGGTAAATCAAGTGAATTTTCGGCTGAAATGATTTTACACAGTTCTAGAACACAACACGATTATCACTATTAACTAAAGAGCATTTATGTAAGAGGAGCTGTGGTCTGTATCAGTTTCATAAGCAGAGTTGAACTACATATGGCCCCTATGCATATGAAACACAGTTCTTTTTTTCAGGCCATGCTCATGGTTCTTGCTGTATTTTAGACTCTGGAAAGAAGAGCTTGCTTCTTGCATTAAAACAGAGTTATTTTCAGGGATGAGAACTCTGGACTGAATTTGCCTTCAGAAACGGCGTTAATCCCCAGGATCTGTGTCTTCTGACAAGCAAGAGTTCATTTCCGGTAAACCCAGTGAATTTTGGTCTGAAATGATTTTTCACAGTTCAGGAACCCAACGCGATTCACACTATTAACTAAAGAGAATTTATGTAAGAGTAGCTGTGGTTTTTATCAGTTTCATAAGCAGAGTTGTACTACATATGGTCCCCATGAGTAGGATACACAGTTCTTTTTTTCAGGGCATGCTCATGGTTCTTGCTGTATTTTAGTCTCTGGAATGAAGAGCTTGCTTCTTGCGTTAAATCAGAGTGTGTTTTAGGGATGAGAACTCTGGTCTGAATTTGCCTTCAGAAACGGAGTTAAACCCCAGGATCAGTGTCTTCCTACAAGCAAGAGTTCATTTCTTGTAAACCCAGTGAATTTTGGGGTCAAATGATTTTTCGCAGTTCACGAACCTAACATGATTCTCACTATTAACTAAAGAGCATTTATGTAAGAGGAGCTATGGTTTGTATCAGTATCATAAGCAGAGTTGAACTACATATTTTCTGTATGAGTCGTAAACACAGTTCTTTTTTTCTGGGCATGCTCATGGTTCTTGCTGTATTTTAGACTCTGGAAAGAAGAGCTTGCTTCTTGTGTTAAAACATAGTGTGTTTCATGGATGAGAACACTGGTCTGAATTACCCTTCAGAAACGGAGTTAAACCCCAGGATCTGTGTCTTCCTACAAGCACGAGTTCATTTCTGGTAAACCCAGTGGATTTTCGGCTCAAATGATTTTACACAGTTCTAGAACAGAACACGATTGTCACTATTAAATAAGAGCATTTATGTAAGAGGTGCTGTGGTCCGTATCAGTTTCATAAGCAGAGTTGAACTACATATGGTCCCTATGTGTATGAAACAGAGTTCTTTTTTTCAGGCCATGCTTATGGTTCTTGCTGTATTTTAGACTCTGGAAAGAAGAGCTTGCTTCTTGCGTTAAAACAGAGTGTGTTTCAGGGATGAGAACTCTGGTCTGAATTTCCCTTCAGAAATGGAGTTAAACCCTAGGATCAGTGTCTTCCTACAACCAAGAGTTCATTTCTTGTAAAGCAAGTGAATTTTGGTCTCAAATGATTTTTAGCAGTTCACGAACCGAAACCGATTATCACTATTAACTAAAGAGCATTTATGTAAGAGGAGCTGTGTATTGTATCAGTTTCATAAGCAGAGTTGAGCTACATATGGTCCGTATGAGTAGGAAATACAGTTCTTTTTTTCTGGGCATGCTCATGGTTCTTGATGTATTGGAGACGCTGGAAAGAAGAGCTTGCTTCTTGTATTAAAACAGAGTGTGTTTCATGGATGAGAACTCTGGTCTGAATTTCTATTCAGAAACGGAGTTAAACCCCATGATCTGTGTCTTCATACAAGCAAGAGTACAGTTCTGGTAAACTCAGTGAATTTTGGGCTCAAATGATTTTTCGCAGTTCACGAACCCAACGCGATTATCACTATTAACTAAAGAGCATTTATGTAAGAGGAGGTGTGGTCTGTATCAGTTACATAAGCAGAGTTGAACTACATATGGTCTGTATGAACAGGAAACACAGTTATTTTTTTCAAGCCATGCTCATGGTTCCTGCTGTATTTTAGACTGCGGAAAGAAGAGCTTGCATCTTTGTTACAACAGAGTGTGTGTCAGGGATGAGAACCCTGGTCTGAATTTCCCTTCAGAAATGTAGTTAAACACAAGGATCTGTGTCTTCCTGCATGCAAGAGTTCATTTCTGCTAAACCCAGTGAATTTTGGTCTCAAATGATTTTTCGCAGTTCACGAACCCAACGCGATTATCACTATTAACTAAAGAGCATTTATGTAAGAGGTGCTGTGGTCTGTATCAGTTTCATAAGCAGAGTTGGACTACATATGGTCCGTATGAGTAGGAAACATAGTTCTTTTTTTCTTGGCATGTTCATGGATCTAACTGTATTGGAGACCCTGGAAAGAAGAGGATGATTCATGCCTTAAAACAGAGTGTTTTTCAGGGATGAGAATGCTGGTCAGAATTTCCCCTCAGAAACGAAGTTAATACCCAGGATCTGTGTCTTCCTACAACCAAAAGTTCAGATGTGGTAAACCCAGTGAATTTTGGGCTCAAATGGTTTTTTTGCAGTTCACGAACACAACGCTATTCTCAGTATTAACTAAAGAGCATTTAAGTAAGAGGAGGTCTGGTCTGTTTGAGTTTCATAAGCAGAGTTGAACTACATAGGGTCCGTATGAATAGGAAACACAGTTCTTTTTTCCAGGGCATGTACATGGTTCTTGCTGTATTTTAGTATCTGTAACGAAGAGCTTGCTTCTTGCATTAAATCAGAGTGTGTTTTAGGGATGAGAACTCTGGTCTGAATTTCCCTTCACAAATGGAGTTAAACCCCAGGATCTGTGTCTTCCTCCAAGCAAGAGTTCTTTTCTTGTAAACCCAGGGTATTTTGGGCTCAAATGATTTTTCGCAGTTCACGAACCTAAACGCGATTCTCAATATTACATAAAGAGGATTTAAGTAAGAGGAGCTGTGGTTTGTATCACTTTCCTAAGCAGAGTTGAACTACATATGGTCCGTATGAGTAGGAAACACAGTTCTTTTTTTTTTGGCATGCTCATGGTTCTTACTGTATAAGAGAAGCTGGAAAGAGAGGGTGATTCTTGCCTTAAAACAGATTGTTTTTCAGGGATGAGAAACTAAGTCTGAATTTCCCTTCAGAAACGGAGTTAAACCCCAGGATCTGTGTCTTCCTACAAGCAAGAGATCATTTCTGGCAAACTCATCGAATTTTCGGCTGAAATGATTTTACACAGTTCTAGAACACAACACGATTATCACTATTAACTAAAGAGCATTTGTGTAAGAGGAGCTGTGGTCTGTATCAGTTTCATAAGCAGAGTTGAACTACATATGGCCCCTATGCGTATAAAACACAGTTCTTTTTTTCAGGCCATGCTTATGGTTCTTGCTGTATTTTAGACTCTGGAAAGAAGAGCTTGCTTCTTGCGTTAAAACAGAGTGTGTTTCAGGGATGAGAACTCTGGTCTGAAATTCCCTTCAGAAACGGAGTTAAACCCCATTATCTGTCTTCCTACAAGCAAGAGTTCATTTCTGGTAAACCTAGTGAATTTTGGGCTCAAATGATTTTTTGCAGTTCACGAACCCAAAGCGATTGTCACTATTAACTAAAGAGCATTTATGTAAGCGGAGCTGTGGTTTGTATCAGTTTCATAGGCAGAGTTCAACTACATTTGGTCCGCATGAGTAGGACACTCATTTCTTTTTTTCAGGGCATGCTCATGGTTCTTGCTGTATTTTAGACTGTGGAAAGAAGAGATTGCTTCTTCGTTAAAACAGAGTGTGTTTCAGGGATTAGAACTCTGGTCTGAATTTACCTTCAGAAACGGAGTTAAAAACCAGGATCTGTGTCTTCCTAATAGCAAGAGTTCATTTCTGGTTAACCCAGTGAATTTTGAGCTCAAATGATTTTTCGCAGTTCTAGAACCCAACGCGAATCTCACTATTAACGAAAGAGCATTTATTTAAGAGGAGCTGTAGTTTGTATCAGTTTCATAAGCAGAGTTGAACTACATACGCTCTGTATGAGTAGGAAACACAGTTCTTTTTTTCAGGGCATGCTTCTGGTTCTTGCTGTATTGGATATGCTGGAAAGAAGAGGTGGCTTCTTGCACTAAAACAGAGTGTGTTTCAGGGATGAGAACTCTGGTCTGCATTTCCCTTCAAAAACGGAGTTAAACCCTATGATATTTGTCTTCCTACTAGCAAGAGTTCATTTCTGGTAAACCCTGTATATTTTGGGCTCAAATGATTTTTCGCAGTTCAAGAACCCAACGCTATTCTCACTGTTAACTAAAGAGCATTTATGTAAGAGGAGCTGTGGTTTGTATCAGATTCATAAGCAGAGTTGAACTACATATGATCTGTGGGAATAGGAAACACAGTTCTTTTTTTCAGGGCATGCTCATGGTTATTGCTGTATTTTAGACTCTGGAAAGAAGAGCTTGCTTCTTTGGTAAAACAGAGTGTGTTTCAGGGATGAGAACTCTGGTCTGAGTTTCCCTGCAGAAAAGGAGTTAAACCCCAGGATCTGTGTCTTCCTACAAGCAAGAGTTCATTTCTGGTAAACCCAGTTAATTTTGGGCTCAAAAGATTTTTCGCAGTTAATGAACCCCACGCTGTTCTCACTATTAAGTAAAGAGGATTTATGTAAGAGGAGCTGTGGTTTGTATCAGTTTCATAAGCAGAGTTGAACTACATATGGTCCGTATGAGTAGGAAACACAGTTCTTTTTTTCAGGGCATGCTCACGGTTCTTTCTGTATGGAGACCCTGGAAAGAAGAGCTTGCTTCTTGCCTTAAAACAGAGTGTGTTTCAGGATTGAGAACTCTGGTCTGAATTTCCCTTCAGAAACGTGATTCAACCCCAGGATCTGTGTCTTTCTCCAAGCAAAAGTTCATTTCTAGTAAACCCAGTGAATTTTGGGCTCAAATGATTTTTCGCAGTTGACGAACCGTACGCTAATCTCACTATGAACTAAAGAGCATTTATGTAAGAGGAGCTATGGTTTGTATCAGTTTCATAAGCAGAGTTGAACTACATATGTTCTGTATGAGTCGGAAACACAGTTCTTTTTTTCTGAGCATGCTCATGGTTCTTGCTGTATTTTAGACTCTGGAAAGAAGAGCTTGCTTCTTGCGTTATAACAGAATGTGTTTCAGGGATGAGAACTCTGGTCTGAATTTCCCTGCAGAAAAGGAGTTCCACCTCAGGATCTGTGTCTTCCTACAAGCAAGAGTTCAGTTCTTGTAAACCCAGTGAATTTTGGGCTCAAATGATATTTCACAGTTCACCAAACCAACGCTATTCTCACTATAAAATAAAGAGCAATCATGTAAGAGGAGGTGTGGTCTGTATCAGTTTCTTAAGCAGAGTGTACTAAATATCGTCCATATGAATAGGAAACACAGTTCTTTTTTTCAGGCCATGCTCATGGTTCTTGCTGTATTTTAGACTCTTGAAAGAAGAGGTTGCTTCTTCGTTAAAACAGAGTGTTTTTCAGGGAAGAGAACTCTGGTCTGAATTTCCCTTAAGAAGCGGAGTTAAACCCCAGGATCAGTGTCTTTCTACAAGCAAGAGTTCATTTCAGGTAAACCCAGTGATTTTTGGGCTCAAATGATTTTTTAGCAGTTCACGAACCCAACATGATTCTCACTGTTAACTAAAGAGGAGTTATGTAAGAGGAGCTGTGGTGTGTATCAGTTTCATAAGCAGAGTCGAACTACATATGGTCTGTATGAGTCGGAAACAAAGTTCTTTTTTTCTGGGCATGCCCATGTTTCTTACTATTTTGGAGACGCTGGAAAGAAGAGCTTGCTTCTTTCGTTATAATAGAGTGTTTTTCAGGGATGAGAACTCTGGTCTGAATTTGCCTTCAGAAACGGAGTTAAACCCCAGGAGCAGTGTCTTCCTACAAGCAAGAGTTCATTTCTGGTAAACCCAGTGAATATTGGGCTCAAATGATTTTTCGCAATTCACAAACCCAACACGATTCTCACTATTAACTAAACAGCATTTATGTAAGAGGAGCTGTGGTTGGATCAGTTTCATAAGCAGAGTTGAACTACACATTTTCTGTATGAGTCGGAAACACAGTTCTTTTTTTCTGGGCATGCTCATGTTTCTTGGTGTATTTTAGACTCTGGAAAGAAGAGCTTGCTTTTTGTGTTAAAACAAAGTGTTTTTCAGGGATGAGAACTCTGGTCTGAATATCCCTTCAGAAACGGAGTTAAACCCCAGGATCAGTGTCTTTCTACAAGCAAGAGTTCATTTCTGGTAAACCCAGTGATTTTTGGGCTCAAATGATTTTTTAGCAGTTCACGAACCCAACATGATTCTCATTATTAACTAAAGAGGATTTATGTAAGCGGAGCTGTGGTTTGTATCAGTTTCATAAGCAGAGTCAAACTACATATGGTCTGTATGAGTCGGAAACACAGTTCTTTTTTTCTGGGCATGCTCATGTTTCTTACTATATTGGAGACGCTGGAAAGAACAGGATGATTCTTGCCTTAAAACAGAGTGTTTTTCAGGGATGAGAACTCTGGTCTGAATTTGCCTTCAGAAACGGAGTTAAACCCCAGGATCAGTGTCTTCCTACAAGCAAGAGTTCATTTCTTGTAAACCCAGTGAATTTTGGGGTCAAATGATTTTTCGCAGTTCACGAACCTAACATGATTCTCACTATTAACTAAAGAGCATTTATGTAAGAGGAGCTATGGTTTGTATCAGTATCATAAGCAGAGTTGAACTACATATTTTCTGTATGAGTCGTAAACACAGTTCTTTTTTTCTGGGCATGCTCATGGTTCTTGCTGTATTTTAGACTCTGGAAAGAAGAGCTTGCTTCTTGTGTTAAAACATAGTGTGTTTCATGGATGAGAACACTGGTCTGAATTACCCTTCAGAAACGGAGTTAAACCCCAGGATCTGTGTCTTCCTACAAGCACGAGTTCATTTCTGGTAAACCCAGTGAATTTTCGGCTCAAATGATTTTACACAGTTCTAGAACAGAACACGATTGTCACTATTAAATAAGAGCATTTATGTAAGAGGTGCTGTGGTCCGTATCAGTTTCATAAGCAGAGTTGAACTACATATGGTCCCTATGTGTATGAAACAGAGTTCTTTTTTTCAGGCCATGCTTATGGTTCTTGCTGTATTTTAGACTCTGGAAAGAAGAGCTTGCTTGTTGCGTTAAAACAGAGTGTGTTTCAGGGATGAGAACTCTGGTCTGAATTTGCCTTCAGAAATGGAGTTAAACCCTAGGATCAGTGTCTTCCTACAACCAAGAGTTCATTTCTGGTAAACCCAGTGAATTTTGGGCTCAAATGATATTTCGCAGTTTGCGACCCAACATGATTCTTACTATTATCTAAAGAGCATTTATTTAAGAGGAGCTGTGGTTTGTATCAGTTTCATAAGCAGAGTTGAACAACATATGGTCCGTCTGAGTTGGAAACACAGTTCTTTTGTTCAGGGCATGCTCATGGTCCTTTCTGTATTTTAGATTCTAGAAAGAGGAGCTTGCTTCTTCGTTAAAACAGAGTGTTTTTCAGGGATGAGAACTCTGGTCTGAATTTCCCTTCAGAAATGGAGTTAAACCCCAGGATCTGTGTCTTCCGACAAGCAAGAGTTCAGTTCTGGTAAACCCAGTGAATTTTGGGCTCAAATGATTTTTCGCAGTTCACGAACCCAACACGATTCTCACTATTAACTAAAGAGCATTTATGTAAGAGGAGCCGTGGTTGGATCAGTTTCATGAGCAGAGTTGAACTACATATGGTCTGTATGAGTCGGAAACACAGTTCTTTTTTTCTGGGCATGCTCATGGTTCTTGCTGTATTTTAGACTTTGGAAAGAAGAGCTTGCTTCTAGCGTTAAAACAGAGTGTTTTTCAGGGATGAGAACTCTGGTCTGATTTTCCCTTCAGAAATGGCGTTAATCCCCAGGATCTGTGTCTTCCTACAAGCAAGAGTTCAGTTCTGATAAACCCAGTGAATTTTAGGGTCAAAGATTTTTCGCAGTTCACGAACCCTACGCTATTCTCACTATTAACTAAAGAGGATTTATGTAAGAGGAGTTGTGGTTTGTAACATTTTCATAAGCAGAGTTGAACTACATATGGTTTGTATGAGTAGGAAACACAGTTTTTTTTTTTTTCTGGGCATGCTCATGTTTCCTACTATATTGGAGATGCTGGAAAGAACAGGATGATTCTTGCCTTAAAACAGAGTGTTTTTCAGGTATGAAAACTCTGGTGTGAATTTGTCTTCAGAAACGGAGTTAAACCCTAGGATCAGTTTCTTCCTACAAGCAAGCGTTCATTTCTGGTAAACCCAGTCCTTTTTGGGCTCAAATGATTTTTCGCAGTTCACGAAACCAACATGATTCTCACTATTAACTAAAGAGGATTCATGTAAGAGGAGCTGTGGTTTGTATCAGTTTCATAAGTAGAGTTGAACTACATATGGTCTGTATGAGTCGGAAACACAGTTCTTTTTTTCTGGGCATGCTCATGTTTCTTACTATATTCGAGACACTGGAAAGAAGAGGATGATTCTTGCCTTAAAACAGAGTGTTTTTCAGGGATGAGAACTCTGGTCTGAATTTCCCTTCAGAAACGGAGTTAAACCCCAGGATTAGTGTCTTCCGACAAGCAAGAGTTCATTTCTTGTAAACCCAGTGAATTTCGGGCTCAAATGATTTTTCGCAGTTCACGACCCTATCATGATTCTCACTAATAACTAAAGAGCATTTATGTAAGAGGAGCTATGGTTTGTATCAGTTTCATAAGCAGAGTTGAACTACATATTTTCTGTATGAGTCGGAAACACAGTTCTTTTTTTCTGGCCATGCCCATACTTCATACTATTTTGGAGATGCTGGAATGAAGAGGATGATTCTTGGATTAAAACAGAGTGTTATTTAGGGATGATATCTATGGTCTGAATTTGTCTTCAGAAACGGAGTTAAATCCCAGGATCAGTGTCTTCTTACAAGCAAGCGTTCATTTCTGGTAAACCCAGTCATTTTTGGGCTCAAATGTTTTTTCGCAGTTCACGAACCCCACGCTATTCTCACTATTAACTAAAGAGGATTTATGTAAGAGGAGCTGTGGTTTGTAACAGTATCATAAGCAGAGTTGAACTACATATGGTCTGTATGAGTCAGAAACACAGTTCTTTTTTTCTGGGCATGCCCATGTTTCTTACTATTTTGGAGACGCTGGAAAGAAGAGCTTGCTTCTTTCGTTATAATAGAGTGTTTTTCAGGGATGAGAACTCTGGTCTGAATTTGCCTTCAGAAACGTTGTTAAACCCCAGGATCAGTGTCTTCCTACAAGCAGGAGTTCATTTCTGGTAAACCCAGTGAATTTTCGGCTCAAATGATTTTACACAGTTCTAGAAGAGAACACGATTGTCACTATTAATTAAAGAGCATTTATGTAAGAGGAGCTGTGGTTTGCATCCGTTTCATTAGCAGAGTTGAACTACATACGGTCCGTCTGAGTAGGAAACACAGTTCTTTTTTTCAGGGCATGCTCATTGTTCTTGCTGTATTTTAGAATCTAGAAAGAAGAGCTTGCTTCTTGCGTCAAAACAGAGTGGGTTTCAGGGATGAGAACTCTGGTCTGAATTTCCCTTAACAAGCGGAGTTAAACCCCAGGATCTGTGTCTTCCTACAACCAAGAGTTCATTTCTGGTAAACCCAGTGATTTTTTGGCCCAAATGATTTTTCACAGTTCACGAACCCAACATGATTCTCACTATTAACTTAAGAGCATTTATGTAAGAGGAGCTGTGGTTTGTATCAGTTTCATAAGCAGAGTTGAACTACATATGGTCCATCTGAGTAGGAAACACAGTTCTTTTTTTCGAGGACATGCTCATGGTTCTTGCTGTATTTTAGACTCTAGAAAGAAGAGCTTGCTTCTTGCGTTAAAACAGAGTGTGTTTCAGGGATGAGTACTCTGGTCTGAATTTCCCTTCAGAAATGGAATTAACCCCAGCATCAGTGTCTTCCTACACGCAAGAGTTCATTTCTGGTAAACCCAGTGAATATTGGGCTCAAATGATTTTTCGCAGTTCACGAACCCAACACGATTCTCACTATTAACTAAAGAGCATTTATGTAAGAGGAGCCGTGGTTGGATCAGTTTCACAAGCAGAGTTGAACTACATATGGTCTGTATAAGTCGGAAAAACAGTTCTTTTTTTCTGGGCATGCTCATGGTTCTTGCTGTATTTTAGACACTGGAAAAAAGAGCTTCCTACTTGCATTATAACAGAGTGTTTTTCAGGGATGAGAACTCTGGTCTGAAATTGCCTTCTGAAACGGAGTTAAACCCCAGGATCAGTGTCTTCTTACAAGCAAGAGTTCATTTCTGGTAAACCCAGTGACTTTTGGGCTCAAATGATTTTTTCGCAGTTCACGAATCCAACATGATTCTCAGCATTAACTAAAGAGGATTTATGTAAGAGGAGCTGTGGTTTGTATCAGTTCCATAAGCAGAGTTGAACTACAAATGGTCTGTATGAGTCGGAAACACAGTTCTTTTTCTCTGGGCATGCCCATGTTTCTTACTATTTTGGAGACGCTGGAAAGAAGAGCTTGCTTCTTGCGTTATAACAGAGTGTTTTTCAGGGATGAGAATTCTGGTCTGAATTTGCCTTCAGAAACGTTGTTAAACCCCAGGATCAGTGTCTTCCTACAAGCAAGCGTTCATTTCTGGTAAACCCAGGGAATATTGGGCTCAAATGAGTTTTCGCAGGTCACGAACCCAACACGATTCTCACTATTAACTAAAGAGCATTTATGTAAGAGGAGCCGTGTTTGGATCAGTTTCATAAGCAGAGTTGAACTACATATGGTCCGTCTGAGTAGGAAACACAGTTCTTTTTTTCTGGCTATGCTCATGGTTCTTGCTGTATTTTAGACAATGGAAAGAAGAGCTTGCTTGTTTCGTTATAATAGAGTGTGTTTCAGGGATGAGAACTCTGGTCTGAATTTGCCTTCAGAAACGGCGTTAATCCCCAGGATTTGTGTCTTCCTACAAGCAAGAGTTCAGTTCTGGTAAACCCAGTGAATTTTGGGCTCAAAAGATTTTTCGCAGTTCACGAACCCCATGCTATACTCACTATTAACTAAAGAGGATTTATGTAAGAGGAGCTGTGGTTTGTAACAGTTTCATAAGCAGCGTTGAACTACATATGGTCTGTATGAGTAGGAAACACAGTTCTTTTTTTCTGGGCATGCTCATGTTTATTACTATATTGGAGACACTGGAAAGAACAGGATGATTCATGCCTTAAAACAGAGGGTTTTTCAGGGATGAAAACTCTGGTCTGTATTTGTCTTCAGAAACGGAGTTAAATCCCAGGATCAGTGTCTTCCTACAAGCAAGAGTTCATTTCTGGTAAACCCAGTGTTTTTTTGGGCCAAATGTTTTTTCACTGTTCTCGAACACAACACGATTCTCACTATTAACTAAAGAGCATTTATGTAAGAGGAGCTGTGCTGTGTATCAGTTTCATAAGCAGAGTCGAACTACATATGGTCTGTATGAGTCGGAAACACAGTTCTTTTTTTCTGGGCATGCCCATGTTTCTTACTATTTTGGAGACGCTGGAAAGAAGAGCTTGCTTCTTTCGTTATAATAGAGTGTTTTTCAGGGATGAGAACTCTGGTCTGAATTTGCCTTCAGAAACGGAGTTAAACCCCAGGATCAGTGTCTTCCTACAAGCAAGAGTTCATTTCTGGTAAACCTAGTGAATTTTGGGCTCAAATGAGTTTTCGCAGGTCACGAACCCAACACGATTCTCACTATTAACTAAAGAGCATTTATGTAAGAGGAGCCGTGGTTGGATCAGTTTCATAAGCAGAGTTGAACTACATATGGTCTGTATGAGTAGGAAATACAGTTCCTTTTTTCTTGGCATGCTCATGGTTCTTACTGTGTTGGAGACACTGGAAAGAGGAGCATGATTCATGCCTCAAAACAGAGTGTTTTTCAGGGAAGAGAATTCTGGTCTGCATTTCCCTACAGAAACGGAGTTAAACCGCAGGATCTGTGTCTTCCTACAAGCAAGAGTTCAGTTGTGGTAAACCCAGTGAATTTTGGGCTCAAATGATTTTTCCCAGGTCAGGAACCCAACGCGAATCTCACTATTAACTAAAGAGCATTTATGTAAGAGGAGCTGTGGTCTGTATCAGTTTCACAAGCAGAGTTGAACTACATATGGTCTGTATGAGTAGGAAACACAATTCTTTTTTTCTTGGCATGCTCATGTTTCTTACTGTATTGGAGAAGCTGAAAGAAGAGGATGATTCTTGCCTTAAAACAGAGTGTTTTTCAGGGACGAGAACCTAGGTCTGAATTTCCCTTCACAAATGGAGTTATACCCCAGGATCTGTGTCTTCCTACAAGCAAGAGTTCATTTCTGGTAAACCAAGTGAATTTTCGGCTGAAATGATTTTACACAGTTCTAGAATACATAACGAGTATCACTATTAACTAGAGAGCATTTATGTAAGAGGAGCTGTGGTCTGTATCAGTTTCATAAGCTGAGTTGAACTACATATGGCCCCTATGTGTATGAAACACAGTTCTTTTTTTCAGGCCATGCTCATGGTTCTTGCTGTATTTTAGACTCTGGAAAGAAGAGCTTGCTTCTTGCGTTAAAACATAGTGTGTTTCAGGGATGAGAACTCTGGTCTCAATTTCCCTTCAGAAACGGAGTTAAACCCCATGATCTGTGTCTTCCTACAAGCAAGAGTTCATTTCTGGTAAACCTAGTGAATTTTGGGCTCAAATGATTTTTCGCAGTTCACGAACCCAACATGATTCTCACTAGTAACTAAAGAGCATTAATGTAAGAGGAGCTGTGGTTTGTATCAGTTTCATAAGCAGAGTTGAACTACATATGGTCTGTATGAATAGGAAACACAGTTCTTTTTTTTCAGGCCATGCTCATGGTTCTTGCTGTATTTTAGACTCTGGAAAGAAGAGCTTGCTTCTTTGGTAAAACAGAGTGTGTTTCAGGGATGAGAACTCTGGTCTGAGTTTCCCTGCAGAAAAGGAGTTAAATCCCAGGATCTGTGTCTTCCTACAAGCAAGAGTTCATTTCTGGTAAACCCAGTTAATTTTGGGCTCAAAAGATTTTTCGCAGTTAATGAACCCCACGCTGTTCTCACTATTAAGTAAAGAGGATTTATGTAAGAGGAGCTGTGGTTTGTATCAGTTTCATAAGCAGAGTTGAACTACATATGGTCCGTATGAGTAGGAAACACAGTTCTTTTTTTCAGGGCATGCTCACGGTTCTTTCTGTATGGAGACCCTGGAAAGAAGAGCTTGCTTCTTGCCTTAAAACAGAGTGTGTTTCAGGATTGAGAACTCTGGTCTGAATTTCCCTTCAGAAACGTGATTCAACCCCAGGATCTGTGTTTTTCTCCAAGCAAAAGTTCATTTCTAGTAAACCCAGTGAATTTTGGGCTCAAATGATTTTTTGCAGTTGACGAACCGTACGCTAATCTCACTATGAACTAAAGAGCATTTATGTAAGAGGAGCTATGGTTTGTATCAGTTTCATAAGCAGAGTTGAACTACATATTTTCTGTATGAGTCGGAAACACAGTTCTTTTTTCTGAGCATGCTCATGGTTCTTGCTGTATTTTAGACTCTGGAAAGAAGAGCTTGCTTCTTGCGTTATAACAGAATGTGTTTCAGGGATCAGAACTCTGGTCTGCATTTCCCTACAGACACGGCGTTCAACCGCAGGATCTGTGTCTTCCTACAAGCAAGAGTTCAGTTCTTGTAAACCCAGTGAATTTTGGGCTCAAATGATATTTCACAGTTCACCAAACCAACGCTATTCTCACTATAAAATAAAGAGCAATCATGTAAGAGGAGGTGTGGTCTGTATCAGTTTCTTAAGCATTGTTTACTAAATATCGTCCATATGAATAGGAAACCCAGTTCTTTTTTTCAGGCCATGCTCATGGTTCTTGCTGTATTTTAGACTCTTGAAAGAAGAGCTTGCTTCTTCGTTAAAACAGAGTGTTTTTCAGGGAAGAGAACTCTGGTCTGAATTTCCCTTAAGAAGCGGAGTTAAACCCCAGGATCAGTGTCTTTCTACAAGCAAGAGTTCATTTCGGGTAAACCCAGTGATTTTTGGGCTCAAATGATTTTTTAGCAGTTCACGAACCCAACATGATTCTCACTGTTAACTTAAGAGGAGTTATGTAAGAGGAGCTGTGGTGTGTATCAGTTTCATAAGCAGAGTCGAACTACATATGGTCTGTATGAGTCGGAAACAAAGTTCTTTTTTTCTGGGCATGCCCATGTTTCTTACTATTTTGGAGACGCTGGAAAGAACAGGATGATTCTTGCCTTAAAACAGAGTGTTTTTCAGGGATGAGAACTCTGGTCTGAATTTGCCTTCAGAAACGGAGTTAAACCCCAGGATCAGTGTCTTCCTACAAGCAAGAGTTCATTTCTTGTAAACCCAGTGAATTTTGGGGTCAAATGATTTTTCGCAATTCACAAACCCAACACGATTCTCACTAGTAACTAAAGAGCATTTATGTAAGAGGAGCTGTGGTTGGATCAGTTTCATAAGCAGAGTTGAACTACACATTTTCTGTATGAGTCAGAAACACAGTTCTTTTTTTCTGGGCATGCTCATTGTTCTTGCTGTATTTTAGACTCTGGAAAGAAGAGCTTGCTTCTTGTGTTAAAACATAGTGTGTTTCATGGATGAGAACACTGGTCTGAATTACCCTTCAGAAACGGAGTTAAACCCCAGGATCTGTGTCTTCCTACAAGCACGAGTTCATTTCTGGTAAACCCAGTGAATTTTCGGCTCAAATGATTTTACACAGTTCTAGAACAGAACACGATTGTCACTATTAAATAAGAGCATTTATGTAAGAGGTGCTGTGGTCCGTATCAGTTTCATAAGCAGAGTTGAACTACATATGGTCCCTATGTGTATGAAACAGAGTTCTTTTTTTCAGGCCATGCTTATGGTTCTTGCTGTATTTTAGACTCTGGAAAGAAGAGCTTGCTTCTTGCGTTAAAACAGAGTGTGTTTCAGGGATGAGAACTCTGGTCTGAATTTGCCTTCAGAAATGGAGTTAAACCCTAGGATCAGTGTCTTCCTACAACCAAGAGTTCATTTCTGGTAAACCCAGTGAATTTTGGGCTCAAATGATTTTTCGCAGTTTGCGACCCAACATGATTCTCACTATTATCTAAAGAGCATTTATTTAAGAGGAGCTGTGGTTTGTATCAGTTTCATAAGCATAGTTGAACAACATATGGTCCGTCTGAGTTGGAAACACAGTTCTTTTGTTCAGGGCATGCTCATGGTCCTTTCTGTATTTTAGAGTCTAGAAAGAGGAGCTTGCTTCTTCCGTTAAAACAGAGTGTTTTTCAGGGATGAGAACTCTGGTCTGAATTTCCCTTCAGAAATGGAGTTAAACCCCAGGATCTGTGTCTTCCTACAAGCAAGAGTTCAGTTCTGGTAAACCCAGTGAATTTTGGGCTCAAATGATTTTTTGCAGTTTACGAACCCAACATGATTCTCACTATTAACTAAAGAGCATTTATGTAACAGGAGCCGTGGTTGGATCAGTTTCATGAGCAGAGTTGAACTACATATGGTCTGTATGAGTCAGAAACACAGTTCTTTTTTTCTGGGCATGCTCATGGTTCTTGCTGTATTTTAGACTTTGGAAAGAAGAGCTTGCTTCTAGCGTTATAACTGAGTGTTTTTCAGGGATGAGAACTCTGGTCTGATTTTCCCTTCAGAAATGGCGTTAATCCCCAGGATCTGTGTCTTTCTCAAGCAAGAGTTCAGTTGTGATAAACCCAGTGAATTTTAGGGTCAAAAGATTTTTCGCAGTTCACGAACCCTACGCTATTCTCACTATTAACTAAAGAGGATTTATGTAAGAGGAGTTGTGGTTTGTAACATTTTCATAAGCAGAGTTGAACTACATATGGTTTGTATGAGTAGGAAACACAGTTTTTTTTTTTTTTTCTGGGCATGCTCATGTTTACTACTATATTGGAGACGCTGGAAAGAACAGGATGATTCTTGCCTTAAAACAGAGTGTTTTTCAGGTATGAAAACTCTGGTCTGAATTTGTCTTCAGAAACGGAGTTAAACCCTAGGATCAGTTTCTTCCTACAAGCAAGCGTTCATTTCTGGTAAACCCAGTCATTTTTGGGCTCAAATGATTTTTCGCAGTTCACGAAACCAACATGATTCTCACTATTAACTAAAGAGGATTCATGTAAGAGGAGCTGTGGTTTGTATCAGTTTCATAAGTAGAGTTGAACTACATATGGTCTGTATGAGTCGGAAACACAGTTCTTTTTTTCTGGGCATGCTCATGTTTCTTACTATATTCGAGACACTGGAAAGAAGAGGATGATTCTTGCCTTAAAACAGAGTGTTTTTCAGGGATGAGAACTCTGGTCTGAATTTCCCTTCAGAAACGGAGTTAAACCCCAGGATTAGTGTCTTCCGACAAGCAAGAGTTCATTTCTTGTAAACCCAGTGAATTTCGGGCTCAAATGATTTTTCGCAGTTCACGACCCTATCATGATTCTCACTAATAACTAAAGAGCATTTATGTAAGAGGAGCTATGGTTTGTATCAGTTTCATAAGCAGAGTTGAACTACATATTTTCTGTATGAGTCGGAAACACAGTTCTTTTTTTCTGGCCATGCCCATACTTCATACTATTTTGGAGATGCTGGAATGAAGAGGATGATTCTTGCATTAAAACAGAGTGTTATTTAGGGATGATATCTATGGTCTGAATTTGTCTTCAGAAACGGAGTTAAATCCCAGGATCAGTGTCTTCTTACAAGCAAGTGTTCATTTCTGGTAAACCCAGTCATTTTTGGGCTCAAATGTTTTTTCGCAGTTCACGAACCCCACGCTATTCTCACTATTAACTAAAGAGGATTTATGTAAGAGGAGCTGTGGTTTGTAACAGTATCATAAGCAGAGTCGAACTACATATGGTCTGTATGAGTCAGAAACACAGTTCTTTTTTTCTGGGCATGCTCATGTTTCTTACTATTTTGGAGACGCTGGAAAACGAGCTTGCTTCTTTCGTTATAATAGAGTGTTTTTTCAGTGATGAGAACTCTGGTCTGAATTTGCCTTCAGAAACGGAGTTAATCCCCAGGATCAGTGTCTTCCTACAAGCAAGAGTTCATTTCTGGTAAACCCAGTGAATTTTCGGCTCAAATGATTTTACACAGTTCTAGAAGAGAACACGATTGTCACTATTAACTAAAGAGCATTTATGTAAGAGGAGCTGTGGTTTGTATCCATTTCATTAGCAGAGTTGAACTACATACGGTCCGTCTGAGTGGGAAACACAGTTCTTTTTTTCAGGGCATGCTCATTGTTCTTGCTGTATTTTAGAATCTAGAAAGAAGAGCTTGCTTCTTGCGTCAAAACAGAGTGGGTTTCAGGGATGAGAACTCTGGTTTGAATTTCCCTTAAGAAGCAGAGTTAAACCCCAGGATCTGTGTCTTCCTACAACCAAGATTTCATTTCTGGTAAACCCAGTGATTTTTTGGCCCAAATGATTTTTCACAGTTCACGAACCCAACATGATTCTCACTATTAACTTAAGAGCATTTATGTAAGAGGAGCTGTGGTTTGTATCAGTTTCATAAGCAGAGTTGAACTACATAGGGTCCATCTGAGTAGGAAACACAGTTCTTTTTTCCAGGACATGCTCATGGTTCTTGCTGTATTTTAGACTCTAGAAAGAAGAGCTTGCTTCTTGCGTTAAAACAGAGTGTGTTTCAGGGATGAGTACTCTGGTCTGAATTTCCCTTCAGAAATGGAATTAACCCCAGGATCAGTGTCTTCCTACACGCAAGAGTTCATTTCTGGTAAACCCAGTGAATATTGGGCTCAAATGATTTTTCGCAGTTCACGAACCCAACACGATTCTCACTATTAACTAAAGAGCATTTATGTAAGAGGAGCCGTGGTTGGATCAGTTTCACAAGCAGAGTTGAACTACATATGGTCTGTATAAGTCGGAAAAACAGTTCTTTTTTTCTGGGCATGCCCATGTTTCTTACTATTTTGGAGACGCTGGAAAGAAGAGCTTGCTTCTTTCGTTATAATAGAGTGTTTTTCAGGGATGAGAACTCTGGTGAATTTGCCTTCAGAAACGTTGTTAAACCCCAGGATCAGTGTCTTCCTACAAGCAAGAGTTCATTTCTGGTAAACCCAGTGACTATTGGGCTCAAATGATTTTTCACAGTTCACAAACCCAACACGATTCTCACTATTAACTAAAGAGCATTTATGTAAGAGGAGCCGTGGTTGGATCAGTTTCATAAGCAGAGTTGAACTACATATGGTCTGTATGAGTCGGAAACACAGTTCTTTATTTCTGGGCATGGTCGTGGTTCTTGCTGTATTTTAGACACTGGAAAAAAGAGCTTGCTACTTGCATTATAACAGAGTGTTTTTCAGGGATGAGAACTCTGGTCTGAATTTCCCTTCAGAAACGGAGTTAAACCCCAGGATCAGTGTCTTCCTACAAGCAAGTGTTCATTTCTTGTAAACCCAGTGAATTTTGGGCTCAAATGATTTTTCGCAGTTCACGAACCTAACATGATTCTCTCTACTAACAAAGAGCATTTATGTAAGAGGAGCTGTGGTTTGTATCAGTTTCATAAGCAGAGTCGAACTACATATGGTCTGTATGAGTCGGAAACAGTTCTTTTTTTCTGGGCATGCCCATGTTTCTTACTATTTTGGAGACGCTGGAAAGAAGAGCTTGCTTCTTTCGTTATAACAGAGTGTTTTTCAGGGATGAGAACTCTGGTCTGAATTTCCCTTCAGAAATGGCGTTAATCCCCAAGATCTGTGTCTTCCTACAAGCAAGTGTTCAGTTCTGATAATCCCAGTGAATTTTAGGCTCAAAAGATTTTTCGCAGTTCACGAACCCTACGCTATTCTCACTATTAACTAAAGAGGATTTATGTAAGAGGAGTTGTGGTTTGTAACAGTTTCTTAAGCAGAGTTGAACTACATATGGTCTGTATGAGTAGGAAACAGTTCTTTTTTTCTGGGCATGCTCATGTTTCCTACTATATTGGAGACGCTGGAAAGAACCGGATGATTCTTGCCTTAAAACAGAGTGTTTTTCAGGGATGAAAACTCTGGTCTGAATTTGTCTTCAGAAACGGAGTTAAACCCTAGGATCAGTTTCTTCCTACAAGCAAGCGTTCATTTCTGGTAAACCCAGTCATTTTTGGGCTCAAATGATTTTTCGCAGTTCACGAAACCAAAATGATTCTCACTATTAACTAAAGAGCATTAATGTAAGAGGAGCTGTGGTTTGTATCAGTTTCATAAGTAGAGTTGAACTACATATGGTCTGTATGAGTCGGAAACCCAGTTCTTTTTTTCTGGGTATGTTCATGTTTCTTACTATATTGGAGACGCTGGAAAGAAGAGCTTGCTTCTTTCGTTATAATAGAGTGTTTTTCAGGGATGAGAACTCTGGTCTGAATTTGTCTTCAGAAACGCAGTTAAACCCTAGGATCAGTGTCTTCCTACAACAAAGAGTTCATTTGTGGTAAACCCAGTGAATATTGGGCTGAAATTATTTTTCGCAGTTCACAAACTCCACACGATTCTCACTATTAACTAAAGATAATTCATGTAAGAGGAGCTATGGTTTGTATCAGTTTCATAAGCAGAGTTGAACTAAATATTTTCTGTATGAGTGGAAACACAGTTATTTTTTTCTGGGTATGCACATGGTTCTTGGTGTATTTTAGACTCTGGAAAGAAGAGCTAGCTTTTTGTGTTAAAACAAAGTGTTTTTCAGGGATGAGAACTCTGGTCTGAATTTCCTTCAGAAACGGAGTTAAACCACAGGATCTTGTCTTCCTACAAGCAAGAGTTCATTTCTGGTAAACCAAGTGAATTTTCGGCTCAAATGATTTTACACAGTTCTAGAAAACAACACGATTATCACTATTAACTAAAGAGCATTTATGTAAGAGGAGCTGTGGTCTGTATCAGTTTCATAACCAGAGTTGAACGACATATGGTCCCTATGTGTATGAAACACTTTTTTTTTTTCAACCATGCTTATGGTTCTTGCTGTATTTTAGTCTCTGGAAAGAAGAGCTAGCTTCTTTGTTAAAACAGAGTGTGTTTCAGGGATGAGAACTCTGGTCTGAATTTACCTTCAGAAACGGAGATAATCCCCAGGATCAGTGTCTTCCTACAACCAAGAGTTCATTTCTCGTAAACCCAGTGATTTTTGGGCTCAAATGATTTTTCGCAGTTTACGAACCGAACGCTATTCTCACTATTAACTAAAGAGGATTTTTGTAAGAGGAGCTGTTGTTTGTATCAGTTCCATAAGCAGAGTTGAACTACATATTTTTTGTATGAGTCGGAAACGCAGTTCTTTTTTTCTGGGCATGCTCATGTTTCTTACTATTTTGGAGACGCTGGAAAGAAGAGGATGATTTTTGCCTTAAAACAGAGTGTTTTTCAGGGATGAGATCTCTGGTCTGAATTTGCCTTCAGAAACGGAGTTAAACCCCAGGATCAGTGTCTTCCTACAAGCAAGAGTTCATTTCTGGTAAACCCAGTGAAAATTCGGCTCAAATGATTTTACACAGTTCTAGAAGAGAACACGATTGTCACTATTAACTAAAGAGCATTTATGTAAGAGGAGCTGTGGTTTGTATCCGTTTCATTAGCAGAGTTGAACTACATACGGTCCGTCTGAGTAGGAAACACAGTTCTTTTTTTCAGGGCATGCTCATTGTTCTTGCTGTATTTTAGAATCTAGAAAGAAGAGCTTGCTTCTTGCGTCAAAACAGAGTGGGTTTTAGGGATGAGAACTGTGGTCTGAATTTACCCTTAAGAAGCGGAGTTAAACCCCAGGATCTGTGTCTTCCTACAACCAAGATTTCATTTCTGGTAAACCCAGTGATTTTTTGGCCCAAATGATTTTTCACAGTTCACGAACCCAACATGATTCTCACTATTAACTTAAGAGCATTTATGTAAGAGGAGCTGTGGTTTGTATCAGTTTCATAAGCATAGTTGAACTACATATGGTCCATCTGAGTAGGAAACACAGTTCTTTTTTCCAGGACATGCTCATGGTTCTTGCTGTATTTTAGACTCTAGAAAGAAGAGCTTGCTTCTTGCGTTAAAACAGAGTGTGTTTCAGGGATGAGTACTCTGGTCTGAATTTCCCTTCAGAAATGGAATTAACCCCAGGATCAGTGCTTCCTACAAGCAAGAGTTCATTTCTGGTAAACCCAGTGAATATTGGGCTCAAATGATTTTTCGCAGTTCACGAACCCAACACGATTCTCACTATTAACTAAAGAGCATTTATGTAAGAGGAGCCGTGGTTGGATCAGTTTCACAAGCAGAGTTGAACTACATATGGTCTGTATAAGTCGGAAAAACAGTTCTTTTTTTCTGGGCATGCTCATGGTTCTTGCTGTATTTTAGACACTGGAAAAAAGAGCTTCCTACTTGCATTATAACAGAGTGTTTTTCAGGGATGAGAACTCTGGTCTGAAATTGCCTTCTGAAATGGAGTTAAACCCCAGGATCAGTGTCTTCTTACAAGCAAGAGTTCATTTCTGGTAAACCCAGTGACTATTGGGCTCAAATGATTTTTTCGCAGTTCACGAATCCAACATGATTCTCAGCATTAACTAAAGAGGATTTATGTAAGAGGAGCTGTGGTTTGTATCAGTTCCATAAGCAGAGTTGAACTACATATTGTCTGTATGAGTAGGAAACACAGTTCTTTTTTTCAGGTCATGCTCATGGTTCTTGCTGTATTTTAGTCTCTAGAAAGAAGAGCTTGTTTCTTGCGTTAAAACAGAGTGTGTTTCAGGGATGAGAACTCTGGTCTGAATTTCCCTTCAGAATCGGAGTTAAACCCCATGATCTGTGTCTTCCTACAAGCAAGAGTTCATTTCTGGTAAACCTAGTGAATTTTCGGCTCAAATGATTTTTCGCAGTTCACCAACCCAAACCGATTCTCACTATTAACCAAAAATCACTAATGTAAGAGGAGCTGTGGTTTGTATCAGTTTCATAAGCAGTGTGAACTACATATGGTCTGCATCAGTAGGAAACACAGTTCTTTTTTTCAGGGCTTGATCATGTTTCTTAGTATACTGGAGACGCTGGAAAAAAGAGGATGATTCTTGCATTAAAACAGAGTGTTTTTCAGGGATGAAAACTCTGGTCTGAATTTGTCTTCAGAAACGGATTTAATCCCAGGATCAGTGTCTTCCTACAACCAAGATTTCATTTCTGGTAAACCCAGTGTTTTTTTGGCCCAAATGTTTTTTCACTGTTCACGAACCCCACATGATTCTCACTATTAACTAAAGAGCATTTATATAAGAGGAGCTGTGGTTTGTATCAGTTTCATAAGCAGAGTTGAACTACATATGGTCTGTATAAGTCAGAAACACAGTTCTTTTTTTCTGGGCATGCTCAAGGTTCTTGCTGTATTTTAGACACTGCAAAAAAGAGCTTGCTACTTGCATTATAACAGAGTGTTTTTCAGGGATGAGAACTCTGGTCTGAATTTCCCTTCAGAAATGGAGTTAAACCCCAGGATCAGTGTCTTTCTACAAGCAAGAGTTCATTTCTCATAAACCCAGTGATTTTTGGGCTCAAATGATTTTTTACCAGTTCACGAAACCAACATGATTCTCATTATTAACTAAAGAGCATTTATGTAAGAGGAGCTGTGGTTTGTAACAGTATCATAAGCAGAGTCGAACTACATATGGTCTGCATGAGTCAGAAACACAGTTCTTTTTTTCTGGGCATGCCCATGTTTCTTACTATTTTGGAGACGCTGGAAAGAAGAGCTTGCTTCTTTCGTTATAATAGAGTGTTTTTCAGGGATGAGAACTCTGGTCTGAATTTGCCTTCAGAAACGGAGTTAAACCCCAGGATCAGTGTCTTCCTACAAGCAAGAGTTCATTTCTGGTAAACCCAGTGAAAATTCGGCTCAAATGATTTTACACAGTTCTAGAAGAGAACACGATTGTCACTATTAACTAAAGAGCATTTATGTAAGAGGAGCTGTGGTTTGTATCCGTTTCATTAGCAGAGTTGAACTACATACGGTCCGTCTGAGTAGGAAACACAGTTCTTTTTTTCAGGGCATGCTCATTGTTCTTGCTGTATTTTAGAATCTAGAAAGAAGAGCTTGCTTCTTGCGTCAAAACAGAGTGGGTTTTAGGGATGAGAACTGTGGTCTGAATTTACCCTTAAGAAGCGGAGTTAAACCCCAGGATCTGTGTCTTCCTACAACCAAGATTTCATTTCTGGTAAACCCAGTGATTTTTTGGCCCAAATGATTTTTCACAGTTCACGAACCCAACATGATTCTCACTATTAACTTAAGAGCATTTATGTAAGAGGAGCTGTGGTTTGTATCAGTTTCATAAGCATAGTTGAACTACATATGGTCCATCTGAGTAGGAAACACAGTTCTTTTTTCCAGGACATGCTCATGGTTCTTGCTGTATTTTAGACTCTAGAAAGAAGAGCTTGCTTCTTGCGTTAAAACAGAGTGTGTTTCAGGGATGAGTACTCTGGTCTGAATTTCCCTTCAGAAATGGAATTAACCCCAGGATCAGTGTCTTCCTACAAGCAAGAGTTCATTTCTGGTAAACCCAGTGAATATTGGGCTCAAATGATTTTTCGCAGTTCACGAACCCAACACGATTCTCACTATTAACTAAAGAGCATTTATGTAAGAGGAGCCGTGGTTGGATCAGTTTCATGAGCAGAGTTGAACTACATATGGTCTGTATAAGTCGGAAAAACAGTTCTTTTTTTCTGGGCATGCTCATGGTTCTTGCTGTATTTTAGACACTGGAAAAAAGAGCTTCCTACTTGCATTATAACAGAGTGTTTTTCAGGGATGAGAACTCTGGTCTGAAATTGCCTTCTGAAATGGAGTTAAACCCCAGGATCAGTGTCTTCTTACAAGCAAGAGTTCATTTCTGGTAAACCCAGTGACTATTGGGCTCAAATGATTTTTTCGCAGTTCACGAATCCAACATGATTCTCAGCATTAACTAAAGAGGATTTATGTAAGAGGAGCTGTGGTTTGTATCAGTTCCATAAGCAGAGTTGAACTACATATTGTCTGTATGAGTAGGAAACACAGTTCTTTTTTTCAGGTCATGCTCATGGTTCTTGCTGTATTTTAGTCTCTAGAAAGAAGAGCTTGTTTCTTGCGTTAAAACAGAGTGTGTTTCAGGGATGAGAACTCTGGTCTGAATTTCCCTTCAGAATCGGAGTTAAACCCCATGATCTGTGTCTTCCTACAAGCAAGAGTTCATTTCTGGTAAACCTAGTGAATTTTCGGCTCAAATGATTTTTCGCAGTTCACCAACCCAAACCGATTCTCACTATTAACCAAAAATCACTAATGTAAGAGGAGCTGTGGTTTGTATCAGTTTCATAAGCAGTGTGAACTACATATGGTCTGCATCAGTAGGAAACACAGTTCTTTTTTTCAGGGCTTGATCATGTTTCTTAGTATACTGGAGACGCTGGAAAAAAGAGGATGATTCTTGCATTAAAACAGAGTGTTTTTCAGGGATGAAAACTCTGGTCTGAATTTGTCTTCAGAAACGGATTTAATCCCAGGATCAGTGTCTTCCTACAACCAAGATTTCATTTCTGGTAAACCCAGTGTTTTTTTGGCCCAAATGTTTTTTCACTGTTCACGAACCCCACATGATTCTCACTATTAACTAAAGAGCATTTATATAAGAGGAGCTGTGGTTTGTATCAGTTTCATAAGCAGAGTTGAACTACATATGGTCTGTATAAGTCAGAAACACAGTTCTTTTTTTCTGGGCATGCTCAAGGTTCTTGCTGTATTTTAGACACTGCAAAAAAGAGCTTGCTACTTGCATTATAACAGAGTGTTTTTCAGGGATGAGAACTCTGGTCTGAATTTCCCTTCAGAAATGGAGTTAAACCCCAGGATCAGTGTCTTTCTACAAGCAAGAGTTCATTTCTCATAAACCCAGTGATTTTTGGGCTCAAATGATTTTTTACCAGTTCACGAAACCAACATGATTCTCATTATTAACTAAAGAGCATTTATGTAAGAGGAGCTGTGGTTTGTAACAGTATCATAAGCAGAGTCGAACTACATATGGTCTGCATGAGTCAGAAACACAGTTCTTTTTTTCTGGGCATGCCCATGTTTCTTACTATTTTGGAGACGCTGGAAAGAAGAGCTTGCTTCTTTCGTTATAATAGAGTGTTTTTCAGGGATGAGAACTCTGGTCTGAATTTGCCTTCAGAAACGGAGTTAAACCCCAGGATCAGTGTCTTCCTACAAGCAAGGGTTCATTTCTGGTAAACCCAGTGAAAATTCGGCTCAAATGATTTTACACAGTTCTAGAAGAGAACACGATTGTCACTATTAACTAAAGAGCATTTATGTAAGAGGAGCTGTGGTTTGTATCCGTTTCATTAGCAGAGTTGAACTACATACGGTCCGTCTGAGTAGGAAACACAGTTCTTTTTTTCAGGGCATGCTCATGGTTCTTGTTGTATTGGAGACGCTGGAAAGAAGAGCTTGCTTCTTGCGTGAAAACAGAGTGTTTTTCATGGATGAGAACACTTGTCTGAATTTCCCTTCAGAAACGGAGATAAACCCCATGATCTGTGTCTTCCTACAATCAGGAGTTCATTTCTGGTAAACAAAGTGAATTTTGGGCTACAATGATATTACCCAGTACACCAACAAAACACGATTCTCACTACTAACTAAAGAGCATATATGTTAGAGGAGCTGTGGTTTGTATCAGTTGCATAAGCAGAGTTGAACTGCATATGGTCTGTATGAATAGGAAACACAGTTCTTTTTTCTGGGCATGCTCATGTTTCTTGCTGTATTGGAGACGCTGGAAAGAATAGCTTGTTTCTAGCGTGAAAACAGAGTGTGTTTCATGGATGAGAACACTGGTCTGAAATTCCCATCAGAATCAGATTTAAACCCCATGATCTGTGTCGTCCTACAAGCAAGAGTTCATTTCAGGTAAACCCTGTGAATTTTGGGCTCAAATGATTTTACACTGTTCACAAACCCATCGCTATTCTCACTATTAACTAAAGAGCATTTATGTAAGAGGAGCTGTGGTTTCTATCAGTTTCATAAGCAGAGTTGAACTACATATGTTCCGTATGAGTAGGAAACACAGTTCTTTTTTTCAGGGCATGAAATTGGTTCTTACTGTCGGTATTGGAGATGTTGGAAAGAAGAGCTTGCTTCTTGCGTTAAAGCAGAGTGTGTTTCATGGATGAGAACACTGGTCAGAATTTGCATTCAGAAATGGAGTTAAACCCCCGGATCTGTGTCTTCCTACAAGCAAGAGTTCATTTCTGGTAAACCAAGTGTATTTTGGGCTCAAATGATTTTACACAGTTCTGGAACCCAACGCGATTCTCACTATTACTTAAGAGCATTTATGTAAGAGGAGCTGTGGTTTGTATCAGTTTCATAAGAACAGTTGAACTACATATGGTCCGTATGAGTAGGAAACACAGTTTTTTTTTCAGAGCATGAATATGGTTCTTACTGTGTGTATTGGAGATGTTGGAAAGAAGAGCTTGCTTCATGCGTGAAAACAGAGTGTGTTTCACGGAAGAGAACACTGGTCTGAATTTCCCTTCCGAAACAGAGTTGAACTCCTGGATCTGTTCCTTCCTACAAGCAAGAGTTCATTTCTGGTAAACAACGTGAACTTTGGGATCAAATGATTTCACACAGTTCACAAAACCATCGCGATTCGCACTATTAACTAAAGAGCATTTGTGTAAGAGGAGCTGTGTTTGTATCAGTTTCATATGCAGAGTTGAACTACATATGGTGTGTATGAGAAGGAAACACAGTTCTTTTTTGAGGGCAAGCTCATGGTTCTTGCTGTATTGGAGATGCTGGAAAGAAGAGCTTGCATCTTGTGTTAAATCAGAGTGTGTTTCAGGGATGAGGATTCTGGTCTGAATTTCGTTCAGAAATGGAGTTAAACCCCAGGATCTGTGTCTTCCTACAAGTAAAAGTTCATTTCTGTTAAAACCAGTGAATTGTGGGCTCAAATGATTTTTAGCAGTTCATGAACCCAACGCGATTCTCACTATTAACTAAAGAGCATTTATTTAAGAGGTGCTGTGGTATGTGTCAGTTTCATAAGCAGAGTTCAACTACATATGGAACATATGAGTACGAAACACAGTTTTTTTTTCAGGGCATGCTCATTGTTCTTGCTGTATTGGAGACGCTGGAAAGAAGAGCTTGCTTCTTGCGTTAAATCAGAGTGTGTTTCAGGGATGAGAACTCTGGTCTGAATTTCCCTTCAGAAACGGAGTTAAACCCCAGGATCTGTATCTTCCTACAAGCAAGAGTTCTTTTCTGGTAACCCCAGTGAATATTGGGCTCAAATGATTTTACACAGTTCACGAACCCAACGCGATTCTCACTATTAAATAAGAGCATATATGTAAGAGGAGCGGTGGTTTATTTCAGTTTCATAAGCAGAGTTGAACTACATATGGTCTGTATGAGTAGGAAACACAGTTCTTTTTTTCAGGGCATGATCATGGTTCTTGGTGTATTTTAGACTCTGGAAAGAAGAGCTTGCTTATTGCATTAAAAGAGAGTGTGTATCAGGGATGAGAACTCTGGTCTGAATTTCCCTTCAGAAACGGAGTTAAACCCCAGGATCTGTGTCTTCCTACAAGCAAGAGTTCATTTCTGGTAAACCCAGTGAATTTTGGGGTCAAATGATTTTACACAATTCACGAACCCAACGCGATTCTCACTAATAGCTAAGAGCATTTATGTAAGAGGTGCTGTGGTTTGTTTCGGTTTTATAAGCAGTGTTGAACTACATATGGTCCGTATGAGTAGTTAACACATTTCTTTTTTTCTGCGCATGCTCATGGTTCTTGCTGTATTTTAGACTCTGGAAAGAATAGCTTGCTTCTTGCGTTAAATCAGAGTGTGATTCAAAGATGAGAACTCTGGTCTGAATTTGCCTTCAGAAACGGAGTTAAACCCCAGGATCAGTGTATTCTTAAAAGCAAGAGTTCATTTCTGGTAAACCCATTGTATTTTGGGCTCAAATGATTTTTCGCAGTTCACGAACCCAACATGATTCTCACCATTAACTAAAGAGCATTTATGTAAGAGGAGTTGTGGTTCGTATCGGTTTCATAAGCAGAGTTGAACTACATATGGTCCGTATGAGTAGGAAAAACAGTTTTTTTAACAGGCCATGCTCATGGTTCTTGCTGTATTTTAGACTCTGGAAAGAAGAGCTTGCTTCTTGCATAAAACAGAGTGTGTTTCAGGGATGAGTATTCTGGTCTGAATTTCCCTTCAGAAACGGAGTTAAACCCCATGATCTGTGTCTTCCTACAAGCAAGAGTTCAATTCTGGGAAAGCAAGTGAATTTTAGGCTCAAATGATTTTTCGCAGTTCATGAACCAAACGCGATTCTCACTATTACATAAAGAGGATTTATGTAAGAGGAGCTGTGGTTTGTATCAGTTTCATAAGCAGAGTTCGACTACATATGGTCTGTATGAGTAGGAATCACAGTTCTTTTTTTCTGGGCATGCTCATGTTTCTTACTGCATTGGAGACGCTGGAAAGAAGAGGATGATTCTTGCCTTAAAACATAGTGTTTTTCAGGGATGAGAACTCTGGTCTGGATATCCCTTCAGAAATGTAGTTAAACCCCAGGATCTGTGTCTTCCTACAAGCAAAAGTTCATTTCTGGTAAATCCCGTGAATTTTGGGCTCAAATAATTTTTTGCAGTTCACGATTTCAATGTGATTTTCACTATTAACTAAAGAGCACTTATGTAAGAGTAGCTGTGGTTTGTATCCATTTTATCAGCAGAGTTGAACTACATATGGTCCATATGAGTAGGAAACACAGTTCTTTTTTTCAGGGAATTAATTTGGTTCTTGCTTTATTGGACACACTGGAAAGAAGAGCTTGATTCTTGCATTAAAACAGAGTGTGTTTCATGGATGAGAACTCTGGTGAATTTTCTTTAGAAACGGTGTTAATCCCCAGGATCTGTGTATTCCTACAAGCAAGAGTTAATTTCTGGTACACAAAGTGAATTTTCGGCTCAAATGATTTCACACCGTTCTAGAACCCAACCCGATTATCACTATTAACTAAAGAGCATTTATTTAAGAGCAGCTGTGCTTTGTATCAGTTTCATAAGCAGAGTTGAACTTCATATGGTCCGTATGAGTAGGAAACACAGTTCATTTTTTCAGGGCGTACTCAAGGTTCTTGCTGTATTGGAGATGCTGGAAAGAAGAGCTTGCTTCTTGCGTTAAAACAGAGTGTGTTTCAGGGATGAGAACTCTTGTCTGAATTTCCCTTCAGAAACGGAATTAAACCCCCGAATCTGTGTCTTCCTACAACCAAGAGTTCATTTCTGGTAAACTCAGTGAATTTTGGGCTCAAATGATTTTTCGCAGTTCACGAACCCAACGCGATTCTCAGTATTAACAAAAGAGCATTTATGTAAGAGGAGCTCTGGTTTGTATCAGTTTCAGAAGCAGAGTTGAACTACATATAGTCCGTATGAGTAGGAAACAGAGTTCTTTATTTCAGGGCATGCTCATGGTTCTTGCTGTATTGGAGACTCTGTAAAGAAGAGCTTGCTTCTTGAGTTAAAACAGACTGTGTTTCATGGATGAGATCACTGGTCTGAATTTCCCTTCAGATACAGAGTTAATCCCGAGGATCTGTGTCTTCCTACAAGCAGGAGTTCATTTCTGGTAAACCAAGTGAATTTTGGGTTCAAATGATTTTTCACAGTTCAAGAACCCATGCGATTCTCACTATTAACTAAAGAGCATTTATGTAATAGGAGCTGTGGTTTGTATCAATTTCATAAGCAGAGTTGAACTACATATGGTCCGTTTGAGTAGGAAACACAGTTATTTTTGTCAGGGCATGAATATGGTTCTTGCTGTGTTGGACACGCTGGAAAGAAGAGCTTGCTTCTTGTGTTAAAACAGAATGTGTTTCATTAATGAGAACACTGGTCTAAATTTCCCTTGAGAAACGGAGTTAATCCCTAGGATCTTTGTTTTTCTACAAGCAAGAGTTCATTTTTGGTAAACAAAGATAATTTTGGGTTCAAATGATTTTACACTGTTCTAAAACGCAACGCGATTATCACTATTAACTAAAGAGCATTTATGTAAGAGGAGCTTTGGTTTGTATCAGTTAAATATGCAGAGTTGAACTACATATGGTCCATATGAGTAGGAAACACAGTTCTTTTTTTCAGGGCATGCTCATGGTATTTGGTGTATTGGAGAACGTGGAAATAAGAGCTTGCTTCTTGCGTGAAAACAGAGTGTGTTTCATGGATGAGAACACTGGTGTGAATTTTCCTTCATAAATGGAGCTAAACCCCAGGATCTCTGTCTTCCTACAAGCAAGATTTCATTTCTGGTAAACCCAGTGAATTTTGGGCTCAAATGATTTTTTGTAGTTCACGAACCCAACGCGCTTCTCACTATTAACTAAAGAGCATTTATGTAAGAGGAGTTGTGGTTTGTATCACTTTCATATGCAGAGTTGAACTGCATATGATCTGTACGAGTAGAAAACACAGTTCTTTTTGGGGGGCATTCTCATGGTTCTTGCTGTTTTGTAGACGCTGGAAAGAACAGCTTGCTTCTTGCGTTAAAACAGCATGAGTTTCATGGATGAGAGCAGTGGTCTGAATTTCCCTTCAGAAACAGAGTTAAAACCCAGCATCTGTGTCTTCCTGCAAGCAAGAGTTCATTTCTGGTAAACCAGTAAATTTTGGGCTCAAATGATTTTACACAGTTCTCAAACCCAACGAGATTCTCACCATTAACTAAAGAGCATTTATGTAAGAAGAGCTGTGGTTTGTATCAGTTTCATAAGCAGAGTTGAACTGCATATGATCTGTATGAGTAGGAAACACAGTTCTTTTTTCTGGGCATGCTCATTGCTATTGCTGTATCGGAGACTCTGAAAAGAAGAGGTTGCTTCTTGATGAAAACAGAGTGTGTTTCAGGGATGAGAACTCTGGTCTGAATTGCCCCTCAGAAATGGAAATAAACCTTAGGATCTGTGTCTTCCCACAAGGAAGAGTTCATTTCTGGTAAACCCAGGGAATTTTTGGCTCAAATGATTTTTCGCAGTTCCCGAACCCAACCCGATTCTCACTGTTAACTAAAGAGGATTTATGTTAGAGGAGCTATGGTTTGTATCAGTTTCATAAGCAGAGTTGCACTACATATGGTCCGTATGAGCAGGAAACACAGTTCTTTTTTTCTGGGCATGCTCATGGTTCTTACTGTATTGAAGATGCTGGAAAGAACAGCTTTCTTCTTGCATTAAAACAGAGTGTGTTTCATGGATGAGATCTCTGGTCTGAATTTCCCTTCAGAAATGGAGTTAAACCCCATGATCTGGGTCTTCCTACAAGCTAGAGTTCATTTCTGGTAAACCAAGTGAATTTTCGGCTCAAATGATTTTACACAGTTCTAGAACCCAACGCGATTATCACTATTAACTAAAGAGCATTTATGTAAGAGTCGCTGTGGTCTGTATCAGTTTCATAAGCACAGTTGGACTACATATGGTCCGTATGAGTAGGAAACATAGTTCTTTTTTTCTTGGCATGCTCATGGATCTTACTCTATTGGAGACCCTGGAAAGAAGAGGATGATTTATGCCTTAAAACAGAGTGTATTTCAGGGATGAGAATTGTGGTCTGAATTTCCCTTCTGAAACAGAGTTAATCCCCAGGATCTGTGTCTTCCTACAAGCAAGAGTTCAGTTCTTGTAAACCCAGTGAATTTTGGGCTCAAATGATATTTCGCAGTTCACGAACCCAACGCTATTCTCACTATTAACTAAAGAGCATTTATGTAAGAGGAGGTGTGGTCTGTATCAGTTTCATAAGCAGAGTTGAACTACATATGGTCCGTATGAATAGGAAACACAGTTCTTTTTTTCAGGCCATGCTCATGCTTCTTGCTGTATTTTAGAATCTGGAAAGAAGAGCTTGCTTCTTTGTTAAAACAGAGTGTGTTTCAGCGAAGAGAACTCTGGTCTGAATTTCCCTGCAGAAAAGGAGTTAAACCCCAGGATCTGTGTCTACCTACAAGCAAGAGTTCCTTTCTGGTAAACTCAGTTAATTTTGGGCTCAAATGATTTTTCGCAGTTCACGAACCCTACGCTATTCTCATTATTAACTAAGGAGGATATATGTAAGAGGAGCTGTGGTTTGTATCAGTTTCATAAGCAGAGTTGAACTACATATGGTCTGTATGAGTAGGAAACACAGATATTTTTTTCTTAGCTTGATCATGGTTCTTACTGTATTTTAGTTTATGGAAAGACGTGCTTGCTTCTTGCGTTAACGCAGAGTGTGTTTCAGGGCTGAGAACTCTGATCTGAATTTCCCTTCAGAAACGGAGTTAAACCCCAGGATCTGTGTCTTCCTCCAAGCAAGAGTTCATTTCTGGGAAAGCAATTGAATTTTGGGCTCAAATGATTTTTAGCAGTTCCCTAACTCAAACCGATTCTCACTATTAACTAAAGAGCATTTATGTAAGAGAAGCTGTGGTCTGTATCAGTTTCATAAGCACAGTTGGACTACATATGGAACGTATGAGTAGGAAACACAGTTCTTTTTTTCTGGGCATGCTCATGGTTCTTGCTGTATTGGAACGCTGGAAAGAGCTTGCTTTCTTGCATTAAAACAGAGTGTGTTTCATGGATGTGAACTCTGGTCTGAATTTCCCTTCAGAAACGTAGTTAAACCCCTGATCTGTGTCTTCCTCAAAGCAAGAGTTCATTTCTGGTAAACCAAGGGAATTTTCCCCTAAAATGATTTTACACAGTTCTAGAACCCAACGCGGTTATCACTATTAACTAAAGAGCATTTATGTAAGGGGAGCTGTGGTGTGTATCAGTTTCATAAGCAGAGTTGGACTAATATCCTCCGTATGAGTAGGAAATAAAGTTCTTTTTTTCTTGGCATGGTCATGGTTCTAACTGTATTGGAGACTCTGGAAAGAGGAGCATGATTCATGCCTCAAAACAGAGTGTTTTTCAGGGATGAGAATTCTCGTCTGAATTTCCCTACAGAAACGGAGTTAAACACCAGGATATGTGTCTTCCTACAAGCAGGAGATCAGTTGTGGTAAACCCAGTGAATTTTGGGCTCAAATGGTTTTTTCTCAGTTCACGAACACAACGCTATTCTCACTATTAACTAAAGAGCATTTATGTAAGAGGAGGTGTGGTCTGTATGAGTTTCATAAGCAGAGTTGAAATACATGTTGTCCCTATGAATAGGAAACACAGTTTTTTTTTTTCAGGGCTTGCTCATGGTTCTTGCTGTATTTTAGTCTGTGGAACGATGAGCTTGCTTCTTGGGTTAAATCAGTGTGTCTTTCAGGAATGAGAACTCTGGTCTGAATTTACCTTCAGAAACGGAGTTAAACCCCAGGATCTGTGTCTTCCTACAAGCAAGAGTTCTTTTCTTTTAAACCCAGGGAATTTGGGGCTCAAATTATTTTTCGCAGTTCATGAACCCAATGTGATTCTCACTATTAACTAAAGAGGATTCATGTAAGAGGAGCTGTGGTTTGAATCAGTTTCATAAGGAGAGATTAACTACATATGGTTTGTATGAGTAGGAAACACAGTTCTTTTTTTCTTGGAATGCTCATGTTTTTTACTGTATTGGAGACGCTGGATAGAAGAGGATGATTCTTACCTTAAAACAGAGTTATTTTCAGGGATGAGAACTCTGGACTGAATTTGCCTTCAGAAACGGCGTTAATCCCCAGGATCTGTGTCTTCCGACAAGCAAGAGTTCATTTCCGGTAAACCCAGTGAATTTTGGTCTGAAATGATTTTTCACAGTTCAGGAACCCAACGCGATTCACACTATTAACTAAAGAGAATTTATGTAAGAGTAGCTGTGGTTTTTATCAGTTTCATAAGCAGAGTTGTACTACATATGGTCCCCATGAGTAGGATACACAGTTCTTTTTTTCAGGGCATGCTCATGGTTCTTGCTGTATTTTAGTCTCTGGAATGAAGAGCTTGCTTCTTGCGTTAAATCAGAGTGTATTTTAGGGATGAGAACTCTGGTCTGAATTTGCCTTCAGAAACGGAGTTAAACCCCAGGATCAGTGTCTTCCTACAAGCAAGAGTTCATTTCTTGTAAACCCAGTGAATTTTGGGGTCAAATGATTTTTCGCAGTTCACGAACCTAACATGATTCTCACTATTAACTAAAGAGCATTTATGTAAGAGGAGCTATGGTTTGTATCAGTATCATAAGCAGAGTTGAACTACATATTTTCTGTATGAGTCGTAAACACAGTTCTTTTTTTCTGGGCATGCTCATGGTTCTTGCTGTATTTTAGACTCTGGAAAGAAGAGCTTGCTTCTTGTGTTAAAACATAGTGTGTTTCATGGATGAGAACACTGGTCTGAATTACCCTTCAGAAACGGAGTTAAACCCCAGGATCTGTGTCTTCCTACAAGCACGAGTTCATTTCTGGTAAACCCAGTGAATTTTCGGCTCAAATGATTTTACACAGTTCTAGAACAGAACACGATTGTCACTATTAAATAAGAGCATTTATGTAAGAGGTGCTGTGGTCCGTATCAGTTTCATAAGCAGAGTTGAACTACATATGGTCCCTATGTGTATGAAACAGAGTTCTTTTTTTCAGGCCATGCTTATGGTTCTTGCTGTATTTTAGACTCTGGAAAGAAGAGCTTGCTTCTTGCGTTAAAACAGAGTGTGTTTCAGGGATGAGAACTCTGGTCTGAATTTGCCTTCAGAAATGGAGTTAAACCCTAGGATCAGTGTCTTCCTACAACCAAGAGTTCATTTCTTGTAAAGCAAGTGAATTTTGGTCTCAAATGATTTTTAGCAGTTCACGAACCCAAACCGATTATCACTATTAACTAAAGAGCATTTATGTAAGAGGAGCTGTGTATTGTATCAGTTTCATAAGCAGAGTTGAGCTACATATGGTCCGTATGAGTAGGAAATACAGTTCTTTTTTTCTGGGCATGCTCATGATTCTTGATGTATTGGAGACGCTGGAAAGAAGAGCTTGCTTCTTGCATTAAAACAGAGTGTGTTTCATGGATGAGAACTCTGGTCTGAATTTCTATTCAGAAATGGAGTTAAACCCCATGATCTGTGTCTTCATACAAGCAAGAGTACAGTTCTGGTAAACTCAGTGAATTTTGGGCTCAAATGATTTTTCGCAGTTCACTAACCCAACGCGATTATCACTATTAACTAAAGAGCATTTATGTAAGCGGAGCTGTGGTTTGTATCAGTTTCATAGGCAGAGTTCAACTACATTTGGTCCGCATGAGTAGGACACTCATTTCTTTTTTTCAGGGCATGCTCATGGTTCTTGCTGTATTTTAGACTGTGGAAAGAAGAGATTGCTTCTTCGTTAAAACAGAGTGTGTTTCAGGGATTAGAACTCTGGTCTGAATTTACCTTCAGAAACGGAGTTAAAAACCAGGATCTGTGTCTTCCTAATAGCAAGAGTTCATTTCTGGTTAACCCAGTGAATTTTGAGCTCAAATGATTTTTCGCAGTTCTAGAACCCAACGCGAATCTCACTATTAACGAAAGAGCATTTATTTAAGAGGAGCTGTAGTTTGTATCAGTTTCATAAGCAGAGTTGAACTACATACGCTCTGTATGAGTAGGAAACACAGTTCTTTTTTTCAGGGCATGCTTCTGGTTCTTGCTGTATTGGATATGCTGGAAAGAAGAGGTGGCTTCTTGCACTAAAACAGAGTGTGTTTCAGGGATGAGAACTCTGGTCTGCATTTCCCTTCAAAAACGGAGTTAAACCCTATGATATGTGTCTTCCTACAAGCAAGAGTTCATTTCTGGTAAACCCTGTATATTTTGGGCTCAAATGATTTTTCGCAGTTCTCGAACCCAACGCTATTCTCACTGTTAACTAAAGAGCATTTATGTAAGAGGAGCTGTGGTTTGTATCAGATTCATAAGCAGAGTTGAACTACATATGATCTGTGGGAATAGGAAACACAGTTCTTTTTTTCAGGGCATGCTCATGGTTATTGCTGTATTTTAGACTCTGGAAAGAAGAGCTTGCTTCTTGCGTTAAAACAGAGTGTGTTTCAGGGATGAGTACTCTGGTGTGAATTTCTTTTCAGAAACGGAGTTAAACCCCAGGATTTTTGTTCCTACAAGCAAGAGTTCATTTCTGGTAAACCAAGTGAATTTTCGGCTCAAATGGTTTTACACAGATCTAGACCCCAACGTGAATATCACTATTAACTAAAGAGCATTTATGTAAGGGGAGCTATGGTCTGTATCAGTTTCATAAGCAGAGTTGGACTACATATGGTCCGTATAAGTAGGAAATACAGTTCTGTTTTTCTTGGCATGCTCATGGTTCTTACTGTGTTGGAGACACTGGAAAGAGGAGCATGATTCATGCCTCAAAACAGAGTGTTTTTCAGGGATGAGAATTCTGGTCTGCATTTCCCTACAGGAATGGAGTTAAACCGCAGGATCTGTGTCTTCCTACAAGCAAGAGTTCAGTTGTGGTAAACCCAGTGAATTTTGGGCTCAAATGATTTTTCCCAGGTCAGGAACCCAACGCGATTCTCACTATTAACTAAAGAGCATTTATGTAAGAGGAGCTGTGGTCTGTATCAGTTTCATAAGCAGAGTTGAACTACATATGGCCCTTATGCGTATGAAACACAGTTCTTTTTTTCAGGCCATGCTCATGGTTCTTGCTGTATTTTAGACTCTGGAAAGAAGAGCTTGCTTCTTGCATTAAAACAGAGTGTTTCAGGGATGAGAACTCTGGTCTGAATTTCCCTTCAGAAATGGAGTTAAACCCCATGATCTTTTACTTCCTACTAGCAAGAGTTCATTTCTGGTTAACCAAGTGAATTTTGGGCTCAAATGATTTTTCGCAGTTCACAAACCCAACATGATTCTCACTATTAACTAAAGAGCATTAATGTAAGAGGAGCTGTGGTTTGTATCAGTTTCATAAGCAGAGTTGAACTACAAATAGGTCCGTATGAGTAGGAAACACAGTTCTTTTTTTCTGGGCATGCTCATGTTTCTTACTATATTGGAGATGCTGAAAAGAACAGGATGATTCTTGCCTTAAAACAGTTTTTTTCACGGATGAGAACTCTGGTCTGAATTTGCCTTCACAAACGGAGTTAAACCTATGATCTGTGCCTTCCTACCATCCAGAGTTCATTTCTGGTAAACCAAGTGAATTTTCTTTCAAATGACTTTACACAGTTCTAGAACCCAACTCGATTATCACTATTAACTAAAGAGCATTTATGTAAGAGGAGCTGCAGTCAGTATCATTTCCTAAGCAGAGTTAAACTACATATGGCCCCTATGCGTATGAAACACAGGTCTTTTTTTCATGTCATGCTCATGGTTCTTGCTGTATTTTAGACTCTGGAAAGAAGAGCTTGCGTCTTGCGTTCAAACAGAGTGTGTTTCAGGGATGAGAACTCTGGTCTGAATTGCCCTTCAGAAACGGAGTGAAACCCCATGATCTGTGTCTTCCTACAAGCAAGAGTTCATTTCTGGTAAACCTAGTAAATTTTGGGCTCAAATGATTTTTCACAGTTCACGAACCCAACACGATTCTCACTATTAACTAAAGAGCATTAATGTAAGAAGAGCTATGGTTTGTATCAGTTTCATAAGCAGAGTTGAACTACATATGGTCCGTATGAATAGGAAACACAGTTCTTTTTTTTCAGGCCATGCTCATGGTTCTTGCTGTATTTTAGACTCTGGAAAGAAGAGCTTGCTTCTTTGTTAAAACAGAGTGTGTTTCAGGGATGAGAACTCTGGTCTGAATTTCCCTGCAGAAAAGGAGTTAAACCCCAGGATCTGTGTCTTCCTACAAGCAAGAGTTCATTTCTGGTAAACCCAGTTAATTTTGGGCTCGAAAGTTTTTTCCCAATTAACAAACCCTACGCTGTTCTCACTATTAACTAAAGAGGATTTATGTAAGAGGAGCGGTGGTTTGTATCAGTTTCATAATCAGAGTTGAACTACATATGGTCCGTATGAGTAGGAAACACAGTTCTTTTCTTCAGGGCATGCTCATGGTTCTTGCTGTATTTTAGACTCTGGAAAGAAGAGCTTGCTTCTTGCGTTATAACAGAGTGTGTTTCAGGGATGAGAACTCTGGTCTGAATTTCCCTGCAGAAAAGGAGTTCAAACTCAGGATCTGTGTCTTCCTACAAGCAAGAGTTCATTTCTGGTAAACCCAGTGAATTTTGAGCTCAAATGATATTTCGCAGTACACCAACCCAACGCTATTCTCACTATAAAATAAAGAGCAATTATGTAAGAGGAGGTGTGGTCTGTATCAGTTTCTTAAGCAGAGTTTACTAAATATCGTCCATATGAATAGGAGACACAGTTCTTTTTTTCAGGCCATGCTCATGGTTCTTGCTGTATTTTAGACTCTTGAAAGAAGAGCTTGCTTCTTCGTTAAAACAGAGTGTTTTTCAGGGATGAGAACTCTGGTCTGAATTTCCCTTCAGAAACGGAGTTAATCCCTAGGATCTGTGTCTTCCTACAAGCAAGAGTTCAGTTCTGGTAAACCCAGTGAATTTTGGGTTCAAATGATTTTTCGCAGTTCATGAACCCTACGTTATTCTCACTATTAACTAAAGACGATTTATGTAAGAGGAGCTGTTGTTTGTATTAGTTTCATAAGCAGAGTTCAACTACATATTTTCTGTATGAGTCGGAAACACAGTTCTTTTTTTCTGGGCATGCTCATGTTTCTTACTATATTGGAGACGCTGGAAAGAAGAGGATGATTCTTGCCTTAAAACAGAGTGTTTTTTAGGGATGAGAACTCTGTTCTGAATTTGCCTTCAGAAACGGAGTTAAACCCCAGGATCAGTGTCTTCCTACAACCAAGAGTTCATTTCTGGTAAACCCAGTCCTTTTTGGCCCAAATGTTTTTTCACTGTTCACGAACTCAACATGATTCTCACTATTAACTAAAGAGGATTTATATAAGAGGAGCTGTGGTTTGTATCAGTTTCATAAGCAGAGTTGAACTACATATGATCCGTGGGAATAGGAAACACAGTTCTTTTTTTCAGGGCATGCTCATGGTTATTGCTGTATTTTAGGCTCTGGAAAGAAGTGCTTGCTTCTTGCGTTAAAACAGAGTGTGTTTCAGGGATGAGCACTCTGGTGTGAATTTCTTTTCAGAAACGGAGTTAAACCCCAGGATTTTTGTTCCTACAAGCAAGAGTTCATTTCTGGTAAACCAAGTGAATTTTCGGCTCAAATGATTTTACACAGTTCTAGACCCCAACGCGATTATCACTATTATCTAAAGAGTATTTATGTAAGGGGAGCTATGGTCTGTATCAGTTTCATAAGCAGAGTTGGACTACATATGGTCCGTATGAGTAGGAAATGCAGTTCTTTTTTTCTTGGCATGCTCATGGTTCTTACTGTGTTGGAGACACTGGAAAGAGGAGCATGATTCATGCCTCAAAACAGAGTGTTTTTCAGGGATGAGAATTCTGGTCTGCATTTCCCTACAGAAACGGAGTTAAACCGCAGGATCTGTGTCTTCCTACAAGCAAGAGTTCAGTTGTGGTAAACCCAGTGAATTTTGGGCTCAAATGATTTTTCCCAGGTCAGGAACCCAACGCGATTCTCACTATTAACTAAAGAGGATTTATATAAGAGGAGCTGTGGTTTGTATCAGTTTCATATGCAGAGTGGAACTACATATGGTCCGTCTGAGTAGGAAACACATTTCTTTTTTTCAGGGCATGCTCATTGTTCTTGCTGTATTTTAGAATATAGAAAGAAGAGCTTGCTTCTTGCACTAAAACAGAGTGTGTTTCAGGGATGAGGACTCTGGTCTGCATTTCCCTTCAGAAACGGTATTACACCCTATGATATGTGTCTTCCTACAAGCAAGAGTTCATTTCTGGTAAACCAAGTATATTTTGTGCTCAAATGATTTTTCGCAGTTCACGAACCCAACGCTATTCTCACTGTTAACTAAAGAGCATTTATGTAAGAGGAGCTGTGGTTTGTATCAGTTTCATAAGCAGAGTTGAACTACATATGATCCGTGGGAATAGGTAACACAGTTCTTTTTTTCAGGGCATGCTCATGGTTATTGCTGTATTTTAGGCTCTGGAAAGAAGAGCTTGCTTCTTGCGTTAAAACAGAGTGTGTTTCAGGGATGAGTACTCTGGTGTGAATTTCTTTTCAGAAACGGAGTTAAACCCCAGGATTTTTGTGCCTACAAGCAAGAGGTCATTTCTGGTAAACCAAGTGAATTTTCGGCTGAAATGATTTTACACAGTTCTAGAATACAACACGAGTATCACTATTAACTAGAGAGCATTTATGTAAGAGGAGCTGTGGTCTGTATCAGTTTCATAAGCAGAGTTGAACTACATATGGCCCCTATGTGTATGAAACACAGTTCTTTTTTTCAGGCCATGCTCATGGTTCTTGCTGTATTTTAGACTCTGGAAAGAAGAGCTTCCTTCTTGCGTTAAAATAGAGTGTGTATCAGGGATGAGAACTCTGGTCTCAATTTCCCTTCAGAAACGGAGTTAAACCCCATGATCTGTGTCTTCCTACAAGCAAGAGTTCATTTCTGGTAAACCTAGTGAATTTTGGGCTCAAATGATTTTTCGCAGTTCACGAACCCAACATGATTCTCACTAGTAACTAAAGAGCATTAATGTAAGAGGAGCTGTGGTTTGTATCAGTTTCATAAGCAGAGTTGAACTACATATGGTCTGTATGAATAGGAAACACAGTTCTTTTTTTTCAGGCCATGCTCATGGTTCTTGCTGTATTTTAGGCTCTGGAAAGAAGAGCTTGCTTCTTTGGTAAAACAGAGTGTGTTTCAGGGATGAGAACTCTGGTCTGAGTTTCCCTGCAGAAAAGGAGTTAAACCCCAGGATCTGTGTCTTCCTACAAGCAAGAGTTCATTTCTGGTAAACCCAGTGAATATTGGGCTCAAATGATTTTTCGCAATTCACAAACCCAACACGATTCTCACTATTAACTAAAGAGCATTTATGTAAGAGGAGCTGTGGTTGGATCAGTTTCATAAGCAGAGTTGAACTACACATTTTCTGTATGAGTCGGAAACACAGTTCTTTTTTTCTGGGCATGCTCATGTTTCTTGCTGTATTTTAGACTCTGGAAAGAAGATCTTGCTTTTTGTGTTAAAACAAAGTGTTTTTCAGGGATGAGAACTCTGGTCTGAATATCCCTTCAGAAACGGAGTTAAACCCCAGGATCAGTGTCTTTCTACAAGCAAGAGTTCATTTCTGGTAAACCCAGTGATTTTTGGGCTCAAATGATTTTTTAGCAGTTCACGAACCCAACATGACTCTCATTATTAAATAAAGAGGATTTATGTAAGCAGAGCTGTGGTTTGTATCAGTTTCATAAGCAGAGTCGAACTACATATGGTCTGTATGAGTCGGAAACACAGTTCTTTTTTTCTGGGCATGCCCATGTTTCTTACTATTTTGGAGACGCTGGAAAGAAGAGCTTGCTTCTTTCGTTATAATAGAGTGTTTTTCAGGGATGAGAACTCTGGTCTGAATTTGCCTTCAGAAACGGAGTTAAACCCCAGGATCAGTGTCTTCCTACAAGCAAGAGTTCATTTCTTGTAAACCCAGTGAATTTTGGGGTCAAATGAATTTTCGCAGTTCACGAACCTAACATGATTCTCACTATTATCTAGAGAGCATTTATGTAAGAGGAGCTATGGTTTGTATCAGTATCATAAGCAGAGTTGAACTACATATTTTCTGTATGAGTCGTAAACACAGTTCTTTTTTTCTGGGCATGCTCATGGTTCTTGCTGTATTTTAGACTCTGGAAAGAAGAGCTTGCTTCTTGTGTTAAAACATAGTGTGTTTCATGGATGAGAACACTGGTCTGAATTACCCTTCAGAAACGGAGTTAAACCCCAGGATCTGTGTCTTCCTACAAGGACGAGTTCATTTCTGGTAAACCCAGTGAATTTTCGGCTCAAATGATTTTACACAGTTCTAGAACAGAACACGATTGTCACTATTAAATAAGAGCATTTATGTAAGAGGTGCTGTGGTCCGTATCAGTTTCCTAAGCAGAGTTGAACTACATATGGTCCCTATGTGTATGAAACAGAGTTCTTTTTTTCAGGCCATGCTTATGGTTCTTGCTGTATTTGAGACACTGGAAAGACAAGCTTGCTTCTTGCCTTATAACAGAGTGTTTTTCAGGGATGAGAACTCTGGTCTGAATTTCCCTTCAGAAACGGCGTTAATCCCCAGGATCTGTGTCTTCCTACAAGCAAGAGTTCATTTCTGGTAAGTCCAGTGAATATTGGGCTCAAATGATTTTTCAGAGTTCACAAACCCAACACGATTCTCACTATTAACCTAAGAGCATTTATGTAAGAGGAGCTGTGGTTGGATCAGTTTCATAAGCAGAGTTGAACTACATAGGGTTATGAGTCAGAAACACAGTTCTTTTTTTCTGGGCATGTTCATAGTTCTTGCTGTATTTTTGACTCTACAAATTAGAGCTTGCTTTTTGCCTTACAACAGAATGTTTTTCAGGGATGAGAACTCTGGTCTGAATTTCCATTCAGAAACAGACTTAAACCCCAGGATCTGTGTCTTCCTACAAGCAAGAGGTCATTTCTGGTCAACCCAGTGATTTTTCGGCTCAAATGATTTTTCGCAGTTCACGAACCCAACGCGATTCTCACTATTAACTAAAGAGCATTTATGTAAGAGGAGCCGTGGTTGGATCAGTTTCATAAGCAGAGTTGAACTACATATGGTTATGAGTTGGAAACACAGTTCTTTTTTTCTGGGCATGCTCATGGTTCTTGGTGTATTTTAGACACTGGAAAGAAGAGCTTGCTTCTTGCCTTATAATAGAGTGTTTTTCAGGGATGAGAACTCTGGTCTGAATTTCCCTTCAGAATCGGAGTTAAACCCCATGATCTGTGTCTTCTTACAAGCAAGAGTTCATTTCTCGTAAACCTAGTGAATTTTCGGCTCAAATGATTTTTTGCAGTTCACCAACCCAAACCGATTCTCACTATTAACTAAAGAGCATTAATGTAAGAGGAGCTGTGGTTTGTATCAGTTTAATAAGCAGAGTTGAACTACATAGGGTCTGTATCAGTAGGAAACACAGTTCCTTTTTTCTGGGCTTGATCATGATTCTTACTATACTGGAGATGCTGGAAAGAAGAGGATGATTCATGCCTTAAAACAGAGTGTTATTCAGGGATGAGATCTCTGGTCTGAATTTGTCTTCAGAAACAGAGTTAAATCCCGGGATCAATGTCATCCTACAAGCAAGAGTTCATTTCTGGTAAACCCAGTGATTTTTGGGCTCAAATGATTTTTTGCAGTTCATGAACCCAACATGATTCTCACTATTAACTAAAGAGGATTTATGTAAGAGGAGCTGTGGTTCGTATCAGTTTCATAATCAGAGTTGAACTACATATGGTCTGTATGAGCCGGAAACACAGTTTTTTTTTGGAGGCCTGCCCATGTTTCTTACTATTTTGGAGACGCTGGAAAGAAGAGCTTGCTTCTTTCGTTATAACAGAGTGTTTTTGAGGGATGAGAAGTCTGGTCTGAATTTGCCTTCAGGATCGGAGTTAAACCCCATGATCTGTGTCTTCCTACAAGCAAGAGTTCATTTCTGGTAAACCCAGTAAATATTGGGCTCAAATGGTTTTTCGCAGTTCACGAACCCAACACGATTCTCACCATTAACTAAAGAGCATTTATGTAAGAGGAGACGTGGTTGGATCTGTTTCATAAGCAGAGTAGATCTACATCTAGTTATGAGTCGGAAACACAGTTCTTTTTTTCTGGGCATGCTCATGGTTCTTGCTGTATTTTAGACTCTGGAAAGAAGAGCTTGCTTCTTGTGTTAAAACAGAGTGTGTTTCAGGGATGAGAACTCTGGTCTGAATTTCCCTTCAGAAACGGAGTTAAACCCCAGGATCTGTGTCTTCTACAAGGAAGAGTTCAGTTCTGGTAAACCCAGTGAATTTTTGGCTCAAATCATTTTTCGCAGTTCAGGAACCCAATGCAATTCTTACTATTAACTGAAGATCATTTATGTAAGAGGAGCTGTAGTTAGTATTAGTTTCATAAGCAGAGTTGAACTACATATGATCCATATGAGTAGGAAACACAGTTCTTTTTTTCAGGGCATGCTCATTTTTCTTGCGGTATTTTACACTCTAGAAAGAAGAGCTTGCTTCTTGCGTTAAAACAGAGTGTGTTTCAGGGATGAGAACTCTGGTCTGAATTCCCTTCAGAATCGGAGTTAAACCCCATGATCTGTGTCTTCCTACAAGAAAGAGTTCATTTCTGGTAAACATAGTGAATTTTCGGCTAAAATGATTTTTCGCAGTTCACCAACCCAAACCGATTCTCAGTATTAACTAAAGAGCATTAATGTAAGAGGAGCTGTGGTTTGTATCAATTTCATAAGCAGAGTTGAACTACATATGGTCTGTATCAGTAGGAAACACAGTTCTTTTTTTCTGGGCTTGATCATGTTTCTTACTATACTGGAGACGCTAGAAAGAACAGGATGATTCTTGCCTTAAAACAGATTGTTATTCAGGGATGAGATCTCTGGTCTGAATTTGTCTTCAGAAACGGAGTGAAACCCCAGGATCAATGTCTTCCTACAAACAAAGGTTCAGTTTTGATAAACCCTGTGAATTTTTGGCTCAAATGATTTTTCGAAGTTCAGGAACCCAACGCTATTCTTACTATTAACTGAAGATCATTTAAGTAAGAGGAGCTGTAGTTAGTATTAGTTTCATAAGCAGAGGTGAACTACATATGGTCTGTATGAGTCGGAAACACAGTTCTTTTTTTCTGGGCATGCTCATGTTTCTTACTATTTTGGAAACGCTGGAAAGATGAGCTTGCTTCTTTCGTTATAACAGAGTGTTTTTCAGGGATGAGAACGCTGGTCTGAATTTGCCTTCAGAAACGGAATTAAACCCAGTATCAGTGTCTTCCTACCAGCAAGAGTTCATTTCCTGTAAACCCAGTGAATATTGGGCTCAAATGATTTTTTGCAGTTCAAAAACCCCACACGATTCTGACTATTAACTAACAGCATTTATGTAAGAGGAGCAGTGGTTGGATCAGTTACATAAAAAGAGTTGAACTACATATGGTCTGTATGCATCGGAAACACAGTTCTTTTTTCCTGGGCATGCTCATGGTTCTGGCTTTATTTTAAAATCTCGAAAGAAGAGCTTGCTTCTTCCGTTAAAAAAGAGTGTGATTTAGGGATGAGAGCTCTGGTCTGAATTTCCCTTCAGAATTGGAGTTAAACCCCATGATCTGTGTCTTCTTACAAGCAAGAGTTCATTTCTGGTAAACCTAGTGAATTTTCGGCTCAAAAGATTTTTTGAATTCACCAACCCAAACCGATTCTCACTATTAACTAAAGAGCATTAATGTAAGAGGAGCTGTGGTTTGTATCAGTTTCATAAGCAGAGTTGAACTACATATGGTCTGTATGTGTCGGAAACACAGTTCTGTCTTTCTGGACATCCTCATGGTTCTTGCTGTATTTGAGACACTGGAAAGACAAGCTTGCTTCTTGCCTTATAACAGAGTGTTTTTCAGGGATGAGAACTCTGGTCTGAATTTCCCTTCAGAAACGGCGTTAATCCGCTGGATCTGTGTCTTCCTACAAGCAAGAGTTCATTTCTGGTAAGCCCAGTGAATATTGGGCTCAAATGATTTTTCGCAGTTCACAAACCCAACACGATTCTCACTATTAACCTAAGAGCATTTATGTAAGAGGAGCCGTGTTTGTATCAGTTTCATAAGCAGAGTTGAACTACATATGGTTATGAGTCAGAAACACAGTTCTTTTTTTCTGGGCATGTTCATAGTTCTTGCTGTATTTTTGACTCTACAAATTAGAGCTTGCTTTTTGCCTTACAACAGAGTGTTTTTCAGGGATGAGAACTCTGGTCTGAATTTCCATTCAGAAACAGACTTAAACCCCAGGATCTGTGTCTTCCTACAAGCAAGAGGTCATTTCTGGTCAACCCAGTGATTTTTCGGCTCAAATGATTTTTCGCAGTTCACGAACCCAACGCGATTCTCACTATTAACTAAAGAGCATTTATGTAAGAGGAGCCGTGGTTGGATCAGTTTCATAAGCAGAGTTGAACTACATATGGTTATGATTCGGAAACACAGTTCTTTTTTTCTGGGCATGCTCATGGTTCTTGGGGTATTTTAGACACTGGAAAGAAGAGCTTGCTTCTTGCCTTATAACAGAGTGTTTTTCAGGGATGAGAACTCTGGTCTGAATTTCCATTCAGAAACAGACTTAAACCCCAGGATCTGTGTCTTCCTACAAGCAAGAGGTCATTTCTGGTATACCCAGTGATTTTTCGGCTCAAATGATTTTTCGCAGTTCACGAACCCAACGCGATTCTCACTACTAACTAAAGAGCATTTATGTAAGAGGAGCCGTGGTTGGATCAGTTTCATAAGCAGAGTTGAACTACATATGGTTATGAGTCGGAAACACAGTTCTTTTTTTCTGGGCATGCTCATGGTTCTTGCTGTATTTTAGACACTGGAAAGAAGAGCTTGCTTCTTGCCTTATAACAGAGTGTTTTTCAAGGATGAGAACTCTGGTCTGAATTTCCCGTCAGAAACGGGGTTAATCCCCAGGATCTGTGTCTTCCTACAAGCAAGAGTTTATTTCTGGTTAACCCCGTGAATTTTGGGCTCAAATGATTTTTCGCAGTTCAAGAACCCAATGCGATTCTCACTATTATCTTAAGAGCATTTATGTAAGGAGAGCTGTGGTATGTATCAGTTCCATAAGCAGAGTTGAACTACATATGGTCCGTCTGAGTAGGAAACACACTTCTTTCTTTCAGGGCATGCTCATGGTTCTTGCTGTATTTTAGACTCTAGAAAGAAGAGCTTGCCTCTTGTGTTAAAACAGAGTGTTTTTCAGCGATGAGAACTCTGGTCTGAATTTCCCTTCAGAATCGGAGTTAAACCCCATGATCTGTGTCTTCTTACAAGCAAGAGTTCATTTCTGGTAAACCTAGTGAATTTTCGGCTCAAATGATTTTTTGCAGTTCACCAACCCAAACCGATTCTCACTATTAACTAAAGAGCATTAATGTAAGAGGAGCTGTGGTTTGTATCAGTTTCATAAGCAGAGTTGAACTACATATGGTCTGTATCAGTGGGAAACACAGTTCTTTTTTTCTGGGTTTGATCATGTTTCTTACTATACTGGAGACCCTGGAAAGAAGAGGATGATTTTTGCCTTAAAACAGAGTGTTATTCAGGGATGAGATCTCTGGTCTGAATTTGTCTTCAGAAACAGAGTTAAACCCCAGGATCAATGTCATCCTACAAGCAAGAATTCATAGCTGGTAAACCCAGTGATTTTTGGGCTCCAATGATTTTTTCGCAGTTCACGAACCCAACATGAATCTCACTATTAACTAAAGAGGATTTATGTAAGAGGAGCTGTGGTTTGTATCAGTTTCATAAGCAGAGTTGAACTACATATGGTCTGTATGAGTCGGAAACACAGTTCTTTTTTTCTGGGCATGCTCATGTTTCTTACTATTTTTGAGACGGTGGAAAGAAGAGCTTCCTTTTTTCGTTATAACAGAGTGTTTTTCAGGGATGAGAACTCTGGCCTGAATTTGCCTTCAGAAACAGAATTAAACCCAGTATCAGTGTCTTCCTACCAGCAAGAGTTCATTTCTGGTAAACCTAGTGAATTTTTGACTCAAATGATTTTTCGCAGTTCACCAACACAAACCGATTCTCACTATTAACCAAAGAGCACTAATATAAGAGGAGCTGTGGTTTGTATCAGTTTCATAAGCAGTGTGAACTACATATGGTCTGTATCAGTAGGAAACACAGTTCTTTTTTTCAGGGCTTGATCATGTTTCTTAGTATACTGGAGACGCTGGAAAAAAGAGGATGATTCTTGCATTAAAACAGAGTGTTTTTCAGGGATGAAAACGCTGGTCTGAATTTGTCTTCAGAAACGGATTTAATCCCAGTATCAGTGTCTTCCTACAACCAAGAGTTCATTTCTGGTAAACCAAGTGTTTTTTTTGACCCAAATGTTTTTTCACTGTTCACGAACCCAACATGATTCTCACTATTAACTAAAGAGCATTTATATAAGAGGAGCTGTGGTTTGTATCAGTTTCATAAGCAGAGTTGAACTACATATGGTCTGTATAAGTCGGAAACACAGTTCTTTTTTTCTGCGCATGCTCATGGTTCTTGCTGTATTTTAGACACTGGAAAAAAGAGCTTGCTACTTGCATTATAACAGAGTGTTTTTCATGGATGAGAACTCTGGTCTGAATTTCCCTTCAGAAACGGTGTTAAAACGCAGGATCAGTGCCTTTCTACAAGCAAGAGTTCATTTCTGGGAAACCCCGTGATTTTTGGGCTCAAATGATTTTTTAGCAGTTCACGAAACCAACATGATTCTTATTATTAACTAAAGAGCATTTAGGTAAGAGGAGCTGTGGTTTGTATCAGTTTCATAAGCAGAGTTGAACTACATATGGTCTGTATGCATCGGAAACACAGTTCTTTTTTCCTGGGCATGCTCATGGTTCTTGCTTTATTTTAAAATCTCGAAAGAAGAGCTTGCTTCTTCCGTTAAAAAAGAGTGTGATTTAGGGATGAGAGCTCTGGTCTGAATTTCCCTTCAGAATTGGAGTTAAACCCCATGATCTGTGTCTTCTTACAAGCAAGAGTTCATTTCTGGTAAACCTAGTGAATTTTCGGCTCAAAAGATTTTTTGCAGTTCACCAACCCAAACCGATTCTCATTACTAACTAAAGAGCATTAATGTAAGAGGAGCTGTGGTTTGTATCAGTTTCATAAGCAGAGTTGAACTACATATGGTCTGTATGTGTCGGAAACACAGTTCTTTCTTTCTGGGCATCCTCATGGTTCTTGCTGTATTTGAGACACTGCTAAGACAAGCTTGCTTCTTGCTTATAACAGAGTGTTTTTCAGGGATGAGAACTCTGGTCTGAATTTCCCTTCAGAAACGGCGTTAATCCCCAGGATCTGTGTCTTCCTACAAGCAAGAGTTCATTTCTGGTAAGCCCAGTGAATATTGGGCTCAAGTGATTTTTCGCAGTTCACAAACCCAACACGATTCTCACTATTAACCTAAGAGCATTTATGTAAGAGGAGCCGTGGTTGGATCATTTTCATAAGCAGAGTTGAACTACATATGGTTATGAGTCGGAAACAGTTCTTTTTTTCTGGGCATCCTCATGGTTCTTTCTGTATTTGAGACACTGGAAAGACAAGCTTGCTTCTTGCCTTATAACAGAGTGTTTTTCAGGGATGAGAACTCTGGTCTGAATTTCCCTTCAGAAACGGCGTTAATCTCCAGGATCTGTGTCTTCCTACAAGCAAGAGTTCATTTCTGGTAAGCCCAGTGAATATTGGGCTCAAATGATTTTTCGGAGTTCACAAACCCAACACGATTCTCACTATTAACCTAAGAGCATTTATGTAAGAGGAGCTGTAGTTAGTATTAGTTTCATAAGCAGAGTTGAACTACATATGATCCATATGAGTAGGAAACACAGTTCTTGTTTTCAGGGCATGCTCATTTTTCTTGCGGTATTTTACACTCTAGAAAGAAGAGCTTGCTTCTTGCATTAAAACAGAGTGTGTTTCAGGGATGAGAACTCTGGTCTGAATTCCCTTCAGAATCGGAGTTAAACCCCATGATCTGTGTCTTCCTACAAGAAAGAGTTCATTTCTGGTAAACCTAGTGAATTTTCGGCTAAAATGATTTTTCGCAGTTCACCAACCCAAACCGATTCTCAGTATTAACTAAAGAGCATTAATGTAAGAGGAGCTGTGGTTTGTATCAATTTCATAAGCAGAGTTGAACTACATATGGTCTGTATCAGTAGGAAACACAGTTCTTTTTTTCTGGGCTTGATCATGTTTCTTACTATACTGGAGACGCTAGAAAGAACAGGATGATTCTTGCTTTAAAACAGAGTGTTATTCTGGGATGAGATCTCTGGTCTGAATTTGTCTTCAGAAACGGAGTGAAACCCCAGGATCAATGTCTTCCTACAAACAAAGGTTCAGTTCTGGTAAACCCTGTGAATTTTTGGCTCAAATGATTTTTCACAGTTCAGGAACCCAACGCTATTCTTACTATTAACTGAAGATCATTTAAGTAAGAGGAGCTGTAGTTAGTATTAGTTTCATAAGCAGAGTTGAACTACATATGGTCTGTATGTGTCGGAAACACAGTTCTTTTTTTCTGGGCATGCTCATGTTTCTTACTATTTTGGAGACGCTGGAAAGAAGAGCTTGCTTCTTTCGTTATAACAGAGTGTTTTTCAGGGATGAGAACTCTGGTCTGAATTTGACTTCAGAAACAGAATTAAACCCAGTATCAGTGTCTTCCTACCAGCAAGAGTTCATTTCCTGTAAACCCAGTGACTATTGGGCTCAAATGATTTTTCGCAATTCAAAAACCCAACACGATTCTGACTATTAACTAACAGCATTTATGTAAGTGGAGCCGTGGTTGGATCAGTTACATAAGCAGAGTTGAACTACATATGGTCTGTATGCATCGGAAACACAGTTCTTTTTTCCTGGGCATGCTCATGGTTCTTGCTTTATTTTAAAATCTCGAAAGAAGAGCTTGCTTCTTCCCTTAAAAAAGAGTGTGATTTAGGGATGAGAGCTCTGGTCTGAATTTCCCTTCAGAATCGGAGTTAAACCGCATGATCTGTGTCTTCTTACAAGCAAGAGTTCATTTCTGGTAAACCTAGTGAATTTTCGGCTCAAAAGATTTTTTGCAGTTCACCAACCCAAACCGATTCTCACTATTAACTAAAGAGCATTAATGTAAGAGGAGCTGTGGTTTGTATCAGTTTCATAAGCAGAGTTGAACTACATATGGTCTGTATCAGTGGGAAACACAGTTCTTTTGTTCTGGGCTAGATCATGTTTCTTACTATACTCGAGACCCAGGAAAGAAGAGGATGATTTTTGCCTTAAAACGGAGTGTTATTCAGGGATGAGATCTCTGGTCTGAATTTGTCTTCAGAAACAGAGTTAAACCCCAGGGTCAATGTCATTCCACAAGCAAGAATTCATAGCTTGTAAACCCAGTGATTTTTGGGCTGAAATGATTTTTTCGCAGTTCACGAACCCAACATGATTCTCACTATTAACTAAAGAGGATTTATGTAAGAGGAGCTGTGGTTTGTATCAGTTTCATAAGCAGAGTTGAACTACATATGGTCTATATGTGTCGGAAACACAGTTCTTTTTTTCTGGGCATCCTCATGGTTCTTGCTGTATTTGAGACACTGGAAAGACAAGCTTGCTTCTTGCCTTATAACAGAGTGTTTTTGAGGGATGAGAACTCTGGTCTGAATTTCCCTTCAGAAACGGCGTTAATCCCCAGGATCTGTGTCTTCCTACAAGCAAGAGTTCATTTCTGGTAAGCCCAGTGAATATTGGGCTCAAATGATTTTTCGCAGTTCACAAACCCAACACGATTCTCACTATTAACCTAAGAGCATTTATGTAAGAGGAGCCGTGGTTGGATCAGTTTCATAAGCAGAGTTGAACTACATATGGTTATGAGTCGGAAACAGTTCTTTTTTTCTGGGCATCCTCATGGTTCTTGCTGTATTTGAGACACTGGAAAGACAAGCTTGCTTCTTGCCTTATAACAGAGTGTTTTTCAGGGATGAGAACTCTGGTCTGAATTTCCCTTCAGAAATGGCGTTAATCCCCAGGATCTGTGTCTTCCTACAAGCAAGAGTTCATTTCTGGTAAGCCCAGTGAATATTGGGCTCAAATGATTGTTCGGAGTTCACAAACCCAACACGATTCTCACTATTAACCTAAGAGCATTTATGTAAGAGGAGCTGTGGTTGGATCAGTTTCATAAGCAGAGTTGAACTACATATGGTTATGAGTCAGAAACACAGTTCTTTTTTTTCTGGGCATGTTCATAGTTCTTGCTGTATTTTTGACTCTACAAATTAGAGCTTGCTTCTTGCCTTACAACAGAGTGTTTTTCAGGGATGAGAACCCTGGTCTGAATTTCCATTCAGAAACAGACTTAAACCCCAGGATCTGTGTCTTCCTACAAGCAAGAGGTCATTTCTGGTCAACCCAGTGATTTTTCGGCTCAAATGATTTTTCGCAGTTCACGAACCCAACGCGATTCTCACTATTAACTAAAGAGCATTTATGTAAGAGGAGCCGTGGTTGGATCAGTTTCATAAGCAGAGTTGAACTACATATGGTTATGAGTCGGAAGCACAGTTCTTTTTTTCTGGGCATGCTCATGGTTCTTGGTGTATTTTAGACACTGGAAAGAAGAGCTTGCTTCTTGCCTTATAACAGAGTGTTTTTCAGGGATGAGAACTCTGGTCTGAATTTCCCTTCAGAAACGGGTTTAATCCCCAGGATCTGTGTCTTCCTACAAGCAAGAGTTCATTTCTGGTTAACCCCGTGAATTTTGGGCTCAAATGATTTTTCGCAGTTCAAGAACCCAATGCGATTCTCACTATTATCTAAAGAGCATTTATGTAAGGAGAGCTGTGGTATGTATCAGTTCCATAAGCAGAGTTGAACTACATATGGTCCGTCTGAGTAGGAAACACACTTCTTTTTTTCAGGGCATGCTCATGGTTCTTGCTGTATTTTAGACTCTAGAAAGAAGAGCTTGCTTCTTGTGTTAAAACAGAGTGTTTTTCAACGATGAGAACTCTGGTCTGAATTTCCCTTCAGAATCGGAGTTAAACCCCATGATCTGTGTCTTTTTACAAGCAAGAGTTCATTTCTGGTAAACCTAGTGAATTTTCGGCTCAAATGATTTTTTGCAGTTCACCAACCCAAACCGATTCTCACTATTAACTAAAGAGCATTAATGTAAGAGGAGCTGTGGTTTGTATCAGTTTCATAAGCAGAGTTGAACTACATATGGTCTGTATCAGTGGGAAACACAGTTCTTTTTTTCTGGGTTTGATCATGTTTCTTACTATACTGGAGACCCTGGAAAGAAGAGGATGATTTTTGCCTTAAAACAGAGTGTTATTCAGGGATGAGATCTCTGGTCTGAATTTGTCTTCAGAAACAGAGTTAAACCCCAGGATCAATGTCATCCTACAAGCAAGAATTCATGGCTGGTAAACCCAGTGATTTTTGGGCTCAAATGATTTTTTGGCAGTTCACGAACCCAACATGAATCTCACTATTAACTAAAGAGGATTTATGTAAGAGGAGCTGTGGTTTGTATCAGTTTCATAAGCAGAGTTGAACTACATATGGTCTGTATGAGTCGGAAACACAGTTCTTTTTTTCTGGGCATGCCCATGTTTCTTACTATTTTTGAGACGGTGGAAAGAAGAGCTTACTTCTTTCGTTAAAACAGAGTGTTTTTCAGGGATGAGAACTCTGGTCTGAATTTGCCTTCAGAAACGTAATTAAACCCAGTATCAGTGTCTTCCTACCAGCAAGAGTTCATTTCTGTTAACCTAGTGAATTTTTGACTCAAATGATTTTTCGCAGTTCACCAACACAAACCGATTCTCACTCTTAACCAAAGATCACTAATGTAAGAGGAGCTGTGGTTTGTATCAGTTTCATAAGCAGTGTGAACTACATATGGTCTGTATCAGTAGGAAACACAGTTCTTTTTTTCAGGGCTTGATCATGTTTCTTAGTATCCTGGAGACGCTGGAAAAAAGAGGATGATTCTTGCATTAAAACAGAGTGTTTTTCAGGGATGAAAACTCTGGTCTGAATTTGTCTTCAGAAACGGATTTAATCCCAGTATCAGTGTCTTCCTACAACCAAGAGTTCATTTCTGGTAAACCCAGTGTTTTTTTGGCCCAAATGTTTTTTCACTGTTCACGAACCCAACATGATTCTCACTATTAACTAAAGAGCATTTATATAAGAGGAGCTGTGGTTTGTATCAGTTTCATAAGCAGAGTTGAACTACATATGGTCTGTATAAGTCGGAAACACAGTTGTTTTTTTCTGCGCATGTTCATGGTTCTTGCTGTATTTTTGACACTGGAAAAAAGACCTTGCTACTTGCATTATAACAGAGTGTTTTTCAGGGATGAGAACTCTGGTCTGAATTTCCATTCAGAAACGGAGTTAAACCCCAGGATCAGTGTCTTTCTACAAGCAAGAGTTCATTTCTGGTAAACCCAGTGATTTTTGGGCTCAAATGATTTTTTAGCAGTTCACGAAACCAACATGATTCTTATTATTAACTAAAGAGCATTTAGGTAAGAGGAGCTGTGGTTTGTATCAGTTTCATAAGCAGAGTCGAACTTCATATGGTCTGTATGAGTCGGAAACACAGTTCTTTTTTCTGGGCATGCCCATGTTTCTTACTATTTAGGAGACGCTGGAACGAAGACCTTGCTTCTTTCGTTATAATAGAGTGTTTTTCAGGGATGAGAACTCTGGTCTGAATTTACCTTCAGAAACGGAGTTAAACCACAGGATCAGTTTCTTCCTACAACCAAGAGTTCATTTCTGGTAAACCCAGTGAATATTGGTCTCAAATGATTTTTTGCAGTTCACAAACCCAACACGATTCTCACTATTAACTAAAGAGCATTTATGTAAGAGGAGCTGTGGTTTGTAACAGTTTTATAAGCAGCGTTGAACTACATATGGTCTGTATGAGTAGGGAACACAGTTCTTTTTTTCTGGGCATGCTCATGTTTCTTACTATATTGGAGACGCTGGAAAGAACAGGATGATTCTTGCCTTAAAACAGAGTGTTTTTCAGGGATGACAACTCTTGTCTGAATTTGTCTTCAGAAACGGAGTTAAACCCTAAGACCAGTGTCTTCCTACAAGCAAGAGTTCATTTCTGGCATACCCAGTGATTTTTGGGCTCTAATGATTTTTCGCAGTTCACGAAACCAACATGATTCTCACTATTATCTAAAGAGGATTTATGTAAGAGGAGCTATGGTTTGTATCAGTTTCATAAGCAGAGTTGAACTACATATTTTCTGTATGAGTTGGAAACACAGTTCTTTTTTTCTGGGCATGCTCATGGTTCTTGCTGTATTTTAGACTCTGGAAAGAAGAGCTCTCGTCTTGCCTTAAAACAGAGTGTGTTTTAGGGATGAGAACTCTGGTCTTAATTTCCCTTCAGAAACGGTGTTAATCCCCAGGATCTGTGTCTTCCTACAAGCAAGAGTTCAGTTCTGATAAACCCAGTGAATTTTGGGCTCAAATTTTTTTCCCAGTTCAGGAACCCAGCGCTATTCTTCCTATTAACTGAAGATCATTTATGTAAGAGGAGGTGTAGTTAGTATTAGTTTCATAAGCAGAGTTGAACTACATATGGTCTGTCTGAGTTGGAAACACAGTTCTTTTTTTCAGGGCATGGTCATGGTACTTGCTTTATTTTAGACTCTGGAAAGAAGAGCTTGCGTCTTGCGTTAAAACAGAGTGTGTTTCAGGGAAGAGAACTCTGGTCTGAATTTCCCTTCAGAAACGGAGTTAAATCCCAGGATCTGTGTCTTCCTACAAGCAAGAGTTCATTTCTGGTTAACTCAGTGAATTTTGGGCTCAAACGATTTTTCACAGTTCAAGAACCCAAAACGATTCTCACTATTAAGTAAAAAGCATTTATGTAAGAGGAGCTGTGGTTTGTATCAGTTTCAGAAGCAGAGTTGAACTACATATGGTCCGTATGAGTAGGAAACACAGTTCTTTTTTTCTGGGCTTGATCATGTTTCTGAGTATACTGGAGACGGTGGAAAGAAGAGGATGATTCTTGCCTTAAAACAGAGTGTTATTCAGGGATGAGATACCTGGTCTGAATTTGTCTTCGGAAACGGAGTTAAACCCCAGGATCAGTGTCTTCCTACAAGCAAGAATTTATTTCTGGTAAACCCAGTGATTTTTGGGCTCAAATGATTTTTTCGCAGATCACGAACCCAACATGAATCTCACTATTAACTAAAGAGGATTTATGTAAGAGGAGCTGTGGTTTGTATCAGTTTCATAAGCAGAGTTGAACTACATATGGTCTGTATGAGTCGGAAACCCAGTTCTTTTTTTCTGGGCATGCCCATGTTTCTTACTATTTTTGAGACGGTGGAAAGTAGAGCTTACTTCTTTCGTTATAACAGAGTGTTTTTCAGGGATGAGAACTCTGGTCTGAATTTGCCTTCAGAAACGGAATTAAACCCAGTATCAGTGTCTTCCTACCAGCAAGAGTTCATTTCCTGTAAACCCAGTGAATATTGGGCTCAAATGATTTTTTGCAATTCAAAAACCCAACACGATTCTGACTATTAACTAACAGCATTTATGTAAGAGGAGCCGTGGTTGGATCAGTTACATAAGCAGTGTTGAACTACATATGGTCTGTATGCATCGGAAACACAGTTCTTTTTTCCTGGGCATGCTCATGGTTCTTGCTTTATTTTAAAATCTGGAAAGAAGAGCTTGCTTCTTCCGTTAAAGAAGAGTGTGATTTAGGGATGAGAGCTCTGGTCTGAATTTCCCTTCAGAATCGGAGTTAAACCCCATGATCTGTGTCTTCTTACAAGCAAGAGTTCATTTCTGGTAAACCTAGTGATTTTTCGGCTCAAATGATTTTTTGCAGTTCACCAACCGAAACCGATTCTCACTATTAACTAAAGAGCATTAATGTAAGAGGAGCTGTGGTTTGTATCAGTTTCATAAGCAGATTTGAACTACATATGGTCTGTATCAGTGGGAAACACAGTTCTTTTTTTCTGGGCTAGATCATGTTTCTTACTATACTCGAGACCCAGGAAAGAAGAGGATGATTTTTGCCTTAAAACAGAGTGTTATTCAGGGATGAGATCTCTGGTCTGAATTTGTCTTCAGAAACAGAGTTAAACCCCAGGATCAATGTCATCCTACAAGCAAGAATTCATAGCTTTTAAACCCAGTGATTTTTGGGCTCAAATGATTTTTTCGCATTCACGAACCCAAAATGATTCTCACTATTAACTAAAGAGGATTTATGTAAGAGGAGCTGTGGTTTGTATCAGTTTCATAAGCAGAGTTGAACTACATATGGTCTGTATGTGTCGGAAACACAGTTCTTTTTTTCTTGGCATCCTCATGGTTCTTGCTGTATTTGAGACACTGGAAAGACAAGCTTGTTTCTTGCCTTATAACAGAGTGTTTTTGAGGGATGAGAACTCTGGTCTGAATTTCCCTTATGAAACGGCGTTAATCCCCAGGATCTGTGTCTTCCTACAAGCAAGAGTTCATTTCTGGTAAGCCCAGTGAATATTGGGCTCAAATGATTTTTCGCAGTTCACAAACCCAACACGATTCTCACTATTAACCTAAGAGCATTTATGTAAGAGGAGCCGTGGTTGGATCAGTTTCATAAGCAGAGTTGAACTACATATGGTTATGAGTCGGAAAGAGTTCTTTTTTTCTGGGCATCCTCATGGTTCTTGCTGTATTTGAGAGACTGGAAAGATAAGCTTGCTTCTTGCCTTATAACAGAGTGTTTTTCAGGGATGAGAACTCTGGCCTGAATTTCCCTTCAGAAATGGCGTTAATACCCAGGATCTGTGTCTTCCTACAAGCAAGAGTTCATTTCTGGTAAGCCCAGTGAATATTGGGCTCAAATGATTTTTCGCAGTTCACAAACCCAACAAGATTCTCACTATTAACCTAAGAGCATTTATGTAAGAGGAGCTGTGGTTGGATCAGTTTCATAAGCAGAGTTGAACTACATATGGTTTTGAGTCGGAAACACAGTTCTTTTTTTCTGGGCATGCTCATGGTTCTTGGTGTATTTTAGACACTGGAAAGAAGAGCTTGCTTCTTGCCTTATAACAGAGTGTTTTTCAGGGATGAGAACTCTGGTCTGAATTTCCCTTCAGAAACGGGGTTAATCCCCAGGATCTGTGTCTTCCTACAAGCAAGAGTTCATTTCTGGTTAACCCCGTGAATTTTGGGCTCAAATGATTTTTCGCAGTTCAAGAACCCAATGCGATTCTCACTATTATCTAAAGAGCATTTATGTAAGGAGAGCTGTGGTATGTATCAGTTCCATAAGCAGAGTTGAACTACATATGGTCCATCTGAGTAGGAAACACACTTCTTTTTTTCAGGGCATGCTCATAGTTCTTGCTGTATTTTAGACTCTAGAAAGAAGAGCTTGCTTCTTGTGTTAAAACAGAGTGTTTTTCAGCGATGAGAACTCTGGTCTGAATTTCCCTTCAGAATCGGAGTTAAACCCCATGATCTGTGTCTTCTTACAAGCAAGAGTTCATTTCTGGTAAACCTAGTGAATTTTCGGCTCAAATGATTTTTTGCTGTTCACCAACCCAAACCGATTCTCACTATTAACTAAAGAGCATTAATGTAAGAGGAGCTGTGGTTTGTATCAGTTTCATAAGCAGAGTTGAACTACATATGGTCTGTATGAGTCGGAAACACAGTTCTTTTTTTCTGGGCATGCCCATGTTTCTTACTATTTTTGAGACGGTGGAAAGAAGAGCTTGCTTCTTTCGTTATAACAGAGCGTTTTTGAGGGATGAGAACTCTGGTCTGAATTTCCCTTCAGAAATGGCGTTAATCCCCAGGATCTGTTTCTTCCTACAAGCAAGAGTTCAGTTCTGGTTAACCCAGAGAATTTTGGGCTCAAATGATTTTTCACAGTTCACGAACCCAACATGATTCTCACTATTAACTAAAGTGGATTTATGTAAGAGGAGCTGTGGTTTGTATCAGTTTCATAAGCAGAGCTGAACTACATATGGTCTGTATGAGTCGGAAACACAGTTCTTTTTTTCTGGGCATGCCCATGTTTCTCACTATTTTGGAGACGCTGGAAAGAAGAGCTTGCTTCTTTCGTTATAACAGAGTGTGTTTCAGGGATGACAACTCTGGTCTGAATTTCCCTTCAGAATCGGAGTTAAACCCCAGGATCTGTGTCTTCCTACAGACAAGAGTTCATTTCTGGTAAACCCAGTGAATATTGGGCTCAAATGATTTTTCGCAGTTCACGAACCCAACACGATTCTCACTATTAACTAAAGCGCATTCATGTAAGAGGAGCCGTGGTTGGATCAGTTTCATAAGCAGAGTTGAACTACATAGGGTTATGAGTCGGAAACACAGTTCTTTTTTTCTGGGCATGCTCATGTTTCTTGCTGTATTTTTGACTCTACAAATTAGAGCTTGCTTCTTGCCTTACAACAGAGTGTTTTTCAGGGATGAGAACCCTGGTCTGAATTTCCATTCAGAAACAGACTTAAACCCCAGGATCTGTGTCTTCCTACAAGCAAGAGGTCATTTCTGGTCAACCCAGTGATTTTTCGGCTCAAATGATTTTTCGCAGTTCACGAACCCAACGCGATTCTCACTATTAACTAAAGAGCATTTATGTAAGAGGAGCCGTGGTTGGATCAGTTTCATAAGCAGAGTTGAACTACATATGGTTATGAGTCGGAAACACAGTTCTTTTTTTCTGGGCATGCTCATGGTTCTTGGTGTATTTTAGACACTGGAAAGAAGAGCTTGCTTCTTGCCTTATAACAGAGTGTTTTTCAGGGATGAGAACTCTGGTCTGAATTTCCCTTCAGAAACGGGTTTAATCCCCAGGATCTGTGTCTTCCTACAAGCAAGAGTTCATTTCTGGTAAGCCCAGTGAATATTGGGCTCAAATGATTTTTCGCAGTTCACAAACCCAACACGATTCTCACTATTAACCTAAGAGCATTTATGTAAGAGGAGCCGTGGTTGGATCAGTTTCATAAGCAGAGTTGAACTACATATGGTTATGAGTCGGAAAGAGTTCTTTTTTTCTGGGCATCCTCATGGTTCTTGCTGTATTTGAGAGACTGGAAAGATAAGCTTGCTTCTTGCCTTATAACAGAGTGTTTTTCAGGGATGAGAACTCTGGCCTGAATTTCCCTTCAGAAATGGCGTTAATCCCCAGGATCTGTGTCTTCCTACAAGCAAGAGTTCATTTCTGGTAAGCCCAGTGAATATTGGGCTCAAATGATTTTTCGCAGTTCACAAACCCAACAAGATTCTCACTATTAACCTAAGAGCATTTATGTAAGAGGAGCTGTGGTTGGATCAGTTTCATAAGCAGAGTTGAACTACATATGGTTTTGAGTCGGAAACACAGTTCTTTTTTTCTGGGCATGCTCATGGTTCTTGGTGTATTTTAGACACTGGAAAGAAGAGCTTGCTTCTTGCCTTATAACAGAGTGTTTTTCAGGGATGAGAACTCTGGTCTGAATTTCCCTTCAGAAACGGGGTTAATCCCCAGGATCTGTGTCTTCCTACAAGCAAGAGTTCATTTCTGGTTAACCCCGTGAATTTTGGGCTCAAATGATTTTTCGCAGTTCAAGAACCCAATGCGATTCTCACTATTATCTAAAGAGCATTTATGTAAGGAGAGCTGTGGTATGTATCAGTTCCATAAGCAGAGTTGAACTACATATGGTCCATCTGAGTAGGAAACACACTTCTTTTTTTCAGGGCATGCTCATAGTTCTTGCTGTATTTTAGACTCTAGAAAGAAGAGCTTGCTTCTTGTGTTAAAACAGAGTGTTTTTCAGCGATGAGAACTCTGGTCTGAATTTCCCTTCAGAATCGGAGTTAAACCCCATGATCTGTGTCTTCTTACAAGCAAGAGTTCATTTCTGGTAAACCTAGTGAATTTTCGGCTCAAATGATTTTTTGCTGTTCACCAACCCAAACCGATTCTCACTATTAACTAAAGAGCATTAATGTAAGAGGAGCTGTGGTTTGTATCAGTTTCATAAGCAGAGTTGAACTACATATGGTCTGTATGAGTCGGAAACACAGTTCTTTTTTTCTGGGCATGCCCATGTTTCTTACTATTTTTGAGACGGTGGAAAGAAGAGCTTGCTTCTTTCGTTATAACAGAGCGTTTTTGAGGGATGAGAACTCTGGTCTGAATTTCCCTTCAGAAATGGCGTTAATCCCCAGGATCTGTTTCTTCCTACAAGCAAGAGTTCAGTTCTGGTTAACCCAGAGAATTTTGGGCTCAAATGATTTTTCACAGTTCACGAACCCAACATGATTCTCACTATTAACTAAAGTGGATTTATGTAAGAGGAGCTGTGGTTTGTATCAGTTTCATAAGCAGAGCTGAACTACATATGGTCTGTATGAGTCGGAAACACAGTTCTTTTTTTCTGGGCATGCCCATGTTTCTCACTATTTTGGAGACGCTGGAAAGAAGAGCTTGCTTCTTTCGTTATAACAGAGTGTGTTTCAGGGATGACAACTCTGGTCTGAATTTCCCTTCAGAATCGGAGTTAAACCCCAGGATCTGTGTCTTCCTACAGACAAGAGTTCATTTCTGGTAAACCCAGTGAATATTGGGCTCAAATGATTTTTCGCAGTTCACGAACCCAACACGATTCTCACTATTAACTAAAGCGCATTCATGTAAGAGGAGCCGTGGTTGGATCAGTTTCATAAGCAGAGTTGAACTACATAGGGTTATGAGTCGGAAACACAGTTCTTTTTTTCTGGGCATGCTCATGTTTCTTGCTGTATTTTTGACTCTACAAATTAGAGCTTGCTTCTTGCCTTACAACAGAGTGTTTTTCAGGGATGAGAACCCTGGTCTGAATTTCCATTCAGAAACAGACTTAAACCCCAGGATCTGTGTCTTCCTACAAGCAAGAGGTCATTTCTGGTCAACCCAGTGATTTTTCGGCTCAAATGATTTTTCGCAGTTCACGAACCCAACGCGATTCTCACTATTAACTAAAGAGCATTTATGTAAGAGGAGCCGTGGTTGGATCAGTTTCATAAGCAGAGTTGAACTACATATGGTTATGAGTCGGAAACACAGTTCTTTTTTTCTGGGCATGCTCATGGTTCTTGGTGTATTTTAGACACTGGAAAGAAGAGCTTGCTTCTTGCCTTATAACAGAGTGTTTTTCAGGGATGAGAACTCTGGTCTGAATTTCCCTTCAGAAACGGGTTTAATCCCCAGGATCTGTGTCTTCCTACAAGCAAGAGTTCATTTCTGGTTAACCCCGTGTTTTCGCAGTTCAAGAACCCAATGCGATTCTCACTATTATCTAAAGAGCATTTATGTAAGGAGAGCTGTGGTATGTATCAGTTCCATAAGCAGAGTTGAACTACATATGGTCCGTCTGAGTAGGAAACACACTTCTTTTTTTCAGGGCATGCTCATGGTTCTTGCTGTATTTTAGACTCTAGAAAGAAGAGCTTGCTTCTTGTGTTAAAACAGAGTGTTTTTCAGCGATGAGAACTCTGGTCTGAATTTCCCTTCAGAATCGGAGTTAAACCCCATGATCTGTGTCTTTTTACAAGCAAGAGTTCATTTCTGGTAAACCTAGTGAATTTTCGGCTCAAATGATTTTTTGCAGTTCACCAACCCAAACCGATTCTCACTATTAACTAAAGAGCATTAATGTAAGAGGAGCTGTGGTTTGTATCAGTTTCATAAGCAGAGTTGAACTACATATGGTCTGTATCAGTGGGAAACACAGTTCTTTTTTTCTGGGTTTGATCATGTTTCTTACTATACTGGAGACCCTGGAAAGAAGAGGATGATTTTTGCCTTAAAACAGAGTGTTATTCAGGGATGAGATCTCTGGTCTGAATTTGTCTTCAGAAACAGAGTTAAACCCCAGGATCAATGTCATCCTACAAGCAAGAATTCATGGCTGGTAAACCCAGTGATTTTTGGGCTCAAATGATTTTTTGGCAGTTCACGAACCCAACATGAATCTCACTATTAACTAAAGAGGATTTATGTAAGAGGAGCTGTGGTTTGTATCAGTTTCATAAGCAGAGTTGAACTACATATGGTCTGTATGAGTCGGAAACACAGTTCTTTTTTTCTGGGCATGCCCATGTTTCTTACTATTTTTGAGACGGTGGAAAGAAGAGCTTACTTCTTTCGTTATAACAGAGTGTTTTTCAGGGATGAGAACTCTGGTCTGAATTTGCCTTCAGAAACTTAATTAAACCCAGTATCAGTGTCTTCCTACCAGCAAGAGTTCATTTCTGTTAACCTAGTGAATTTTTGACTCAAATGATTTTTCGCAGTTCACCAACACAAACCGATTCTCACTCTTAACCAAAGATCACTAATGTAAGAGGAGCTGTGGTTTGTATCAGTTTCATAAGCAGTGTGAACTACATATGGTCTGTATCAGTAGGAAACACAGTTCTTTTTTTCAGGGCTTGATCATGTTTCTTAGTATCCTGGAGACGCTGGAAAAAAGAGGATGATTCTTGCATTAAAACAGAGTGTTTTTCAGGGATGAAAACTCTGGTCTGAATTTGTCTTCAGAAACGGATTTAATCCCAGTATCAGTGTCTTCCTACAACCAAGAGTTCATTTCTGGTAAACCCAGTGTTTTTTTGGCCCAAATGTTTTTTCACTGTTCACGAACCCAACATGATTCTCACTATTAACTAAAGAGCATTTATATAAGAGGAGCTGTGGTTTGTATCAGTTTCATAAGCAGAGTTGAACTACATATGGTCTGTATAAGTCGGAAACACAGTTGTTTTTTTCTGCGCATGTTCATGGTTCTTGCTGTATTTTTGACACTGGAAAAAAGACCTTGCTACTTGCATTATAACAGAGTGTTTTTCAGGGATGAGAACTCTGGTCTGAATTTCCCTTCAGAAACGGGTTTAATCCCCAGGATCTGTGTCTTCCTACAAGCAAGAGTTCATTTCTGGTAAGCCCAGTGAATATTGGGCTCAAATGATTTTTCGCAGTTCACAAACCCAACACGATTCTCACTATTAACCTAAGAGCATTTATGTAAGAGGAGCCGTGGTTGGATCAGTTTCATAAGCAGAGTTGAACTACATATGGTTATGAGTCGGAAAGAGTTCTTTTTTTCTGGGCATCCTCATGGTTCTTGCTGTATTTGAGAGACTGGAAAGATAAGCTTGCTTCTTGCCTTATAACAGAGTGTTTTTCAGGGATGAGAACTCTGGCCTGAATTTCCCTTCAGAAATGGCGTTAATCCCCAGGATCTGTGTCTTCCTACAAGCAAGAGTTCATTTCTGGTAAGCCCAGTGAATATTGGGCTCAAATGATTTTTCGCAGTTCACAAACCCAACAAGATTCTCACTATTAACCTAAGAGCATTTATGTAAGAGGAGCTGTGGTTGGATCAGTTTCATAAGCAGAGTTGAACTACATATGGTTTTGAGTCGGAAACACAGTTCTTTTTTTCTGGGCATGCTCATGGTTCTTGGTGTATTTTAGACACTGGAAAGAAGAGCTTGCTTCTTGCCTTATAACAGAGTGTTTTTCAGGGATGAGAACTCTGGTCTGAATTTCCCTTCAGAAACGGGGTTAATCCCCAGGATCTGTGTCTTCCTACAAGCAAGAGTTCATTTCTGGTTAACCCCGTGAATTTTGGGCTCAAATGATTTTTCGCAGTTCAAGAACCCAATGCGATTCTCACTATTATCTAAAGAGCATTTATGTAAGGAGAGCTGTGGTATGTATCAGTTCCATAAGCAGAGTTGAACTACATATGGTCCATCTGAGTAGGAAACACACTTCTTTTTTTCAGGGCATGCTCATAGTTCTTGCTGTATTTTAGACTCTAGAAAGAAGAGCTTGCTTCTTGTGTTAAAACAGAGTGTTTTTCAGCGATGAGAACTCTGGTCTGAATTTCCCTTCAGAATCGGAGTTAAACCCCATGATCTGTGTCTTCTTACAAGCAAGAGTTCATTTCTGGTAAACCTAGTGAATTTTCGGCTCAAATGATTTTTTGCTGTTCACCAACCCAAACCGATTCTCACTATTAACTAAAGAGCATTAATGTAAGAGGAGCTGTGGTTTGTATCAGTTTCATAAGCAGAGTTGAACTACATATGGTCTGTATGAGTCGGAAACACAGTTCTTTTTTTCTGGGCATGCCCATGTTTCTTACTATTTTTGAGACGGTGGAAAGAAGAGCTTGCTTCTTTCGTTATAACAGAGCGTTTTTGAGGGATGAGAACTCTGGTCTGAATTTCCCTTCAGAAATGGCGTTAATCCCCAGGATCTGTTTCTTCCTACAAGCAAGAGTTCAGTTCTGGTTAACCCAGAGAATTTTGGGCTCAAATGATTTTTCACAGTTCACGAACCCAACATGATTCTCACTATTAACTAAAGTGGATTTATGTAAGAGGAGCTGTGGTTTGTATCAGTTTCATAAGCAGAGCTGAACTACATATGGTCTGTATGAGTCGGAAACACAGTTCTTTTTTTCTGGGCATGCCCATGTTTCTCACTATTTTGGAGACGCTGGAAAGAAGAGCTTGCTTCTTTCGTTATAACAGAGTGTGTTTCAGGGATGACAACTCTGGTCTGAATTTCCCTTCAGAATCGGAGTTAAACCCCAGGATCTGTGTCTTCCTACAGACAAGAGTTCATTTCTGGTAAACCCAGTGAATATTGGGCTCAAATGATTTTTCGCAGTTCACGAACCCAACACGATTCTCACTATTAACTAAAGCGCATTCATGTAAGAGGAGCCGTGGTTGGATCAGTTTCATAAGCAGAGTTGAACTACATAGGGTTATGAGTCGGAAACACAGTTCTTTTTTTCTGGGCATGCTCATGTTTCTTGCTGTATTTTTGACTCTACAAATTAGAGCTTGCTTCTTGCCTTACAACAGAGTGTTTTTCAGGGATGAGAACCCTGGTCTGAATTTCCATTCAGAAACAGACTTAAACCCCAGGATCTGTGTCTTCCTACAAGCAAGAGGTCATTTCTGGTCAACCCAGTGATTTTTCGGCTCAAATGATTTTTCGCAGTTCACGAACCCAACGCGATTCTCACTATTAACTAAAGAGCATTTATGTAAGAGGAGCCGTGGTTGGATCAGTTTCATAAGCAGAGTTGAACTACATATGGTTATGAGTCGGAAACACAGTTCTTTTTTTCTGGGCATGCTCATGGTTCTTGGTGTATTTTAGACACTGGAAAGAAGAGCTTGCTTCTTGCCTTATAACAGAGTGTTTTTCAGGGATGAGAACTCTGGTCTGAATTTCCCTTCAGAAACGGGTTTAATCCCCAGGATCTGTGTCTTCCTACAAGCAAGAGTTCATTTCTGGTTAACCCCGTGTTTTCGCAGTTCAAGAACCCAATGCGATTCTCACTATTATCTAAAGAGCATTTATGTAAGGAGAGCTGTGGTATGTATCAGTTCCATAAGCAGAGTTGAACTACATATGGTCCGTCTGAGTAGGAAACACACTTCTTTTTTTCAGGGCATGCTCATGGTTCTTGCTGTATTTTAGACTCTAGAAAGAAGAGCTTGCTTCTTGTGTTAAAACAGAGTGTTTTTCAGCGATGAGAACTCTGGTCTGAATTTCCCTTCAGAATCGGAGTTAAACCCCATGATCTGTGTCTTTTTACAAGCAAGAGTTCATTTCTGGTAAACCTAGTGAATTTTCGGCTCAAATGATTTTTTGCAGTTCACCAACCCAAACCGATTCTCACTATTAACTAAAGAGCATTAATGTAAGAGGAGCTGTGGTTTGTATCAGTTTCATAAGCAGAGTTGAACTACATATGGTCTGTATCAGTGGGAAACACAGTTCTTTTTTTCTGGGTTTGATCATGTTTCTTACTATACTGGAGACCCTGGAAAGAAGAGGATGATTTTTGCCTTAAAACAGAGTGTTATTCAGGGATGAGATCTCTGGTCTGAATTTGTCTTCAGAAACAGAGTTAAACCCCAGGATCAATGTCATCCTACAAGCAAGAATTCATGGCTGGTAAACCCAGTGATTTTTGGGCTCAAATGATTTTTTGGCAGTTCACGAACCCAACATGAATCTCACTATTAACTAAAGAGGATTTATGTAAGAGGAGCTGTGGTTTGTATCAGTTTCATAAGCAGAGTTGAACTACATATGGTCTGTATGAGTCGGAAACACAGTTCTTTTTTTCTGGGCATGCCCATGTTTCTTACTATTTTTGAGACGGTGGAAAGAAGAGCTTACTTCTTTCGTTATAACAGAGTGTTTTTCAGGGATGAGAACTCTGGTCTGAATTTGCCTTCAGAAACGTAATTAAACCCAGTATCAGTGTCTTCCTACCAGCAAGAGTTCATTTCTGTTAACCTAGTGAATTTTTGACTCAAATGATTTTTCGCAGTTCACCAACACAAACCGATTCTCACTCTTAACCAAAGATCACTAATGTAAGAGGAGCTGTGGTTTGTATCAGTTTCATAAGCAGTGTGAACTACATATGGTCTGTATCAGTAGGAAACACAGTTCTTTTTTTCAGGGCTTGATCATGTTTCTTAGTATCCTGGAGACGCTGGAAAAAAGAGGATGATTCTTGCATTAAAACAGAGTGTTTTTCAGGGATGAAAACTCTGGTCTGAATTTGTCTTCAGAAACGGATTTAATCCCAGTATCAGTGTCTTCCTACAACCAAGAGTTCATTTCTGGTAAACCCAGTGTTTTTTTGGCCCAAATGTTTTTTCACTGTTCACGAACCCAACATGATTCTCACTATTAACTAAAGAGCATTTATATAAGAGGAGCTGTGGTTTGTATCAGTTTCATAAGCAGAGTTGAACTACATATGGTCTGTATAAGTCGGAAACACAGTTGTTTTTTTCTGCGCATGTTCATGGTTCTTGCTGTATTTTTGACACTGGAAAAAAGACCTTGCTACTTGCATTATAACAGAGTGTTTTTCAGGGATGAGAACTCTGGTCTGAATTTCCATTCAGAAATGGAGTTAAACCCCAGGATCAGTGTCTTTCTACAAGCAAGAGTTCATTTCTGGTAAACCCAGTGATTTTTGGGCTCAAATGATTTTTTAGCAGTTCACGAAACCAACATGATTCTTATTATTAACTAAAGAGCATTTAGGTAAGAGGAGCTGTGGTTTGTATCAGTTTCATAAGCAGAGTCGAACTTCATATGGTCTGTATGAGTCGGAAACACAGTTCTTTTTTCTGGGCATGCCCATGTTTCTTACTATTTAGGAGACGCTGGAACGAAGACCTTGCTTCTTTCGTTATAATAGAGTGTTTTTCAGGGATGAGAACTCTGGTCTGAATTTACCTTCAGAAACGGAGTTAAACCACAGGATCAGTTTCTTCCTACAACCAAGAGTTCATTTCTGGTAAACCCAGTGAATATTGGTCTCAAATGATTTTTTGCAGTTCACAAACCCAACACGATTCTCACTATTAACTAAAGAGCATTTATGTAAGAGGAGCTGTGGTTTGTAACAGTTTTATAAGCAGCGTTGAACTACATATGGTCTGTATGAGTAGGGAACACAGTTCTTTTTTTCTGGGCATGCTCATGTTTCTTACTATATTGGAGACGCTGGAAAGAACAGGATGATTCTTGCCTTAAAACAGAGTGTTTTTCAGGGATGACAACTCTTGTCTGAATTTGTCTTCAGAAACGGAGTTAAACCCTAAGACCAGTGTCTTCCTACAAGCAAGAGTTCATTTCTGGCATACCCAGTGATTTTTGGGCTCTAATGATTTTTCGCAGTTCACGAAACCAACATGATTCTCACTATTATCTAAAGAGGATTTATGTAAGAGGAGCTATGGTTTGTATCAGTTTCATAAGCAGAGTTGAACTACATATTTTCTGTATGAGTTGGAAACACAGTTCTTTTTTTCTGGGCATGCTCATGGTTCTTGCTGTATTTTAGACTCTGGAAAGAAGAGCTCTCGTCTTGCCTTAAAACAGAGTGTGTTTTAGGGATGAGAACTCTGGTCTTAATTTCCCTTCAGAAACGGTGTTAATCCCCAGGATCTGTGTCTTCCTACAAGCAAGAGTTCAGTTCTGATAAACCCAGTGAATTTTGGGCTCAAATTTTTTTCCCAGTTCAGGAACCCAGCGCTATTCTTCCTATTAACTGAAGATCATTTATGTAAGAGGAGGTGTAGTTAGTATTAGTTTCATAAGCAGAGTTGAACTACATATGGTCTGTCTGAGTTGGAAACACAGTTCTTTTTTTCAGGGCATGGTCATGGTACTTGCTTTATTTTAGACTCTGGAAAGAAGAGCTTGCGTCTTGCGTTAAAACAGAGTGTGTTTCAGGGAAGAGAACTCTGGTCTGAATTTCCCTTCAGAAACGGAGTTAAATCCCAGGATCTGTGTCTTCCTACAAGCAAGAGTTCATTTCTGGTTAACTCAGTGAATTTTGGGCTCAAACGATTTTTCACAGTTCAAGAACCCAAAACGATTCTCACTATTAAGTAAAAAGCATTTATGTAAGAGGAGCTGTGGTTTGTATCAGTTTCAGAAGCAGAGTTGAACTACATATGGTCCGTATGAGTAGGAAACACAGTTCTTTTTTTCTGGGCTTGATCATGTTTCTGAGTATACTGGAGACGGTGGAAAGAAGAGGATGATTCTTTCCTTAAAACAGAGTGTTATTCAGGGATGAGATACCTGGTCTGAATTTGTCTTCGGAAACGGAGTTAAACCCCAGGATCAGTGTCTTCCTACAAGCAAGAATTTATTTCTGGTAAACCCAGTGATTTTTGGGCTCAAATGATTTTTTCGCAGATCACGAACCCAACATGAATCTCACTATTAACTAAAGAGGATTTATGTAAGAGGAGCTGTGGTTTGTATCAGTTTCATAAGCAGAGTTGAACTACATATGGTCTGTATGAGTCGGAAACACAGTTCTTTTTTTCTGGGCATGCCCATGTTTCTTACTATTTTTGAGACGGTGGAAAGTAGAGCTTACTTCTTTCGTTATAACAGAGTGTTTTTCAGGGATGAGAACTCTGGTCTGAATTTGCCTTCAGAAACGGAATTAAACCCAGTATCAGTGTCTTCCTACCAGCAAGAGTTCATTTCCTGTAAACCCAGTGAATATTGGGCTCAAATGATTTTTTGCAATTCAAAAACCCAACACGATTCTGACTATTAACTAACAGCATTTATGTAAGAGGAGCCGTGGTTGGATCAGTTACATAAGCAGTGTTGAACTACATATGGTCTGTATGCATCGGAAACACAGTTCTTTTTTCCTGGGCATGCTCATGGTTCTTGCTTTATTTTAAAATCTGGAAAGAAGAGCTTGCTTCTTCCGTTAAAGAAGAGTGTGATTTAGGGATGAGAGCTCTGGTCTGAATTTCCCTTCAGAATCGGAGTTAAACCCCATGATCTGTGTCTTCTTACAAGCAAGAGTTCATTTCTGGTAAACCTAGTGATTTTTCGGCTCAAATGATTTTTTGCAGTTCACCAACCGAAACCGATTCTCACTATTAACTAAAGAGCATTAATGTAAGAGGAGCTGTGGTTTGTATCAGTTTCATAAGCAGATTTGAACTACATATGGTCTGTATCAGTGGGAAACACAGTTCTTTTTTTCTGGGCTAGATCATGTTTCTTACTATACTCGAGACCCAGGAAAGAAGAGGATGATTTTTGCCTTAAAACAGAGTGTTATTCAGGGATGAGATCTCTGGTCTGAATTTGTCTTCAGAAACAGAGTTAAACCAGGATCAATGTCATCCTACAAGCAAGAATTCATAGCTTTTAAACCCAGTGATTTTTGGGCTCAAATGATTTTTTCGCATTCACGAACCCAAAATGATTCTCACTATTAACTAAAGAGGATTTATGTAAGAGGAGCTGTGGTTTGTATCAGTTTCATAAGCAGAGTTGAACTACATATGGTCTGTATGTGTCGGAAACACAGTTCTTTTTTTCTTGGCATCCTCATGGTTCTTGCTGTATTTGAGACACTGGAAAGACAAGCTTGTTTCTTGCCTTATAACAGAGTGTTTTTGAGGGATGAGAACTCTGGTCTGAATTTCCCTTATGAAACGGCGTTAATCCCCAGGATCTGTGTCTTCCTACAAGCAAGAGTTCATTTCTGGTAAGCCCAGTGAATATTGGGCTCAAATGATTTTTCGCAGTTCACAAACCCAACACGATTCTCACTATTAACCTAAGAGCATTTATGTAAGAGGAGCCGTGGTTGGATCAGTTTCATAAGCAGAGTTGAACTACATATGGTTATGAGTCGGAAAGAGTTCTTTTTTTCTGGGCATCCTCATGGTTCTTGCTGTATTTGAGAGACTGGAAAGATAAGCTTGCTTCTTGCCTTATAACAGAGTGTTTTTCAGGGATGAGAACTCTGGCCTGAATTTCCCTTCAGAAATGGCGTTAATACCCAGGATCTGTGTCTTCCTACAAGCAAGAGTTCATTTCTGGTAAGCCCAGTGAATATTGGGCTCAAATGATTTTTCGCAGTTCACAAACCCAACAAGATTCTCACTATTAACCTAAGAGCATTTATGTAAGAGGAGCTGTGGTTGGATCAGTTTCATAAGCAGAGTTGAACTACATATGGTTTTGAGTCGGAAACACAGTTCTTTTTTTCTGGGCATGCTCATGGTTCTTGGTGTATTTTAGACACTGGAAAGAAGAGCTTGCTTCTTGCCTTATAACAGAGTGTTTTTCAGGGATGAGAACTCTGGTCTGAATTTCCCTTCAGAAACGGGGTTAATCCCCAGGATCTGTGTCTTCCTACAAGCAAGAGTTCATTTCTGGTTAACCCCGTGAATTTTGGGCTCAAATGATTTTTCGCAGTTCAAGAACCCAATGCGATTCTCACTATTATCTAAAGAGCATTTATGTAAGGAGAGCTGTGGTATGTATCAGTTCCATAAGCAGAGTTGAACTACATATGGTCCGTCTGAGTAGGAAACACACTTCTTTTTTTCAGGGCATGCTCATAGTTCTTGCTGTATTTTAGACTCTAGAAAGAAGAGCTTGCTTCTTGTGTTAAAACAGAGTGTTTTTCAGCGATGAGAACTCTGGTCTGAATTTCCCTTCAGAATCGGAGTTAAACCCCATGATCTGTGTCTTCTTACAAGCAAGAGTTCATTTCTGGTAAACCTAGTGAATTTTCGGCTCAAATGATTTTTTGCTGTTCACCAACCCAAACCGATTCTCACTATTAACTAAAGAGCATTAATGTAAGAGGAGCTGTGGTTTGTATCAGTTTCATAAGCAGAGTTGAACTACATATGGTCTGTATGAGTCGGAAACACAGTTCTTTTTTTCTGGGCATGCCCATGTTTCTTACTATTTTTGAGACGGTGGAAAGAAGAGCTTGCTTCTTTCGTTATAACAGAGCGTTTTTGAGGGATGAGAACTCTGGTCTGAATTTCCCTTCAGAAATGGCGTTAATCCCCAGGATCTGTTTCTTCCTACAAGCAAGAGTTCAGTTCTGGTTAACCCAGTGAATTTTGGGCTCAAATGATTTTTCACAGTTCACGAACCCAACATGATTCTCACTATTAACTAAAGTGGATTTATGTAAGAGGAGCTGTGGTTTGTATCAGTTTCATAAGCAGAGCTGAACTACATATGGTCTGTATGAGTCGGAAACACAGTTCTTTTTTTCTGGGCATGCCCATGTTTCTCACTATTTTGGAGACGCTGGAAAGAAGAGCTTGCTTCTTTCGTTATACAGAGTGTGTTTCAGGGATGACAACTCTGGTCTGAATTTCCCTTCAGAATCGGAGTTAAACCCCAGGATCTGTGTCTTCCTACAGACAAGAGTTCATTTCTGGTAAACCCAGTGAATATTGGGCTCAAATGATTTTTCGCAGTTCACGAACCCAACACGATTCTCACTATTAACTAAAGCGCATTCATGTAAGAGGAGCCGTGGTTGGATCAGTTTCATAAGCAGAGTTGAACTACATAGGGTTATGAGTCGGAAACACAGTTCTTTTTTTCTGGGCATGCTCATGTTTCTTGCTGTATTTTTGACTCTACAAATTAGAGCTTGCTTCTTGCCTCACAACAGAGTGTTTTTCTGGGATGAGAACTCTTGTCTGAATTTGCCTTCAGAAACAGAGTTAATTCCCAGGATCTGTGTCTCCCTACAAGCAAGTGTTCATTTCTTGTTAACCCAGTGAATTTTGGGCTGAAATGATTTTTCGCAGTTCACAAACCCAAGGCGAATCTCACTATTAACTAAAGAGCATTTATGTAAGCGGAGCTGTGGTTTGTATCAGTTTCATATGCAGAGTTGAACAACATATGGTCCGTATGAGTAGGAAACACAGTTATTTTTTTCAGGGCATGCTCATGGTTCTTGCTGTAGTTTAGAGTCTAGAAAGAAGAGCTTGCTTCTTGAGGTAAAACAGAGTGTGTTTCAGGGATGAGAACTCTGGTCTTAATTTGCCTTCAGAAATGGAGTTAAACCCCATAGTCTGTGTCTTCCTAGAAGCAGGAATTCATTTCTGGTAAACGTAGTGAATTTTCGGCTCAAATGATTTTTCACAGTTCTCAAACCCAACGAGATTCTCACCATTAACTAAAGAGCATTTATGTAAGAAGAGCTGTGGTTTGTATCAGTTTCATATGCAGAGTTGAACTGCATATGATCTGTATGAATAGGAAACACAGTTCTTTTTTCTGGGCATGCTCATTGCTATTGCTGTATCGGAGACTCTGAAAAGAAGAGGTTGCTTCTTGATGAAAACAGAGTGTGTTTCAGGGATGAGAACTCTGGTCTGAATTGCCCCTCAGAAATGGAAATAAACCTTAGGATCTGTGTCTTCCCACAAGGAAGAGTTCATTTCTGGTAAACCCAGGGAATTTTTGGCTCAAATGATTTTTCGCAGTTCCCGAACACAACCCGATTCTCACTATTAACTAAAGAGGATTTATGTTAGAGGAGCTATGGTTTGTATCAGTTTCATAAGCAGAGTTGCACTACATATGGTCCGTATGAGCAGGAAACACAGTTCTTTTTTTCTGGGCATGCTCATGGTTCTTACTGTATTGAAGATGCTGGAAAGAACAGCTTTCTTCTTGCATTAAAACAGAGTGTGTTTCATGGATGAGATCTCTGGTCTGAATTTCCCTTCAGAAATGGAGTTAAACCCCATGATCTGGGTCTTCCTACAAGCTAGAGTTCATTTCTGGTAAACCAAGTGAATTTTCGGCTCAAATGATTTTACACAGTTCTAGAACCCAACGCGATTATCACTATTAACTAAAGAGCATTTATGTAAGAGTCGCTGTGGTCTGTATCAGTTTCATAAGCAGAGTTGGACTACATATGGTCCGTATGAGTAGGAAACATAGTTCTTTTTTTCTTGGCATGCTCATGGATCTTACTCTATTGGAGACCCTGGAAAGAAGAGGATGATTTATGCCTTAAAACAGAGTGTATTTCAGGGATGAGAATTGTGGTCTGAATTTCCCTTCTGAAACAGAGTTAATCCCCAGGATCTGTGTCTTCCTACAAGCAAGAGTTCAGTTCTTGTAAACCCAGTGAATTTTGGGCTCAAATGATATTTCGCAGTTCACGAACCCAACGCTATTCTCACTATTAACTAAAGAGCATTTATGTAAGAGGAGGTGTGGTCTGTATCAGTTTCATAAGCAGAGTTGAACTACATATGGTCCGTATGAATAGGAAACACAGTTCTTTTTTTCAGGCCATGCTCATGCTTCTTGCTGTATTTTAGAATCTGGAAAGAAGAGCTTGCTTCTTTGTTAAAACAGAGTGTGTTTCAGCGAAGAGAACTCTGGTCTGAATTTCCCTGCAGAAAAGGAGTTAAACCCCAGGATCTGTGTCTACCTACAAGCAAGAGTTCCTTTCTGGTAAACTCAGTTAATTTTGGGCTCAAATGATTTTTCGCAGTTCACGAACCCTACGCTATTCTCATTATTAACTAAGGAGGATATATGTAAGAGGAGCTGTGGTTTGTATCAGTTTCATAAGCAGAGTTGAACTACATATGGTCTGTATGAGTAGGAAACACAGATATTTTTTTCTTAGCTTGATCATGGTTCTTACTGTATTTTAGTTTATGGAAAGACGTGCTTGCTTCTTGCGTTAACGCAGAGTGTGTTTCAGGGCTGAGAACTCTGATCTGAATTTCCCTTCAGAAACGGAGTTAAACCCCAGGATCTGTGTCTTCCTCCAAGCAAGAGTTCATTTCTGGGAAAGCAATTGAATTTTGGGCTCAAATGATTTTTAGCAGTTCCCTAACTCAAACCGATTCTCACTATTAACTAAAGAGCATTTATGTAAGAGAAGCTGTGGTCTGTATCAGTTTCATAAGCACAGTTGGACTACATATGGAACGTATGAGTAGGAAACACAGTTCTTTTTTTCTGGGCATGCTCATGGTTCTTGCTGTATTGGAACGCTGGAAAGAGCTTGCTTTCTTGCATTAAAACAGAGTGTGTTTCATGGATGTGAACTCTGGTCTGAATTTCCCTTCAGAAACGTAGTTAAACCCCTGATCTGTGTCTTCCTCAAAGCAAGAGTTCATTTCTGGTAAACCAAGGGAATTTTCCCCTAAAATGATTTTACACAGTTCTAGAACCCAACGCGGTTATCACTATTAACTAAAGAGCATTTATGTAAGGGGAGCTGTGGTGTGTATCAGTTTCATAAGCAGAGTTGGACTAATATCCTCCGTATGAGTAGGAAATAAAGTTCTTTTTTTCTTGGCATGGTCATGGTTCTAACTGTATTGGAGACTCTGGAAAGAGGAGCATGATTCATGCCTCAAAACAGAGTGTTTTTCAGGGATGAGAATTCTCGTCTGAATTTCCCTACAGAAACGGAGTTAAACACCAGGATATGTGTCTTCCTACAAGCAGGAGATCAGTTGTGGTAAACCCAGTGAATTTTGGGCTCAAATGGTTTTTTCTCAGTTCACGAACACAACGTTATTCTCACTATTAACTAAAGAGCATTTATGTAAGAGGAGGTGTGGTCTGTATGAGTTTCATAAGCAGAGTTGAAATACATGTTGTCCCTATGAATAGGAAACACAGTTTTTTTTTTCAGGGCTTGCTCATGGTTCTTGCTGTATTTTAGTCTGTGGAACGATGAGCTTGCTTCTTGGGTTAAATCAGTGTGTCTTTCAGGAATGAGAACTCTGGTCTGAATTTACCTTCAGAAACGGAGTTAAACCCCAGGATCTGTGTCTTCCTACAAGCAAGAGTTCTTTTCTTTTAAACCCAGGGAATTTGGGGCTCAAATTATTTTTCGCAGTTCATGAGCCCAATGTGATTCTCACTATTAACTAAAGAGGATTCATGTAAGAGGAGCTGTGGTTTGAATCAGTTTCATAAGGAGAGATTAACTACATATGGTTTGTATGAGTAGGAAACACAGTTCTTTTTTTCTTGGAATGCTCATGTTTTTTACTGTATTGGAGACGCTGGATAGAAGAGGATGATTCTTACCTTAAAACAGAGTTATTTTCAGGGATGAGAACTCTGGACTGAATTTGCCTTCAGAAACGGCGTTAATCCCCAGGATCTGTGTCTTCCGACAAGCAAGAGTTCATTTCCGGTAAACCCAGTGAATTTTGGTCTGAAATGATTTTTCACAGTTCAGGAACCCAACGCGATTCACACTATTAACTAAAGAGAATTTATGTAAGAGTAGCTGTGGTTTTTATCAGTTTCATAAGCAGAGTTGTACTACATATGGTCCCCATGAGTAGGATACACAGTTCTTTTTTTCAGGGCATGCTCATGGTTCTTGCTGTATTTTAGTCTCTGGAATGAAGAGCTTGCTTCTTGCGTTAAATCAGAGTGTATTTTAGGGATGAGAACTCTGGTCTGAATTTGCCTTCAGAAACGGAGTTAAACCCCAGGATCAGTGTCTTCCTACAAGCAAGAGTTCATTTCTTGTAAACCCAGTGAATTTTGGGGTCAAATGATTTTTCGCAGTTCACGAACCTAACATGATTCTCACTATTAACTAAAGAGCATTTATGTAAGAGGAGCTATGGTTTGTATCAGTATCATAAGCAGAGTTGAACTACATATTTTCTGTATGAGTCGTAAACACAGTTCTTTTTTTCTGGGCATGCTCATGGTTCTTGCTGTATTTTAGACTCTGGAAAGAAGAGCTTGCTTCTTGTGTTAAAACATAGTGTGTTTCATGGATGAGAACACTGGTCTGAATTACCCTTCAGAAACGGAGTTAAACCCCAGGATCTGTGTCTTCCTACAAGCACGAGTTCATTTCTGGTAAACCCAGTGAATTTTCGGCTCAAATGATTTTACACAGTTCTAGAACAGAACACGATTGTCACTATTAAATAAGAGCATTTATGTAAGAGGTGCTGTGGTCCGTATCAGTTTCATAAGCAGAGTTGAACTACATATGGTCCCTATGTGTATGAAACAGAGTTCTTTTTTTCAGGCCATGCTTATGGTTCTTGCTGTATTTTAGACTCTGGAAAGAAGAGCTTGCTTCTTGCGTTAAAACAGAGTGTGTTTCAGGGATGAGAACTCTGGTCTGAATTTGCCTTCAGAAATGGAGTTAAACCCTAGGATCAGTGTCTTCCTACAACCAAGAGTTCATTTCTTGTAAAGCAAGTGAATTTTGGTCTCAAATGATTTTTAGCAGTTCACGAACCCAAACCGATTATCACTATTAACTAAAGAGCATTTATGTAAGAGGAGGTGTGGTCTGTATCAGTTACATAAGCAGAGTTGAACTACATATGGTCTGTATGAACAGGAAACACAGTTATTTTTTTCAAGCCATGCTCATGGTTCCTGCTGTATTTTAGACTGTGGAAAGAAGAGCTTGCATCTTTGTTACAACAGAGTGTGTGTCAGGGATGAGAACCCTGGTCGGAATTTCCCTTCAGAAATGTAGTTAAACACAAGGATCTGTGTCTTCCTACATGCAAGAGTTCATTTCTGCTAAACCCAGTGAATTTTGGTCTCAAATGATTTTTCGCAGTTCACGAACCCAACGCGATTATCACTATTAACTAAAGAGCATTTATGTAAGAGGTGCTGTGGTCTGTATCAGTTTCATAAGCAGAGTTGGACTACATATGGTCCGTATGAGTAGGAAACATAGTTCTTTTTTTCTTGGCATGTTCATGGATCTAACTGTATTGGAGACCCTGGAAAGAAGAGGATGATTCATGCCTTAAAACAGAGTGTTTTTCAGGGATGAGAATGCTGGTCAGAATTTCCCCTCAGAAACGAAGTTAATACCCAGGATCTGTGTCTTCCTACAACCAAAAGTTCAGATGTGGTAAACCCAGTGAATTTTGGGCTCAAATGGTTTTTTTGTAGTTCACGAACACAACGCTATTCTCAGTATTAACTAAAGAGCATTTATGTAAGAGGAGGTCTGGTCTGTTTGAGTTTCATAAGCAGAGTTGAACTACATAGGGTCCGTATGAATAGGAAACACAGTTCTTTTTTTCAGGGCATGTACATGGTTCTTGCTGTGTTTTAGTATCTGTAACGAAGAGCTTGCTTCTTGCATTAAATCAGAGTGTGTTTTAGGGATGAGAACTCTGGTCTGAATTTCCCTTCACAAATGGAGTTAAACCCCAGGATCTGTGTCTTCCTCCAAGCAAGAGTTCTTTTCTTGTAAACCCAGGGTATTTTGGGCTCAAATGATTTTTCGCAGTTCACGAACCAAAACGCCATTCTCACTATTACATAAAGAGGATTTAAGTAAGAGGAGCTGTGGTTTGTATCACTTTCCTAAGCAGAGTTGAACTACATATGGTCCGTATGAGTAGGAAACACAGTTCTTTTTTTTTTTTTTTTGGCATGCTCATGGTTCTTACTGTATAAGAGAAGCTGGAAAGAGAGGGTGATTCTTGCCTTAAAACAGATTGTTTTTCAGGGATGAGAAACTAAGTCTGAATTTCCCTTCAGAAACGGAGTTAAACCCCAGGATCTGTGTCTTCCTACAAGCAAGAGATCATTTCTGGCAAACTCAGCGAATTTTCGGCTCAAATGATTTTACACAGTTCTAGAACACAACACGATTATCACTATTAACTAAAGAGCATTTGTGTAAGAGGAGCTGTGGTCTGTATCAGTTTCATAAGCAGAGTTGAACTACATATGGCCCCTATGCGTATAAAACACAGTTCTTTTTTTCAGGCCATGCTCATGGTTCTTGCTGTATTTTAGACTCTGGAAAGAAGAGCTTGCTTCTTGCGTTAAAACAGAGTGTGTTTCAGGGATGAGAACTCTGGTCTGAAATTCCCTTCAGAAACGGAGTTAAACCCCATTATCTGTCTTCCTACAAGCAAGAGTTCATTTCTGGTAAACCTAGTGAATTTTGGGCTCAAATGATTTTTTGCAGTTCACGAACCCAAAGCGATTGTCACTATTAACTAAAGAGCATTTATGTAAGCGGAGCTGTGGTTTGTATCAGTTTCATAGGCAGAGTTCAACTACATTTGGTCCGCATGAGTAGGACACTCATTTCTTTTTTTCAGGGCATGCTCATGGTTCTTGCTGTATTTTAGACTGTGGAAAGAAGAGATTGCTTCTTCGTTAAAACAGAGTGTGTTTCAGGGATTAGAACTCTGGTCTGAATTTACCTTCAGAAACGGAGTTAAAAACCAGGATCTGTGTCTTCCTAATAGCAAGAGTTTATTTCTGGTTAACCCAGTGAATTTTGAGCTCAAATGATTTTTCGCAGTTCTAGAACCCAACGCGAATCTCACTATTAACGAAAGAGCATTTATTTAAGAGGAGCTGTAGTTTGTATCAGTTTCATAAGCAGAGTTGAACTACATACGCTCTGTATGAGTAGGAAACACAGTTCTTTTTTTCAGGGCATGCTTCTGGTTCTTGCTGTATTGGATATGCTGGAAAGAAGAGGTGGCTTCTTGCACTAAAACAGAGTGTGTTTCAGGGATGAGAACTCTGGTCTGCATTTCCCTTCAAAAACGGAGTTAAACCCTATGATATGTGTCTTCCTACAAGCAAGAGTTCATTTCTGGTAAACCCTGTATATTTTGGGCTCAAATGATTTTTCGCAGTTCACGAACCCAACGCTATTCTCACTGTTAACTAAAGAGCATTTATGTAAGAGGAGCTGTGGTTTGTATCAGATTCATAAGCAGAGTTGAACTACATATGATCTGTGGGAATAGGAAACACAGTTCTTTTTTTCAGGGCATGCTCATGGTTATTGCTGTATTTTAGACTCTGGAAAGAAGAGCTTGCTTCTTGCGTTAAAACAGAGTGTGTTTCAGGGATGAGTACTCTGGTGTGAATTTCTTTTCAGAAACGGAGTTAAACCCCAGGATTTTTGTTCCTACAAGCAAGAGTTCATTTCTGGTAAACCAAGTGAATTTTCGGCTCAAATGGTTTTACACAGATCTAGACCCCAACGTGAATATCACTATTAACTAAAGAGCATTTATGTAAGGGGAGCTATGGTCTGTATCAGTTTCATAAGCAGAGTTGGACTACATATGGTCCGTATAAGTAGGAAATACAGTTCTGTTTTTCTTGGCATGCTCATGGTTCTTACTGTGTTGGAGACACTGGAAAGAGGAGCATGATTCATGCCTCAAAACAGAGTGTTTTTCAGGGATGAGAATTCTGGTCTGCATTTCCCTACAGGAACGGAGTTAAACCGCAGGATCTGTGTCTTCCTACAAGCAAGAGTTCAGTTGTGGTAAACCCAGTGAATTTTGGGCTCAAATGATTTTTCCCAGGTCAGGAACCCAACGCGATTCTCACTATTAACTAAAGAGCATTTATGTAAGAGGAGCTGTGGTCTGTATCAGTTTCATAAGCAGAGTTGAACTACATATGGTCTGTATGAGTAGGAAACACAGTTCTTTTTTTCTTGGCATGCTCATGGTTCTTACTGTATTGCAGAAGCTGAAAGAAGAGGATGATTCTTGCCTTAAAACAGAGTTTTTTTCAGGGATGACAACCTAGGTCTGAATTTCCCTTCACAAATGGAGTTATACCCCAGGATTTGTGTCTTCCTACAAGCAAGAGTTCATTTCTGGTAAACCAAGTGAATTTTCGGCTGAAATGATTTTACACAGTTCTAGAACACAACACGATTATCACTATTAACTAAAGAGCATTTATGTAAGAGGAGCTGTGGTCTGTATCAGTTTCATAAGCAGAGTTGAACTACATATGGCCCTTATGCGTATGAAACACAGTTCTTTTTTTCAGGCCATGCTCATGGTTCTTGCTGTATTTTAGACTCTGGAAAGAAGAGCTTGCTTCTTGCATTAAAACAGAGTGTTTCAGGGATGAGAACTCTGGTCTGAATTTCCCTTCAGAAATGGAGTTAAACCCCATGATCTTTTACTTCCTACTAGCAAGAGTTCATTTCTGGTTAACCAAGTGAATTTTGGGCTCAAATGATTTTTCGCAGTTCACAAACCCAACACGATTCTCACTATTAACTAAAGAGCATTAATGTAAGAGGAGCTGTGGTTTGTATCAGTTTCATAAGCAGAGTTGAACTACAAATAGGTCCGTATGAGTAGGAAACACAGTTCTTTTTTTCTGGGCATGCTCATGTTTCTTACTATATTGGAGATGCTGAAAAGAACAGGATGATTCTTGCCTTAAAACAGTTTTTTCACGGATGAGAACTCTGGTCTGAATTTGCCTTCACAAACGGAGTTAAACCTATGATCTGTGCCTTCCTACCATCCAGAGTTCATTTCTGGTAAACCAAGTGAATTTTCTTTCAAATGACTTTACACAGTTCTAGAACCCAACTCGATTATCACTATTAACTAAAGAGCATTTATGTAAGAGGAGCTGCAGTCAGTATCATTTCCTAAGCAGAGTTAAACTACATATGGCCCCTATGCGTATGAAACACAGTTCTTTTTTTCATGTCATGCTCATGGTTCTTGCTGTATTTTAGACTCTGGAAAGAAGAGCTTGCGTCTTGCGTTCAAACAGAGTGTGTTTCAGGGATGAGAACTCTGGTCTGAATTGCCCTTCAGAAACGGAGTGAAACCCCATGATCTGTGTCTTCCTACAAGCAAGAGTTCATTTCTGGTAAACCTAGTAAATTTTGGGCTCAAATGATTTTTCACAGTTCACGAACCCAACACGATTCTCACTATTAACTAAAGAGCATTAATGTAAGAAGAGCTATGGTTTGTATCAGTTTCATAAGCAGAGTTGAACTACATATGGTCCGTATGAATAGGAAACACAGTTCTTTTTTTTCAGGCCATGCTCATGGTTCTTGCTGTATTTTAGACTCTGGAAAGAAGAGCTTGCTTCTTTGTTAAAACAGAGTGTGTTTCAGGGATGAGAACTCTGGTCTGAATTTCCCTGCAGAAAAGGAGTTAAACCCCAGGATCTGTGTCTTCCTACAAGCAAGAGTTCATTTCTGGTAAACCCAGTTAATTTTGGGCTCAAAAGTTTTTTCCCAATTAACAAACCCTACGCTGTTCTCACTATTAACTAAAGAGGATTTATGTAAGAGGAGCGGTGGTTTGTATCAGTTTCATAATCAGAGTTGAACTACATATGGTCCGTATGAGTAGGAAACACAGTTCTTTTCTTCAGGGCATGCTCATGGTTCTTGCTGTATTTTAGACTCTGGAAAGAAGAGCTTGCTTCTTGCGTTATAACAGAGTGTGTTTCAGGGATGAGAACTCTGGTCTGAATTTCCCTGCAGAAAAGGAGTTCAAACTCAGGATCTGTGTCTTCCTACAAGCAAGAGTTCATTTCTGGTAAACCCAGTGAATTTTGAGCTCAAATGATATTTCGCAGTACACCAACCCAACGCTATTCTCACTATAAAATAAAGAGCAATTATGTAAGAGGAGGTGTGGTCTGTATCAGTTTCTTAAGCAGAGTTTACTAAATATCGTCCATATGAATAGGAGACACAGTTCTTTTTTTCAGGCCATGCTCATGGTTCTTGCTGTATTTTAGACTCTTGAAAGAAGAGCTTGCTTCTTCGTTAAAACAGAGTGTTTTTCAGGGATGAGAACTCTGGTCTGAATTTCCCTTCAGAAACGGAGTTAATCCCTAGGATCTGTGTCTTCCTACAAGCAAGAGTTCAGTTCTGGTAAACCCAGTGAATTTTGGGTTCAAATGATTTTTCGCAGTTCATGAACCCTACGTTATTCTCACTATTAACTAAAGACGATTTATGTAAGAGGAGCTGTTGTTTGTATTAGTTTCATAAGCAGAGTTCAACTACATATTTTCTGTATGAGTCGGAAACACAGTTCTTTTTTTCTGGGCATGCTCATGTTTCTTACTATATTGGAGACGCTGGAAAGAAGAGGATGATTCTTGCCTTAAAACAGAGTGTTTTTTAGGGATGAGAACTCTGTTCTGAATTTGCCTTCAGAAACGGAGTTAAACCCCAGGATCAGTGTCTTCCTACAACCAAGAGTTCATTTCTGGTAAACCCAGTCCTTTTTGGCCCAAATGTTTTTTCACTGTTCACGAACTCAACATGATTCTCACTATTAACTAAAGAGGATTTATATAAGAGGAGCTGTGGTTTGTATCAGTTTCATAAGCAGAGTTGAACTACATATGATCCGTGGGAATAGGAAACACAGTTCTTTTTTTCAGGGCATGCTCATGGTTATTGCTGTATTTTAGGCTCTGGAAAGAAGTGCTTGCTTCTTGCGTTAAAACAGAGTGTGTTTCAGGGATGAGCACTCTGGTGTGAATTTCTTTTCAGAAACGGAGTTAAACCCCAGGATTTTTGTTCCTACAAGCAAGAGTTCATTTCTGGTAAACCAAGTGAATTTTCGGCTCAAATGATTTTACACAGTTCTAGACCCCAACGCGATTATCACTATTATCTAAAGAGTATTTATGTAAGGGGAGCTATGGTCTGTATCAGTTTCATAAGCAGAGTTGGACTACATATGGTCCGTATGAGTAGGAAATGCAGTTCTTTTTTTCTTGGCATGCTCATGGTTCTTACTGTGTTGGAGACACTGGAAAGAGGAGCATGATTCATGCCTCAAAACAGAGTGTTTTTCAGGGATGAGAATTCTGGTCTGCATTTCCCTACAGAAACGGAGTTAAACCGCAGGATCTGTGTCTTCCTACAAGCAAGAGTTCAGTTGTGGTAAACCCAGTGAATTTTGGGCTCAAATGATTTTTCCCAGGTCAGGAACCCAACGCGATTCTCACTATTAACTAAAGAGGATTTATATAAGAGGAGCTGTGGTTTGTATCAGTTTCATATGCAGAGTTGAACTACATATGGTCCGTCTGAGTAGGAAACACATTTCTTTTTTTCAGGGCATGCTCATTGTTCTTGCTGTATTTTAGAATATAGAAAGAAGAGCTTGCTTCTTGCACTAAAACAGAGTGTGTTTCAGGGATGAGGACTCTGGTCTGCATTTCCCTTCAGAAACGGTATTACACCCTATGATATGTGTCTTCCTACAAGCAAGAGTTCATTTCTGGTAAACCAAGTATATTTTGTGCTCAAATGATTTTTCGCAGTTCACGAACCCAACGCTATTCTCACTGTTAACTAAAGAGCATTTATGTAAGAGGAGCTGTGGTTTGTATCAGTTTCATAAGCAGAGTTGAACTACATATGATCCGTGGGAATAGGTAACACAGTTCTTTTTTTCAGGGCATGCTCATGGTTATTGCTGTATTTTAGGCTCTGGAAAGAAGAGCTTGCTTCTTGCGTTAAAACAGAGTGTGTTTCAGGGATGAGTACTCTGGTGTGAATTTCTTTTCAGAAACGGAGTTAAACCCCAGGATTTTTGTGCCTACAAGCAAGAGGTCATTTCTGGTAAACCAAGTGAATTTTCGGCTGAAATGATTTTACACAGTTCTAGAATACAACACGAGTATCACTATTAACTAGAGAGCATTTATGTAAGAGGAGCTGTGGTCTGTATCAGTTTCATAAGCAGAGTTGAACTACATATGGCCCCTATGTGTATGAAACACAGTTCTTTTTTTCAGGCCATGCTCATGGTTCTTGCTGTATTTTAGACTCTGGAAAGAAGAGCTTGCTTCTTGCGTTAAAATAGAGTGTGTATCAGGGATGAGAACTCTGGTCTCAATTTCCCTTCAGAAACGGAGTTAAACCCCATGATCTGTGTCTTCCTACAAGCAAGAGTTCATTTCTGGTAAACCTAGTGAATTTTGGGCTCAAATGATTTTTCGCAGTTCACGAACCCAACATGATTCTCACTAGTAACTAAAGAGCATTAATGTAAGAGGAGCTCTGGTTTGTATCAGTTTCATAAGCAGAGTTGAACTACATATGGTCTGTATGAATAGGAAACACAGTTCTTTTTTTTCAGGGCATGCTCATTGTTCTTGCTGTATTTTAGAATATAGAAAGAAGAGCTTGCTTCTTGCACTAAAACAGAGTGTGTTTCAGGGATGAGGACTCTGGTCTGCATTTCCCTTCAGAAACGGTATTACACCCTATGATATGTGTCTTCCTACAAGCAAGAGTTCATTTCTGGTAAACCAAGTATATTTTGTGCTCAAATGATTTTTCGCAGTTCACGAACCCAACGCTATTCTCACTGTTAACTAAAGAGCATTTATGTAAGAGGAGCTGTGGTTTGTATCAGTTTCATAAGCAGAGTTGAACTACATATGATCCGTGGGAATAGGTAACACAGTTCTTTTTTTCAGGGCATGCTCATTGTTATTGCTGTATTTTAGGCTCTGGAAAGAAGAGCTTGCTTCTTGCGTTAAAACAGAGTGTGTTTCAGGGATGAGTACTCTGGTGTGAATTTCTTTTCAGAAACGGAGTTAAACCCCAGGATTTTTGTGCCTACAAGCAAGAGGTCATTTCTGGTAAACCAAGTGAATTTTCGGCTGAAATGATTTTACACAGTTCTAGAATACAACACGAGTATCACTATTAACTAGAGAGCATTTATGTAAGAGGAGCTGTGGTCTGTATCAGTTTCATAAGCAGAGTTGAACTACATATGGCCCCTATGTGTATGAAACACAGTTCGTTTTTTCAGGCCATGCTCATGGTTCTTGCTGTATTTTAGACTCTGGAAAGAAGAGCTTGCTTCTTGCGTTAAAATAGAGTGTGTATCAGGGATGAGAACTCTGGTCTCAATTTCCCTTCAGAAACGGAGTTAAACCCCATGATCTGTGTCTTCCTACAAGCAAGAGTTCATTTCTGGTAAACCTAGTGAATTTTGGGCTCAAATGATTTTTTGCAGTTCACGAACCCAACATGATTCTCACTAGTAACTAAAGAGCATTAATGTAAGAGGAGCTGTGGTTTGTATCAGTTTCATAAGCAGAGTTGAACTACATATGGTCTGTATGAATAGGAAACACAGTTCTTTTTTTTCAGGCCATGCTCATGGTTCTTGCTGTATTTTAGGCTCTGGAAAGAAGAGCTTGCTTCTTTGGTAAAACAGAGTGTGTTTCAGGGATGAGAACTCTGGTCTGAGTTTCCCTGCAGAAAAGGAGTTAAACCCCAGGATCTGTGTCTTCCTACAAGCAAGAGTTCATTTCTGGTAAACCCAGTAAATTTTGGGCTCAAAAGATTTTTCGCAGTTAATGAACCCCACGCTGTTCTCACTATTAAGTAAAGAGGATTTATGTAAGAGGAGCTGTGGTTTGTATCAGTTTCCTAAACAGAGTTGAACTACATATGCTCCGTATGAGTAGGAAACACAGTTCTTTTTTTCAGGGCATGCTCACGGTTCTTTCTGTATGGAGACCCTGGAAAGAAGAGCTTGCTTCTTGCCTTAAAACAGAGTGTGTTTCAGGATTGAGAACTCTGGTCTGAATTTCCCTTCAGAAACGTGATTCAACCCCAGGATCTGTGTCTTTCTCCAAGCAAAAGTTCATTTCTAGTAAACCCAGTGAATATTGGGCTCAAATGATTTTTCGCAGTTGACGAACCGTACGCTAATCTCACTATGAACTAAAGAGCATTTATGTAAGAGGAGCTATGGTTTGTATCAGTTTCATAAGCATAGTTGAACTACATATTTTCTGTATGAGTCGGAAACACAGTTCTTTTTTTCTGAGCATGCTCATGGTTCTTGCTGTATTTTAGACTCTGGAAAGAAGAGCTTGCTTCTTGCGTTATAACAGAATGTGTTTCAGGGATGAGAACTCTGGTCTAAATTTCCCTGCAGAAAAGGAGTTCCACCTCAGTATCTGTGTCTTCCTACAAGCAAGAGTTCAGTTCTTGTAAACCCAGTGAGTTTTGGGCTCAAATGATATTTCACAGTTCACCAAACCAATGCTATTCTCACTATAAAATAAAGAGCAATCATGTAAGAGGAGGTGTGGTCTGTATCAGTTTCTTAAGCAGAGTTTACTAAATATCGTCCATATGAATAGGAAACTCAGTTCTTTTTTTCAGGCCATGCTCATGGTTCTTGCTGTATTTTAGACTCTTGAAAGAAGAGCTTGCTTCTTCGTTAAAACAGAGTGTTTTTCAGGGAAGAGAACTCTGGTCTGAATTTCCCTTAAGAAGCGGAGTTAAACCCCAGGATCAGTGTCTTTCTACAAGCAAGAGTTCATTTCGGGTAAACCCCGTGATTTTTGGGCTCAAATGATTTTTTAGCAGTTCACGAACCCAACATGATTCTCACTGTTAACTAAAGAGGAGTTATGTAAGAGGAGCTGTGGTGTGTATCAGTTTCATAAGCAGAGTCGAACTACATATGGTCTGTATGAGTCGGAAACAAAGTTCTTTTTTTCTGGGCATGCCCATGTTTCTTACTATTTTGGAGACGCTGGAAAGAAGAGCTTGCTTCTTTGGTTATAATAGAGTGTTTTTCAGGGATGAGAACTCTGGTCTGAATTTGCCTTCAGAAACGGAGTTAAACCCCAGGATCAGTGTCTTCCTACAAGCAAGAGTTCATTTCTGGTAAACCCAGTGAATATTGGGCTCAAATGATTTTTCGCAATTCACAAACCCAACACGATTCTCACTATTAACTAAAGAGCATTTATGTAAGAGGAGCTGTGGTTGGATCAGTTTCATAAGCAGAGTTGAACTACACATTTTCTGTATGAGTCGGAAACACAGTTGTTTTTTTCTGGGCATGCTCATGTTTCTTGCTGTATTTTAGACTCTGGAAAGAAGAGCTTGCTTTTTGTGTTAAAACAAAGTGTTTTTCAGGGATGAGAACTCTGGTCTGAATATCCCTTCAGAAACGGAGTTAAACCCCAGGATCAGTGTCTTTCTACAAGCAAGAGTTCATTTCTGGTAAACCCAGTGATTTTTGGGCTCAAATGATTTTTTAGCAGTTCACGAACCCAACATGACTCTCATTATTAAATAAAGAGGATTTATGTAAGCAGAGCTGTGGTTTGTATCAGTTTCATAAGCAGAGTCGAACTACATATGGTCTGTATGAGTCGGAAACACAGTTCTTTTTTTCTGGGCATGCCCATGTTTCTTACTATTTTGGAGACGCTGGAAAGAAGAGCTTGCTTCTTTCGTTATAATAGAGTGTTTTTCAGGGATGAGAACTCTGGTCTGAATTTGCCTTCAGAAACGGAGTTAAACCCCAGGATCAGTGTCTTCCTACAAGCAAGAGTTCATTTCTTGTAAACCCAGTGAATTTTGGGGTCAAATGAATTTTCGCAGTTCACGAACCTAACATGATTCTCACTATTAACTAGAGAGCATTTATGTAAGAGGAGCTATGGTTTGTATCAGTATCATAAGCAGAGTTGAACTACATATTTTCTGTATGAGTCGTAAACACAGTTCTTTTTTTCTGGGCATGCTCATGGTTCTTGCTGTATTTTAGACTCTGGAAAGAAGAGCTTGCTTCTTGTGTTAAAACATAGTGTGTTTCATGGATGAGAACACTGGTCTGAATTACCCTTCAGAAACGGAGTTAAACCCCAGGATCTGTGTCTTCCTACAAGGACGAGTTCATTTCTGGTAAACCCAGTGAATTTTCGGCTCAAATGATTTTACACAGTTCTAGAACAGAACACGATTGTCACTATTAAATAAGAGCATTTATGTAAGAGGTGCTGTGGTCCGTATCAGTTTCCTAAGCAGAGTTGAACTACATATGGTCCCTATGTGTATGAAACAGAGTTCTTTTTTTCAGGCCATGCTTATGGTTCTTGCTGTATTTTAGACTCTGGAAAGAAGAGCTTGCTTCTTGCGTTAAAACAGAGTGTGTTTCAGGGATGAGAACTCTGGTCTGAATTTGCCTTCAGAAATGGAGTTAAACCCTAGGATCAGTGTCTTCCTACAACCAAGAGTTCATTTCTGGTAAACCCAGTGAATTTTGGGCTCAAATGATTTTTCGCAGTTTGCGACCCAACATGATTCTCACTATTATCTAAAGAGCATTTATTTAAGAGGAGCTGTGGTTTGTATCAGTTTCATAAGCAGAGTTGAACAACATATGGTCCGTCTGAGTTGGAAACACAGTTCTTTTGTTCAGGGCATGCTCATGGTCCTTTCTGTATTTTAGACTCTAGAAAGAGGAGCTTGCTTCTTGCGTTAAAACAGAGTGTTTTTCAGGGATGAGAACTGTGGTCTGAATTTCCCTTCAGAAATGGAGTTAAACCCCAGGATCTGTGTCTTCCTGCAAGCAAGAGTTCAGTTCTGGTAAACCCAGTGAATTTTGGGCTCAAATGATTTTTTGCAGTTCACGAACCCAACACGATTCTCACTATTAACTAAAGAGCATTTATGTAAGAGGAGCCGTGGTTGGATCAGTTTCATGAGCAGAGTTGAACTACATATGGTCTGTATGAGTCGGAAACACAGTTCTTTTTTTCTGGGCATGCTCATGGTTCTTGGTGTATTTTAGACACTGGAAAGAAGAGCTTGCTTCTAGCGTTATAACAGAGAGTTTTTCAGGGATGAGAACTCTGGTCTGATTTCCCTTCAGAAATGTCGTTAATCCCCAGGATCTGTGTCTTTCTACAAGCAAGAGTTCAGTTCTGATAAACCCAGTGAATTTTAGGGTCAAAAGATTTTTCACAATTCACGAACCCTAAGCAATTCTCACTATTAACTAAAGAGGATTTATGTAAGAGGAGCTGTGGTTTGTATCAGTTTCATAAGTAGAGTTGAACTACATATGGTCTGTATGAGTCGGAAACACAGTTCTTTTTTTCTGGGCATGCTCATGTTTCTTACTATATTCGAGACACTGGAAAGAAGAGGATTATTCTTGCCTTAAAACAGAGTGTTTTTCAGGGATGAGAACTCTGGTCTGAATTTCCCTTCAGAAACGGAGTTAAACCCCAGGATTAGTGTCTTCCAACAAGCAAGTGTTCATTTCTTGTAAACCCAGTGAATTTCAGGCTCAAATGATTTTTCGGAGTTCACGACCCTATCATGATTCTCACTAATAACTAAAGAGCATTTATGTAAGAGGAGCTATGGTTTGTATCAGTTTCATAAGAAGAGTTGAACTACATATTTTCTGTATGAGTCGGTAACACAGTTCTTTTTTTCTGGGCATGCCCATACTTCATACTATTTTGGAGATGCTGGAATGAAGAGGATGATTCTTGCATTAAAACAGAGTGTTATTTAGGGATGATATCTATGGTCTGAATTTGTCTTCAGAAACGGAGTTAAATCCCAGGATCAGTGTCTTCTTACAAGCAAGCGTTCATTTCTGGTAAACCCAGTCATTTTTGGGCTCAAATATTTTTTCGCAGTTCACGAATCCCCCGCTATTCTCACTATTAACTAAAGAGGATTTATGTAAGAGGAGCTGTGGTTTGTAACAGTATCATAAGCAGAGTCGAACTACATATAGTCTGTATGATTCAGAAACACAGTTCTTTTTTTCTGGGCATGCCCATGTTTCTTACTATTTTGGAGACGCTGCAAAGAAGAGCTTGCTTCTTTCGTTATAATAGAGTGTTTTTCAGGGATGAGAACTCTGGTCTGAATTTGCCTTCAGAAACGGAGTTAAACGCCAGGATCAGTGTCTTCCTACAAGCAGGAGTTCATTTCTGGTAAACCCAGTGAATTTTCGGCTCAAATGATTTTACACAGTTCTAGAAGAGAACACGATTGTCACTATTAACTAAAGAGCATTTATGTAAGAGGAGCTGTGGTTTGTATCCGTTTCATTAGCAGAGTTGAACTACATACGGTCCGTCTGAGTAGGAAACACAGTTCTTTTTTTCAGGGCATGCTCATTGTTCTTGCTGTATTTTAGAATCTAGAAAGAAGAGCTTGCTTCTTGCGTCAAAACAGAGTGGGTTTCAGGGATGAGAACTCTGGTCTGAATTTCCCTTAAGAAGCGGAGTTATACCCCAGGATCTGTGTCTTCCTACAACCAAGATTTCATTTCTGGTAAACCCAGTGATTTTTTGGCCCAAATGATTTTTCACAGTTCACGAACCCAACATGATTCTCACTATTAACTTAAGAGCATTTATGTAAGAGGAGCTGTGGTTTGTATCAGTTTCATAAGCAGAGTTGAACTACATATGGTCTGTATAAGTCGGAAAAACAGTTCTTTTTTTCTGGGCATGCTCATGGTTCTTGCTGTATTTTAGACACTGGAAAAAAGAGCTTCCTACTTGCATTATAACAGAGTGTTTTTCAGGGATGAGAACTCTGGTCTGAAATTGCCTTCTGAAACGGAGTTAAACCCCAGGATCAGTGTCTTCTTACAAGCAAGAGTTCATTTCTGGTAAACCCAGTGACTTTTGGGCTCAAATGATTTTTTCGCAGTTCACGAATCCAACATGATTCTCAGCATTAACTAAAGAGGATTTATGTAAGAGGAGCTGTGGTTTGTATCAGTTCCATAAGCAGAGTTGAACTACATATGGTCTGTATGAGTCGGAAACACAGTTCTTTTTCTCTGGGCATGCCCATGTTTCTTACTATTTTGGAGACGCTGGAAAGAAGATCTTGCTTCTTGCGTTATAACAGAGTGTTTTTCAGGGATGAGAATTCTGGTCTGAATTTGCCTTCAGAAACGTTGTTAAACCCCAGGATCAGTGTCTTCCTACAATCAAGAGTTCATTTCTGGTAAACCCAGGGAATATTGGGCTCAAATGAGTTTTCGCAGGTCACGAACCCAACACGATTCTCACTATTAACTAAAGAGCATTTATGTAAGAGGAGCCGTGTTTGGATCAGTTTCATAAGCAGAGTTGAACTACATATGGTCCGTCTGAGTAGGAAACACAGTTCTTTTTTTCTGGCTATGCTCATGGTTCTTGCTGTATTTTAGACAATGGAAAGAAGAGCTTGCTTCTTTCGTTATAATAGAGTGTTTTTCAGGGATGAGAACTCTGGTCTGAATTTGCCTTCAGAAACGGCGTTAATCCCCAGGATTTGTGTCTTCCTACAAGCAAGAGTTCAGTTCTGGTAAACCCAGTGAATTTTGGGCTCGAAAGATTTTTCGCAGTTCACGAACCCCATGCTATACTCACTATTAACTAAAGAGGATTTATGTAAGAGGAGCTGTGGTTTGTAACGGTTTCATAAGCAGCGTTGAACTACATATGGTGTGTATGAGTGGGAAACACAGTTCTTTTTTTCTGGGCATGCTCATGTTTATTACTATATTGGAGACACTGGAAAGAACAGGATAATTCTTGCCTTAAAACAGAGGGTTTTTCAGGGATGAAAACTCTGGTCTGAATTTGTCTTCAGAAACGGAGTTAAATCCCAGGATCAGTGTCTTCCTATAAGCAAGAGTTCATTTCTGGTAAACCCAGTGAATATTGGGCTCAAATGATTTTTCACAGTTCACAAACCCAACACGATTCTCACTATTAACTAAAGAGCATTTATGTAAGAGGAGCCATGGTTGGATCAGTTTCATAAGCAGAGTTGAACTACATATGGTCTGTATGAGTCGGAAACACAGTTCTTTATTTCTGGGCATGGTCGTGGTTCTTGCTGTATTTTAGACACTGGAAAAAAGAGCTTGCTACTTGCATTATAACAGAGTGTTTCTCAGGGATGAGAACTCTGGTCTGAATTTCCCTTCAGAAATGGAGTTAAACCCCAGGATCAGTGTCTTCCTACAAGCAAGTGTTCATTTCTTGTAAACCCAGTGAATTTTGGGCTCAAATGATTTTTCGCAGTTCACGAACCTAACATGATTCTCTCTATTAACAAAGAGCATTTATGTAAGAGGAGCTGTGGTTTGTATCAGTTTCATAAGCAGAGTCGAACTACATATGGTCTGTATGAGTCGGAAACCCAGTTCTTTTTTTCTGGGCATGCCCATGTTTCTTACTATTTTGGAGACGCTGGAAAGAAGAGCTTGCTTCTTTCGTTATAACAGAGTGTTTTTCAGGGATGAGAACTCTGGTCTGAATTTCCCTTCAGAAATGGCGTTAATCCCCAAGATCTGTGTCTTCCTACAAGCAAGTGTTCAGTTCTGATAATCCCAGTGAATTTTAGGCTCAAAAGATTTTTCGCAGTTCACGAACTCTACGCTATTCTCACTATTAACTAAAGAGGATTTATGTAAGAGGAGTTGTGGTTTGTAACAGTTTCATAAGCAGAGTTGAACTACATATTGTCTGTATGAGTAGGAAACACAGTTCTTTTTTTCTGGGCATGCTCATGTTTCCTACTATATTGGAGACGCTGGAAAGAACCGGATGATTCTTGCCTTAAAACAGAGTGTTTTTCAGGTATGAAAACTCTGGTCTGAATTTGTCTTCAGAAACGGAGTTAAACCCTAGGATCAGTTTCTTCCTACAAGCAAGCGTTCATTTCTGGTAAACCCAGTCAGTTTTGGGCTCAAATGATTTTTCGCAGTTCACGAAACCAAAATGATTCTCACTATTAACTAAAGAGCATTAATGTAAGAGGAGCTGTGGTTTGTCAGTTTCATAAGTAGAGTTGAACTACATATGGTCTGTATGAGTCGGAAACCCAGTTCTTTTTTTCTGGGTATGTTCATGTTTCTTACTATATTGGAGACGCTGGAAAGAAGAGCTTGCTTCTTTCGTTATAATAGAGTGTTTTTCAGGGATGAGAACTCTGGTCTGAATTTGTCTTTAGAAACGCAGTTAAACCCTAGGATCTGTGTCTTCCTACAACCATGAGTTCATTTGTGGTAAACCCAGTGAATATTGGGCTGAAATTATTTTTCCCAGTTCACAAACCCAACACGATTCTCACTATTAACTAAAGATAATTCATGTAAGAGGAGCTATGGTTTGTATCAGTTTCATAAGCAGAGTTGAACTACATATTTTATGTATGAGTCGGAAACACAGTTATTTTTTTCTGGGCATGCGCATGGTTCTTGGTGTATTTTAGACTCTGGAAAGAAGAGCTAGCTTTTTGTGTTAAAACAAAGTGTTTTTCAGGGATGAGAACTCTGGTCTGAATTTCCTTCAGAAACGGAATTAAACCACAGGATCTGTGTCTTCCTACAAGCAAGAGTTCATTTCTGGTAAACCATGTGAATTTTTGGCTCAAATGATTTTACACAGTTCTAGAAAACAACACGATTATCACTATTAACTAAAGAGCATTTATGTAAGAGGAGCTGTGGTCTGTATCAGTTTCATAACCAGATTTGAACGACATATGGTCCCTATGTGTATGAAACACTTTTTTTTTTTCAACCATGCTTATGGTTCTTGCTGTATTTTAGTCTCTGGAAAGAAGAGCTAGCTTCTTTGTTAAAACAGAGTGTGTTTCAGGGATGAGAACTCTGGTCTGAATTTACCTTCAGAAACGGAGTTAATCCCCAGGATCAGTGTCTTCCTACAACCAAGAGTTCATTTCTCGTAAACCCAGTGATTTTTGGGATCAAATGATTTTTCGCAGTTCACGAACCGAACGCTATTCTCACTATTAACTAAAGAGGATTTTTTTAAGAGGAGCTGTTGTTTGTATCAGTTCCATAAGCAGAGTTGAACTACATATTTTTTGTATGAGTCGGAAACGCAGTTCTTTCTTTCTGGGCATGCTCATGTTTCTTACTATACTGGAGACGCTGGAAAGAAGAGGATGATTTTTGCCTTAAAACAGAGTGTTTTTCAGGGATGAGATCTCTGGTCTGAATTTGTCTTCAGAAACGGAGTTAAACCCCAGGATCAGTGTTTTCCTACAAGCAAGACTTCATTTCTGGCATACCCAGTGATTTTTGGGCTCTAATGATTTTTCGCAGTTCACGAAACCAACATGATTCTCACTATTATCTAAAGAGGATTTATGTAAGAGGAGCTATGGTTTGTATCAGTTTCATAAGCAGAGTTGAACTACATATTTTCTGTATGAGTTGGAAACACAGTTCTTTTTTTCTGGGCATGCTCATGGTTCTTGCTGTATTTTAGACTCTGGAAAGAAGAGCTTGCGTCTTGCGTTAAAACAGAGTGTGTTTTAGGGATGAGAACTCTGGTCTTAATTTCCCTTCAGAAACGGTGTTAATCCCCAGGATCTGTGTCTTCCTACAAGCAAGAGTTCAGTTCTGATAAACCCAGTCAATTTTGGGCTCAAATTTTTTTCGCAGTTCAGGAACCCAGCGCTATTCTTCCTATTAACTGAAGATCATTTATGTAAGAGGAGGTGTAGTTAGTATTAGTTTCATAAGCAGAGTTGAACTACATATGGTCTGTCTGAGTTGGAAACACAGTTCTTTTTTTCAGGGCATGGTCATTGTACTTGCTTTATTTTAGACTCTGGAAAGAAGAGCTTGGGTCTTGCGTTAAAACAGAGTGTGTTTCAGGGAAGAGAACTCTGGTCTGAATTTCCCTTCAGAAACGGAGTTAAATCCCAGGATCTGTGTCTTCCTACAAGCAAGAGTTCATTTCTGGTTAACTCAGTGAATTTTGGGCTCAAACGATTTTTCGCAGTTCAAGAACACAAAACGATTCTCACTATTAAGTAAAAAGCATTTATGTAAGAGGAGCTGTGGTTTGTATCAGTTTCAGAAGCAGAGTTGAACTACATATGGTCCGTATGAGTAGGAAACACAGTTCTTTTTTTCTGGGCTTGATCATGTTTCTGAGTATACTGGAGACGGTGGAAAGAAGAGGATGATTCTTGCCTTAAAACAGAGTGTTATTCAGGGATGAGATACCTGGTCTGAATTTGTCTTCAAACGGAGTTAAACCCCAGGATCAGTGTCTTCCAACAAGCAAGAATTTATTTCTGGTAAACCCAGTGAATATTGGGCTCAAATGATTTTTCGCAGTTCACAAACCCAACACGATTCTCACTATTAACTAAAGAGCATTTATGTAAGAGGAGCCGTGGTTGGATCAGTTTCATAAGCAGAGTTGAACTACATATGGTTATCAGTCGGAAACACAGTTCTTTTTTTCTGGGCATGCTCATGTTTCTTGCTGTATTTTTGACTCTACAAATTAGAGCTTCCTTCTTGCCTCACAACAGAGTGTTTTTCTGGGATGAGAACTCTGGTCTGAATTTCCATACAGAAACAGAGTTAAATCCCAGGATCTGTGTCTTAATATGAGCAAGAGTTCATTTCTGGTTAACCCAGTGAATTTTGGGCTGAAATGATTTTTCCAAGTTCACAAACCCAACGCGAATCTCACTATTAACTAAAGAGCATTTATGTAAGCGGAGCTGTGGTTTGTATCAGTTTCATAAGCAGAGTTGAACAACATATGGTCCGTATGAGTAGGAAACACAGTTCTTTTTTTCAGGGCATGCTCATGGTTCTTGCTGTATTTTAGACTCTAGAAAGAAGAGCTTGCTTCTTGCGTTAAAACAGAGTGTGTTTCAGGGATGAGAACTCTGGTCTTAATTTGCCTTCAGAAATGGAGTTACACCCCATAGTCTGTGTCTGCCTACAAGAAGGAATACATTTCTGGTAAACGTAGTGAATTTTCGGCTCAAATGATTTTTCACAGTTCACCAACCCAAACCGATTCTCACTATTAACTAAAGAGCATTAATGTAAGAGGAGGTGTGGTTTGTATCAGTTTCATAAGCAGAGTTGAACTACATATGGTCTGTATCTGTAGTAAACACAGTTCTTTTTTTCTGGGCTTGATCATGTTTCTTACTATACTGGAGACACTGGAAAGAAGAGGATGATTCTTGCCTTCAAACAGAGTGTTATTCAGGGATGAGATCTCTGGTCTGAATTTGTCTTCAGAAACAGAGTTAAACCCCAGGATCAATGTCATCCTACAAGCAAGAATTCATTTCTGGTAAACCCAGTGATTTTTGGGCTCCAATGATTTTTTGGCAGTTCACGAACCCAACATGATTCTCACTATTAACTAAAGAGGATTTATGTAAGAGGAGCTGTGGTTTGTATCATTTTCATAAGCAGAGTTGAACTACATATGGTCTGTATGAGTCTAAACACAGTTCTTTTTTTATGGGCATGCCCATGTTTCTTACTATTTTGGAGACGCTGGAAAGAAGAGCTTGCTTCTTAGGTTATAACAGAGTGTTTTTGAGGGATGAGAAGTCTGGTCTGAATTTGCCTTCAGGATCGGAGTTAAACCCCATGATCTGTGTCTTCCTACAAGCAAGAGTTCATTTCTGGTAAACCCAGTAACTATTGGGCTCAAATGGTTTTTCGCAGTTCACGAACCCAACACGATTCTCACCATTAACTAAAGAGCATTTATGTAAGAGGAGACGTGGTTGGATCTGTTTCATAAGCAGAGTAGATCTACATCTAGTTATGAGTCGGAAACACAGTTCTTTTTTTCTGGGCATGCTCATGGTTCTTGCTGTATTTTAGACTCTGGAAAGAAGAGCTTGCTTCTTGTGTTAAAACAGAGTGTGTTTCAGGGATGAGAACTCTGGTCTGAATTTCCCTTCAGAAACGGAGTTAAACCCCAGGATCTGTGTCTTCTACAAGGAAGAGTTCAGTTCTGGTAAACCCAGTGAATTTTTGGCTCAAATCATTTTTCGCAGTTCAGGAACCCAATGCTATTCTTACTATTAACTGAAGATCATTTATGTAAGAGGAGCTGTAGTTAGTATTAGTTTCATAAGCAGAGTTGAACTACATATGATCCATATGAGTAGGAAACACAGTTCTTTTTTTCAGGGCATTCTCATTTTTCTTGCGGTATTTTACACTCTAGAAAGAAGAGCTTGCTTCTTGCGTTAAAACAGAGTGTGTTTCAGGGATGAGAACTCTGGTCTGAATTCCCTTCAGAATCGGAGTTAAACCCCATGATCTGTGTCTACCTACAAGAAAGAGTTCATTTCTGGTAAACATAGTGAATTTTCGGCTAAAATGATTTTTCGCAGTTCACCAACCCAAACCGATTCTCAGTATTAACTAAAGAGCATTAATGTAAGAGGAGCTGTGGTTTGTATCAATTTCATAAGCAGAGTTGAACTACATATGGTCTGTATCAGTAGGAAACACAGTTCTTTTTTTCTGGGCTTGATCATGTTTCTTACTATACTGGAGACGCTAGAAAGAACAGGATGATTCTTGCCTTAAAACAGATTGTTATTCAGGGATGAGATCTCTGGTCTGAATTTGTCTTCAGAAACGGAGTGAAACCCCAGGATCAATGTCTTCCTACAAACAAAGGTTCAGTTCTGGTAAACCCTGTGAATTTTTGGCTCAAATGATTTTTCGAAGTTCAGGAACCCAACGCTATTCTTACTATTAACTGAAGATCATTTAAGTAAGAGGAGCTGTAGTTAGTATTAGTTTCATAAGCAGAGGTGAACTACATATGGTCTGTATGAGTCGGAAACACAGTTCTTTTTTTCTGGGCATGCTCATGTTTCTTACTATTTTGGAGACGCTGGAAAGAAGAGCTTGCTTCTTTCGTTATAACAGAGTGTTTTTCAGGGATGAGAACGCTGGTCTGAATTTGCCTTCAGAAACGGAATTAAACCCAGTATCAGTGTCTTCCTACCAGCAAGAGTTCATTTCCTGTAAACCCAGTGAATATTGGGCTCAAATGATTTTTTGCAGTTCAAAAACCCCACACGATTCTGACTATTAACTAACAGCATTTATGTAAGAGGAGCCGTGGTTGGATCAGTTACATAAAAAGAGTTGAACTACATATGGTCTGTATGCATCGGAAACACAGTTCTTTTTCCCTGGGCATGCTCATGGTTCTTGCTTTATTTTAAAGTCTCGAAAGAAGAGCTTGCTTCTTCCGTTAAAAAAGAGTGTGATTTAGGGATGAGAGCTCTGGTCTGAATTTCCCTTCAGAATTGGAGTTAAACCCCATGATCTGTGTCTTCTTACAAGCAAGAGTTCATTTCTGGTAAACCTAGTGAATTTTCGGCTCAAAAGATTTTTTGAATTCACCAACCCAAACCGATTCTCACTATTAACTAAAGAGCATTAATGTAAGAGGAGCTGTGGTTTGTATCAGTTTCATAAGCAGAGTTGAACTACATATGGTCTGTATGTGTCGGAAACACAGTTCTGTCTTTCTGGACATCCTCATGGTTCTTGCTGTATTTGAGACACTGGAAAGACAAGCTTGCTTCTTGCCTTATAACAGAGTGTTTTTCAGGGATGAGAACTCTGGTCTGAATTTCCCTTCAGAAACGGCGTTAATCCGCTGGATCTGTGTCTTCCTACAAGCAAGAGTTCATTTCTGGTAAGCCCAGTGAATATTGGGCTCAAATGATTTTTCGCAGTTCACAAACCCAACACGATTCTCACTATTAACCTAAGAGCATTTATGTAAGAGGAGCCGTGTTTGTATCAGTTTCATAAGCAGAGTTGAACTACATATGGTTATGAGTCAGAAACACAGTTCTTTTTTTCTGGGCATGTTCATAGTTCTTGCTGTATTTTTGACTCTACAAATTAGAGCTTGCTTTTTGCCTTACAACAGAGTGTTTTTCAGGGATGAGAACTCTGGTCTGAATTTCCATTCAGAAACAGACTTAAACCCCAGGATCTGTGTCTTCCTACAAGCAAGAGGTCATTTCTGGTAAACCCAGTGATTTTTCGGCTCAAATGATTTTTCGCAGTTCACGAACCCAACGCGATTCTCACTATTAACTAAAGAGCATTTATGTAAGAGGAGCCGTGGTTGGATCAGTTTCATAAGCAGAGTTGAACTACATATGGTTATGAGTCGGAAACACAGTTCTTTTTTTCTGGGCATGCTCATGGTTCTTGGGGTATTTTAGACACTGGAAAGAAGAGCTTGCTTCTTGCCTTATAACAGAGTGTTTTTCAGGGATGAGAACTCTGGTCTGAATTTCCCGTCAGAAACGGGGTTAATCCCCAGGATCTGAGTCTTCCTAAAAGCAAGAGTTCATTTCTGGTTAACCCCGTGAATTTTGGGCTCAAATGATTTTTCGCAGTTTAAGAACCCAATGCGATTCTCACTATTATCTAAAGAGCATTTATGTAAGGAGAGCTGTGGTATGTATCAGTTCCATAAGCAGAGTTGAACTACATATGGTCCGTCTGAGTAGGAAACACACTTCTTTCTTTCAGGGCATGCTCATGGTTCTTGCTGTATTTTAGACTCTAGAAAGAAGAGCTTGCTTCTTGTGTTAAAACAGAGTGTTTTTCAGCGATGAGAACTCTGGTCTGAATTTCCCTTCAGAATCGGAGTTAAACCCCATGATCTGTGTCTTTTTACAAGCAAGAGTTCATTTCTGGTAAACCTAGTGAATTTTTGACTCAAATGATTTTTCGCAGTTCACCAACACAAACCGATTCTCACTATTAACCAAAGAGCACTAATATAAGAGGAGCTGTGGTTTGTATCAGTTTCATAAGCAGTGTGAACTACATATGGTCTGTATCAGTAGGAAACATAGTTCTTTTTTTCAGGGCTTGATCATGTTTCTTAGTATACTGGAGACGCTGGAAAAAAGAGGATGATTCTTGCATTAAAACAGAGTGTTTTTCAGGGATGAAAACGCTGGTCTGAATTTGTCTTCAGAAACGGATTTAATCCCAGTATCATTGTCTTCCTACAACCAAGAGTTCATTTCTGGTAAACCAAGTGTTTTTTTGGCCCAAATGTTTTTTCACTGTTCACGAACCCAACATGATTCTCACTATTAACTAAAGAGCATTTATATAAGAGGAGCTGTGGTTTGTATCAGTTTCCTAAGCAGAGTTGAACTACATATGGTCTGTATAAGTCGGAAACACAGTTCTTTTTTTCTGCGCATGCTCATGGTTCTTGCTGTATTTTAGACACTGGAAAAAAGAGCTTGCTACTTGCATTATAACAGAGTGTTTTTCAGGGATGAGAACTCTGGTCTGAATTTCCCTTCAGAAACGGTGTTAATCCGCAGGATCTGTGTCTTCCTACAAGCAAGAGTTCATTTCTGGTAAGCCCAGTGAATATTGGGCTCAAATGAATTTTCGCAGTTCACAAACCCAACACGATTCTCACTATTAACCTAAGAGCATTTATGTAAGAGGAGCTGTGGTTGGATCAGTTTCATAAGCAGAGTTGAACTACATATGGTTATGAGTCGGAAACAGTTCTTTTTTTCTGGGCATCCTCATGGTTCTTGCTGTATTTGAGACACTGGAAAGACAAGCTTGCTTCTTGCCTTATAACAGAGTGTGTTTCAGGGATGAGAACTCTGGTCTGAATTTCCCTTCAGAAACGGCGTTAATCCCCAGGATCTGTGTCTTACTACAAGCAAGAGTTCATTTCTGGTAAGTCCAGTGAATATTGGGCTCAAATGATTTTTCAGAGTTCACAAACCCAACACGATTCTCACTATTAACCTAAGAGCATTTATGTAAGAGGAGCTGTGGTTGGATCAGTTTCATAAGCAGAGTTGAACTACATATGGTTATGAGTCAGAAACACAGTTCTTTTTTTCTGGGCATGTTCATAGTTCTTGCTGTATTTTTGACTCTACAAATTAGAGCTTGCTTTTTGCCTTACAACAGAGTGTTTTTCAGGGATGAGAACTCTGGTCTGAATTTCCATTCAGAAACAGACTTAAACCCCAGGATCTGTGTCTTCCTACAAGCAAGAGGTCATTTCTGGTCAACCCAGTGATTTGTCGGCTCAAATGATTTTTCGCAGTTCACGAACCCAACGCGATTCTCACTATTAACTAAAGAGCATTTATGTAAGAGGAGCCGTGGTTGGATCAGTTTCATAAGCAGAGTTGAACTACATATGGTTATGAGTTGGAAACACAGTTCTTTTTTTCTGGGCATGCTCATGGTTCTTGGTGTATTTTAGACACTGGAAAGAAGAGCTTGCTTCTTGCCTTATAACAGAGTGTTTTTCAGGGATGAGAACTCTGGTCTGAATTTCCCTTCAGAATCGGAGTTAAACCCCATGATCTGTGTCTTCTTACAAGCAAGAGTTCATTTCTGGTAAACCTAGTGAATTTTCGGCTCAAATGATATTTTGCAGTTCACCAACCCAAACCGATTCTCACTATTAACTAAAGAGCATTAATGTAAGAGGAGCTGTGGTTTGTATCAGTTTAATAAGCAGAGTTGAACTACATAGGGTCTGTATCAGTAGGAAACACAGTTCCTTTTTTCTGGGCTTGATCATGATTCTTACTATACTGGAGATGCTGGAAAGAAGAGGATGATTCATGCCTTAAAACAGAGTGTTATTCAGGGATGAGATCTCTGGTCTGAATTTGTCTTCAGAAACAGAGTTAAATCCCGGGATCAATGTCATCCTACAAGCAAGAGTTCATTTCTGGTAAACCCATGATTTTTGGGCTCAAATGATTTTTTGCAGTTCATGAACCCAACATGATTCTCACTATTAACTAAAGAGGATTTATGTAAGAGGAGCTGTGGTTCGTATCAGTTTCATAAGCAGAGTTGAACTACATATGGTCTGTATGAGCCGGAAACACAGTTTTTTTTGGGGGGCCTGCCCATGTTTCTTACTATTTTGGAGACGCTGGAAAGAAGAGCTTGCTTCTTTCGTTATAACCGAGTGTGTTTCAGGGATGAGAACTCTGGTCTGAATTTCCCTTCAGAATCGGAGTTAAACCCCAGGATCTGTGTCTTCCTACAGGCAAGAGTTCATTTCTGGTAAACCCAGTGAATATTGGGCTCAAATGATTTTTCGCAGTTCACAAACCCAACACGATTCTCACTATTAACTAAAGAGCCTTTATGTAAGAGGAGCCGTGGTTGGATCAGTTTCATAAGCAGAGTTGAACTACATATGGTCTGTATGAGTCGGAAACACAGTTCTTTTTTTCTGGGCATGCTCATGTTTCTTACTATTTTTGAGACGGTGGAAAGAAGAGCTTACTTCTTTCGTTATAACAGAGTGTTTTTCAGGGATGAGAACTCTGGCCTGAATTTGCCTTCAGAAACAGAATTAAACCCAGTATCAGTGTCTTCCTACCAGCAAGAGTTCATTTCTGGTAAACCTAGTGAATTTTTGACTCAAATGATTTTTCGCAGTTCACCAACACAAACCGATTCTCACTATTAACCAAAGAGCACTAATATAAGAGGAGCTGTGGTTTGTATCAGTTTCATAAGCAGTGTGAACTACATATGGTCTGTATCAGTAGGAAACACAGTTCTTTTTTTCAGGGCTTGATCATGTTTCTTAGTATACTGGAGACGCTGGAAAAAAGAGGATGATTCTTGCATTAAAACAGAGTGTTTTTCAGGGATGAAAACGCTGGTCTGAATTTGTCTTCAGAAACGGATTTAATCCCAGTATCATTGTCTTCCTACAACCAAGAGTTCATTTCTGGTAAACCAAGTGTTTTTTTGGCCCAAATGTTTTTTCACTGTTCACGAACCCAACATGATTCTCACTATTAACTAAAGAGCATTTATATAAGAGGAGCTGTGGTTTGTATCAGTTTCATAAGCAGAGTTGAACTACATATGGTCTGTATAAGTCGGAAACACAGTTCTTTTTTTCTGCGCATGCTCATGGTTCTTGCTGTATTTTAGACACTGGAAAAAAGAGCTTGCTACTTGCATTATAACAGAGTGTTTTTCAGGGATGAGAACTCTGGTCTGAATTTCCATTCAGAAACGGTGTTAATCCGCAGGATCTGTGTATTCCTACAAGCAAGAGTTCATTTCTGGTAAGCCCAGTGATTATTGGGCTCAAATGAATTTTCGCAGTTCACAAACCCAACACGATTCTCACTATTAACCTAAGAGCATTTATGTAAGAGGAGCCGTGGTTGGATCAGTTTCATAAGCAGAGTTGAACTACACATGGTTATGAGTCAGAAACAGTTCTTTTTTTCTGGGCATCCTCATGGTTCTTGCTGTATTTGAGACACTGGAAAGACAAGCTTGCTTCTTGCCTTATAACAGAGTGTTTTTCAGGGATGAGAACTCTGGTCTGAATTTCCCTTCAGAAACGGCGTTAATCCCCAGGATCTGTGTCTTACTACAAGCAAGAGTTCATTTCTGGTAAGTCCAGTGAATATTGGGCTCAAATGATTTTTCGGAGTTCACAAACCCAACATGATTCTCACTATTAACCTAAGAGCATTTATGTAAGAGGAGCTGTGGTTGGATCAGTTTCATAAGCAGAGTTGAACTACATATGGTTATGAGTCAGAAACACAGTTCTTTTTTTCTGGGCATGTTCATAGTTCTTGCTGTATTTTTGACTCTACAAATTAGAGCTTGCTTTTTGCCTTACAACAGAGTGTTTTTCAGGGATGAGAACCCTGGTCTGAATTTCCATTCAGAAACAGACTTAAACCCCAGGATCTGTGTCTTCCTACAAGCAAGAGGTCATTTCTGGTAAACCCAGTGATTTTTCGGCTCAAATGATTTTTCGCAGTTCACGAACCCAACGCGATTCTCACTATTAACTAAAGAGCATTTATGTAAGAGGAGCCGTGGTTGGATCAGTTTCATAAGCAGAGTTGAACTACATATGGTTATGAGTCGGAAACACAGTTCTTTTTTTCTGGGCATGCTCATGGTTCTTGGTGTATTTTAGACACTGGAAAGAAGAGCTTGCTTCTTGCCTTATAACAGAGTGTTTTTCAGGGATGAGAACTCTGGTCTGAATTTCCCTTCAGAAACGGGTTTAATCCCCAGGATCTGTGTCTTCCTACAAGCAAGAGTTCATTTCTGGTTAACCCCGTGAATTTTGGGCTCAAATGATTTTTCGCAGTTCAAGAACCCAATGCGATTCTCACTATTATCTAAAGAGCATTTATGTAAGGAGAGCTGTGGTATGTATCAGTTCCATAAGCAGAGTTGAACTACATATGGTCCGTCTGAGTAGGAAACACACTTCTTTTTTTCAGGGCATGCTCATGGTTCTTGCTGTATTTTAGACTCTAGAAAGAAGAGCTTGCTTCTTGTGTTAAAACAGAGTGTTTTTCAGCGATGAGAACTCTGGTCTGAATTTCCCTTCAGAATCGGAGTTAAACCCCATGATCTGTGTCTTTTTACAAGCAAGAGTTCATTTCTGGTAAACCTAGTGAATTTTCGGCTCAAATGATTTTTTGCAGTTCACCAACCCAAACCGATTCTCACTATTAACTAAAGAGCATTAATGTAAGAGGAGCTGTGGTTTGTATCAGTTTCATAAGCAGAGTTGAACTACATATGGTCTGTATCAGTGGGAAACACAGTTCTTTTTTTCTGGGTTTGATCATGTTTCTTACTATACTGGAGACCCTGGAAAGAAGAGGATGATTTTTGCCTTAAAACAGAGTGTTATTCAGGGATGAGATCTCTGGTCTGAATTTGTCTTCAGAAACAGAGTTAAACCCCAGGATCAATGTCATCCTACAAGCAAGAATTCATGGCTGGTAAACCCAGTGATTTTTGGGCTCAAATGATTTTTTGGCAGTTCACGAACCCAACATGAATCTCACTATTAACTAAAGAGGATTTATGTAAGAGGAGCTGTGGTTTGTATCAGTTTCATAAGCAGAGTTGAACTACATATGGTCTGTATGAGTCGGAAACACAGTTCTTTTTTTCTGGGCATGCCCATGTTTCTTACTATTTTTGAGACGGTGGAAAGAAGAGCTTACTTCTTTCGTTATAACAGAGTGTTTTTCAGGGATGAGAACTCTGGTCTGAATTTGCCTTCAGAAACGTAATTAAACCCAGTATCAGTGTCTTCCTACCAGCAAGAGTTCATTTCTGTTAACCTAGTGAATTTTTGACTCAAATGATTTTTCGCAGTTCACCAACACAAACCGATTCTCACTCTTAACCAAAGATCACTAATGTAAGAGGAGCTGTGGTTTGTATCAGTTTCATAAGCAGTGTGAACTACATATGGTCTGTATCAGTAGGAAACACAGTTCTTTTTTTCAGGGCTTGATCATGTTTCTTAGTATCCTGGAGACGCTGGAAAAAAGAGGATGATTCTTGCATTAAAACAGAGTGTTTTTCAGGGATGAAAACTCTGGTCTGAATTTGTCTTCAGAAACGGATTTAATCCCAGTATCAGTGTCTTCCTACAACCAAGAGTTCATTTCTGGTAAACCCAGTGTTTTTTTGGCCCAAATGTTTTTTCACTGTTCACGAACCCAACATGATTCTCACTATTAACTAAAGAGCATTTATATAAGAGGAGCTGTGGTTTGTATCAGTTTCATAAGCAGAGTTGAACTACATATGGTCTGTATAAGTCGGAAACACAGTTGTTTTTTTCTGCGCATGTTCATGGTTCTTGCTGTATTTTTGACACTGGAAAAAAGACCTTGCTACTTGCATTATAACAGAGTGTTTTTCAGGGATGAGAACTCTGGTCTGAATTTCCATTCAGAAACGGAGTTAAACCCCAGGATCAGTGTCTTTCTACAAGCAAGAGTTCATTTCTGGTAAACCCAGTGAATATTGGTCTCAAATGATTTTTTGCAGTTCACAAACCCAACACGATTCTCACTATTAACTAAAGAGCATTTATGTAAGAGGAGCTGTGGTTTGTAACAGTTTTATAAGCAGCGTTGAACTACATATGGTCTGTATGAGTAGGGAACACAGTTCTTTTTTTCTGGGCATGCTCATGTTTCTTACTATATTGGAGACGCTGGAAAGAACAGGATGATTCTTGCCTTAAAACAGAGTGTTTTTCAGGGATGACAACTCTTGTCTGAATTTGTCTTCAGAAACGGAGTTAAACCCTAAGACCAGTGTCTTCCTACAAGCAAGAGTTCATTTCTGGCATATCCAGTGATTTTTGGGCTCTAATGATTTTTCGCAGTTCACGAAACCAACATGATTCTCACTATTATCTAAAGAGGATTTATGTAAGAGGAGCTATGGTTTGTATCAGTTTCATAAGCAGAGTTGAACTACATATTTTCTGTATGAGTTGGAAACACAGTTCTTTTTTTCTGGGCATGCTCATGGTTCTTGCTGTATTTTAGACTCTGGAAAGAAGAGCTTGCGTCTTGCGTTAAAACAGAGTGTGTTTTAGGGATGAGAACTCTGGTCTTAATTTCCCTTCAGAAACGGTGTTAATCCCCAGGATCTGTGTCTTCCTACAAGCAAGAGTTCAGTTCTGATAAACCCAGTGAATTTTGGGCTCAAATTTTTTTCCCAGTTCAGGAACCCAGCGCTATTCTTCCTATTAACTGAAGATCATTTATGTAAGAGGAGGTGTAGTTAGTATTAGTTTCATAAGCAGAGTTGAACTACATATGGTCTGTCTGAGTTGGAAACACAGTTCTTTTTTTCAGGGCATGGTCATGGTACTTGCTTTATTTTAGACTCTGGAAAGAAGAGCTTGCGTCTTGCGTTAAAACAGAGTGTGTTTCAGGGAAGAGAACTCTGGTCTGAATTTCCCTTCAGAAACGGAGTTAAATCCCAGGATCTGTGTCTTCCTACAAGCAAGAGTTCATTTCTGGTTAACTCAGTGAATTTTGGGCTCAAACGATTTTTCACAGTTCAAGAACCCAAAACGATTCTCACTATTAAGTAAAAAGCATTTATGTAAGAGGAGCTGTGGTTTGTATCAGTTTCAGAAGCAGAGTTGAACTACATATGGTCCGTATGAGTAGGAAACACAGTTCTTTTTTTCTGGGCTTGATCATGTTTCTGAGTATACTGGAGACGGTGGAAAGAAGAGGATGATTCTTGCCTTAAAACAGAGTGTTATTCAGGGATGAGATACCTGGTCTGAATTTGTCTTCGGAAACGGAGTTAAACCCCAGGATCAGTGTCTTCCTACAAGCAAGAATTTATTTCTGGTAAACCCAGTGATTTTTGGGCTCAAATGATTTTTTCGCAGATCACGAACCCAACATGAATCTCACTATTAACTAAAGAGGATTTATGTAAGAGGAGCTGTGGTTTGTATCAGTTTCATAAGCAGAGTTGAACTACATATGGTCTGTATGAGTCGGAAACACAGTTCTTTTTTTCTGGGCATGCCCATGTTTCTTACTATTTTTGAGACGGTGGAAAGTAGAGCTTACTTCTTTCGTTATAACAGAGTGTTTTTCAGGGATGAGAACTCTGGTCTGAATTTGCCTTCAGAAACGGAATTAAACCCAGTATCAGTGTCTTCCTACCAGCAAGAGTTCATTTCCTGTAAACCCAGTGAATATTGGGCTCAAATGATTTTTTGCAATTCAAAAACCCAACACGATTCTGACTATTAACTAACAGCATTTATGTAAGAGGAGCCGTGGTTGGATCAGTTACATAAGCAGTGTTGAACTACATATGGTCTGTATGCATCGGAAACACAGTTCTTTTTTCCTGGGCATGCTCATGGTTCTTGCTTTATTTTAAAATCTGGAAAGAAGAGCTTGCTTCTTCCGTTAAAGAAGAGTGTGATTTAGGGATGAGAGCTCTGGTCTGAATTTCCCTTCAGAATCGGAGTTAAACCCCATGATCTGTGTCTTCTTACAAGCAAGAGTTCATTTCTGGTAAACCTAGTGATTTTTCGGCTCAAATGATTTTTTGCAGTTCACCAACCGAAACCGATTCTCACTATTAACTAAAGAGCATTAATGTAAGAGGAGCTGTGGTTTGTATCAGTTTCATAAGCAGAGTTGAACTACATATGGTCTGTATCAGTGGGAAACACAGTTCTTTTTTTCTGGGCTAGATCATGTTTCTTACTATACTCGAGACCCAGGAAAGAAGAGGATGATTTTTGCCTTAAAACAGAGTGTTATTCAGGGATGAGATCTCTGGTCTGAATTTGTCTTCAGAAACAGAGTTAAACCCCAGGATCAATGTCATCCTACAAGCAAGAATTCATAGCTTTTAAACCCAGTGATTTTTGGGCTCAAATGATTTTTTCGCATTCACGAACCCAATATGATTCTCACTATTAACTAAAGAGGATTTATGTAAGAGGAGCTGTGGTTTGTATCAGTTTCATAAGCAGAGTTGAACTACATATGGTCTGTATGTGTCGGAAACACAGTTCTTTTTTTCTTGGCATCCTCATGTTTCTTGCTGTATTTGAGACACTGGAAAGACAAGCTTGTTTCTTGCCTTATAACAGAGTGTTTTTGAGGGATGAGAACTCTGGTCTGAATTTCCCTTATGAAACGGCGTTAATCCCCAGGATCTGTGTCTTCCTACAAGCAAGAGTTCATTTCTGGTAAGCCCAGTGAATATTGGGCTCAAATGATTTTTCGCAGTTCACAAACCCAACACGATTCTCACTATTAACCTAAGAGCATTTATGTAAGAGGAGCCGTGGTTGGATCAGTTTCATAAGCAGAGTTGAACTACATATGGTTATGAGTCGGAAAGAGTTCTTTTTTTCTGGGCATCCTCATGGTTCTTGCTGTATTTGAGAGACTGGAAAGATAAGCTTGCTTCTTGCCTTATAACAGAGTGTTTTTCAGGGATGAGAACTCTGGTCTGAATTTCCCTTCAGAAATGGCGTTAATACCCAGGATCTGTGTCTTCCTACAAGCAAGAGTTCATTTCTGGTAAGCCCAGTGAATATTGGGCTCAAATGATTTTTCGCAGTTCACAAACCCAACAAGATTCTCACTATTAACCTAAGAGCATTTATGTAAGAGGAGCTGTGGTTGGATCAGTTTCATAAGCAGAGTTGAACTACATATGGTTTTGAGTCGGAAACACAGTTCTTTTTTTCTGGGCATGCTCATGGTTCTTGGTGTATTTTAGACACTGGAAAGAAGAGCTTGCTTCTTGCCTTATAACAGAGTGTTTTTCAGGGATGAGAACTCTGGTCTGAATTTCGCTTCAGAAACGGGGTTAATCCCCAGGATCTGTGTCTTCCTACATGCAAGAGTTCATTTCTGGTTAACCCCGTGAATTTTGGGCTCAAATGATTTTTCGCAGTTCAAGAACCCAATGCGATTCTCACTATTATCTAAAGAGCATTTATGTAAGGAGAGCTGTGGTATGTATCAGTTCCATAAGCAGAGTTGAACTACATATGGTCCGTCTGAGTAGGAAACACACTTCTTTTTTTCAGGGCATGCTCATAGTTCTTGCTGTATTTTAGACTCTAGAAAGAAGAGCTTGCTTCTTGTGTTAAAACAGAGTGTTTTTCAGCGATGAGAACTCTGGTCTGAATTTCCCTTCAGAATCGGAGTTAAACCCCATGATCTGTGTCTTCTTACAAGCAAGAGTTCATTTCTGGTAAACCTAGTGAATTTTCGGCTCAAATGATTTTTTGCTGTTCACCAACCCAAACCGATTCTCACTATTAACTAAAGAGCATTAATGTAAGAGGAGCTGTGGTTTGTATCAGTTTCATAAGCAGAGTTGAACTACATATGGTCTGTATGAGTCGGAAACACAGTTCTTTTTTTCTGGGCATGCCCATGTTTCTTACTATTTTTGAGACGGTGGAAAGAAGAGCTTGCTTCTTTCGTTATAACAGAGCGTTTTTGAGGGATGAGAACTCTGGTCTGAATTTCCCTTCAGAAATGGCGTTAATCCCCAGGATCTGTTTCTTCCTACAAGCAAGAGTTCAGTTCTGGTTAACCCAGTGAATTTTGGGCTCAAATGATTTTTCACAGTTCACGAACCCAACATGATTCTCACTATTAACTAAAGTGGATTTATGTAAGAGGAGCTGTGGTTTGTATCAGTTTCATAAGCAGAGCTGAACTACATATGGTCTGTATGAGTCGGAAACACAGTTCTTTTTTTCTGGGCATGCCCATGTTTCTCACTATTTTGGAGACGCTGGAAAGAAGAGCTTGCTTCTTTCGTTATAACAGAGTGTGTTTCAGGGATGACAACTCTGGTCTGAATTTCCCTTCAGAATCGGAGTTAAACCCCAGGATCTGTGTCTTCCTACAGACAAGAGTTCATTTCTGTTAAACCCAGTGAATATTGGGCTCAAATGATTTTTCGCAGTTCACGAACCCAACACGATTCTCACTATTAACTAAAGCGCATTCATGTAAGAGGAGCCGTGGTTGGATCAGTTTCATAAGCAGAGTTGAACTACATAGGGTTATGAGTCGGAAACACAGTTCTTTTTTTCTGGGCATGCTCATGTTTCTTGCTGTATTTTTGACTCTACAAATTAGAGCTTGCTTCTTGCCTCACAACAGAGTGTTTTTCTGGGATGAGAACTCTTGTCTGAATTTGCCTTCAGAAACAGAGTTAATTCCCAGGATCTGTGTCTCCCTACAAGCAAGTGTTCATTTCTTGTTAACCCAGTGAATTTTGGGCTGAAATGATTTTTCGCAGTTCACAAACCCAAGGCGAATCTCACTATTAACTAAAGAGCATTTATGTAAGCGGAGCTGTGGTTTGTATCAGTTTCATATGCAGAGTTGAACAACATATGGTCCGTATGAGTAGGAAACACAGTTATTTTTTTCAGGGCATGCTCATGGTTCTTGCTGTAGTTTAGAGTCTAGAAAGAAGAGCTTGCTTCTTGAGGTAAAACAGAGTGTGTTTCAGGGATGAGAACTCTGGTCTTAATTTGCCTTCAGAAATGGAGTTAAACCCCATAGTCTGTGTCTTCCTAGAAGCAGGAATTCATTTCTGGTAAACGTAGTGAATTTTCGGCTCAAATGATTTTTCACAGTTCACCAACCCAAACCGATTCTCACTATTAACTAAAGAGCATTAATGTAAGAGGAGCTGTGGTTTGTATCAGTTTCATAAGCAGAGTTGACCTACATATGGTCTGTATCAATAGTAAACACAGTTCTTTTTTTCTGGGCTTGATCATGTTTCTTACTATACTGGAGACCCTGGAAAGAAGAGGATGATTCTTGCCTTCAAACAGAGTGTTATTCAGGGATGAGATCTCTGGTCTGAATTTTTCTTCAGAAACAGAGTTAAACCCCAGGATCTATGTCATCCTACAAGCAAGAATTCATTTCTGGTAAACCCAGTGATTTTTGGGCTCCAATGATTTTTTCGCAGTTCACGAACCCAACATGATTCTCACTATTAACTAAAGAGGATTTATGTAAGAGGAGCTGTGGTTTGTATCATTTTCATGAGCAGAGTTGAACTACATATGGTCTGTATGAGCCTAAACACAGTTCTTTTTTTATGGGCATGCCCATGTTTCTTACTATTTTGGAGACGCTGGAAAAGGAGAGCTTGCTTCTTCCATTATAACAGCGTGTTTTTGAGGGATGAGAACTCTGGTCTGAATTTGCCTTCAGGATAGGAGTTAAACCCCATGATCTGTGTCTTCCTACAAGCAAGAGTTCATTTCTGGTAAACCCAGTGAATATTGGGCTCAAATGGTTTTTCGCAGTTCACGAACCCAACAAGATTCTCACCATTAACTAAAGAGCATTTATGTAAGAGGAGCCGTGGTTGGATCTGTTTCATAAGAAGAGTTGATCTACATCTAGTTATGAGTCGGAAACACAGTTGTTTTTTTCTGGGCATGCTCATGGTTCTTGCTGTATTTTAGACTCTAGAAAGAAGAGCTTGCTTCTTGTGTTAAAACAGAGTGTGTTTCAGGGATGAGAACTCTGGTCTGAATTTCCCTTCAGAAACGGAGTTAAACCCCAGGATCTGTGTCTTCTACAAGCAAGAGTTCAGTTCTGGTAAACCCAGTGAATTTTGGGCTCAAATCATTTTTCGCAGTTCAGGAACCCAACGCTATTCTTACAATTAACTGAAGATCATTTATGTAAGAGGAGCTGTAGTTAGTATTAGTTTCATAAGCAGAGTTGAACTACATATGATCCATATGAGTAGGAAACACAGTTCTTTTTTTCAGGGCATGCTCATTTTTCTTGCGGTATTTTACACTCTAGAAAGAAGAGCTTGCTTCTTGCGTTAAAATAGAGTGTGTTTCAGGGATGAGAACTCTGGTCTGAATTTCCCTTCAGAATGGGAGTTAAACCCCATGATCTGTGTCTTCCTACAAGAAAGAGTTCATTTCTGGTAAACCTAGTGAATTTTCGGCTCAAATGATTTTTCACAGTTCACCAACCCAAACCGATTCTCAGTATTAACTAAAGAGCATTAATGTAAGAGGAGCTGTGGTTTGTATCAATTTCATAAGCAGAGTTGAACTACATATGATCTGTATCAGTAGGAAACACAGTTCTTTTTTTTTGGGCTTGATCATGTTTCTTACTATACTGGAGACGCTAGAAAGAACAGGATGATCCTTGCCTTAAAACAGAGTGTTATTCAGGGATGAGATCTCTGGTCTGAATTTGTCTTCAGAAACGGAGTGAAACCCCAGGATCAACGTCTTCCTACAAACAAAGGTTCAGTTCTGGTAAACCCTGTGAATTTTTGGCTCAAATGATTTTTCGCAGTTCAGGAACCCAACGCTATTCTTATTATTAACTGAAGATCATTTAAGTAAGAGGAGCTGTAGTTAGTATTAGTTTCATAAGCAGAGTTGAACTACATATGATCCATATGAGTAGGAAACACAGTTCTTTTTTTCTGGGCATGCTCATGTTTCTTACTATTTTGGAGACGCTGGAAAGAAGAGCTTGCTTCTTTCGTTATAACAGAGTGTTTTTCAGGGATGAGAACTCTGGTCTGAATTTGCCTTCAGAAACGGAATTAAACCCAGTATCAGTGTCTTCCTACCAGTAAGAGTTCATTTCCTGTAAACCCAGTGAATATTGGGCTCAAATGATTTTTTGGAGTTCAAAAACCCAACACGATTCTCACTATTAACTAACAGCATTTATGTAAGAGGAGCCGTGGTTGGATCAGTTACATAAGCAGAGTTGAACTACATATGGTCTGTATGCATCGGAAACACAGTTCTTTTTTCCTGGGCATGCTCATGGTTCTTGCTTTATTTTAGAATCTGGAAAGAAGAGCTTGCTTCTTCCGTTAAAAAAGAGTGTGATTTAGGGATGAGAATTCTGGTCTGTATTTCCATTCAGAAACAGAGTTAAACCCCAGGACCTGTGTCTTCCTACAAGCAAGAGTTCATTTCTGGTTATCCCAGTGAATTTTTGGCTCAAATGATTTTTCGCAGTCCACGGACCCAACGCGATTCTCTATTAACTAAAGAGCATTAATGTAAGAGAAGCTGTGGTTTGTGTCAGTTTCATAAGCAGAGTTGAACTAAATATGGTTATGAGTCAGAAACACAGTTCTTTATTTCTGGGCATGCTCATGGTTCTTGCTGAATTTTCAAATCTAGAAAGAAGAGCTTGCTTCTTGCGTTAAAACAGAGTGTTTCAGGGATGAGAACTATGGTCTGAATTTCCCTTCAGAATCCGAGTTAAACCCCATGATCTGTGTCTTCCTACTAGCTAGAGTTCATTTCTGGTAAACCTAGTGAATTTTCGGTCAAATGATTTTTTGCAGTTCACCAACCGAAACCGATTCTCACTATTAACTAAAGAGCATTAATGTAAGAGGAGCTGTGGTTTGTATCAGTTTCATAAGCAGAGTTGAACTACATATGGTCTGTATCAGTGGGAAACACAGTTCTTTTTTTCTGGGCTAGATCATGTTTCTTACTATACTCGAGACCCAGGAAAGAAGAGGATGATTTTTGCCTTAAAACAGAGTGTTATTCAGGGATGAGATCTCTGGTCTGAATTTGTCTTCAGAAACAGAGTTAAACCCCAGGATCAATGTCATCCTACAAGCAAGAATTCATAGCTTTTAAACCCAGTGATTTTTGGGCTCAAATGATTTTTTCGCATTCACGAACCCAATATGATTCTCACTATTAACTAAAGAGGATTTATGTAAGAGGAGCTGTGGTTTGTATCAGTTTCATAAGCAGAGTTGAACTACATATGGTCTGTATGTGTCGGAAACACAGTTCTTTTTTTCTTGGCATCCTCATGTTTCTTGCTGTATTTGAGACACTGGAAAGACAAGCTTGTTTCTTGCCTTATAACAGAGTGTTTTTGAGGGATGAGAACTCTGGTCTGAATTTCCCTTATGAAACGGCGTTAATCCCCAGGATCTGTGTCTTCCTACAAGCAAGAGTTCATTTCTGGTAAGCCCAGTGAATATTGGGCTCAAATGATTTTTCGCAGTTCACAAACCCAACACGATTCTCACTATTAACCTAAGAGCATTTATGTAAGAGGAGCCGTGGTTGGATCAGTTTCATAAGCAGAGTTGAACTACATATGGTTATGAGTCGGAAAGAGTTCTTTTTTTCTGGGCATCCTCATGGTTCTTGCTGTATTTGAGAGACTGGAAAGATAAGCTTGCTTCTTGCCTTATAACAGAGTGTTTTTCAGGGATGAGAACTCTGGTCTGAATTTCCCTTCAGAAATGGCGTTAATACCCAGGATCTGTGTCTTCCTACAAGCAAGAGTTCATTTCTGGTAAGCCCAGTGAATATTGGGCTCAAATGATTTTTCGCAGTTCACAAACCCAACAAGATTCTCACTATTAACCTAAGAGCATTTATGTAAGAGGAGCTGTGGTTGGATCAGTTTCATAAGCAGAGTTGAACTACATATGGTTTTGAGTCGGAAACACAGTTCTTTTTTTCTGGGCATGCTCATGGTTCTTGGTGTATTTTAGACACTGGAAAGAAGAGCTTGCTTCTTGCCTTATAACAGAGTGTTTTTCAGGGATGAGAACTCTGGTCTGAATTTCGCTTCAGAAACGGGGTTAATCCCCAGGATCTGTGTCTTCCTACATGCAAGAGTTCATTTCTGGTTAACCCCGTGAATTTTGGGCTCAAATGATTTTTCGCAGTTCAAGAACCCAATGCGATTCTCACTATTATCTAAAGAGCATTTATGTAAGGAGAGCTGTGGTATGTATCAGTTCCATAAGCAGAGTTGAACTACATATGGTCCGTCTGAGTAGGAAACACACTTCTTTTTTTCAGGGCATGCTCATAGTTCTTGCTGTATTTTAGACTCTAGAAAGAAGAGCTTGCTTCTTGTGTTAAAACAGAGTGTTTTTCAGCGATGAGAACTCTGGTCTGAATTTCCCTTCAGAATCGGAGTTAAACCCCATGATCTGTGTCTTCTTACAAGCAAGAGTTCATTTCTGGTAAACCTAGTGAATTTTCGGCTCAAATGATTTTTTGCTGTTCACCAACCCAAACCGATTCTCACTATTAACTAAAGAGCATTAATGTAAGAGGAGCTGTGGTTTGTATCAGTTTCATAAGCAGAGTTGAACTACATATGGTCTGTATGAGTCGGAAACACAGTTCTTTTTTTCTGGGCATGCCCATGTTTCTTACTATTTTTGAGACGGTGGAAAGAAGAGCTTGCTTCTTTCGTTATAACAGAGCGTTTTTGAGGGATGAGAACTCTGGTCTGAATTTCCCTTCAGAAATGGCGTTAATCCCCAGGATCTGTTTCTTCCTACAAGCAAGAGTTCAGTTCTGGTTAACCCAGTGAATTTTGGGCTCAAATGATTTTTCACAGTTCACGAACCCAACATGATTCTCACTATTAACTAAAGTGGATTTATGTAAGAGGAGCTGTGGTTTGTATCAGTTTCATAAGCAGAGCTGAACTACATATGGTCTGTATGAGTCGGAAACACAGTTCTTTTTTTCTGGGCATGCCCATGTTTCTCACTATTTTGGAGACGCTGGAAAGAAGAGCTTGCTTCTTTCGTTATAACAGAGTGTGTTTCAGGGATGACAACTCTGGTCTGAATTTCCCTTCAGAATCGGAGTTAAACCCCAGGATCTGTGTCTTCCTACAGACAAGAGTTCATTTCTGTTAAACCCAGTGAATATTGGGCTCAAATGATTTTTCGCAGTTCACGAACCCAACACGATTCTCACTATTAACTAAAGCGCATTCATGTAAGAGGAGCCGTGGTTGGATCAGTTTCATAAGCAGAGTTGAACTACATAGGGTTATGAGTCGGAAACACAGTTCTTTTTTTCTGGGCATGCTCATGTTTCTTGCTGTATTTTTGACTCTACAAATTAGAGCTTGCTTCTTGCCTCACAACAGAGTGTTTTTCTGGGATGAGAACTCTTGTCTGAATTTGCCTTCAGAAACAGAGTTAATTCCCAGGATCTGTGTCTCCCTACAAGCAAGTGTTCATTTCTTGTTAACCCAGTGAATTTTGGGCTGAAATGATTTTTCGCAGTTCACAAACCCAAGGCGAATCTCACTATTAACTAAAGAGCATTTATGTAAGCGGAGCTGTGGTTTGTATCAGTTTCATATGCAGAGTTGAACAACATATGGTCCGTATGAGTAGGAAACACAGTTATTTTTTTCAGGGCATGCTCATGGTTCTTGCTGTAGTTTAGAGTCTAGAAAGAAGAGCTTGCTTCTTGAGGTAAAACAGAGTGTGTTTCAGGGATGAGAACTCTGGTCTTAATTTGCCTTCAGAAATGGAGTTAAACCCCATAGTCTGTGTCTTCCTAGAAGCAGGAATTCATTTCTGGTAAACGTAGTGAATTTTCGGCTCAAATGATTTTTCACAGTTCACCAACCCAAACCGATTCTCACTATTAACTAAAGAGCATTAATGTAAGAGGAGCTGTGGTTTGTATCAGTTTCATAAGCAGAGTTGACCTACATATGGTCTGTATCAATAGTAAACACAGTTCTTTTTTTCTGGGCTTGATCATGTTTCTTACTATACTGGAGACCCTGGAAAGAAGAGGATGATTCTTGCCTTCAAACAGAGTGTTATTCAGGGATGAGATCTCTGGTCTGAATTTTTCTTCAGAAACAGAGTTAAACCCCAGGATCTATGTCATCCTACAAGCAAGAATTCATTTCTGGTAAACCCAGTGATTTTTGGGCTCCAATGATTTTTTCGCAGTTCACGAACCCAACATGATTCTCACTATTAACTAAAGAGGATTTATGTAAGAGGAGCTGTGGTTTGTATCATTTTCATGAGCAGAGTTGAACTACATATGGTCTGTATGAGCCTAAACACAGTTCTTTTTTTATGGGCATGCCCATGTTTCTTACTATTTTGGAGACGCTGGAAAAGGAGAGCTTGCTTCTTCCATTATAACAGCGTGTTTTTGAGGGATGAGAACTCTGGTCTGAATTTGCCTTCAGGATAGGAGTTAAACCCCATGATCTGTGTCTTCCTACAAGCAAGAGTTCATTTCTGGTAAACCCAGTGAATATTGGGCTCAAATGGTTTTTCGCAGTTCACGAACCCAACAAGATTCTCACCATTAACTAAAGAGCATTTATGTAAGAGGAGCCGTGGTTGGATCTGTTTCATAAGAAGAGTTGATCTACATCTAGTTATGAGTCGGAAACACAGTTGTTTTTTTCTGGGCATGCTCATGGTTCTTGCTGTATTTTAGACTCTAGAAAGAAGAGCTTGCTTCTTGTGTTAAAACAGAGTGTGTTTCAGGGATGAGAACTCTGGTCTGAATTTCCCTTCAGAAACGGAGTTAAACCCCAGGATCTGTGTCTTCTACAAGCAAGAGTTCAGTTCTGGTAAACCCAGTGAATTTTGGGCTCAAATCATTTTTCGCAGTTCAGGAACCCAACGCTATTCTTACAATTAACTGAAGATCATTTATGTAAGAGGAGCTGTAGTTAGTATTAGTTTCATAAGCAGAGTTGAACTACATATGATCCATATGAGTAGGAAACACAGTTCTTTTTTTCAGGGCATGCTCATTTTTCTTGCGGTATTTTACACTCTAGAAAGAAGAGCTTGCTTCTTGCGTTAAAATAGAGTGTGTTTCAGGGATGAGAACTCTGGTCTGAATTTCCCTTCAGAATGGGAGTTAAACCCCATGATCTGTGTCTTCCTACAAGAAAGAGTTCATTTCTGGTAAACCTAGTGAATTTTCGGCTCAAATGATTTTTCACAGTTCACCAACCCAAACCGATTCTCAGTATTAACTAAAGAGCATTAATGTAAGAGGAGCTGTGGTTTGTATCAATTTCATAAGCAGAGTTGAACTACATATGATCTGTATCAGTAGGAAACACAGTTCTTTTTTTTTGGGCTTGATCATGTTTCTTACTATACTGGAGACGCTAGAAAGAACAGGATGATCCTTGCCTTAAAACAGAGTGTTATTCAGGGATGAGATCTCTGGTCTGAATTTGTCTTCAGAAACGGAGTGAAACCCCAGGATCAACGTCTTCCTACAAACAAAGGTTCAGTTCTGGTAAACCCTGTGAATTTTTGGCTCAAATGATTTTTCGCAGTTCAGGAACCCAACGCTATTCTTATTATTAACTGAAGATCATTTAAGTAAGAGGAGCTGTAGTTAGTATTAGTTTCATAAGCAGAGTTGAACTACATATGATCCATATGAGTAGGAAACACAGTTCTTTTTTTCTGGGCATGCTCATGTTTCTTACTATTTTGGAGACGCTGGAAAGAAGAGCTTGCTTCTTTCGTTATAACAGAGTGTTTTTCAGGGATGAGAACTCTGGTCTGAATTTGCCTTCAGAAACGGAATTAAACCCAGTATCAGTGTCTTCCTACCAGTAAGAGTTCATTTCCTGTAAACCCAGTGAATATTGGGCTCAAATGATTTTTTGGAGTTCAAAAACCCAACACGATTCTCACTATTAACTAACAGCATTTATGTAAGAGGAGCCGTGGTTGGATCAGTTACATAAGCAGAGTTGAACTACATATGGTCTGTATGCATCGGAAACACAGTTCTTTTTTCCTGGGCATGCTCATGGTTCTTGCTTTATTTTAGAATCTGGAAAGAAGAGCTTGCTTCTTCCGTTAAAAAAGAGTGTGATTTAGGGATGAGAATTCTGGTCTGTATTTCCATTCAGAAACAGAGTTAAACCCCAGGACCTGTGTCTTCCTACAAGCAAGAGTTCATTTCTGGTTATCCCAGTGAATTTTTGGCTCAAATGATTTTTCGCAGTCCACGGACCCAACGCGATTCTCTATTAACTAAAGAGCATTAATGTAAGAGAAGCTGTGGTTTGTGTCAGTTTCATAAGCAGAGTTGAACTAAATATGGTTATGAGTCAGAAACACAGTTCTTTATTTCTGGGCATGCTCATGGTTCTTGCTGAATTTTCAAATCTAGAAAGAAGAGCTTGCTTCTTGCGTTAAAACAGAGTGTTTCAGGGATGAGAACTATGGTCTGAATTTCCCTTCAGAATCCGAGTTAAACCCCATGATCTGTGTCTTCCTACTAGCTAGAGTTCATTTCTGGTAAACCTAGTGAATTTTCGGTCAAATGATTTTTTGCAGTTCACCAACCCAAACCGATTCTCACTATTAACCTAAGAGCATTTTTGTAAGAGGAGCCATGGTTGGATCAGTTTCATAAGCAGAGTTGAACTACATATGGTTATGAGTTGGAAACACAGTTCTTTTTTTCTGGGCATCCTCATGGTTCTTGCTGTATTTGAGACACTGGAAAGATGAGCTTGCTTCTTGCCTTATAACAGAGTGTTTTTCAGGGATGAGAACTCTGGTCTGAATTTCCTTTCAGAAACGGGGTTAATCCCCAGGATCTGTGTCTTCCTACAAGCAAGAGTTCATTTCTGGTAAACCCAGTGAATACTGGGCTCAAATGATTTTTCGCAGTTCACAAACCAAACAGGATTCTCACTATTTACTAAAGAGCATTTATCTAAGAGGAACCGTGTTTGGATCAGTTTCATAAGCAGAGTTGAACTATATATGGTTATGAGTCGGAAAAACAGTTCTTTTTTTCTGGGCATGCTCATGGTTCTTGGTGTATTTTAGACACTGGAAAGAAGAGCTTGCTTCTTCCGTTAAAAAAGAGTGTGATTTAGGGATGAGAACTCTGGTCTGAATTTCCATTCAGAAACAGAGTTAAACCCCAGGATCTGTGTCTTCCTACATGCAAGAGTTCATTTCTGGTTATCCCAGTGAATTTTGGGCTCAAATGATTTTTCGCAGTTCAAGAACCCAACGCGATTCTCACTATTAACTAAAGAGCATTTATGTAAGGGGTGCTGTGGTATGTATCAGTTTCATTAGCAGAGTTGAACTACATAGTGTCCGTCTGAGTAGGAAACACAGTTCTTTTTTTCAGGGCATGCCATGGTTCTTGCTGTATTTTAGACTCTAGAAAGAAGAGCTTGCTTCTTGTGTTAAAACAGAGTGTTTTTCAGCGACGAGAACTCTGGTCTGAATTTGCCTTCAGAATCGGAGTTAAACCCCATGATCTGTGTCTTCTTACAAGCAAGAGTTCATTTCTGGTAAACCTAGTGAATTTTCGGCTCAAAAGATTTTTTGCTGTTCACCACCCCAAACCGATTCTCACTATTAACTAAAGAGCATTAATGTAAGAGGAGCTGTGGTTTGTATCACTTTCATAAGCAGAGTTGAACTACATATGGTCTGTATCAGTGGGAAACACAGTTCTTCTTTTCTGGGCATGCCTATGTTTCTTACTATTTTTGAGACGCTGGAAAGAAGAGCTTGCTTCTTTCGTTATAACAGAGTGTTTTTGAGGGATGAGAACTCTGGTCTGAATTTGCCTTCAGAAACGGAGTTAAACCCCAGGATCAGTGTCTTCCTACAAGCAAGAGTGCATTTCCGGTTAACCCAGTGAATATTGGGCTCAAATGATTTTTCGCAGTTCACAAACCCAACACGATTCTCACTATTAACCTAAGAGCATTTTTGTAAGAGGAGCCATGGTTGGATCAGTTTCATAAGCAGAGTTGAACTACATATGGTTATGAGTCGGAAACACAGTTCTTTTTTTCTGGGCATCCTCATGGTTCTTGCTGTATTTGAGACACTGGAAAGATGAGCTTGCTTCTTGCCTTATAACAGAGTGTTTTTCAGGGATGAGAACTCTGGTCTGAATTTCCTTTCAGAAACGGCGTTAATCCCCAGGATCTGTGTCTTCCTACAAGCAAGAGTTCATTTCTGGTAAACCCAGTGAATATTGGGCTCAAATGATTTTTCGCAGTTCACAAACCAAACAGGATTCTCACTATTTACTAAAGAGCATTTATCTAAGAGGAACCGTGTTTGGATCAGTTTCATAAGCAGAGTTGAACTATATATGGTTATGAGTCGGAAACACAGTTCTTTTTTTCTGGGCATGCTCATGGTTCTTGGTGTATTTTAGACACTGGAAAGAAGAGCTTGCTTCTTCCGTTAAAAAAGAGTGTGATTTAGGGATGAGAACTCTGGTCTGAATTTCCATTCAGAAACAGAGTTAAACCCCAGGATCTGTGTCTTCCTACAAGCAAGAGTTCATTTCTGGTTATCCCAGTGAATTTTGGGCTCAAATGATTTTTCGCAGTTCAAGAACCCAACGCGATTCTCACTATTAACTAAAGAGCATTTATGTAAGGGGTGCTGTGGTATGTATCAGTTTCATAAGCAGAGTTGAACTACATAGTATCCGTCTGAGTAGGAAACACAGTTCTTTTTTCAGGGCATGCTCATGGTTCTTGCTGTATTTTCAAATCTAGAAAGAAGAGCTTGCTTCTTGCGTTAAAACAGAGTGTTTCAGGGATGAGAACTATGGTCTGAATTTCCCTTCAGAATCCGAGTTAAACCCCATGATCTGTGTCTTCCTACTAGCTAGAGTTCATTTCTGGTAAACCTAGTGAATTTTCGGTCAAATGATTTTTTGCAGTTCACCAACCCAAAACGATTCTCACTATTAACTAAAGAGCATTAATGTAAGAGGAGCTGTGGTTTGTATCAGTTTCATAAGCAGAGTTGAACTACATATGGTCTGTATCAGTGGGAAACACAGTTCTTTTTTCTGGGCTTGATCATTTTTCTTACTATACTGGAGACGCTGGAAAGAAGAGGATGATTCTTGCCTTAAAACAGAGTGTCATTCAGGGATGAGACCTCTGGTCTGAATTTGCATTCAGAAACGGTGTTAAACCCCAGGATCAGTGTCTTCCTACAAGCAAGAGTGCATTTCTGGTAAACCCAGGGAATATTGGGCTCAAATGATTTTTCGCAGTTCACAAACCCAACACGATTCTCACTATTAACCTAAGAGCATTTTTGTAAGAGGAGCCATGGTTGGATCAGTTTCATAAGCAGAGTTGAACTACATATGGTTATGAGTTGGAAACACAGTTCTTTTTTTCTGGGCATCCTCATGGTTCTTGCTGTATTTGAGACACTGGAAAGATGAGCTTGCTTCTTGCCTTATAACAGAGTGTTTTTCAGGGATGAGAACTCTGGTCTGAATTTCCTTTCAGAAACGGGGTTAATCCCCAGGATCTGTGTCTTCCTACAAGCAAGAGTTCATTTCTGGTAAACCCAGTGAATACTGGGCTCAAATGATTTTTCGCAGTTCACAAACCAAACAGGATTCTCACTATTTACTAAAGAGCATTTATCTAAGAGGAACCGTGTTTGGATCAGTTTCATAAGCAGAGTTGAACTATATATGGTTATGAGTCGGAAAAACAGTTCTTTTTTTCTGGGCATGCTCATGGTTCTTGGTGTATTTTAGACACTGGAAAGAAGAGCTTGCTTCTTCCGTTAAAAAAGAGTGTGATTTAGGGATGAGAACTCTGGTCTGAATTTCCATTCAGAAACAGAGTTAAACCCCAGGATCTGTGTCTTCCTACATGCAAGAGTTCATTTCTGGTTATCCCAGTGAATTTTGGGCTCAAATGATTTTTCGCAGTTCAAGAACCCAACGCGATTCTCACTATTAACTAAAGAGCATTTATGTAAGGGGTGCTGTGGTATGTATCAGTTTCATTAGCAGAGTTGAACTACATAGTGTCCGTCTGAGTAGGAAACACAGTTCTTTTTTTCAGGGCATGCCATGGTTCTTGCTGTATTTTAGACTCTAGAAAGAAGAGCTTGCTTCTTGTGTTAAAACAGAGTGTTTTTCAGCGACGAGAACTCTGGTCTGAATTTGCCTTCAGAATCGGAGTTAAACCCCATGATCTGTGTCTTCTTACAAGCAAGAGTTCATTTCTGGTAAACCTAGTGAATTTTCGGCTCAAAAGATTTTTTGCTGTTCACCACCCCAAACCGATTCTCACTATTAACTAAAGAGCATTAATGTAAGAGGAGCTGTGGTTTGTATCACTTTCATAAGCAGAGTTGAACTACATATGGTCTGTATCAGTGGGAAACACAGTTCTTCTTTTCTGGGCATGCCTATGTTTCTTACTATTTTTGAGACGCTGGAAAGAAGAGCTTGCTTCTTTCGTTATAACAGAGTGTTTTTGAGGGATGAGAACTCTGGTCTGAATTTGCCTTCAGAAACGGAGTTAAACCCCAGGATCAGTGTCTTCCTACAAGCAAGAGTGCATTTCCGGTTAACCCAGTGAATATTGGGCTCAAATGATTTTTCGCAGTTCACAAACCCAACACGATTCTCACTATTAACCTAAGAGCATTTTTGTAAGAGGAGCCATGGTTGGATCAGTTTCATAAGCAGAGTTGAACTACATATGGTTATGAGTCGGAAACACAGTTCTTTTTTTCTGGGCATCCTCATGGTTCTTGCTGTATTTGAGACACTGGAAAGATGAGCTTGCTTCTTGCCTTATAACAGAGTGTTTTTCAGGGATGAGAACTCTGGTCTGAATTTCCTTTCAGAAACGGCGTTAATCCCCAGGATCTGTGTCTTCCTACAAGCAAGAGTTCATTTCTGGTAAACCCAGTGAATATTGGGCTCAAATGATTTTTCGCAGTTCACAAACCAAACAGGATTCTCACTATTTACTAAAGAGCATTTATCTAAGAGGAACCGTGTTTGGATCAGTTTCATAAGCAGAGTTGAACTATATATGGTTATGAGTCGGAAACACAGTTCTTTTTTTCTGGGCATGCTCATGGTTCTTGGTGTATTTTAGACACTGGAAAGAAGAGCTTGCTTCTTCCGTTAAAAAAGAGTGTGATTTAGGGATGAGAACTCTGGTCTGAATTTCCATTCAGAAACAGAGTTAAACCCCAGGATCTGTGTCTTCCTACAAGCAAGAGTTCATTTCTGGTTATCCCAGTGAATTTTGGGCTCAAATGATTTTTCGCAGTTCAAGAACCCAACGCGATTCTCACTATTAACTAAAGAGCATTTATGTAAGGGGTGCTGTGGTATGTATCAGTTTCATAAGCAGAGTTGAACTACATAGTATCCGTCTGAGTAGGAAACACAGTTCTTTTTTCAGGGCATGCTCATGGTTCTTGCTGTATTTTCAAATCTAGAAAGAAGAGCTTGCTTCTTGCGTTAAAACAGAGTGTTTCAGGGATGAGAACTATGGTCTGAATTTCCCTTCAGAATCCGAGTTAAACCCCATGATCTGTGTCTTCCTACTAGCTAGAGTTCATTTCTGGTAAACCTAGTGAATTTTCGGTCAAATGATTTTTTGCAGTTCACCAACCCAAAACGATTCTCACTATTAACTAAAGAGCATTAATGTAAGAGGAGCTGTGGTTTGTATCAGTTTCATAAGCAGAGTTGAACTACATATGGTCTGTATCAGTGGGAAACACAGTTCTTTTTTCTGGGCTTGATCATTTTTCTTACTATACTGGAGACGCTGGAAAGAAGAGGATGATTCTTGCCTTAAAACAGAGTGTCATTCAGGGATGAGACCTCTGGTCTGAATTTGCATTCAGAAACGGTGTTAAACCCCAGGATCAGTGTCTTCCTACAAGCAAGAGTGCATTTCTGGTAAACCCAGGGAATATTGGGCTCAAATGATTTTTCGCAGTTCACAAACCCAACACGATTCTCACTATTAACCTAAGAGCATTTTTGTAAGAGGAGCCATGGTTGGATCAGTTTCATAAGCAGAGTTGAACTACATATGGTTATGAGTTGGAAACACAGTTCTTTTTTTCTGGGCATCCTCATGGTTCTTGCTGTATTTGAGACACTGGAAAGATGAGCTTGCTTCTTGCCTTATAACAGAGTGTTTTTCAGGGATGAGAACTCTGGTCTGAATTTCCTTTCAGAAACGGGGTTAATCCCCAGGATCTGTGTCTTCCTACAAGCAAGAGTTCATTTCTGGTAAACCCAGTGAATACTGGGCTCAAATGATTTTTCGCAGTTCACAAACCAAACAGGATTCTCACTATTTACTAAAGAGCATTTATCTAAGAGGAACCGTGTTTGGATCAGTTTCATAAGCAGAGTTGAACTATATATGGTTATGAGTCGGAAAAACAGTTCTTTTTTTCTGGGCATGCTCATGGTTCTTGGTGTATTTTAGACACTGGAAAGAAGAGCTTGCTTCTTCCGTTAAAAAAGAGTGTGATTTAGGGATGAGAACTCTGGTCTGAATTTCCATTCAGAAACAGAGTTAAACCCCAGGATCTGTGTCTTCCTACATGCAAGAGTTCATTTCTGGTTATCCCAGTGAATTTTGGGCTCAAATGATTTTTCGCAGTTCAAGAACCCAACGCGATTCTCACTATTAACTAAAGAGCATTTATGTAAGGGGTGCTGTGGTATGTATCAGTTTCATTAGCAGAGTTGAACTACATAGTGTCCGTCTGAGTAGGAAACACAGTTCTTTTTTTCAGGGCATGCCATGGTTCTTGCTGTATTTTAGACTCTAGAAAGAAGAGCTTGCTTCTTGTGTTAAAACAGAGTGTTTTTCAGCGACGAGAACTCTGGTCTGAATTTGCCTTCAGAATCGGAGTTAAACCCCATGATCTGTGTCTTCTTACAAGCAAGAGTTCATTTCTGGTAAACCTAGTGAATTTTCGGCTCAAAAGATTTTTTGCTGTTCACCACCCCAAACCGATTCTCACTATTAACTAAAGAGCATTAATGTAAGAGGAGCTGTGGTTTGTATCACTTTCATAAGCAGAGTTGAACTACATATGGTCTGTATCAGTGGGAAACACAGTTCTTCTTTTCTGGGCATGCCTATGTTTCTTACTATTTTTGAGACGCTGGAAAGAAGAGCTTGCTTCTTTCGTTATAACAGAGTGTTTTTGAAGGATGAGAACTCTGGTCTGAATTTGCCTTCAGAAACGGAGTTAAACCCCAGGATCAGTGTCTTCCTACAAGCAAGAGTGCATTTCCGGTTAACCCAGTGAATATTGGTCTCTAATGATTTTTCTCAGTTCATGAACCCAACACGATTCTCACTGTTAACTAAAGAGCATTTATGTATGAGGAGCCGTGGTTGGATCAGTTTCATAAGCAGAGTTGAACTACATATGGTTGTGTATGAGTTGGAAACACAGTTCTTTTTTTCTGGGCATGCTCATGGTTCTTGCTGTATTTTAGACACTGGAAAGAAGAGCTTCCTTTTTGGTTTATGACATATTGTTTTTCAGGGATGAGAACTCTGATCTGAATTTCCCTTCAGAAATGGCGTTAATCCCCAGGATCTGTGTGTTCCTACAAGCAACAGTTCAGTTCTGGTTAACCCAGTGAATTTTGGGTTCAAATGATTTTTCGCATTTCACGAACCCAACATGATTCTCACTATTAACTAAAGTGGATTTATGTAAGAGGAGCTGTGGTTTGTATCAATTTCATAAGCAGAGTTGAACTACATATGGTCTGTATGAGTCGGAAAGACAGTTCTTTTTTTCTGGGCATGCCCATGTTTCTTACTATTTTGGAGACGCTGGAAAGAAGAGCTTGCTTCTTTCGCTATAACATAGTGTCTTTCAGGGATGAGAACTCTGGTCTGAATTTCACTTCAGAATCGGAGTTAAACCCCAGGATCTGTGTCTTCCTACAGGCAAGTGTTCATTTCTGGTAAACCCAGTGAATATTGGGCTCAAATGATTTTTCGCCGTTCACGAACCCAACACGATTCTCACTATTAACTAAAGAGCATTTATGTAAGAGGAGCCGTGGTTGGATCAGTTTCATAAGCAGAGTTGAAATACATAGGGTTACGAGTCGGAAACACAGTTCTTTTTTTCTGGGCATGCTCATGTTTCTTGCTGTATTTTTGACTCTACAAATTAGAGCTTGCTTCTTGCCTCACAACAGAGTGTTTTTCTGGGATGAGAACTCTGGTCTGAATTTCCCTTCAGAATCGGAGTTAAACCCCAGGATCTGTGTCTTCCTACAGGCAAGAGTTCATTTCTGGTAAACGTAGTGAATTTTCGGCTAAAATGATTTTTCGCAGTTCACCAACCCAAACCGATTCTCAGTATTAACTAAAGAGCATTAATGTAAGAGGAGCTGTGGTTTGTATCAGTTTCAAGTAGAGTTGAACTACATATGGTCTGTATGAGTCGGAAACACAGTTCTTTTTTTCTGGGCATGGCCATGTTTCTTACTATTTTGGAGACGCTGGAAAGAAGAGCTTGCTTTTTCCTTATAACAGAGCGGTTTTCAGGGATGAGAACTCTGGTCTGAATTTGCCTTCAGAAACGGAGTTAAACCCCAGGATCAGTGTCTTCCTACAAGCAAGAGTTCATTTCTGGTAAACCCAGTGAATATTGGGCACAAATGATTTTTCGCAGTTCATGAACCCAACACGATTCTCACCATTATCTAAAGAGCATTTATGTAAGAGGAACCGTGGTTGTATCAGTTTCATAAGCAGAGTGAACTACATATGGTTATGAGTCGGAAACACAGTTCTTTATTTCTGGGCATGCTCATGGTTCTTGGTGTATTTTAGACACTGGAAAGAAGAGCTTGCTTCTTGCCTTATAACAGAGTGTTTTTCAGGGATGAGAACTCTGGTCTGAATTTCCCTTCAGAAACGGAGTTAATCCCCAGGATCTGTGTCTTCCTACAAGCAAGAGTTCAGTTCTGGTAATCCCAGTGAATTTTGGGCTCAAATGATTTTTCGCAGTTCACAAACCCTACGCTATTCTCACTATTAACAAAGAGGATTTATGTTAGAGGAGCTGTGTTTTGTATCAGTTCCATAATAGAGTTGAACTACATATGGTCTGTATGAGTCGGAAACACAGTTCTTTTTTTCTGGGCATGGCCATGTTTCTTCCTATTTTGGAGACGCTGGAAAGAAGAGCTTGCTTTTTCGTTATAACGGAGTGGTTTTCAGGCATGAGAACTCTGTTCTGAATTTCCCTTCAAAAATGGCGTTAATCCCCAGGATCTGTGTCTTCCTACAAGCAAGAGTTCATTTCTGGTAATGCCAGTGAGTTTTGGGCTCAAATGATTTTTCCCAGTTCACAAACCCTACGCTATTCTCACTATTAACTAAAGAGGATTTATGTAAGAGGAGCTGTGGTGTGTATGAGTTTCATAAGTAGAGTTGAACTACATTTGGTCTCTATGAGTCGGAAACACAGTTCTTTTTTTCTGGGCATGCTCATGTTTCTTACTATATTGGAGACGCTGGAAAGAAGAGGATGATTCTTGCCTTAAAACAGAGTGTTTTTCAGGAGTGAGAACTCTGGTCTGAATTTGCCTTCAGAAACGGAGTTAAACCCCAGGTTCAGTGTCTTCCTACAAGCAAGAGTTCGTTTCTTGTAAACCCAGTGAATTTTGGGCTCAAATGATTTTTCGCAGTTCACGAACCCAACATGATTTTTACTATTAACTAAAGAGCATTTATGTAAGAGGAGCTATGGTTTGTATCAGTTTCATAAGCAGAGTTGAACTACATATTTTCTTTATGAGTCGGAAACACCGTTTTCTTTTCTGGGCATGCTCATGGTTCTTGCTGTATTTTAGACTTTAGAAAGAAGAGCTTGCTTCTTGCGTTATAACAGAGTGTATTTCAGGGATGAGAACTCTGGTCTTTATTTCCCTCCATAAACGGAGTTAAACCTCAGGATCTGTGTCTTCCTACAAGCAAGAGTTCATTTCTGGTTAACCCAGTGAATTTTGGGCTCAAATGATTATTTGCAGTTCACGAACCCAACGCTATTCTCACTATAAACTAAAGAGCAATTATGTAAGTGGACTGTGGCATGTATCATTTTCATAGGCAGTGTTGAAATACTTAAGGTCCGTCTGAGTAGGAAACACAGTTCTTTTTTTCAGGGCATGGTCATGGTTCTTGCTGTATTTTAGACTCTGGAAAGAAGAGCTTGCTTCTTGTGTTAAAACAGATTGTGTTTCTTGGATGAGAACACTGGTCAGAATTTCCCTTCAAAAACGGAAATAAACCCAAGGATATGTGTCTTCCTACAAGCAAGAGTTCATTTTTGGTAAACCAAGTGAATTTTCCGCTCTAATGATTTTACACAGTTCTAGAACACACCACGATTATCACTATTAACTAAAGAGCATTTTTGTAAGAGGAGCTGTGGTCTGTATCAGTTTCCTAAGCAGAGTTGAACTACATATGGTCCCTATGCGTATGAAATACAGTTATTTTTTCAGGCCATGCTAAAGTTTCTGGCTGTATTTTAGACTCTGGAAAAAAGAGCTAGCTTCTTCGTTAAAACAGAGTGTGTTTCAGGGATGAGAACTCTGGTCTGAATTTCCCTGCAGAAAGGGAGTTAAAACTCAGGATCTGTGTCTTCCTACAAGCAAGAGTTCATTTCTGGTAAACTTAATGAATTTTGGGCTCAAATGATTTTCCGGAGTTCACGACCCCTATGCTATTCTCACTATTAACTAAAGAGGATTTATGTAAGAGGAGCTGTGGTTTGTATCAGTTTCAAAAGTAGAGTTGAACTACATATGGTCCCTATGCGTATGAAATACTGTTCTTTTTTTTTCAGGCCATGCTCATGGTTCTTGCTGTATTTTAGACTATGGAAAGAAGAGCTTGCTTCTTGTGTTAAAACATAGTGTGTTTCTTGGATGAGAACACTGGTCTGAATTTCCCTTCAGAAATGGAAATAAACCCAAGGATATGTGTCTTCCTACAAGCAAGAGTTCATTTTTGGTAAACCAAGTGAATTTTCGGCTCAAATGATTTTACACAGTTCTAGAACCCAACACGATTATCACTATTAACTAAAGAGCATTTATGTAAGAGGAGCTGTGGTCTGTATCAGTTTCCTAAGCAGAGTGGAACTACATATGGTCCCTATGCGTATGAAATACAGTTCTTTTTTTCAGGCCATGCTCATGGTTCTTGCTGTATTTTAGACTCTACAAAGAAGAGCTTGCTTCTAGCGTTAAAACAGAGTTTGTTTCAGGGATGAGAACTCTGGTCTGAATTTCCCTTCAGAAATGGAGTTCAACTCCATGATCTGTGTCTTCCTACAAGCAAGAGTTCATTTTGGTAAACCTAGTGAATTTTCGGCTCAAATGATTTTTCGCAGTTCACCAACCCAAACCGATTCTCACTATTAACTAAAGAGCATTAATGTAAGAGGAGCTGTGGTTTGTATCAGTTTCATAAGCAGAGTTGAACTACATATGGTCTGTCTGATTCGGAAACACAGTTCTTTTTTTCAGGGCATGCTCATGGTTCTTGCTGTATTGGTGACGCTGGAAAGAAGTGCTTGCTTCTTGCATTAAAACAGGGTGTGCTTCATGGATGAGAATTTTGGTCTGAATTTCCCTTCACAGACGGAGTTAAACGCCAGGATCTGTGTCTTACTACAAGCAAGAGTTCAGTTCTGGTAACCTCAGTGAAGTTTGGGCTCATATGATTTTTCGCAGTTCAGGAACCCAATGCTATTCTCACTATTAACTAAGGAGGATTTATGTAAGAAGAGCTGTGGTATGTATCATATTCATAAGCAGAGTTGAACTACATATGGTCCGTCTGAGTAGGAAACACAGTTATTTTTTTCAGGGAGTGCTCATGTTTCTTGCTGTATTTTAAACTTGGAAAGAAGAGCTTGCTTCTTGTGTTAAAATAGAGTGTGTTTCATGGATGAGAATTCTGGTCTTAATTTCCCTTCAGAAACGGAGTTAAGCCCCAGGAACTGTGTCCTCCTACAAGCAAGAGTTCATTTCTGGTAAACCTAGTGAATTTTCGGCTCAAATGATTTTACACAGTTCTAGAAAACAACACGATTATCACTATTAACTAAAGAGCATTTATTTAGAGGAGCTGTGGTCTGTATCAGTTTCATAAGCAGAGTTGAACTACATATGGTCCCTATGCGTATGAAACACAGTTCTTTTTTTCAGGCCTTGCTCATGGTTCTTGCTGTATTTTAGACTCTAGAAAGAAGAGCTTGCTTCTTGCGTTAAAACATAGTGTGTTTCAGGGAATAGAACTCTGGTCTGAATTTGCCTTCAGAAACGGAGTTAAACCCCGGGATCTGTTTCTTCCTACAAGCAAGAGTTCATTTCTGGTTAACCCAGTGAATTTTGGGCTCAAATGATTTTTTGTAGTTCACGTACCCTACGCTATTCTTACTATTAACTGAAGAAGATTTATGTAAGCGGAGCTGTTGTTTGTATCCATTTCATTAGCAGAGTTGAACTACATAATTTCTGTATGAGTGGGAAACACAGTTCTTTTTTTCTGGGCATGCTCATGGATCTTACTGTATTGGAGACGCTGGAAAGATCAGGATGATTCTTGCCTTAAAACAGAGTGTTTTTCAGGGATGAGAACTCTGGTCTGAATTTGCCTTCAGAAACGGAGTTAAACCCCAGGATCTGTGTCTTACTACAAGCAAGAGTTCTGTTCTGGTAAACTCAGTGAAGTTTGGGCTCAAATGATTTTTCGCAGTTCAGGAACCCAACGCTATTCTCACTATTAACTAAAGAGCATTTATGTAAGAGGAGCTGTGGTATGTATCATTTTCATAAGTAGAGTTGAACTACATATGGTCCGTCTGAGTAGGAAACACAGTTATTTTATTCCGGGAGTGCTCATTTTTCTTGCTGTATTTTAGACTCTGGAAAAAAGAGCTTGCTTCTTGTGTTAAAATAGAGTATGTTTCATGGATGAGAACACTGCTCTGAATATCCCTTCAGGAACGGAGTTAAATCCCAGGATCTGTGTCCTCCTACAAGCAAGAGTTCATTTCTGGTAAACCTAGTGAATTTTCGGCTCAAATGATTTTACACAGTTCTAGAACACAACACGATTATCACTATTAACTAAAGAGCATTTATTTAGAGGAGCTGTGGTCTGTATCAGTTTCATAAGCAGAGTTGAACTACATATGGTCCCCATGCGTATGAAACACAGTTCTTTTTTTCAGGCCTTGCTCACGGTTCTTGCTGTATTTTAGACTCTGGAAAGAAGAGTTTGCTTCTTCGTTAAAACAGAGTGTGTTTCGGTGATGAGAACTCTGGTCTGAATTTCCCTGCAGAAACGGAGTTAACCCCCAGGATCTGTGTCTTCCTACAAGCAAGAGTTCATTTCTGGTTAACCCAGTGAATTTTGGGCTCAAATGATTTTTTGCAGTTCACGAACCCTACGCTATTCTCCCTACTAACTGAAGAAGATTTATGTAAGCGGAGCTGTTGTTTGTATCCATTTCATAAGCAGAGTTGAACTACATATTTTCTGTATGAGTCGGAAACACAGTTCTTTTTTTCTGGGCATGCTCATGTTTCTTACGATATTGTAGACGCTGGAAAGAAGAGGATGATTCTTGCCTTAAAACAGAGTGTTTTTCAGGGATGAGAACTCTGGTCTGAATTTGCCTTCAGAAACAGAGCTAAACCCCATGATCAGTGTCTTCCTACAACCAAGAGTTCATTTCTGGTAAACCCAGTGTTTTTTTGGCCCAAATGTTTTTTCGCTGTTCATGAACCCAACATGATTCTCACTATTAATTAAAGAGCATTTATGTAAGAGGAGCTGTGGTCTGTATCAGTTTCATAAGCAGAGTTGAACTACATATGGTCCGTATGAGTAGGAAACACAGTTCTTTTTTTCAGGCCATGCTCATGGTTCTTGCTGTATTTTAGCCTCTGGAAAGAATAGCTTGCTTCTTCGTTAAAACAGAGTGTGTTTCAGGGATGAGAACTCTGGTCTGAATTTACCTTCATAAACGGAGTTAAACCCCAGGATCTGTGTCTTTCTACAAGCAAGCGTTCAGTTCTGGTAAACCCAGTGTATTTTGGGCTCAAATGATTTTGTGCAGTTTACGAACCCAACGCGATTCTCACTATTAACTAAATAGCATTTATGTAAGAGGAGCTGTGGTCTGTATCAGTTTCATAATCAGAGTTGAACTACATATGGTCCCTATGCGTATGAACATCAGTTCTTTTTTTTAGGCCATGCTCATGGTTGTTGCTGTAATTTAGACTCTGGAAAGAAGATCTTGCTTCTTCCTTAAATCATAGTGTGTTTCAGGGATGAGAACTCTGGTCTGAATTTCCCTGCAGAAACGGAGTTAAACCCCAGGATCTGTGTCTTCCTACAAGCGAGAGTTCATTTCTGGTAAACCCAGTGAATTTGGGGCTCAAATGATTTTTCGCAGTTCACGAACCCTATGCTATTCTCACTATTAACTGAAGAGGATTTATGTAAGAGGAGCTGATGTTTGTATCCGTTTCATAAGCAGAGTTGAACTACATATTTTCTGTATAAGTCAGAAACCCAGTTCTTTTTTTCTGGGCATGCTCATGTTTCTTACTATATTGGAGACGCTGGAAAGAAGGGGATGATTCTTGCATTAAAACAGAGTGTTTTTCGGGGATGAGAACTCTGGTCTGAATTTGCCTTCAGAAACGGAGTTAAACCCCAGGATCACTCTCTTCCTACAAGCAAGAGTTCATTTCTGGTAAACCCAGTGATTTTTTGGCCCAAATGATTTTTTGCAGTTCACGAACCCAATATGATTCTTACTATTAACTAAAGAGCATTTATGTAAGAGGAACTGTGGTTTGTATCAGTTTCATAAGCAGAGTTGAACTACATATGGTCCGTCTGAGTAGGAAACACAGTTCTTTGTTTCTGGGCATGCTCATGGTTCTTGCTGTATTGTAGACTCTAGAAAGAAGAGCTTGCTTCTTGCATTAAAACAGGGTGTGTTTCATGGATGAGAATTCTGGTCTGAATTTCCCTTCACAAACGGAGTTAAACCCCATGATCTGTGCCTTCCTACCAGCAAGAGTTCATTTCTGGTAAACCAAGTGAATTTTCGGCTCAAATGACTTTACACAGTTCTAGAACCCAACCCGATTATCACTATGAACTAAAGAGTGTTTATGTAAGAGGAGCTGTGGTCTGTATCATTTCATAAGCAGAGTTGAACTACATAGGGTCCGTATGAATAGGAAAGACAATTCTTTTTTTCTGGGCATGCTCACTGTTCTTACTGTATTGGAGACGCTGGAAATAAGAAGATGATTCTTGCCTTATAACAGAGTGTTTTTCAGGGTTGAGAATTCTGGTCTGAATTTGCCTTCAGAAACGGAGTTAAACCCCACGATCAGTGTCTTCCTACAAGCAAGAGTTCATTTCTGGTAAACCTAGTGAATTTTCGGCTCAAATGATTTTTCGCAGTTCACCAACCCAAACCGATTCTCACTATTAACTAAAGAGCATTAATGTAAGAGTAGCAGTGGTTTGTATCAGTTTCATAAGCAGAGTTGAACTACATATGGCCCGTATGAGTAGGAAACCCAATTCTTTTTTTCAGGGCATGCTCATGGTTCTTGCTGTATTTTAGACTTTGAAAGATGTGCTTGCTTCTTGCATTAAAACAGAGTGTGTTTCATGGATGAGAATTCTGGTCTGAATTTCCCTTCACAAACGGAGTTAAACCCCATGATCTGTGCCATCCTACCAGCAAGAGTTCATTTCTGGTAAACCAAGTGAATTTTCGGCTCAAATGAATTTACACAGTTCTAGAACCCAACCCGATTATCACTATTAACTAAAGAGTGTTTATGTAAGAGGAGCTGTGGTCTGTATCATTTCATAAGCAGAGTTGAACTACATAGGGTCCGTATGAGTAGGAAAGACAGTTCTTTTTTTCAGGGCATGCTCACGGTTCTTACTGGATTGGAGACGCTGGAAATAAGAAGATGATTCTTGCCTTAAAACAGAGTGTTTTTCACGGTTGAGAATTCTGGTCTGAATTTGCCTTCATAAACGGAGTTAAACCCCAGGATCCGTGTCTTACTACAAGCAAGAGTTCAGTTCTGGTAAACCCAGAGAATTTTGGGCTCAAATGATTTTTAGCAGTTCAGGAACCCAACGCTATTCTCACTATTAATTAAAGACCATTTATGTAAGAGGAGCTGTGGTATGTATCACTTTCATAAGCATAGTTTGACTACATATGGTCCGTATGAGTCAGAAACAAAGTTTTTTTTTCAGGGCATGCTCATGATTCTTGCTTCATTTTAGACTCTGGAAAGAAGAGCTTGCTTCTTGCATTAAAACAGAGTGTGTTTCAGGGATGAGAACTCTGGTCTGAATTTGCCTTCAGAAACGGAGTTAAACCCTAGGATCAGTGTCTTCCTACAAGCAAGAGTTCATTTCTGGTAAACGCAGTGATTTTTTGGCCCAAATGATTTTTTGCAATTCACGAACCCAACATGATTCTTAGTATTAACTAAAGAGCATTTATGTAAGAGGAACTGTGGGTTGTATCAGTTTCATAAGCAGAATTGTACTACATATGGTCGGTCTGAGTAGGAAACACAGTTCTTTTTTTCAGGGCATGCTCATGTTTCTTGCTGTATTTTAGACTCTGGCAAGAAGAGCTTGCTTTTTGCGTTAACACAGAGTTTGTTTCAGAGATGAGACCTCTGGTCTGAATTTCCCTTCAGAATGTAGTTAAACCCCATGATCTGTGTCTTGCTACAAGCAAGACTTCATTTCTGGTAAACTTAGTGAATTTTTGGCTCAAATGATTTTTCTTAGTTCACCAACCCAAACCGATTCTCACTATTAACTAAAGAGCATTAATGTAGGAGGAGTTGTGGTTTATATCAGTTTCATAAGCAGAGTTGAACTACATATGCTCCGTATGAGAAGGAAACACAGTTCTTCTTTTCTGAGCATGTTCATATTTCTTACTATATTGGAGACGGTGGAAAGAAGAGGATGATTCATGCCTTAAAACAGAGTCTTTTTCAGGGATGAGAACTCTGGTCTGAATTTGCCTTCAGAAACGGTTTTAAACCCCAGGATCTGTGTCTTTCTACAAGCAAGCGTTCAGTTCTGGTAAACCCAGTGAATTTTGGGCTCAAATGATTTTTCGAAGTTCAGGAACCCAACGCTATTCTCACTATTAAAAAAAGAGCAATTAGGTAAGAGGAGGTGTGGTCTGTATCAGTTTCATAAGCAGAGTTCAACGAAATATGGTCCATATGAATAGGAAACACAGCTCTTTTTTTCAGGGCATGATCATGGTTCTTGCTGTATTTTAGCCTCTGGAAAGAAGAGCTTGCTTCTTCGTTAAAACAGAGTGTGTTTCACAGATGAGAACTCTGGCCTGAATTTCCCTGCAGAATCAGAGTTAAACCCCAGGATCTGTGTCTTCCTACAAGCAAGAGTTCATTTCTGGTAAACCCAGTGAATTTTGGGCTGAAATGATTTTTCGCAGTTCACGAACCCAAACCGATTCTCACTATTAACTAAAGAGCATTTATGTAAGAGGAGCTGTGGTTTGTTTCAGTTTCATAAACAGAGTTGAACGACATATGGTCCATATGAGTAGGAAACACAGTTCTTTTTTTCTGGGCATTCTCATGGTTCTTGCTGTATTGGAGACGCTGGAAACAAGAGCTTGCTTCTCGCGTTAAAACAGAGTGTGTTTCATGGATGAGAAAACTTGTCTGAATTTACCTTCAGAAATGGAGTGAAACCCCAGGATCTGTGTCTTCCTACAAGCAAGAGTTCATTTTTGGTAAACCAAGTGCTTTATGGGCTCAAATGATTTTACACAGTTCTGGAACACAACGCGATTCTCACTATTAGCTAAAGATCATTTTTGTAAGAGGAGCTGTGGTTTGTATCAGTTTCATAAGCAGAGTTGAACTACATGTGTTCCGTATGAGTAGGAAATACAGTCCTTTTTTTCTGGGCATCCTCATGCTTCTTGCTGTATTGGAGACACTGGACATAAGCACTTGCTTCTTGCTTCAAAGAAGAGTGTTTTTTTCAGAGAAGAGAACTCTGTTCTGAATTTCCCTACAGAAACAGAGTTAAAGCACAGGATCTGTGAATTCCTACAAGTAAGATTACATTTCAGGGAAACCCAGTGAATTTTGGGCTCAAATGATTTTTTGCAGTTTGGGATCCCAGCGGGATTCTCACCATTAACTAAAGATCAATTTTGTAAGAAGAGCTGTGGTTTGTATCAGTTTCATAAGCAGAGCTGAACTACATATGGTCCCTATGGGTAGGAAACACAGTTTTTTTTTCTGGGCATGGTCATGGTTCTTGCTGTATTGGAGACACTAGTAAGAAGAGCTTGCTTCTTGCGTGAAAACAGAGTGTGTTTCATGGATGAGAACTCTGGTCTGAGTTTCCCTTCAGAAACGGAGTTAAACCCCAGGATCTGTGTCTTCCTACAAGCAAGAGTTCATTTCTGGTAAACCAGTGTAATTTGGGCTCAAATGATTTTACACAGTTCTGGAACCCAAGGCGATTCTCACTATTAACTAAAGAGCATTTATGTAAGACGAGGTGTGGTTTGTATCAGTTTCATAAGCAGAGTTTAACTACATGTGGTCCGTATGAGTAGGAAATACAGTTCTTTTTTTCTGGGCATCCTCATGCTTCTTGCTGTATTGGAGACGCTGGACAGAAGCGCTTGCTTCTTGCGTTAAAGAAGAGTGTTTTTCAGGGATGAGAACTGTGTTCTGAATTTCCCTACAGAAACAGAGTTAAAGCACAGGATCTGTGACTTCCAACAAGCAAGAGTTCATTTCAGGGAAACCCAGTGAATTTTGGGCTCAAATGATTTTTCGCAGTTCTGGAACCCAACGCTATTCTCACTATTAACTAAAGATCAATTTTGTAAGAAGAGCTGTGGTTTGTATCAGTTACATAAGCAGAACTGAACTACATATGGTCCCTATGGGTAGGAAACACGGTTCTTTTTCTCTGGGCATGGTCATGGTTCTTGGTGTATTAGAGATGCTTGAAAGAAGAGCTTGCTTTTTGCGTGAAAACAGAGTGTGTTTCATCGATGAGAACACTGGTCTGAATTTCCCTTCAGAAACAGAGTTAAACCCCAGGATCTATGTCTTCCTACAAGCAAGAGTACATTTCTGGTAAATCAAGTGAATTATGGGCTCAAATCATTTTTTGCAGTTCATGATCCCAAGGCGATACTCACTATCAACTAAAGAGTATTTATGTAAGAGGAGGTGTGGTTTGTGTCAGTTTCATGAGCAGAGTTGAACTACATATGGTCCGTTTTAGTAGGAAACACAGTTCTTTTTTTCTGGGCATGCTCATGGTTCTTGCTGTATTGGAGACGCTGGAAAGAAGAGCTTGCTAATTGCATAACAGAGTGTGTTTCATGTATGAGAACACTGGTCTGATTTTCCGTAAGAAACGGAGCTAAAACACAGGATCTGTGTCTTCCTACTAGCAAGAGTTCATTTCTGGTAAACTAAGTGATTTTTGGGCTCAAATGATTTTACACAGTTCTGGAACACAACGTGATTCTCACTATTAACTAAAGATCATTTTTGTAAGAAGAGCTGTGGTTTGTATCAGTTTCAGAAGCAGAGTTGAACTACATGTGGTCCGTATGAGTAGGAAATACAGCTCTTTTTTTCTGGGCATCCTCATGCTTCTTGCTGTATTGGAGACACTGGTAAGAAGAGCTTGCTTCTTGCGTGAAAACAGAGTGTGTTTCATGGATGAGAACTCTGTTCTGAATTTCCCTACAGAAACAGAGTTAAACCCCAGGATCTGTGTCTTCCTACAAGCAAGCGTTCATTTTGGGGAAACCCAGTGAATTTTCGGCTCAAATGATTTTTCGCAGTTCTGGAACCCAACGCCATTCTCACTATTAAATAAAGATCAATTTTTTAAGAAGAGCTGTGGTTTGTATCAGTTTCATAAGCAGAGCTGAACTACATATGGTCCCTATGGTTAGGAAACAGTTCTTTTTTTCTGGGCATGGTAATGGTTCTTGGTGTCTTGGAGATGCTTGAAAGAGGAGCTTGCTTTTTGCGTGAAACAGAGTGTGTTACATCGATGAGAACACTGGACTGAATTTCCCTTCAGAAACGGAGTTAAACCCCAGGATCTGTGTCTTCCTACAAGCAAGAGTTCATTTCTGGTAAACCCAGTGTAATTTGGGCTCAAATGATTTTACACAGTTCTGGAACCCAAGGCGATTCTCACTATTAACTAAAGAGCATTCATGTAAGAGGAGGTGTGGTTTGTATCAGTTTCATAAGCAGAGTTTAACTACATGTGGTCCGTATGAGTAGGAAATACAGTTCTTTTTTTCTGGGCATCCTCATGCTTCTTGCTGTATTGGAGACACTGGACAGAAGCGCTTGCTTCTTGCCTTAAAGAAGAGTGTTTTTCAGGGATGAGAACTCTGTTCTGAATTTCCCTACAGAAACAGAGTTAAAGCACAGGATCTGTGACTTCCAACAAGCAAGAGTTCATTTCAGGGAAACCCAGTGAATTTTGGGCTCAAATGATTTTTCGCAGTTCTGGAACCCAACGCTATTCTCACTATTAACTAAAGATCAATTTTGTAAGAAGAGCTGTGGTTTGTATCAGTTTCATAAGCAGAGCTGAACTACATATGGTCCCTATGGGTAGGAAACACGGTTCTTTTTCTCTGGGCATGGTCATGGTTCTTGGTGTATTGGAGATGCTTGAAAGAAGAGCTTGCTTTTTGCGTGAAAACAGAGTGTGTTTCATCGATGAGAACACTGGTCTGAATTTCCCTTCAGAAACGGAGTTAAACCCCAGGATCTCTGTCTTCCTACTAGCAAGAGTACATTTCTGGTAAATCAAGTGAATTATGTGCTCAAATCATTTTTTACAGTTCATGATCCCAAGGCGATTCTCACTATCAACTAAAGAGCATTTATGTAAGAGGAGGTGTGGTTTGTGTCAGTTTCATGAGCAGAGTTGAACTACATATGGTCCGTTTGAGTAGGAAACACAGTTCTTTTTTTCTGGGCAGGATCATGGTTCTTGCTGTATTGGAGATGCTGGAAAGAAGAGCTTGCTAATTGCATAACAGAGTGTGTTTCATGTATGAGAACACTGGTCTGATTTTCCGTAAGAAACGGAACTAAAACACAGGATCTGTGTCTTCCTACAAGCAAGAGTTCATTTCTGGTAAACCAAGTGATTTATAGGCTCAAATGATTTTACACAGTTCTGGAACACAACGCGATTCTCACTATTAACTAAAGATCATTTTTGTAAGAAGAGCTGTGGTTTGTATCAGTTTCAGAAGCAGAGTTGAACTACATGTGGTCCTTATGAGTAGGAAATACAGTTCTTTTTTTCTGGGCATCCTCATGTTTCTTGCTGTATTGGAGACGCTGGACAGAAGCGCTTGCTTCTTGCCTTAAAGAAGAGTTTTTTTTCAGGGTTGAGAACTCTGTTCTGAATTTCCCTACAGAAACAGAGTTAAAGCACAGGATCTGTGACTTCCAACAAGCAAGAGTTCATTTCAGGGAAACCCAGTGAATTTTCGACTCAAATTATTTTTCGGAGTTCTGGAACCCAACGCTATTCTCACTATTAACTAAAGATCAATTTTGTAAGAAGAGCTGTGGTTTGTATCAGTTTCATAAGCAGAGCTGAACTACATATGGTCCCTATGGGTAGGAAACACGGTTCTTTTTTTCTGGGCATGGTCATGGTTCTTGGTGTATTGGAGATGCTTGAAAGAAGAGCTTGCTTTTTGCGTGAAAACAGAGTGTGTTTCATCGATGAGAACACTGGTCTGAATTTCCCTTCAGAAACGGAGTTAAACCCCAGGATCTGTGTCTTCCTACAAGCAAGAGTACATTTCTGGTAAATCAAGTGAATTATGGGCTCAAATCATTTTTTGCAGTTCTTGATCCCAAGGCAATTCTCACTATCAACTAAAGAGCATTTATGTAAGAGGAGGTGTGGTTTGTGGCAGTTTCATGAGCAGAGTTGAACTACATATGGTCCGTTTGAGTAGGAAACACAGTTCTTTTTTTCTGGGCATGCTCATGGTTCTTGCTGTATTGGAGACGCTGGAAAGAAGAGCTTGCTAATTGCATAACAGAGTGTGTTTCATGTATGAGAACACTGGTCTGATTTTCCGTAAGAAACGGAGCTAAAACACAGGATCTGTGTCTTCCTACAAGTACGAGTTCATTTAGGTAAACCAAGTGATTTATGGGCTCAAATGATTTTATACAGTTCTGGAACACAATGCGATTCTCACTATTAACTAAAGATCATTTTTGTAAGAAGAGCTGTGGTTTGTATCAGTTTCAGAAGCAGAGTTGAACTACATGTGGTCCGTATGAGTAGGAAATACAGTTCTTTTTTTCTGGGCATCCTCATGCTTCTTGCTGTATTGGAGACGCTGGACAGAATCGCTTGGTTCTTGCCTTAAAGAAGAGTGTTTTTTTCAGGGATGAGAACTCTGTTCTGAATTTCCCTACAGAAACAGAGTTAAAGCACAGGATCTGTGACTTCCTACAAGCAAGAGTTCATTTTGGGGAAACCCAGTGAATTTTGGGCTCAAAAGATTTTCGCAGTTCTAGAACCCAACGCTATTCTCACTATTAACTAAAGATCAATTTTGTAAGAAGAGCTGTGGTTTGTATCAGTTTCATAAGCAGAGCTGAACTACATATGGTCCCTATGTGTAGTAAACACAGTTCTTTTTTTCTGGACATGGTCATGGTTCTTGGTGTATTGGAGATGCTTCAAAGAAGAGCTTGCTTTTTGCTTGAAAACAGAGTGTTTCATCGATGAGTACAGTGGTCTGAATTACCCTTCAGAAACGGAGTTAAACCCCAGGATCTGTGTCTTCCTACAAGCAAGAGTTCATTTCTCATAAACCCAGTGTAATTTGGGCTCAAATGATTTTACACAGTTCTGGAACACAACACGATTCTCACTATTAACTAAAGAGCATTTATGTAAGAGGAGGTGTGGTTTGTATCAGTTTCATGAGCAGAGTTGAACTATATATTGTCCGTAGGAGTAGGAAACATAGTTCTTTTTTTCTGGGCATGCTCATGGTTCGTGCTGTATTGGAGACGCTGGAAGGAAGAGCTTGCTTATTGCATAACAGTGTGTGTTTCATGTATGAGAACACTGGTCTGATTTTCCCTACCAAACGGAGTTAAAACACAGGATCTGTGTCATCCTATAAGCAAGAGTTCATATCTGGTAAACCCAGTGAATTTTGGGCTCAAATGATTTTACACAGTTCTGGAACCCAACATGATTCTCACTATTAACTAAAGAGCATATATGTAAGAGGAGCTGTGGTTTTTATCAGTTTCATGAGCAGAGTTGAACTACATATGGTCCGTATGGTAAATAAGTACAGTTCTTTTGAACTGGAGATGCTCATGGTTCTTGCTGTATTGGAGACGCTGGAAAGAAGAGCTTGCTTCTTGCGTGAAAACAGAGTGTGTTTCATGGATGAGAACACTGGTCTGAATTTACCTTCAGAAACGGAGTTAAAACACAGGATCTGTGTCATCCTACCAGCAAGTGTTCATTTCTGGTAAAACAAGTGAATTTTGGACTCAAATGATTTTACACAGTTCTGGAACACAACACGATTCTCACTATTAACTAAAGAGCATTTATGTAAGAGGAGGTTTGGTTTGTGTCAGTTTCATAAGCAGAGTTGAACTATATATGGTCCGTATGAGTGGGAAACACAGTTCTTTTTTTCTGGGCATGCTCATGGTTCTCGGTGTATTGGAGACGGTGGAAAGAAGAGCTTGCTTCTCGCGTTAAAACAGAGTGTGTTTCATGGATGAGGTAACTGGTCTGAATTTCCCTTAAGAAACGGATTTAAACCCCAGGATCTGTGTCTTCCTACAAGCAAGAGTTCATTTCTGGTAAACCCAGTGAATTTGGGGCTCAAATGATTTTTCGCAGTTTACGAACCCAACGCATTTCTCACTATTAACTAAAGAGCATTTATGTAAGAGGAGTGTGGTTTGTATCAGTTTCATAAGCAGAGTTGAACTACATTTGGTCCCTATGAGTAGGAAACACAGTTCTTTTTTTCTGGGCATGCTCATGGTTCTTTTTGTATTGGAGACACTGGAAAGAAGAGGATGATTCTTGCGTTAAAACCGAGTGTGTTTCATGGATGAGAACACTGGTCTGAATTTACCGTCAAAATCGGAGTTAAAATCCAGGATTTGTGTCTTCCTACATGGAAGAGTTTATTTCTGTTAAACCAAGTGAGTTTTGGGCTCAAATGATTTTATACAGTTCAAAACACCAATGCGATTCTCACTATTAAATAAAGTGCATTTATTTAAGAGCTGCTGTGGTTTGTATCAGTTTCATAACAGAGTAGAACTACACATGGTCTGTAGGAGTAGGAAACACAGTTCTTTTTTTCAGGGCATGCTCATGGTTCTTGCTGTATTGGAGAGGATGGAAAAAAGAGCTTGCTTCTTACATAAAAACAGGGTGTGTTTCATGGATGAGAACTCTGCTCTGAATTCATCTTCAGAAACGGAGTTAAACCCCAGGTTCTGTGTCTTTCTACAAGCAAGAGTTCTTTTCTGGTAAACCCAGGGATTTTTGGGGTCAAATGATTTTTTGGAGTTCACCAACCGAAACCGATTCTCACTATTAACTAAAGAGCATTTATTTAAGAGGTGCTGTGATTTGTATCAGTTTCATAACCACAGTTGATCTACATATGGTCTGTATGAGTTGGAAACACAGTTCTTTTTTTTCAGGGCATGCTCATGGTTCTTGCAGTATTGGAGATGCTGGAAAGATAAGCTTGCTTCTTGCATTAAAACAGGTTGTTTCAGGGATGAGAACTCTGGTCTGAATTTCCCTTCACAAACGGAGTTAAACCACATTATCTGTGTCTTCCTACAAGCACGAGTTCATTTCTGATAAACCAAGTGAATTTTGGGCTCAAATGATTTTACACATTTCTAGAACCCAACGCGATTATCACTATTAACTAAAGAGCATTTTTGTAAGAGGTGGTGTGGTCTGTATCATTTCATATGCAGAGTTGAACTACATATGGTCCCTATGAGTAGGAAACACAGTTCTTTTTTTCTGGGCATGCTCATGATTTGTACTGTATTGGAGACACTGGAAAGAAGAGGATGATTCTTGCATTAAAACAGAGGAGCTGTGGTTTGTATCAGTTTCATAAACAGAGTTGAACTCCATAAGGTCCTTGTGATTAGGAAACACAGTTCTTTTTTTCAGGGCATGCTCATGGTTCATGCTGTATTTTAGACTCTGGAAAGAAGAGCTTTCTTCTTCTTTAAACATAGTTGTTTCAGGGATGAGACTCTGGTCTGAATTTCCCTTCAGTAACTGAGTTATACCCAAGGATCTGTGTCTTCCTACAAGCAAGCGTTCATTTCTGGTATACATAGTGACTTTTGAGGTCAAATGATTTTTCGCAGTTCACGAACCCTAAGCTATTCTCACTATTAACTAAAGAGGATTTATGTAAGAGGAGCTGTGGTTTGTATCAGTTTCATAAGCAGAGTTGAAATAAATATGGTCTGTATGAGTAGGAAACACAGTTCTTTTTTTCTGGGCATGCTCATGTTTCTTACTATATTGGAGATTCTGGAAAGAATAGGATAATTCTTGCCTTAAAACAGAGTGTTTTTCAGGTATGAGAATCTGGTCTGAATTTGCCTTCAGAAACGGAGTTAAACCACAGGATCAGTGTCTTCCTACAAGCAAGAGTTCATTTCTGGTAAACCCAGTGAATTTTGGGCTCAAATGATTTTTCGTATTTCATGAACCCAACGCATTTCTCACTATTAACTAAAGAGCATTTATGTAAGAGCAGCTGTGGTTTGTATCAGTTTTATAAGCAGAGATGAACTACATATTGTCCATATGAGTAGGAAACACAGTTCTTTTTTTCTAGGCATGCTCATGGTTCTTTTTGTATTGGAGACACTGGAGAGAAGAGGATGAATCTTGCGTGAAAACAGAGTGTGTTTCATGGATAAGAACACTGGTCTGAATTTACCGTCAAAATCGGAGTTAAAATCCAGGATTTGTGTCTTCCTACATGGAAGAGTTTATTTCTGTTAAACCAAGTGAGTTTTGGGCTCAAATGATTTTATACAGGTCAAAACACCAATGCGATTCTCACTATTAAATAAAGTGCATTTATTTATGAGCTGCTGTGGTTTGTATCAGTTTCATAACAGAGTAGAACTACATATGGTCTGTAGGAGTAGGAAACACAGTTCTTTTTTTCAGGGCATGCTCATGGTTCTTGCAGTATTGGAGACGCTGGAAAGATAAGCTTGCTTCTTGCATTAAAACAGGTTGTTTCAGGGATGAGAACTCTGGTCTGAATTTCCCTTCACAAACGGAGTTAAACCCCATGATCTGTGTCTTCCTACAAGCACGAGTTCATTTCTGATAAACCAAGTGAATTTTGGGCTCAAATGATTTTACACATTTCTAGAACCCAAAGCGATTATCACTATTAACTAAGGAGCATTTTTGTAAGAGGTGGTGTGGTCTGTATCATTTCATATGCAGAGTTGAACTACATATGGTCCCTATGAGTAGGAAACACAGTTCTTTTTTTCTGGGCATGCTCATGATTTGTACTGTATTGGAGACACTGGAAAGAAGAGGATGATTCTTGCATTAAAACAGAGGAGCTGTGGTTTGTATCAGTTTCATAAACAGAGTTGAACTCCATAAGGTCCTTGTGATTAGGAAACACAGTTCTTTTTTTCAGGGCATGCTCATGGTTCATGCTGTATTTTAGACTCTGGAAAGAAGAGCTTTCTTCTTCTTTAAACATAGTTGTTTCAGGGATGAGACTCTGGTCTGAATTTCCCTTCAGTAACTGAGTTATACCAAAGGATCTGTGTCTTCCTACAAGCAAGGGTTCTTTCTGGTATACATAGTGACTTTTGAGCTCAAATGATTTTTCGCAGTTCACGAACCCTACGCTATTCTCACTATTAACTAAAGAGGATTTATGTAAGAGGAGCTGTGGTTTGTATCAGTTTCATAAGCAGAGTTGAAATAAATATGGTCTGTATGAGTAGGAAACACAGTTCTTTTTTTCTGGGCATGCTCATGTTTCTTACTATATTGGAGATTCTGGAAAGAATAGGATAATTCTTGCCTTAAAACAGAGTGTTTTTCAGGTATGAGAACTCTGGTCTGAATTTGCCTTCAGAAACGGAGTTAAACCACAGGATCAGTGTCTTCCTACAAGCAAGAGTTCATTTCTGGTAAACCCAGTGAATTTTGTGCTCAAATGATTTTTTGCAGTTTAAGAACCCAACATGATGCTCACTATTAACTAAAGAGCATTTATGTAAGAGGAGCTGTGGTTTGTATCAGTTTCATAAGCAGAGATGAACTACATATTGTCCGTATGAGTAGGAAACACAGTTTTTTCTTCAGGGCATGCTCATGGTTCTTGCTGTACTAGAGATGCTGGAAAGATAAGCTTGTTTCTTGCATTAAATCAGGGTGTGTTTCATGGATGAGAACTCTGGTCTGAATTTCTCTTCACAAACGGAGTTAAACCCCCTGATCTGTGTCTCCCTACAATCATGAGTTCATTTCTGCTAAACCAAATGAATTTTGGGCTCAAATGATTTTACACAGTTCTGGAACACAACACGATTCTCACTATTAACTAAAGAGCATTTATGTAAGAGGAGGTGTGGTTTGTATCAGTTTCGTAAGCAGAGTTGAACTACATATGGTCCGTATGAGTGGGAAACACAGTTCTTTTTTTCTGGGCATGCTCATGGTTCTTGGTGTATTGGAGACAGTGGAAAGAAGCGCTTGCTTCTCGCGTTAAAACAGAGTGTGTTTCATGGATGAGGATAGTGGTCTGAATTTCCCTTCAGAAACGGATTTAAACCCCAGGATCTGTGTCTTCCTACAAGCAAGAGTTCATTTCTGGTAAACCCAGTGAATTTTGGGCTCAAATGATTTTTTGTATTTCATGAACCCAATGCATTTCTCACTATTAACTAAAGAGCATTTATGTAAGAGGAGTGTGGTTTGTATCAGTTTCATAAGCAGAGTTGAACTACATTTGGTCACTATGAGTAGGAAACACAGTACTTTTTTACTGGGCATGCTCATGGTTCTTGCTGTATTGGAGACACAGGAAAGAAGAGCTTGCTTCTTGCGTTAAAACATATTGTGTTTCAGGTATGAGAACTCTGGTCTGAATTTCCCTTCGAAAACGGAGTTAAACCGCAGGATCTGTGTCTTCCTACAAGCAAGAGTTCATTTCTGGTAAATCCAATGAATTTTGAGCTCATATGATTTTATACAGTTCATGAACCCAACGCGATTCTCACTTTAAACTAAAGAGCCTTTATGTAAGAGCAGCTGTGGTTTGTATCAGTTTCATAAGCAGAGATGAACTACATATTGTCCATATGAGTAGGAAACACAGTTCTTTTTTTCTAGGCATGCTCATGGTTCTTTTTGTATTGGAGACACTGGAGAGAAGAGGATGAATCTTGCGTGAAAACAGAGTGTGTTTCATGGATAAGAACACTGGTCTGAATTTACCGTCAAAATCGGAGTTAAAATCCAGGATTTGTGTCTTCCTACATGGAAGAGTTTATTTCTGTTAAACCAAGTGAGTTTTGGGCTCAAATGATTTTATACAGTTCAAAACACCAATGCGATTCTCACTATTAAATAAAGTGCATTTATTTAAGACCTGCTGTGGTTTGTATCAGTTTCATAACAGAGTAGAACTACATATGGTCTGTAGGAGTAGGAAACACAGTTCTTTTTTTCAGGGCATGCTCATGGTTCTTGCTGTATTGGAGACGATGGAAAAAAGAGCTTGCTTCTTACATAAAAACAGGGTGTGTTTCATGGATGAGAACTCTGGTCTGAATTCATCTTCAGAAACGGAGTTAAACCGCAGGTTCTGTGTCTTTCTACAAGCACGAGTTCTTTTCTGGTAAACCCAGGGAATTTTGGGCTCAAATGATTTTTCGGAGTTCACAAACCAAAACCGATTCTCACTATTAACTAAAGAGCATTTATGTAAGAGGAGCTGTGGTCTCTATCATTTCATAAGCAGAGTTGAACTACATATGGTCCGTATGAGTGGCAAACACATTTCTTTTTTCCTGGGCATACTCATGGTTTGTACTGTATTGGAGACGCTGGAAAGAAGAGGATGATTCTTGCCTTAAAACAGAGTGTTTTTCAGGGATGAGAATTATGGTCTTAATTTGCCTTCAGAAATGGAGATAAATCCCAGGATCTGTGTCTTCCTACAAGCAGGAGATCATTTCAAGTAAACCCAGTGAATACTGGGCTCAAATGATTTTTTTGCAGTTCACGCACCCAACGCGATTCTCACTATTAACTAAAGAGCATTTATTCAAGAGTTGCTGTGGTTTGTATCAGTTTCATAACCACAGTTGATCTACTTATGGTCTGTGTTAGTTGGAAACACAGTTCTTTTTTTCAGGGCATGTTCATGGTTCTTGCTGTGTTGGACAATCTGGAAAGATGAACTTGCTTCTTGCATTAAAACAGAGTGTGTTTCATGGATGAGAACTCTGGTCTGAATTTCCCTTCAGAAACTGAGTTACACCCCATGATCTGTGTCTTCCTACAAGCACGAGTTCATTTCTGATAAAACAAGTGAATTTTGGGCGCAAATGATTTTACACAGTTCTAGAACACAAGGCGATTATCACTATTAACTAAAGAGCATTTATGTAAGTGGTGCTGTGGTCTGTATCATTTCATAAGCAGAGTTGAACTACAAATGGTCCCTATGAGTAGGAAACACAGTTCTTTTTTCTGGGCATGCTCATGGTTTGTACTGTACTGGAGACACTGGAAAGAAGAGGATGATTCTTGCTTTAAAACAGAGTGTGTTTCATGGATGAGAATTCTGGTCTGAATTTGCCTTCTGAAACGGAGTTAAACCCCAGGAACTGTGTCTTCCTACAAGCAGGAGTTCATTTAAGGTAAACCCAGTAAATTTTGGGCTCAAATGATTTTTTCACAGTTCACGAACCCAACTCGATTCTCACTATTAACTAAAGAGCATTTATGCAAGAGGAGCTGTGGTTTGTATCAGTTTCACAAGCAGAGTTGAACTACATAAGGTCTGTATGAGTAGGAAACACAGTTCTTTTTTTCAGGGCATGCTCATGGTTCTTACTGTATTTTAGACTCTGGAAAGAAGAGCTTGCTTCTTCTTTAAAACAGAGTTGTTTCAGGGAGGAGAACTCTGGTCTGAATTTCCCTTCAGAAACTGAGTTACACCCCAGGATCTGTGTCTTCCTACAAGCAAGAGTTCATTTCTGGCAAACCAAGTGAATTTTCGGCTCTAATGACTTTACACAGTTCTAGAACCCAACGCAATTTTCACTATTAACTAAAGAGCGTTTCTGTAAGAGGAGCTGTGGTTTCTATCATTTCCTAAGCAGAGTTGAACTCCATATGGTTCGTATGAGTAGCAAACACAGTTCTTTTTTTCTGGGCATGCTCATGTTTTGTACTGTATTGGAGACGCTGGAAAGAAGAGGATGATTCTTGCCTTAAAACAGAGTGTTTTTCAGGGATGAGAATACTGGTCTTAATTTGCCTTCAGAAACGGAGATAAACCCCAGGATCTGTGTCTTCCTACCAGCAGGAGATCATTTCAAGGAAACCCAGTGAATACTGGGCTCAAATGATTTTTTGGCAGTTCAGGCACCCAACGTGATTCTCACTATTAACTAAAGAGCATTTATTCAAGAGTTGCTGTGGTTTGTATCAGTTTCATAACCACAGTTGATCTACTTATGGTCTGTATGAGTTGGATACACAGTTCTTTTTTTCAGGGCATGCTCATGGTTCTTGCTGTGTTGGAGACTCTGGAAAGATGAACTTGCTTCTTGCATTAAAACAGAGTGTGTTTCATGGATGAGAACTCTGGTCTGAATTTCCCTATAGAAACGGAGTTAAAGCACATGATCTGTGTCTTCTTACAAACACGAGTTCATTTCTGATAAACCAAGTGAATTTTGGGCTCAAATGATTTTACACAGTTCTAGAACACAACGCGATTATCACTATTACCTAAAGAGCATTTATGTAAGCGGAGCTGTGGTTTGTATCAGTTTCATAAGCAGAGGTGAACTACATATGGTCCGTACGAGTAGGAAACACTGTTTTTTTTTCAGGGCATGCTCATGGTTCTTGCTGTATTGGAGACGCTGGAAAGATAAGCTTGCTTCTTGCATTAAAACAGGTTGAATTTCATTGATGAGAACTCTGGTCTGAATTTCCCTTCACAAACGTAGTTAAACCCCATGATCTGTGTCTTCCTACAAGCAAGAGTTCATTTCTCGTAACCAAGTGAATTTTCGGCTCTAATGACTTTACACAGTTCTAGAACCCAACGCAATTATCACTATTAACTAAAGAGCATTTATGTAAGAGGAGCTGTGGTCTCTATCATTTCATAAGCAGATTTGAACTACATATGGTCCGTATGAGTAGCAAACACAGTTCTTTTTTTCTGGGCATGCTCATGGTTTGTACTGTATTGGAGACACTGGAAAGAAGTGGATGATTCTTGCCTTAAAACAGAGGGTGTTTCAGGGATGAGAATTCTGGTCTTAATTTGCTTCAGAAACGGAGATAAACCCCAGGATCTGTGTCTTCCTACAAGCAGGAGATCGTTTCAGGTAAACCCAGAGAATACTGGGCTCAAATGATTTTTTTCGCAGTTCACAAACCCACCGCGATTCTCACTATTAACTAAAGAGCATTTATGCAAGAGGAGCTGTGGTTTGTATCAGTTTCACAAGCAGAGTTGAACTACATAAGGTCTGTATGAGTAGGAAACACAGTTCTTTTTTTCAGGGCATGCTCATGGTTCTTACTGTATTTTAGACTCTGGAAAGAAGAGCTTGCTTCTTCTTTAAAACAGAGTTGTTTCAGGGAGGAGAACTCTGGTCTGAATTTCCCTTCAGAAACTGAGTTACACCCCAGGATCTGTGTCTTCCTACAAGCAAGAGTTCATTTCTGGCAAACCAAGTGAATTTTCGGCTCTAATGACTTTACACAGTTCTAGAACCCAACGCAATTTTCACTATTAACTAAAGAGCGTTTCTGTAAGAGGAGCTGTGGTTTCTATCATTTCCTAAGCAGAGTTGAACTCCATATGGTCCGTATGAGTAGCAAACACAGTTCTTTTTTTCTGGGCATGCTCATGTTTTGTACTGTATTGGAGACGCTGGAAAGAAGAGGATGATTCTTGCCTTAAAACAGAGTGTTTTTCAGGGATGAGAATACTGGTCTTAATTTGCCTTCAGAAACGGAGATAAACCCCAGGATCTGTGTCTTCCTACCAGCAGGAGATCATTTCAAGGAAACCCAGTGAATACTGGGCTCAAATGATTTTTTGGCAGTGCAGGCACCCAACGCGATTCTCACTATTAACTAAAGAGCATTTATTCAAGAGTTGCTGTGGTTTGTATCAGTTTCATAACCACAGTTGATCTACTTATGGTCTGTATGAGTTGGATACACAGTTCTTTTTTTCAGGGCATGCTCATGGTTCTTGCTGTGTTGGAGACTCTGGAAAGATGAACTTGCTTCTTGCATTAAAACAGAGTGTGTTTCATGGATGAGAACTCTGGTCTGAATTTCCCTATAGAAACGGAGTTAAAGCACATGATCTGTGTCTTCTTACAAACACGAGTTCATTTCTGATAAACCAAGTGAATTTTGGGCTCAAATGATTTTACACAGTTCTAGAACACAACGCGATTATCACTATTACCTAAAGAGCATTTATGTAAGCGGAGCTGTGGTTTGTATCAGTTTCATAAGCAGAGGTGAACTACATATGGTCCGTACGAGTAGGAAACACTGTTTTTTTTTCAGGGCATGCTCATGGTTCTTGCTGTATTGGAGACGCTGGAAAGATAAGCTTGCTTCTTGCATTAAAACAGGTTGAATTTCATTGATGAGAACTCTGGTCTGAATTTCCCTTCACAAACGTAGTTAAACCCCATGATCTGTGTCTTCCTACAAGCAAGAGTTCATTTCTCGTAACCAAGTGAATTTTCGGCTCTAATGACTTTACACAGTTCTAGAACCCAACGCAATTATCACTATTAACTAAAGAGCATTTATGTAAGAGGAGCTGTGGTCTCTATCATTTCATAAGCAGATTTGAACTACATATGGTCCGTATGAGTAGCAAACACAGTTCTTTTTTTCTGGGCATGCTCATGGTTTGTACTGTATTGGAGACACTGGAAAGAAGTGGATGATTCTTGCCTTAAAACAGAGGGTGTTTCAGGGATGAGAATTCTGGTCTTAATTTGCTTCAGAAACGGAGATAAACCCCAGGATCTGTGTCTTCCTACAAGCAGGAGATCGTTTCAGGTAAACCCAGAGAATACTGGGCTCAAATGATTTTTTTCGCAGTTCACAAACCCACCGCGATTCTCACTATTAACTACAGAGCATTTATGTAAGAGGAGCTGTGGTTTGTATCAGTTTCATAAGCAGAGGTGAACTCCATAAGGTCCCTATGATCAGGAAACACAGTTCTTTTTTTCAGGGCATGCTCATGGTTCATGCTGTATTTTAGACTCTAGAAAGAAGAGCTTGCTTCTTCTTTAAAACAGAGTTCTTTCAGGGATGATACTCTGGTCTGAATTTCCCTTCAGAAACTGAGTTATACCCTAGGATCTGTGTATTCCTACAAGATGGGTTCATTTCTGGTATACATAGCGACTTTTGGGCTCAAATGATTTTTCACAGTTCACGAACCCTACGCTATTCTCACTATTAACTAAAGAGGATTTAAGTAAGAGGAGCTGTGGTTTGTATCAGTTTCATAAGCAGAGTTGAAATACATATGGTCCGTATGAGTAGGAAACACAGTTCATTGTTTCTGGGCATGCTCATGTTTCTTACTATATTGGAGATTCTGGAAAGAAGAGGATAGTTCTTGCCTTAAAACAGAGTGTTTTTCATGTATGAGAACTCTGGTCTGAAGTTGCCTTCAGAAACGGAGTTAAACCATAGGATCAGTGTCTTCTTACAAGCATGAGTTCATTTCTGGTAAACCAAGTGAATTTTGGGCTCAAAGGATTTTTTGCCGTTTACGAACCCAAAATGATTCTCACTATTAACTAAAGAGCATTTATGTAAGAGGAGCTGTGGTTTGTATCAGTTTCATAAGCAGAGATGAACTACATATTGTCCGTATGAGTAGGAAACACAGTTCTTTTTTTCAGGGCATGCTCATGGTTTTTGCTGTACTATAGATGCTGGAAAGATAAGCTTGTTTCTTGCATTAAAACAGGGTGTGTTTCATGGATGAGAGCTCTGGTCTGAATTTCCCTTCACAAACGGAGTTAAACCCCATGATCTGTGTCTTCCTACAAGCAAGAGTTCATTTCTGGTAAACCAAGTGTATTTTCGGCTCAAATGACTTAACACAGCACTAGAACCCAACGCGATTATCACTATTAACTAAAGAGCATTTATGTAAGAGGAGCTGTGGTCTCTATCATTTCATAAGCAGAGTTGAACTACATATGGTCTGTATGAGTAGCAAACACAGTTCTTTTTTTCTCGGCATGCTCATGGTTTGTACTGTATTGGAGACACTGGAAAGAAGTGGATGATTCTTGCCTCAAAACAGAGTGTTTTTCAGGGATGAGAATTCTGGTCTTAATTTGCCTTCAGAAACGGATTTAAACCCCATCGTCTGTGTCTTCCTACAAGCAGGAGTTCATTTCAGGTAAACCCAGTGAATTTTGGGCTCAAATGATTTTTCGTAGTTCACGAACCCACCGCGATTCTCATTATTAACTAAAGAGCATTTATGTAAGAGGAGCTGTGGTTTGTATCAGTTTCATAAGCAGAGGTGAACTACATATGGTCCATACGAGTAGGAAACACAGTTTTTTTTTCAGGGCATGCTCATTGTTCTTGCTGTATTGGAGACGCTGGAAAGATAAGCTTCCTTCTTGCATTAAAACAGGTTGAGTTTCATGGATGAGAACTCTGGTCTCAATTTCCCTTCACAAACGGAGTTAAACCCCATGATCTGTGTCTTCCTACAAGCAAGAGTTCATTTCTCGTAAACCACGTCAATATTCGGGTCAAATGACTTTACACAGTTCTAGACCGACCTCGATTATCACTATTAAATAAAGAGCATTTATGTAAGAGGAGCTGTGGTCTGTATCATTTCATAAGTAGAGTTGAACTACATATGGTCCGTATGAGTATCAAACACAGTTCTTTTTTTCTGGGCATACTAATGGTTTGTACTGTATTGGAGACGCTGGAAAGAAGAGGATGATTCTTGCCTTAAAACAGAGTGTTTTTCAGGGATGAGAATTCTGGTCTGAATTTGGCTTCAGAAACGGAGATAAACCCCAGGATCTGTGTCTTCCTACCAGCAGGAGATCATTTCAAGTAAACCCAGTGAATATTGGCTCAAATGATTTTTTCGCAGTTCATGCACCCAACGCGATTCTCCCTATTAACTAAAGAGCATTTATTCAAGAGTTTCTGTGGTTTGTATCAGTTTCATATCCCCAGTTGATCTACTTATGGTCTGTATGAGTTGGAAACACAGTTCTTTTTTTCAGGGCATGCTCATGGTTCTTACTGTATTTTAGACTCTGGAAAGAAGAGCTTGCTTCTTCTTTAAAACAGAGTTGTTTCAGGGATGAGAACTCTGGTCTGAATTTCCCTTAAGAAACTGAGTTACACCCCAGGATCTGTGTCTTCCTACAAGCAAGAGTTCATTTCTGGTAAACTAAGTGAATTTTCGGCTCTAATGACTTTACACAGTTCTAGAACCCAACGCAATTATCACTATTAACTAAAGAGCATTTATGTAAGAGGAGCTGTGGTCTCTATGATTTCATAAGCACTGTTGAACTACATATGGTCCGTATGAGTAGCAAACACAGTTCTTTTTTTCTGGGCATGCTCATGGTTTGTACTGTATTGGAGACGCTGGAAAGAAGAGGATGATTCTTGCTTTAAAACAGAGTATTTTTCAGGGATGAGAATCCTGGTCTTTATTTGCCTTCAGAAACAGAGATAAACCCCAGGATCTGTGTCTTCCTAAAAGCAGGAGATCATTTCAAGTAAACCCAGTGAATACTGGGCTCAAATGATTTTTTCGCAGTTCATGCACCCAACGCGATTCTCACTATTAACTAAAAAGCATTTATTTTAGAGTTGCTGTGGTTTGTATCAGTTTCATAACCACAGTTGATCTACTCATGGTCTGTATGAGTTGGAAACACAGTTCTTTTTTTCAGGGCATGCTCATGGTTCTTTCTGTGTTGGAGAATTTGGATAGATGAACTTGCTTCTTGCATTAAAACAGAGTGTTTCATGGATGAGAACTCTGGTCTGAATTTCCCTTCAGAAATGGAGTTAAACCACATTATCTGTGTCTTCTTACAAGCACGAGTTCATTTCTGATAAACCAAGTGAATTTTGGGCTCAAATAATTTTACCCAGTTCTAGAACCCAAAGCGATTATCACTATTAACTAAAGAGCATTTATGTAAAAGTTGGTGTGGTATGTATCATTTCATAAGCAGAGTTGAACTACATATGGTGCCTATGAGTAGGAAACTCAGTTCTTTTTTTCTGGGCATGCTCATGGTTCGTACTGTATTGGAGACACTGGAAAGAAGAGGATGATTCTTGCTTTAAAACAGAGTGTTTTTCATGGATGAGAATTCTGGTCTGAATTTGCCTTCAGAAACAGAGTTAAATCCCAGGATCTGTGTCTTCCTACAAGCAGGAGTTCATTTCACGTAAACCCAGTAAATTTTGGGCTCAAATGATTTTTTCACAGTTCACGAACCCAACTCGATTCTCACTATTAACTAAAGAGCATTTATGGAAGAGGAGCTGTGGTTTGTATCAGTTTCATAAGCAGAGTTGAAGTACATAAGGTCCGTATGAGTAGGAAACACAGTTCTTTTATTCTGGGCATGCTCATGGTTTGTACTGTATTGGAGACGCTGGAAAGAAGAGGATGATTCTTGCCTTAAAACAGAGTATTTTTCAGGGATGAGAATCCTGGTCTTAATTTGTCTTCAGAAATGGAGTTAAACCACATGATCTGTGTCTTCTTACAAGCGTGAGTTCATTTCTGATAAATCAAGTGAATTTTGGGCTCAAATGATTTTACACAGTTCTAGAACCCAAAGCGATTATCACTATTAACTAAAGAGCATTTATGGAAGAGGAGCTGTGGTTTGTATCAGTTTCATAAACAGAAGTGAACTACATATGGTCCGTACGAGTAGGAAACACAGTTTTTTTTTTCAGGGCATGTTCACTGTTCTTGCTGTATTTTAGACTCTGGAAAGAAGAGCTTGCTTCTTCTTTAAAACAGAGTTGTTTCAGGGATGAGAACTCTGGTTTGAATTTCCCTTAAGAAACTGAGTTACACCCCAGGATCTATGTCTTCCTACAAGCAAGAGTTCATTTCTGGTAAACCAGGTGAATTTTCGGCTCTAATGACTTTACACAGTTCTAGAACCCAACGCAATTATCACTATTAACTAAAGAGCATTTATGTAAGAGGAGCTGGGTCTCTATCATTTCATAAGCAGAGTTGAACTACATATGGTCCATATGAGTAGCAAACACAGTTCTTTTTTTCTGGGCATGCTCATGGTTTGTACTGTATTGGAGACGCTGGAAAGAAGAGGATGATTCTTGCCTTAAAACAGAGTGTTTTTCAGGGATGAGAATCCTTGTCTTAATTTGCCTTCAGAAACGGAGATAAACCCCAGGATCTGAGTCTTCCTACAAGCAGGAGATCATTTCAAGTAAACCCAGTGAATACTCGGCTCAATTGCTTTTTTTGCAGTTCTTGCACCCAACGCGATTCTCACTATTAAATAAAGAGCATTTATTTAAGAGTTGCTGTGGTTTGTATCAGTTTCATAACCACAGTTGATCTACTTATGGTCTGTATGAGTTGGAAACACAGTTCTTTTTTTCAGGGCATGCTCATGGTTCTTGCAGTGTTGGAGACTCTGGAAAGATGAACTTGCTTCTTGCATTAAAAGAGAGTGTGTTTCATGGATGAGAACTCTGGTCTGAATTTCCCTTTAGAAACGGAGTTAAACCACATGATCTGTGTCTTCTTACAAGCACGAGTTCATTTCTAGATAAACCAAGTGAATTTTGGGCTCAAATGATTTTACACAGTTCTAGAACCCAACGCGATTATCACTATTAACTAAAGAGCATTTATGTAAGAGGTGCTGTGGTCTGTATCATTTCATAAGCAGAGTTGAACTACATAAGGTCCGTATGAGGAGGAATCACAGTTCTTTTTTTCAGGGCATGCTCATGGTTCATGCTGTATATTACACTCTGGAAAGAAGAGCTTGCTTCTTCTTTAAAACAGAGTTGTTTCAGGGATGATACTCTGGTCTGAATTTCCCTTCAGAAACTGAGTTATACCCTAGGATCTGTGTCTTCCTACAAGAAGGGTTCATTTCTGGTATACATAGTGACTTTTGGGCTCAAATGATTTTTCGCAATTCAAGAACCCTACGGTATTCTCACTATTAACTAAAGAGCATTTATGTAAGAGGAGCTGTCGTTTGTATGAGTTTCTTAAGCAGAGATGAACTACATATTGTCCGTATGAGTAGGAAACACAGTTCTTTTCTTCCGGGCATGCTCATGGTTCTTGCTGAACTGGAGATGCTGGAAAGATAAGCTTGTTTCTTGCATTAAAACAGGGTGTGTTTCTTGGTTGAGAACTCTTTCTGAATTTCCCTTCACAAACGGAGTTAAACCGCATGATCTGTGTCTTCCTACAAGCAAGAGTTCATTTCTGGTAAACCAAGTGATTTTTCGGCTCAAATGACTTAACACAGTTCTAGAACCCAACGCGATTATCACTATTAACTAAAGAGCATTTATGTAAGAGTAGCTGTGGTCTCTATCATTTCATAAGCAGAGTTGAACTACATATGGTCCGTATGATTAGGAAACACAGTTCTTTTTTTCTGGGCATGCTCATTGGTCATACTGTATTGGACACGCTGGAAAGAAGAGGATGATTCTTGCCTAAAACAGAGTGTTTTTCGGGGATGAGAATTCTGGTCTGAATTTGCCTTCAGAAACGGATTTAAACCCCATCGTCTGTGTCTTCCTACAAGCAGGAGTTCATTTCAGGTAAACCAAGTGAATTTTTGGCTCAAATGATTTTTCGCAGTTCACGAACCCACCGCGATTCTCATTATTATCTAAAGAGCATTTATGTAAGCGGAGTTGTGGTTTGTATCAGTTTCATAAGCAGAGGTGAACTACATATGGTCCATACGAGTAGGAAACACAGTTTTTTTTTCAGGGCATGCTCATGGTTCTTGCTGTATTGGAGACGCTGGAAAGATAAGCTTGCTTCTTGCATTAAAACAGGTTGTGTTTCATGGATGAGAACTCTGGTCTGAAATTCCCTTCACAAACGTAGTTAAACCCCATGATCTGTGTCTTCCTACAAGCAAGAGTTCATTTCTGGTAAACCAAGTGAATTTTCGTGTCAAATGACTTTACACAGTTCTAGACCAAACTCAATTATCACTATTAAATAAAGAGCATTTGTGTAAGAGGAGCTGTGGTCTGTATTATTTCATAAGCAGACTTGAACTACATATGGTCCCTACGAGTCGAAAACACAGTTCTTTTTTTCTGGGCATGCTAATGGTTCGTACTGTATTGGAAACACTGGAAAGAAGTGGATGATTCTTGCCTTAAAACAGAGTGTTTTTCAGGGATGAGAATTCTGGTCTTAATTTGTCTTCAGAAATGCAGATAAACCCCAGGATCTTTGTCTTCCTACAAGCAGTAGAGCATTTCAGGTAAACCCAGTGAATACTGGGCTCAAATGGTATTTTCGCAGTTCACGTACCCAACGCGATTCTCACTATTAACTAAAGATCATTTATTTACGAGGTGCTGTGGTTTGTATCAGTTTCATAGCCACAGTTGATCTACATATGGTCTGTATGAGTTGGAAACACAGTTCTTTTATTCAGGGCATGCTCATGGTTCTTGCTGTATTGGAGAGGCTAGAAAGATAAGCTTGCTTCTTGCATTAAAACAGGTTGTGTTTCATGGATGAGGACTCTGGTCTGAATTTCCCTTCAGAAACAGAATTAAATCCCAGGATCTGTGTCTTCCTACAAGCAAGAGTTCATTTCTAGTAAACCCAGTGAATTTTGGGCTCAAATGATTTTACACAGTTCACGAACCCAACGCTATTCTCACTATTAACTAAAGAGCATTTATGTAAGAGTAGCTGTGGTCTGTATCAGTTTCATAAGCAGAGTTGAACTACATAAGGTCCGTATGAGTAGGAACACAGTTCTTTTTTTCAGGGCCTGCTCATGGTTCATCCTGTATTTCAGACTCTGGAAAGAAGAGCTTGTTTCTTCTTTAAAACAGAGTTGTTTCTGGGATGAGACTCTGGTCTGAATTTCCCTTCAGAAACTGAGTTATACCCCAGGATCTGTGTCTTCCTACAAGCAAGAGTTTATTTCTGGTATACATAGTAACATTTGGGCTCAAATGATTTTTCGCAGTTCAAGAACCCTACACTATTCTCACTATTAACTAAAGAGAATTTATGTAAGAGGAGCTGTGGTTTGTTCAGTTTCATAAGCAGTGATGAACTACATATTGTCCGTATGAGTAGGACACACAGTTCTTTTTCTGGGCATGCTCATGGTTCTTGATGTATTGGAGTCGCTGGAAAGAAGAGCTTGTCTCTTGCGTGAAAACAGAGAGTGTTTCATGGATGAGAACACTGGTCTGAATTTCCCATCAGAAACGGAGATAAACCCCAGGATCTGTGTCTTCCTCCAAACAAAAGTTCATTTCCGGTCAACCAATGAATTTTGGGCTCAAATGATTTTACACACTTCACGAACCCAACGCTATTCTCACTACTAACTAAAAAGCATTTATGTAAGAGGAGCTGTGGTTTGTTTCAGTTTCATAAACAGAGTTGAACTACATATGGTCCATATGAGTAGGAAACACAGTTCTTTTTTCTGGGCATGCTTGTCGTTCTTGCTGTATTGTAGACGCTGGTATGAAGAGTTTGCTTCTTTCATTAAAACAGAGTGTGTTTCATGGATCAGAACTCTGGTCTGAATTTCCCTTCAGAAACGTCGTTAAACCACACGATCTGTTTCTTCCTACAAGCACGATTTCATTTCTGATAAACCCAGTGAATTTTGGGCTCAAATGATTTTACACAGTTCAAAAACCCAATGCGATTCTCACTATTAACTAACGAGCTTTTACTTAAGAGGTGCTTTGTTTTGTATCAGTTTCATAACCAGAGTTGATCTACATATGGCCTGTATGAGTTGCAAACACAGTTCTTTTTTTCAGGGAATGCTCATGGTGCTTACTCTATTGGAGACGCTGCACAGAAGTGGATGATTCTTGCTTAAAACAGAGTTTTTTTTGAGGGATGAGATCTCTGGTCAGAATTTGCCTTCAGAAACTGAGTTAAACCCCAGGATCTGTGTCTTCCAACAAGCAAGAGTTCATTTCTGGTACACTCAGTGAATTTTTTGCTGAAATGATTTTTCACAGTTCACAAACCCAACGCGATTCTCACTATTAACTAAAGAGGATTTATGTAAGAGGAGCTGTGGTGTGTATCATTTCATAAGCAGAGTTGGACTACATATCGCCCGTATGAGTAGGAAACACAGTTCTTTTTTTCTGGGCATGCTCATGGTTCTTGCTGTATTGGAGATGCTGGGAAGAAGAGGATGAATCTTGCCTTAAAACAGAGTGTATTTCAGGGATGAGAATTCTAGTCTGAATTTCCCTTCAGAAACGGAGTTAAACCCAGGATCTTAGTCTTCCTACAAGCATGAGTACATTTCTGGTAACCTCAGTGAATTTTGGGCTGAAATCATTTTTCATAGTTCACAAACCCAACGCGATTCTCACTATTCACTAAAGAGCATTTATGTAAGAGGAGCTGTGTTTTGTTTCAGCTTCATAAGTAGAGTTGACCTATGTATGGTCTGTATGAGTAGGAAACACAGTTCTGTTTTTCTGGGCATGCTCATGGTACTTGCTGTATTGGAGACGCTGGAAAGAAGAGCTTGCTTCTTGCACTAAAACAGAGTGTGTTTCATGGATGAGAACTCTGGTCTGAATTTCCCTTCAGATACGGAGTTAAACCACAGGATCTGAGTCTTCCTACAAGCAAGAGTTCAGTTCTGGTAAACCCAGTTAATTTTGGGCTCAAATGATTTTTCACAGTTCAGGAACCCAACGCTATTATCACTATTAACTAAAGCGCATTTATGTAAGAGGAGCTATGGTCTGTATCAGTTTCATAAGCAGAGTTCAACTACATATGGTCCATATGAGTAGGAAACACAGTTCTTTTTTCTGGGCATGGTCTTGGCTCTTTCCCTATTTAAGACGCTGGAAAGAAGAGATTGATTCTTGTCTTAAAACAGAGTGTTTTTCATGGATGAGAACACTGGTCTGAATTTCCATTCAGAAACGGAGTTAAACTCCAGGATCAATGTCTTCCTACAAGCAAGAATTCATTTCAGGTAAACCCAGTGAATTTTGGACTCAAATGATTTTACACCGTACAAAAACCCAATGCAATTCTCACTATTAACTAAACTTCATTTATTTAGAGGTGCTGTGGTTTGTGTCAGTTTCATAATTAGAGTTGATTTACATATGGTCTGTTTGTGTAGGAAACACAGTTCTTTTTTTCAGGGCATGCTCATGGTTATTGCTGTATTGGAGACGCTGGACAGAAGAGATTGCTTCTTGCATTAAAACAGAGTGTGTTTCATTGATGAGAACTCTGGTCTGAATTTCCCTGCAGAAACGGAGTTAAACCCCAGGAGCTGTGTCTTCCTACAAGCAATAGTTCATTTCGGGGAAACCCAGTGATTTTTGGGTCAAATGATTTTTCGCAGTTCACAAACCCAACGCGATTCTCACTATTAACTAAAGAGCATTTATGTAACAGGAGCTGTGGTTTGTATCAGTTTCATAAGCAGAGTTGAACTACATATGGTCCGTATGAGTCAGAAACACAGTTGTTTTTTTCAGGGCATGCTCATGGTTCTTGCTGTATTTTAGACTCTGGAAAGAAGAGCTTGCTTCTTGCGTTAAAACAGAGTGTGTTTCATGGATGAGAACTCTGGTCTCAATTTCCCTCCACAAACTGAGTTAAACCCCAGGATCTGTGTTTTCCTACAAGCAAGAGTTCATTTCTGGTTAAAACACAAATTTTGGGCTCAAATGATTTTTCACAGATCACGAAACTAACGCAATTCTCACTATTAACTAAAGAGCATTTATGTAAGAGGACCTGTGGTCTGTATCATTTCATAAGCAGAGTTGAACTACATATGGTCCGTATGAGTAGGAAACACAGTTCTTTTTTTCAGGGCATGGTCATGGTTCTTTCTGTATTGGAGCCACTGGAAAGAAGAGCTTGCTTCTTTTGTGAAAACAGATTAGGAAACACAGTTCTTTGTTCTGGACATGCTCATGTTTCTTACCTTATTGAAGACGCTGGAAAGAAGAGAATGTTTCTAGCCTTAAAACACAGTGTTATTTAGGGTTGAGAATTCTGTTCATAATTTGACTTCAGAAACGGAGTTAAACCCCAGCATCTGTGTCTTCCTAGAAGCAAGACTTCAGTTCTGGTAAACCCAGTGAATATTGGGCTCAAATGATTTTTTGCAGTTAAGGAACCCAACGATATTCTCATTATTAACTAAAGAGCAGTTATGTAAGAGTAGGTGTCGTCTGTATCAGTTTCATAAGCAGAGTAGAACTACATATTGTCCATATGAATAGGAAACATAGTTCTTTTTTTCAGGCCATGCTCATTGTTCTTGCTGTATTTTAGACTCTGGAAATAAGAGCTTACTTGTTCGATAAAACACAGTGTGTTTCAGGGATGAGAACTCTGGCATGAATTTCCCTTGAGAAATGGAGTTAAACCCCAGGATCTGTGTCTTCCTACAAGCAAAAGTTCATTTCTGGAAAACCCAGTGAATTTTGGGCTCAAATGATTTTTCGCAGTTCACGAACCCTACGCTATTCTCACTATTAACTAAAGAGGATTTATGTAAGAGGAGCTGTGGTTTGTACCAGTTTCATAAGCAGAGTTGAACTACATATGGTCCATATGAGTAGGAAACATAGGTATTTGTTTCAGGGCATGCTCATGGTTCTTGCTGTATTTTAGACTCTGGAAAGAAGTGATTGCTTCTTGCGTTAAATCAGAGTGTGTTTCAGGGATGAGAACTCTGGTCTGAATTTCACTGCAGAAACGGAGTTAAACACCAGGATCTGAGTCTTCCTACAAGCAAGAGTTCATTTCTGGTGAACCCAGTGAATTTGGGCTCAAATAATTTTTCGCAGTTCACAAACCCAACGCGATTCTCACTATTAACTAAAGAACATTTATGTAAACGGAGCTGTGGTTTGTATCACTTTCATAAGCAGAGTTGAACTACATATGGTCTGTATGAGTAGGAAACACAGTTTTTTTTCAGGGCATGATCATGGTTCTTGCTGTATTTTAGTCTCTGGAAAGAGGAGCTTGCTTCTTGCGTTAAATCACAGTGTGTTTCAGGGATGAGAACTCTGGTCTGCATTTCCCTTGAGAAACGGAGTTAAACCCCAGGATCTATGTCTTCCTACAAGCAAGAGTTCATTTCTGGTAAACCAATTGAATTTTGGGCTCAAATACTTTTTCACAGTTCACAAACCCAAACCGCTTCTCACTATTAACTAAAGAGCATTTTTGTAAGAAGAGCTGTGGTTTGTATCAATTTCATAAGCAGAGTTGAACTACATATGGTCTGTATGAATAGGAAACACAGTTATTTTTTTCAAGCCATGATCATGGTTCTTGCTGTATTTTAGAGTGCGGAAAGAAGAGCTTGCTTCTTCCTTACAACAGAGTGTGTTTCAGGGATGAGAACCCTGGTCTGAATTTCCCTTCAGTAATGTAGTTAAACACAAGGATCTGTGTCTTCCTACATGCAAGAGTTCATTTCTGCTAAACCCAGTGAATTTTGGGCTCAAATGATTTTTTGGAGTTCACCAACCCTACGCTATTCTCACTATTAACTAAAGAGGATTTATGTAAGAGGAGCTGTGGTTTGTAACAGTTTCATAAGCAGATTGAACTACATATGGAAGTTACAAGTAGGAAGCACAGATCTTTTTTTCTTGGCATGCTCATGGTTCTTAATGTATTGGAAACCCTGGAAAGAAGAGGATGATTCATGCCTTAAAACAGAGTGTTTTTCATGGATGAGAATGTTGGTCAGAATTTCCCTTCAGAAACGGAGTTAATACCCAGGATCTGTGTCCTCCTAAAACTAAAAGTTCAGGTGTGGTGAACCCAGTGAATTTTGGGCTCAAATGGTTTTTTTGCAGTTCACGAACACAATGCTATTCTCACTATTAACTAAGGAGCATTTATGTAAGAGGAGGTCTGGTCCGTTTGAGTTTCATAAGCAGAGTTGAACTACATATGGTCCGTATGAATAGGAAACACAGTTCTTTTTTTCAGGGCATGCTCATGGTTCTTGCTGTATTTTAGTATCTGGAACGAAGAGCTTGCTTCTTGCATTAAATCAGAGTGTGTTTTAGGGATGAGAACTCTGGTCTGAATTTCCCTTCACAAACGGAGTTAAACCCCAGGATCTTTTTCTTCCTCCAAACAGGAGTTCTTTTCTTGTAAACCCAGGGAATTTTGGGATCAAATGATTTTTCGCAGTTCCCGAACCAAAACGCGATTCTCACTATTACATAAAGGGGATTTATGTAAGAGGAGCTGTGGTTTGTATCACTTTCATAAGCAGAGTTGAACTACATATGGTCCGTATGAGTAGGAAACACAGTTCTTTTTTTCTTGGCATGCCCATGGTTCTTACTGTATAGGAGAAGCTGGAAAGAATAGGGTGATTCTTGCCTTAAAACAGATTGTTTTTCAGGGATGAGAACCTAGGTCTGAATTTCCCTTCAGAAATGGAGTTTAACCCCAGGATCTGTGTCTTAATACAAAGAAGATTCATTTATGGTTAACCCAGTGAATTTTGGGCTCAAATGATTTTTCGCATTTCACGAACCCAAAGCGATGATCACTATTAACTAAAGAGCATTTATATAAGCGGAGCTGTGGTTTGTATCAGTTTCATAAGCAGAGTTCAATTATATTTGGTCCGTATGAGGAGGAAACTCAGTTGAAATAAATATGGTCCATATGAGTAGGAAACACACTTCTTTTTTTCAGGGCATGCTCATGGTTCTTGTTGTATTGGAGACTCTGGAAAGAAGAGCTAGCTTCTTGCATTAAAACAGGGCGTGTTTCATGGATGAGAACTCTCATCTGATTATCCTTCAGAAACGGAGTTAAAACTGAGGATCTGTGTCTTCCTACAAGCAAGAGTTCAGTTTGGGTAAACTCAGTGAATTTTGGGTTCAAATGATTTTTCGCAGTTCACGAACCCAACGCTATTCTCACTATTAACTAAAGAGCATTTATGTTAGAGGAGGTGTGGTCTGTATCAGTTACATAAGCAGAGATGAACTACATATGGTCCGTATGAATAGGAAACATGGTTATTTTTTTCAAGCCATGCTCATGGTTCTTGCTGTATTTTAGACTGCGGAAAGAAGAGCTTGCTTCTTGTGTTAAAACAGAGTGTGTTTCAGGGATGAGAACCCTGGTCTGAATTTCCCTTCAGAAACATAGTTTAACACCAGGATCTGTGTCTTCCTACATGCAAGGTTCATTTCTGGTAAACCCAGTGAATTTTGGGCTCAAATGATTTTTCACAATTCACCAACCCCACGCTATTCTCATATTAACTAAAGAGGATTTATGTAAGAGGAGCTGTGGTTTGTAACAGTTTCATAAGCAGAGTTGAACTACATTTGGAAGGTACGAGTAGGAAACACAGATCTTTTTTTCTTGGCATGCTCATGGTTCTTAATGTATTGGAGACCCTTGAAAGAAGAGGATGATTCATGACTTAAAACAGAGTGTTTTTCAGGGATGAGAATTCTGGTCTGAATTTCTCCTCAGAAACGGAGTTAAACCCCAGGATCTGTGTCTTCCTACAAGCAAGAGTTCATTTCAGGTAAATCCAGTGAATTTTTGGCTCAAATGATTTTACACAGTTCTAGAAAAAACGTGATCATCACTATTAATTAAAGAGCATTTATGTAAGAGGAGCTGTGGTCTGTATAAGTTTCATAAGCAGAGTTGGAGTACATATGGTCCGTATGTGTAGGGAACATAGTTCTTTTTTCCTTGGCATGTTCATGGATCTGACTGTATTGGAGACCCTGGAAAGAAGAGGATGATTCATGCCTTAAAACAGAGTGTTTTTCAGGGATGAGAATTCTGGTCTGAATTTCCCTTCAGAAACGGAGTTAGTCCCCAGGATCTGTGTCTTCCTACAAGCAAAAGTTCAAGTGTGGTAAACCCAGTGAATTTTGGGCTCAAATGGTTTTTTTGCAGTTCACGAACACAACGCTATTCTCACTATTAACTAAAGAGCATTTATGTAAGAGGAGGTCTGGTCTGTATGAGTTTCATAAGCAGAGTTGAACTACATATGGTCCGTATGAGTAGGATACTCATTTCTTTTTTTCAGGGCATGCTCATGGTTCTTGCTGTATTTTAGCGTCTGGAAAGAAGAGATTGCTTCTTCGTTAAAACAGAGTGTGTTTCTGGGATGAGAACTCTGGTCTGAATTTCCCTGCAGAAAAGGAGTTAAACCCCAGGATCTGTGTCTTCCTACAAGCAAGAGTAGATTTCTGGTAAACCCAGTGAATTTTGGGCTCAAATGATTTTTCGCAGTTCACGAACCCTACGCTTTTCTCACTATTAACTAAAGAGGATTTATGTAAGAGGAGCTGTGGTTTGTATCAGATTCATAAGCAGAGTTGAACTACATATGGCCAGTAACAGTAGGAAAGACAGTTCTTTTTATCTGGGCTTCCTCATGTTTCTTACTATATTGGAAACGCTGGAAAGAAGAGTATGATTCTTGCCTTAAAACAGAGTGTTATTAAGGGATGAGAACTCTGGTCTGAATTTCCCTTGAGAAACGGAGTTAATCCCCACGATCTGTGTCTTCCTACAAGCAAGAGTTCATTTCTGGTAAACCTAGTGAATTTTGGGCTCAAATGATTTTTCGCAGTTCACCAACACAAACCGATTCTCACTATTAACTAAAGAGCATTTATGTAAGAGGAGCTGTGGTTTGTATCAGTTTCATAAGCAGAGTTGAACTACGTATGGTCCGTATGAGTAGGAAACACAGTTCTTTTTTTCAGGGCATGCTCATTTTTCTTGCTGTATTGGTGACGCTGGAATGAAGTGCTTGCTTCTGGCATTAAAACTGCTTGTGTTTCATGATGAGAATTCTGGTCTGAATTTCCCTTCACAAACGGAGTTAAACCCATGATCTGTGCCTTCCTACCAGCAAGAGTTCATTTCTGGTAAACCAAGTGAATTTTCGGCTCAAATGATTTTACACAGTTCTAGAACCAAACGCGATTATCACTATTAACTAAAGAGCATTTATGTAAGAGGAGCTGCGGTCTGTATCATTTCCTAAGCAGTGTTGAACTACATATGGTCCGTATGAGTAGGTAACACAGTTCTTTTTTTCTGGGCATGCTCACGGTCCTTACTGTATTGGAGACGCTCGAAAGAAGAGGATGATTCTTGCCTTAAAACAGAGTGTTTTTCAGGGTTGAGAATTCTGGTCTGAATTTGCCTTCATAATGGAGTTGAAGCCCAGGATCTGTGTCTTACTACAAGCAAGAGTTCTGTTCTGGTAAACTCAGTGAATTTTGGGATGAAATGATTTTTCGCAGATCAGGAACCCAATGCTATTCTCACTATTAACTAAAGAGCATTTATGTAAGAGGAGGTGTGGTCTGAATCAGTTTCATAATCAGAGTTGAACTACATATGGTCCGTATGAGTAGGAAACACAGTTCTTTTTTTCAGGGCATGCTCATATTTCTTGCTGTATGGAGACCCTGGAAAGAATTGCTTGCTTCTTGCGTTAAAGCAGAGTGTGTTTCAGGGATGAGAACACTGGTCTGAATTTCCCTGTTGAAACGGAATTCAACCCCAGGATCTGTGTCTTCCTCCAACAAAAGTTCATTTATAGTAAACCCAGTGAATTTTGAGCTCAAATGATTTTTTGCAGTTGACAAACCGTACGCTAATCTCAGTATGAACTAAAGAGCATTTATGTAAAAGGAGCTGTGGTTTGTATCAGTTTCATAAGCAGAGTTGAACTACATATTTTCTGTATGAGTCGGAAACACAGTACTTTTTTTCTGGGCATGCTCATGGTTCTTGCTGTATTTTAGACTCTGGAAAGAAGAGCTTGCTTCTTGCGTTATAACAGAGTGTTTTTCAGGGATGAGAACTCTGGTCTGAATTTCCCTGCAGAAAAGGAGTTCACCCCAGGTTCTGTGTCTTCCTACAAGCAAGAGTTCATTTCTGGTAAACCCAGTGAATTTTGGGCTCAAATGATATTTTGCAGTTCACCAACCCAACGCTATTCTCACTATAAAATAAAGAGCCATTATGTAAGAGAAGATGTGGTCTGTATCAGTTTCTTAAGCAGAGTTTACTAAATATGGTCCATATGAATAGGAAACACAGTTCTTTTTTTCAGGCCATGTTCATGATTCTTGCTGTATTTTAGACTCTTGAAAGAAGAGCTTGCTTCTTCGTTAAAACAGAGTGTTTTTCAGGGATGAGAACTCTGGTCTGAATTTCCCTTCAGAAACGGAGTTAATCCCCAGGATCTGTGTCTTCCTACAAGCAAGAGTTCATTTCTGGTAAACCCAATGAATTGAGGGCTAAAATGATTTTTCGCAGTTCACGAACCCTATGCTATTCTCACAATTATTAAAAAGGATTTATGTAAGAGGAGCTGTTGTTTGTATCAGTTTCATAAGCAGAGTTGAACTACATATTTTCTGTATGATACGAAAACACAGTTTTTTTTTTCTGGGCATGCTCATGTTTCTTACTATATTGGCGACGCTGGAAAGAAGAGGATGATTCTTGCCTTAAAACAGCGTGTTTTTCAGGGATGACAACTCTGGTCTGAATTTCCCTTCAGAAACGGAGTTAAACCCCAGGATCAGTGTCTGCCTACAACCAAGAGTTCAGTTCTGGTAAACCCAGTGTTTTTTTTGGCCGAAATGATTTTTCACAGTTCACGAACCCAACATGATTCTCACCATTAACTAAAGAGCATTTATGTAAGAGGAGCTGTGGTATGTATCAGTTTCAAAAGCAGGGTTGAACTACATATGGTCCCTCTGAGTAGGAAACACAGTTCTTTTTTTCTGGGCATGCTCATGGTTCTTGCTGTATTGGAGACGCTGGAAAGAAGAGCTTGCTTCTTGCATGAAAACAGAGTGTGTATCATGGATGAGAACACTGGTCTGATTTTTCCCACAGAATCAGAGTTAAACCAAATGATCTGTTTCTTCCTACAAGCAAGAGTTCATTTATGGTAAACGAAGTGAATTTTGTGCTCAAATGATTTTACACAGTTCAAGAACCCAATGCGATTCTCACTATTAACTAAAGAGCCTTTATGTAAGTGGAGCTGTGGTTTGTATCAGTTTCATAAGCAGAGTTGAACTACATATGGTGTGTATGAGACGGAAACACAGTTCTTTTTTGAGGGCAAGCTCATGGTTCTTGCTGTATTGGAGATGCTGGAAAGAAGAGCTTGCATCTTGCGTTAAATCAGAGTGTGTTTCAGGGATGAGAACTCTGGTCTGAATTTCGTTCAGAAATGGAGTTAAACCCCAGGATCTGTGTCTTCCTACAAGCAAAAGTTCATTTCTGTTAAAACCAGTGAATTGTGGGCTCAAATGATTTTTAGCAGTTCATGAACCCAACGCGATTCTCACTATTAACTAAAGAGCATTTATTTAAGAGGTGCTGTGGTATGTGTCAGTTTCATAAGCAGAGTTCAACTACATATGGAACATATGAGTACAAAACACAGTTCTTTTTTTCAGGGCATGCTCATTGTTCTTGCTGTATTGGAGACGCTGGAAAGAAGAGCTTGCTTCTTGCGTTAAATCAGAGTGTGTTTCAGGGATGAGAACTCTGGTCTGAATTTCCCTTCAGAAACGGAGTTAAACCCCAGGATCTGTGTCTTCCTACAAGCAAGAGTTAATTTCTGGTAAACCATGTGAATTTTCGGCTCAAATGATTTTACACAGTTCTAGAACACAACGCGATTATCACTATTAACTAAAGAGCATTTATGTAAGAGGAGCTGTTGTCTGTATCAGTTCCATAAGCAGAGTTGAACTACATATGGCCCTTATGCGTATGAAACACAGTTCTTTTTTTCAGGCCTTTCTCTTGGTTCTTGCTGTATTTTAGACTCTGGAAAGAAGAGCTTGCGTCTTGCGTTAAAACAGAGTGTGTTTCAGGGATGAGAACTCTGGTCTGAATTTCCCTTCAGAAATGGAGTTAAACATCATGATCTGTGTCTTCCTACAAGCAAGAGTTCATTTCTAGTAAACCTATTGAATTTTAGGGTCAAATGATTTTCTGCAGTTCACCAACCCAAAGCGATTCTCACTATTAACTAAAGAGCATTAATGTAAGAGGAGCTGTCGTTTGTATCAGTTTCATAAGCAGAGTTGAACTACATAGGGTCCGTATGAGTAGGAAACACAGTTCTTTTTTTCTGGGCATGCTCATGTTTCTTACTATATTGGAGACGCTGAAAAGAAGAGGATGATTCTTGCCTTAAAAAAGAGTGTTTTTCAGGGATGAGAACTCTGGTCTGAAGTTGCCTTCAGAAACGGAGTTAAACCCCCGAATCTGTGTCTTCCTACAAGCAAGAGTTCATTTCTGGTAAACCTAGTGAATTTTTGGCTCAAATGATTTTTTGCAGTTCACCAACCCAAACCGATTCTCACTATTAACTAAAGAGCATTTATGTAACAGGAGCTGTGGTTTGTATCAATTTCATAAGCAGAGTTGAACTACATATTGTCCTTATGAGTAGGAAACACAGTTCTTTTTTTCAGGGCATGCTCATGGTTCTTGCTGTATTGGTGAGGCAGGAAAGAAGTGCTTGCTTCTTGCATTAAAACAGGGAGTGTTTCATGGATGATAATTCTGGTCTGAATTTCCCTTCACAAACGGAGTTAAACCCACGATCTGTGCCTTCCTACCAGCAAGAGTTCATTTCTGGTAAACCAAGTGAATTTTCGGCTCATATTATTTTACACACTTCTAGAACACAACACGATTCTCACTATTAACTAAAGAGCATTTATGTAAGAGGAGCTGTGGTCTGTATCAGTTTCATAACCAGAGTTGAACGACATATTGTCCCTATGCGTATGAAACACAGTTCTTTTTTTCAGGCCATGCTTATGGTTCTTGCTGTATTTTAGACTCTGGAAAGAAGAGCTTGCTTCTTCCTTAAAACTGAGTGTGTTCCAGGGATGAGATTTCTGGTCTGAATTTGCCTTCAGAAATGGAGTTAAACCCCAGGATCAGTGTCTTACTACAACCAAGAGTTCATTTCTGGTAAACCCAGTGAATTTTGGGCTCAAATGATTTTTCGCAATTCATGAAACCTACGCTATTCTCACTATTAACTAAAGAGGATTTATGTAAGAGGAAGTGTTGTTTGTATCAGTTTCATAGGCAGAGTTAAACTACATATTTTTTGTATGAGTCGGAAACACAGTTCTTTTTTTCTGGGCATGCTCATGTTTCTTACTATATTGGAGACGCTGGAATGAAGAGGATGATTCTTGCCTTAAAACAGAGTGTTTTTCAGGGATGAGAATTCTGGTCTGAATTTCGCTTCAGAAACGGAGTTAAACCCCAGGATATGTGTCTTCCTACAAGCAAGAGTTCATTTCTGGTAAACCAAGTGAATTTTCGGCTCAAATGTATTTACACAGTTCTAGAACACAACACGATTATCACTATTAATTAAAGAGCATTTATGTAAGAGGAGCTGTGGTCTGTATCAGTTTCATAAGCAGAGTTGAATTACATATTTTTTGTATGAGTCGGAAACACAGTTCTTTTTTTCTGGGCATGCTCATGTTTCTTACTATATTGGTGACCATGGAAAGAAGAGGATGATTCTTGCCTTAAAACAGAGTGTTTTTCAGGGATGAAAACTCTGGTCTTAATTTGTCTTCAGAAACGGAGTTAAACTGTAGGATCAGTGTCTTCCTACAAGCAAGAGTTCATTTCTGGTAAACCCAGGGATTTTTGGGCTCAAAAGATTTTTCGCAGTTCACGAAACCAACATGATTCTCACTATTAACTAAAGAGGATTCATGTAAAAGGAGCTGTGGTTTGTATCAGTTTCAGAAGTAGAGTTGAACTACATATGGTCTGTATGAGTCGGAAACACAGTTCTTTTTTTCTGGGCATGCTCATGTTTCTTACCATATTGGAGACGCTGGAAAGAAGAGGATGATTCTTGCCTTAAAACAGAGTGTTTTTCAGGGATGAGAACTCTGGTCTGAATTTCCCTTCAGAAACGGAGTTAAACCCCAGGATCAGTATCTTCCTACAAGCAAGAGTTCATTTCTGGTAAACCTAGTGAATTTTCGGCTCAAATTATTTTACACACTCTAGAACACAACACGATTCTAACTATTAACTAAAGAGCATTTATGTAAGAGGAGCTGTGGTCTGTATCATTTTCATAACCAGAGTTGAACGACATATGGTTCCTATGCGTATGAAACACAGTTCTTTTTTAAAGGCCATGCTTATGGTTCTTGCTGTATTTTAGACTCTGGAAATAAGAGCTTGCTTCTTGCGTTAAAACAGAGTACTTTTCTGGGATGAGAAATCAGGTCTGAATTTCCCTTCAGAATCGGAGTTAAACCCCATGATCTGTGTCTTCCTACAAGCAAGAGTTCATTTCTGGTAAACCTAGTGTATTTTCGGCTCAAATGATTTTTCGCAGTTCACCAACCCCAACCGATTTTCACTATTAACCAAAGAGCATTAATGTAAGAGGAGCTGTGGTTTGTGTCAGTTTCATAAGCAGAGTGAACTACATATGGACAGTGTCAGTAGGAAACACTGTTCTTTTTTTCAGGGGTTGATCATGTTTCATAGTATACTGGAGACGCTGGAAAGAAGAGGATGATTCTTGCAGTAAAACAGAGTGTTATTCAGGGATGAGATCTCTGGTCTGAATTTGTCTTTAGAAACGGAGATAAACCCTAGGATCCGTGTCTTCTTACAAGCAAGAGTTCAGTCTGGTAAACCCAGTGAATTTTGGGCTCAAAAGTTTTTTTGCAGTTCACGAACCCCACGCTATTCTCACTATTAACTAAAGAGGATTTATGTAAGAGGAGCTGTGGTTTGTAACAGTTTCATAAACAGAGTTGAACTATATATGGTCTGTATGAGTAGGAAACACAGTTCTTTTTTTCTGGGCATGCTCATGTTTCTTACTATATCGGAGACGCCCTAAAGAACAGGATGATTCTTGCCTTAAAACATAGTGTTTTTCAGGGATGAGAACTCTGGTCTGAATTTGCCTTCAGAAACGGAGTTAAACCCCAGGATCAGTGTCTTCCTACAAGCAAGTGTTCATTTCTTGTAATTCCAGTGAATTTTCGGCTCAAATGATTTTTCGCAGTTCACAAACCTAACATGATTCTCACTATTAACTAAAGAGCATTTATGTAAGAGGAGCTATGGTTTGTATCAGTTTCATAAGCAGAGTTGAACTACATATTTTCTGTATGAGTCTGAAACACAGTTCTTTTTTTTCTGGGCATGCTCATGGTTCTTGCTGTATTTTAGACTCTGGAAAGAAGAGCTTGCTTCTTCGTTAAAACAGAGTGTGTTCCAGGGATGAGAACTATGGTCTGAATTTGCCTTCAGAAGCAGAGTTAAACCCCAGGATCAGTGTTTTTCTACAACCAAGAGTTCATTTCTGGTAAACCCAGAAAATTTTGGGCTAAAATGATTTTTTGCAGTTCACGATCCCTACCCTATTCTCACTATTAACTGAAGAGGATTTATGTAAGAGGAGCTGTTGTTTGTATCAGTTTCATAAGCAGAGTTGAACTATATATGGTCCGTCTGAGTAGGAAACACAGTTCTTTTTTTCAGGGCATGCTCATTGTTCTTTCTGTATTTTAGACTCTAGAAAGAAGAGCTTGCTTCTTGCGTTAAATCAGAGTGTGTTTCATGGATGAGAACTCTGGTCTGAATTTCCCTTCAGAATCGGACTCAAACCCCATGATCTGTGTCTTCCTACAAGCAAGAGTTCATTTCTGGTAAACCTAGTGAATTTTCGGCTCAAATGATTTTTTGCAGTTCACCAACCCAAACCGATTCTCACTATTAACCAAAGAGGATTAATGTAAGAGGAGCTGTGGTTTGTATCAGTTCCATAAGCAGAGTGAACTACATATGGTCTATATCAGTAGGAAACACAGTTCTTTTTTTCAGGGCTTGATCATGTTTCTTACTTTTTGGAGATGCTTGAAAGAAGAGCTTGCTTCTTTCGTTACAACAGAGTATTTTTCAGGGATGGGAACTCTGGTCTGAATTTGCCTTCAGACACAGAGTTAAACCCCAGGATCAGTGTCTTCCTACAAGCAAGAGTTCATTTCTGGTAAACCCAGTGAATATTGGGCTCAAATGAGTTTTCACAGGTCAAGAACCCAACACGATTCTCACTATTAACTAAAGAGCATTTATGTAAGAGGAGCCGTGGTTGGATCAGTTTCTTAACCAGAGTTGAACTACATATGGTCCATCTGAGTAGGAAACACAGTTCTTTTTTTCTGGGCCTGGTCATGGTTCTTGCTGTTTTTTAGACACTGGAAAGAAGAGCTTGCTTCTTGTGTTATAACAGAGTGTTCTTCAGGGATGAGAACTCTGGTCTGAATTTTCCTTCAGAAACGGCGTTAATCCCCAGGATCAATGTCTTCCTACAAGCAAGAGTTCATTTCTGGTAAACCCATGGATTTTGGGGCTCAAATGATTTTTCGCAGTTCACGAAATCAACATGATTCTCACTATAAACTAAAGAGGATTTATGTAAGAGGAGCTGTGGTTTGTAACAGTTCATACGCAGAGTTGAACTACATATGGTCTGTATGAGTAGGAAACACAGTTCTTTTTTTCTGGGCATGCTCATGTTTCTTACTATATTGGAGACGCTGGAAAGAACAGGATGTTTCTTGCCTTAAAACAGAGTGTTTTTCAGGGATAAAAACTCTGGTCTGAATTTGTCTTCAGAAACGGAGTTAAACCCTTGGATCAGTGTCTTCCTACAAGCAAGAGTTCATTTCTGGTAAACCCAGGGATTTTTGGGCTCAAATGATTTTTTGTAGTTCACGAAACCAACACGATTCTCACTAATAACTAAAGAGGATTTATGTAAGAGGAGCTGTGGTTTGTATCAGTTTCATAAGTAGAGTTCAACTACATATGGTCTGTATGAGTCGGAAACACAGTTCTTTTTTCTGGGCATGCTCATGTTTCTTACTATATTGGAGACGCTGGAAAGAACAGGATGATTCTTGCCTTAAAACAGAGTGTTTTTCAGTGATGAGAACTCTGTCTGAATTTGCCTTCAGAAACGTAGTTAAACCCCAGCATCAATGTCTTCCTACAAGCAAGTGTTCATTTCTTGTTAACCTAGTGAATTTTGGGCTCAAATGATTTTTCGCAGTTCACGACCTAACATGATTCTCACGATTAACTAAAGAGCATTTATGTAAGAGGAGCTATGGTTTGTATCAGTTACATAAGCAGAGTTGAACTACATATTTTCTGTATGAGTCTGAAACACAGTTCTTTTTTTCTGGGCATGCTCATGTTTCTTGCTGTATTTTAGACTCTGGAAAAAAGAGCTTGCTTTTTGTGTTAAAACAAAGTGTGTTTCATGGATGAGAACTCGGGTCTGAATTTCCCTTCAGAATCGGAGTTAAACCCCATGATCTGTGTCTTCCTACAAGCAAGAGTTCATTTCGGTTAAACGTAGTGAATTTTCGGGTCAAATGATTTTTCGCAGTTCACGAACCCAACGCGATTCTCACTATTAACTAAAGAGTATTTATGTAAAGGGAGCTGTGGTATGTATCAGTTTCAAAAGCAGAGTTGAACTACATATGGTCCGTCTGAGTAGGAAACACAGTTCTTTTTTTCAGGGCATGCTCATGGTTCTTGCTGTATTTTAGACTCTAGAAAGAAGAGCTTGCTTCTTGCGTTAAAACAGAGTGTTTTTCAGGGATGAGAACTCTGGTCTGAATTTGCCTTCAGAAACGGAGTTAAACCCCAGCATCAATGTCTTCCTACAAGCAAGTGTTCATTTCTTGTTAACCCAGTGAATTTTGGGCTCAAATGATTTTTCGCCGTTCACGAACCTAACATGATTCTCACTATTAACTAAAGAGCATTTATGTAAGCGGAGCTATGGTTTGTATCAGTTTCATAAGCAGAGTTGAACTACATATTTTCTGTATGAGTCAGAAACACAGTTCTTTTTTTCTGGGCATGCTCATGTTTCTTGCTGTATTTTAGACTCTGGAAAGAAGAGCTTGCTTTTTGTGTTAAAACAAAGGGTGTTTCATGGTTGAGTACTTGGGTCTGAATTTCCCTTCAGAATCGGAGTTAAACCCCATGATCTGTGTCTTCCTAAAGCAAGAGTTCAGTTCTGGTAAACCCAGTGAATTTTGGACTCAAATGATTTTTCGCAGTTCACACACCCCTCGCTATTCTCACTATTAACTAAAGAGGATTTATGTAAGAGGAGCTGTGGTTTGTAACAGTTTCATAAGCAGAGTTGAACTACATATGGTCTGTATGAGTAGGAAACACAGTTCATTTTTTCGGGGCATGCTCATGTTTCTTCCTATATTGGAGACGCTGGAAAGAACAGCATGATTCTTGCCTTAAAACAGAGTGTTTTTCAGGGATAAAACCTCTGGTCTGAATTTGTCTTCAGAAACGGAGTTAAACCCCAGGATCAGTGTCTTCCTACAAGCAAGAGTTCGTTTCGGGTAAACCCAGGGATTTTTGGGCTCAAATGATTTTTCACAGTTCACGAAACCAACATGATTCTCAGTATAAACTAAACAGGATTTATGTAAGAGGAGTTGTGGTTTGTATCAGTTTCATAAGTAGAGTTGAACTACATATGGTCTGTCGGAGTAGGAAACACAGTTCTTGTTTTCTGGGCATGCTCATGTTTCTTACTATATTGGAGACGCTGGAAAGAACAGGATGATTCTTGCCTTAAAACAGAGTGTTTTTCAGGGATGAGAACTCTGGTCTGAATTTGCCTTCAGAAACGGAGTTAAACCCCAGCATCAATGTCTTCCTACAAGCAAGTGTTCATTTCTTGTTAACCCAGTGAATTTTGGGCTCAAATGATTTTTCGCCGTTCACGAACCTAACATGATTCTCACTATTAACTAAAGAGCATTTATGTAAGCGGAGCTATGGTTTGTATCAGTTTCATAAGCCGAGTTTAACTACATATTTTCTGTATGAGTCGGAAACACAGTTCCTTTTTTCTGGGCATGCTCATGGTTCTTGCTGTATTTTAGACTCTGGAAAGAAGAGCTTGCTATTTGTGTTAAAACAAAGTGTGTTTCATGGATGAGAACTCGAGTCTGAATTTCCCTTCAGAATCGGAGTTAAACCCCATGATCTGTGTCTTCCTACAAGCAAGAGTTCATTTCTGGTAAACCCAGTGAATTTGGGGCTCAAATGATTTTTCGCACTTCACGAACCCTACGCTATTCTCACTATTAACTAAAGAGGATTTATGTAAGAGGAGCTGTTGTTTGTATCAGTTTCAAAAGCAGAGTTGAACTACATATGGTCCGTATGAGTAGGAAACACAGTTCTTTTTTTCTGGGCATGCTCATGGTTCTTGGTGTATTTTAGACACTGGAAAGAAGAGCTTGCTCTTGCCTTATAAAAGAGTGTTTTTCAGGGATGAGAACTCTGGTCTTAATTTTCCTTCAGAAACGGCGTTAATCCCCAGGATCTGTGTCTTCCTACAAGCAAGAGTTCATTTCTGGTAAACCCATGGATTTTGGGGCTCAAATGATTTTTCGCAGTTCACGAAATCAACATGATTCTCACTATAAAGTAAAGAGGATTTATGTAAGAGGAGTTGTGGTTTGTATCAGTTTCATAAGTAGAGTTGAACTACATATGGTCTGTATGAGTCGGAAACACAGTTATTTTTTTCTGGGCATGCTCATGTTTCTCACTATATTGGAGACGCTGGAAAGAACAGGATGATTTTTGCCTTAAAACAGAGTGTTTTTCAGGGATGAGAACTCTGGTCTGAATTTGCCTTCAGAAACGGAGTTAAACCCCAGCATCAATGTCTTCCTACAAGCAAGTGTTCATTACTTGTTAACTCAGTGAATTTTGGGCTCAAATGATTTTTCGCAGTTCACGAACCTAACATGATTCTCACTATAAACTAAAGAGCATTTATGTAAGAGGAGCTATGGTTTGTATCAGTTTCATAAGCAGAGTTGAACTACATATTTTCTGTATGAGTCAGAAACACAGTTCTTTTTTTCTGGGAATGCTCATATTTCTTGCTGTATTTTAGACTCTGGAAAGAAGAGCTTGCTTTTTGTGTTAAAACAAAGTGTGTTTCATGGATGAGAACTCAAGTCTGAATTTCCCTTCAGAATCGGAGTTAAACCCCATGATCTGTGTCTTCCTACAAGCAAAAGTTCAGTTCTGGTAAACCCAGTGAATTTTGGGCTCAAAAGATTTTTCGCAGTTCACAAACCCCTCGCTATTCTCACTATTAACAAAAGAGGATTTATGTAAGAGGAGCTGTGGTTTGTAACAGTTTCATAAGCAGAGTTGAACTACATAAGGTCTGTATGAATCGGAAACACAGTTCTTTTTTTCGGGGCATCCTCATGTTTCTTACTATATTGGAGACGCTGGAAAGAACAGGATGATGCTTGCCTTAAAACAGAGTGTTTTTCAGGGATAAAAACTCTGGTCTGAATTTGTCTTCAGAAACGGAGTTAAATCCCAGGATCAGTGTCTTCCTACAAGCAAGAGTTCATTTCTGGTAAACCCATGGATTTTTGGGCTCAAATGATTTTTCGCAGTTCACGAGACCAACATGATTCTCACTATAAACTAAACAGGATTTATGTAAGAGGAGTTGTGGTTTGTATCAGTTTCATAAGTAGAGTTGAACTACATATGGTCTGTCAGAGTAGGAAACACAGTTCTTGTTTTCTGGGCATGCTCATGTTTCTTACTATATTGGAGACGCTGGAAAGAACAGGATGATTCTTGCCTTAAAACAGAGTGTTTTTCAGGGATGAGAACTCTGGTCTGATTTTGCCTTCAGAAACGGAGTTAAACCCCAGCATCAATGTCTTCCTACAAGCAAGTGTTCATTTCTTGTTAACCCAGTGAATTTTGGGCTCAAATGATTTTTCGCCGTTCACGAACCTAACATGATTCTCACTATTAACTAAAGAGCATTTATGTAAGCGGAGCTATGGTTTGTATCAGTTTCATAAGCAGAGTTGAACTACATATTTTCTGTATGAGTCGGAAACACAGTTCTTTTTTTCCTGGCATGCTCATGGTTCTTGCTGTATTTTAGACTCTGGAAAGAAGAGCTTGCTTTTTGTGTTAAAACAAAGTGTGTTTGATGGATGAGAACTCTGGTCTGAATTTCCCTTCAGAATCGGAGTTAAACCCCATGATCTGTGTCTTCCTACAAGCAAGAGTTCATTTCGGTTAAACGTAGTGAATTTTCGGGTCAAATGATTTTTCGCAGTTCACGAACCCAACGCGATTCTCACTATTAACTAAAGAGCATTTATGTAAAGGGAGCTGTGGTATGTATCAGTTTCAAAAGCAGAGTTGAACTACATATGGTCCGTCTGAGTAGGAAACACAGTTTTTTTTTCAGGGCATGCTCATGGTTCTTGCTGTATTTTAGACTCTAGAAAGAAGAGCTTGCTTCTTGCGTTAAAACAGAGTGTTTTTCAGGGATGAGAACTCTGGTCTGAATTTGCCTTCAGAAACGGAGTTAAACCCCCGCATCAATGTCTTCCTACAAGCAAGTGTTCATTTCTTGTTAACCCAGTGAATTTTGGGCTCAAATGATTTTTCGCCGTTCACGAACCTAACATGATTCTCACTATTAACTAAAGAGCATTTATGTAAGCGGAGCTATGGTTTGTATCAGTTTCATAAGCAGAGTTGAACTACATATTTTCTGTATGAGTCAGAAACACAGTTCTTTTTTTCTGGGCATGCTCATGTTTCTTGCTGTATTTTAGACTCTGGAAAGAAGAGCTTGCTTTTTGTGTTAAAACAAAGGGTGTTTCATGGATGAGAACACTGGTCTGAATTTCCCTTCAGAATCGGAGTTAAACCCCATGATCTGTGTCTTCCTAAAGCAAGAGTTCAGTTCTGGTAAACCCAGTGAATTTTGGGCTCAAAAGATTTTTCGCAGTTCACACACCCCTCGCTATTCTCACTATTAACTAAAGAGGATTTATGTAAGAGGCGCTGTGGTTTGTAACAGTTTCATAAGCAGAGTTGAACTACATATGGTCTGTATGAGTAGGACACACAGTTCATTTTTTCGGGGCATGCTCATGTTTCTTACTATATTGGAGACGCTGGAAAGAACAGCATGATTCTTGCCTTAAAAAAGAGTGTTTTTCAGGGATAAAACCTCTGGTCTGAATTTGTCTTCAGAAACGGAGTTAAACCCCAGGATCAGTGTCTTCCTACAAGCAAGAGTTCATTTCGGGTAAACCCAGGGATTTTTGGGCTCAAATGATTTTTCGCAGTTCACGAAACCAACATGATTCTCGGTATAAACTAAACAGGTTTTATGTAAGAGGAGTTGTGGTTTGTATCAGTTTCATAAGTAGAGTTGAACTACATATGGTCTGTCGGAGTAGGAAACACAGTTCTTGTTTTCTGGGCATGCTCATGTTTCTTACTATATTGGAGACGCTGGAAAGAACAGGATGATTCTTGCCTTAAAACAGAGTGTTTTTCAGGGATGAGAACTCTGGTCTGAATTTGCCTTCAGAAACGGAGTTAAACCCCAGCATCAATGTCTTCCTACAAGCAAGTGTTCATTTCTTGTTAACCCAGTGAATTTTGGGCTCAAATGATTTTTCGCCGTTCACGAACCTAACATGATTCTCACTATTAACTAAAGAGCATTTAGGTAAGCGGAGCTATGGTTTGTATCAGTTTCATAAGCAGAGTTGAACTACATATTTTCTGTATGAGTCGGAAACACAGTTCTTTTTTTCTGGGCATGCTCATGTTTCTTGCTGTATGGAGACCCTGGAAAGAATTGCTTGCTTCTTGCGTTAATGCAGAGTGTGTTTCAGGGATGAGAACACTGGTCTGAATTTCCCTGTTGAAACGGAATTCAACCCCAGGATCTGTGTCTTCCTCCAACAAAAGTTCATTTATAGTAAACCCAGTGAATTTTGAGCTCAAATGATTTTTTGCAGTTGACAAACCGTACGCTAATCTCAGTATGAACTAAAGAGCATTTATGTAAGAGGAGCTGTGGTTTGTATCAGTTTCATAAGCAGAGTTGAACTACATATTTTCTGTATGAGTCGGAAACACAGTACTTTTTTTCTGGGCATGCTCATGGTTCTTGCTGTATTTTAGACTCTGGAAAGAAGAGGTTGCTTCTTGCGTTATAACAGAGTGTGTTTCAGGGATGAGAACTCTGGTCTGAAATCCCTGCAGAAAAGGAGTTCAACCCCAGGATCTGTGTCTTCCTACAAGCAAGAGTTCATTTCTGGTAAACCCAGTGAATTTTGGGCTCAAATGATATTTTGCAGTTCACCAACCCAACGCTATTCTCACTATAAAATAAAGAGCAATTATGTAAGAGAAGATGTGGTCTGTATCAGTTTCTTAAGCAGAGTTTACTAAATATGGTCCATATGAATAGGAAACACAGTTCTTTTTTTCAGGCCATGCTCATGATTCTTGCTGTATTTTAGACTCTTGAAAGAAGAGCTTGCTTCTTCGTTAAAACAGAGTGTTTTTCAGGGATGAGAACTCTGGTCTGAATTTCCCTTCAGAAACGGAGTTAATCCCCAGGATCTGTGTCTTCCTACAAGCAAGAGTTCATTTCTGGTAAACCCAATGAATTGAGGGCTAAAATGATTTTTCGCAGTTCACGAACCCTACGCTATTCTCACTATTAACTAAAAAGGATTTATGTAAGAGGAGCTGTTGTTTGTATCAGTTTCATAAGCAGAGTTGAACTACATATTTTCTGTATGAGACGAAAACACAGTTTTTTTTTCTGGGCATGCTCATGTTTCTTACTATATTGGCGACGCTGGAAAGAAGAGGATGATTCTTGCCTTAAAACAGAGTGTTTTTCAGGGATGAGAACTCTGGTCTGAATTTCCCTTCAGAAACGGAGTTAAACCCCAGGATCAGTGTCTGCCTACAACCAAGAGTTCAGTTCTGGTAAACCCAGTGTTTTTTTGGCCGAAATGATTTTTCACAGTTCACGAACCCAACATGATTCTCACCATTAACTAAAGAGCATTTATGTAAGAGGAGCTGTGGTATGTATCAGTTTCAAAAGCAGGGTTGAACTACATATGGTCCCTCTGAGTAGGAAACACAGTTCTTTTTTTCAGGGCATGCTCATGGTTCTTGCTGTATTTCAGACTCTGGAAAGAAGAGCTTTCTTCTTCTGTTAAAACAGAGTGTGTTTCATGGATGAGAACACTGGTGTGAATTTCCCTTCAGAAACGGAGTTAGACCCCAGGATCTGTGTCTTCCTACAAGCAAGAGTTAATTTCTGGTAAACCATGTGAATTTTCGGCTCAAATGATTTTACACAGTTCTAGAACACAACGCGATTATCACTATTAACTAAAGAGCATTTATGTAAGAGGAGCTGTTGTCTGTATCAGTTCCATAAGCAGAGTTGAACTACATATGGCCCTTATGCGTATGAAACACAGTTCTTTTTTTCAGGCCTTTCTCTTGGTTCTTGCTGTATATTAGACTCTGGAAAGAAGAGCTTGCGTCTTGCGTTAAAACAGAGTGTGTTTCAGGGATGAGAACTCTGGTCTGAATTTCCCTTCAGAAATGGAGTTAAACCCCATGATCTGTGTCTTCCTACAAGCAAGAGTTCATTTCTAGTAAACCTATTGAATTTTAGGGTCAAATGATTTTCTGCAGTTCACCAACCCAAAGCGATTCTCACTATTAACTAAAGAGCATTAATGTAAGAGGAGCTGTCGTTTGTATCAGTTTCATAAGCAGAGTTGAACTACATAGGGTCCGTATGAGTAGGAAACACAGTTCTTTTTTTCTGGGCATGCTCATGTTTCTTACTATATTGGAGACGCTGAAAAGAAGAGGATGATTCTTGCCTTAAAAAAGAGTTTTTCAGGGATGAGAACTCTGGTCTGAATTTGCCTTCAGAAACGGAGTTAAACCCCAGAATCTGTGTCTTCCTACAAGCAAGAGTTCATTTCTGGTAAACCTAGTGAATTTTTGGCTCAAATGATTTTTTGCAGTTCACCAACCCAAACCGATTCTCACTATTAACTAAAGAGCATTTATGTAACAGGAGCTGTGGTTTGTATCAATTTCATAAGCAGAGTTGAACTACATATTGTCCGTATGAGTAGGAAACACAGTTCTTTTTTTCAGGGCATGCTCATGGTTCTTGCTGTATTGGTGACGCAGGAAAGAAGTGCTTGCTTCTTGCATTAAAACAGGGAGTGTTTCATGGATGATAATTCTGGTCTGAATTTCCCTTCACAAACGGAGTTAAACCCACGATCTGTGCCTTCCTACCAGCAAGAGTTCAGTTCTGGTAAACCAAGTGAATTTTCGGCTCAAATTATTTTACACACTTCTAGAACACAACACGATTCTCACTATAAACTAAAGAGCATTTATGTAAGAGGAGCTGTGGTCTGTATCAGTTTCATAACCAGAGTTGAACGACATATTGTCCCTATGCGTATGAAACACAGTTCTTTTTTTCAGGCCATGCTTATGGTTCTTGCTGTATTTTAGACTCTGGAAAGAAGAGCTTGCTTCTTCCTTAAAACTGAGTGTGTTCCAGGGATGAGATTTCTGGTCTGAATTTGCCTTCAGAAACGGAGTTAAACCCCAGGATCAGTGTCTTACTACAACCAAGAGTTCATTTCTGGTAAACCCAGTGAATTTTGGGCTCAAATGATTTTTCGCAATTCACGAAACCTACGCTATTCTCACTATTAACTAAAGAGGATTTATGTAAGAGGAAGTGTTGTTTGTATCAGTTTCATAGGCAGAGTTAAACTACATATTTTTTGTATGAGTCGGAAACACAGTTCTTTTTTTCTGGGCATGCTCATGTTTCTTACTATATTGGAGACGCTGGAATGAAGAGGATGATTCTTGCCTTAAAACAGAGTGTTTTTCAGGGATGAGAACTCTGGTCTGAATTTCGCTTCAGAAACGGAGTTAAACCCCAGGATATGTGTCTTCCTACAAGCAAGAGTTCATTTCTGGTAAACCAAGTGAATTTTCGGCTCAAATGTATTTACACAGTTCTAGAACACAACACGATTATCACTATTAATTAAAGAGCATTTATGTAAGAGGAGCTGTGGTCTGTATCAGTTTCATAAGCAGAGTTGAATTACATATTTTTTGTATGAGTCGGAAACACAGTTCTTTTTTTCTGGGCATGCTCATGTTTCTTACTATATTGGTGACCATGGAAAGAAGAGGATGATTCTTGCCTTAAAACAGAGTGTTTTTCAGGGATGAAAACTCTGGTCTTAATTTGTCTTCAGAAACGGAGTTAAACTGTAGGATCAGTGTCTTCCTACAAGCAAGAGTTCATTTCTGGTAAACCCAGGGATTTTTGGGCTCAAAAGATTTTTCGCAGTTCACGAAACCAACATGATTCTCACTATTAACTAAAGAGGATTCATGTAAAAGGAGCTGTGGTTTGTATCAGTTTCATAAGTAGAGTTGAACTACATATGGTCTGTATGAGTCGGAAACACAGTTCTTTTTTTCTGGGCATGCTCATGTTTCTTACCATATTGGAGACGCTGGAAAGAAGAGTATGATTCTTGCCTTAAAACAGAGTGTTTTTCAGGGATGAGAACTCTGGTCTGAATTTCCCTTCAGAAACGGAGTTAAACCCCAGGATCAGTATCTTCCTACAAGCAAGAGTTCATTTCTGGTAAACCTAGTGAATTTTCGGCTCAAATTATTTTACACACTCTAGAACACAACACGATTCTAACTATTAACTAAAGAGCATTTATGTAAGAGGAGCTGTGGTCTGTATCATTTTCATAACCAGAGTTGAACGACATATGGTTCCTATGCGTATGAAACACAGTTCTTTTTTAAAGGCCATGCTTATTGTTCTTGCTGTATTTTAGACTCTGGAAATAAGAGCTTGCTTCTTGCGTTAAAACAGAGTACTTTTCTGGGATGAGAAATCAGGTCTGAATTTCCCTTCAGAATCGGAGTTAAACCCCATGATCTGTGTCTTCCTACAAGCAAGAGTTCATTTCTGGTAAACCTAGTGTATTTTCGGCTCAAATGATTTTTCGCAGTTCACCAACCCCAACCGATTTTCACTATTAACCAAAGAGCATTAATGTAAGAGGAGCTGTGGTTTGTGTCAGTTTCATAAGCAGAGTGAACTACATATGGACAGTGTCAGTAGGAAACACTGTTCTTTTTTTCAGGGGTTGATCATGTTTCATAGTATACTGGAGACGCTGGAAAGAAGAGGATGATTCTTGCAGTAAAACAGAGTGTTATTCAGGGATGAGATCTCTGGTCTGAATTTGTCTTTAGAAACGGAGATAAACCCTAGGATCCGTGTCTTCTTACAAGCAAGAGTTCAGTCTGGTAAACCCAGTGAATTTTGGGCTCAAAAGTTTTTTTGCAGTTCACGAACCCCACGCTATTCTCACTATTAACTAAAGAGGATTTATGTAAGAGGAGCTGTGGTTTGTAACAGTTTCATAAACAGAGTTGAACTATATATGGTCTGTATGAGTAGGAAACACAGTTCTTTTTTTCTGGGCATGCTCATGTTTCTTACTATATCGGAGACGCCCTAAAGAACAGGATGATTCTTGCCTTAAAACATAGTGTTTTTCAGGGATGAGAACTCTGGTCTGAATTTGCCTTCAGAAACGGAGTTAAACCCCAGGATCAGTGTCTTCCTACAAGCAAGTGTTCATTTCTTGTAATTCCAGTGAATTTTCGGCTCAAATGATTTTTCGCAGTTCACAAACCTAACATGATTCTCACTATTAACTAAAGAGCATTTATGTAAGAGGAGCTATGGTTTGTATCAGTTTCATAAGCAGAGTTGAACTACATATTTTCTGTATGAGTCTGAAACACAGTTCTTTTTTTTCTGGGCATGCTCATGGTTCTTGCTGTATTTTAGACTCTGGAAAGAAGAGCTTGCTTCTTCGTTAAAACAGAGTGTGTTCCAGGGATGAGAACTATGGTCTGAATTTGCCTTCAGAAGCAGAGTTAAACCCCAGGATCAGTGTTTTTCTACAACCAAGAGTTCATTTCTGGTAAACCCAGAAAATTTTGGGCTAAAATGATTTTTTGCAGTTCACGATCCCTACCCTATTCTCACTATTAACTGAAGAGGATTTATGTAAGAGGAGCTGTTGTTTGTATCAGTTTCATAAGCAGAGTTGAACTACATATGGTCCGTCTGAGTAGGAAACACAGTTCTTTTTTTCAGGGCATGCTCATTGTTCTTTCTGTATTTTAGACTCTAGAAAGAAGAGCTTGCTTCTTGCGTTAAATCAGAGTGTGTTTCATGGATGAGAACTCTGGTCTGAATTTCCCTTCAGAATCGGACTCAAACCCCATGATCTGTTTCTTCCTACAAGCAAGAGTTCATTTCTGGTAAACCTAGTGAATTTTCGGCTCAAATGATTTTTTGCAGTTCACCAACCCAAACCGATTCTCACTATTAACCAAAGAGGATTAATGTAAGAGGAGCTGTGGTTTGTATCAGTTCCATAAGCAGAGTGAACTACATATGGTCTATATCAGTAGAAAACACAGTTCTTTTTTTCAGGGCTTGATCATGTTTCTTACTTTTTGGAGATGCTTGAAAGAAGAGCTTGCTTCTTGCGTTAAAACAGAGTGTTTTTCAGGGATGAGAACTCTGGTCTGAATTTGCCTTCAGAAACGGAGTTAAACCCCAGCATCAATGTCTTCCTACAAGCAAGTGTTCATTTCTTGTTAACCCAGTGAATTTTGGGCTCAAATGATTTTTCGCCGTTCACGAACCTAACATGATTCTCACTATTAACTAAAGAGCATTTATGTAAGCGGAGCTATGGTTTGTATCAGTTTCATAAGCAGAGTTGAACTACATATTTTCTGTATGAGTCAGAAACACAGTTCTTTTTTTCTGGGCATGCTCATGTTTCTTGCTGTATTTTAGACTCTGGAAAGAAGAGCTTGCTTTTTGTGTTAAAACAAAGGGTGTTTCATGGTTGAGTACTCGGGTCTGAATTTCCCTTCAGAATCGGAGTTAAACCCCATGATCTGTGTCTTCCTAAAGCAAGAGTTCAGTTCTGGTAAACCCAGTGAATTTTGGACTCAAATGATTTTTCGCAGTTCACACACCCCTCGCTATTCTCACTATTAACTAAAGAGGATTTATGTAAGAGGAGCTGTGGTTTGTAACAGTTTCATAAGCAGAGTTGAACTACATATGGTCTGTATGAGTAGGAAACACAGTTCATTTTTTCGGGGCATGCTCATGTTTCTTCCTATATTGGAGACGCTGGAAAGAACAGCATGATTCTTGCCTTAAAACAGAGTGTTTTTCAGGGATAAAACCTCTGGTCTGAATTTGTCTTCAGAAACGGAGTTAAACCCCAGGATCAGTGTCTTCCTACAAGCAAGAGTTCGTTTCGGGTAAACCCAGGGATTTTTGGGCTCAAATGATTTTTCACAGTTCACGAAACCAACATGATTCTCACCATAAACTAAACAGGATTTATGTAAGAGGAGTTGTGGTTTGTATCAGTTTCATAAGTAGAGTTGAACTACATATGGTCTGTCGGAGTAGGAAACACAGTTCTTGTTTTCTGGGCATGCTCATGGTTCTTACTATATTGGAGACGCTGGAAAGAACAGGATGATTCTTGCCTTAAAACAGAGTGTTTTTCAGGGATGAGAACTCTGGTCTGAATTTGCCTTCAGAAACGGAGTTAAACCCCAGCATCAATGTCTTCCTACAAGCAAGTGTTCATTTCTTGTTAACCCAGTGAATTTTGGGCTCAAATGATTTTTCGCTGTTCACGAACCTAACATGATTCTCACTATTAACTAAAGAGCATTTATGTAAGCGGAGCTATGGTTTGTATCAGTTTCATAAGCAGAGTTTAACTACATATTTTCTGTATGAGTCGGAAACACAGTTCCTTTTTTCTGGGCATGCTCATGGTTCTTGCTGTATTTTAGACTCTGGAAAGAAGAGCTTGCTATTTGTGTTAAAACAAAGTGTGTTTCATGGATGAGAACTCGAGTCTGAATTTCCCTTCAGAATCGGAGTTAAACCCCATGATCTGTGTCTTCCTACAAGCAAGAGTTCATTTCTGGTAAACCCAGTGAATTTGGGGCTCAAATGATTTTTCGCACTTCACGAACCCTACGCTATTCTCACTATTAACTAAAGAGGATTTATGTAAGAGGAGCTGTTGTTTGTATCAGTTTCAAAAGCAGAGTTGAACTACATATGGTCCGTATGAGTAGGAAACACAGTTCTTTTTTTCTGGGCATGCTCATGGTTCTTGGTGTATTTTAGACACTGGAAAGAAGAGCTTGCTCTTGCCTTATAACAGAGTGTTTTTCAGGGATGAGAACTCTGGTCTTAATTTTCCTTCAGAAACGGCGTTAATCCCCAGGATCTGTGTCTTCCTACAAGCAAGAGTTCATTTCTGGTAAACCCATGGATTTTGGGGCTCAAATGATTTTTCGCAGTTCACGAAATCAACATGATTCTCACTATAAAGTAAAGAGGATTTATGTAAGAGGAGTTGTGGTTTGTATCAGTTTCATAAGTAGAGTTGAACTACATATGGTCTGTATGAGTCGGAAACACAGTTATGTTTTTCTGGGCATGCTCATGTTTCTCACTATATTGGAGACGCTGGAAAGAACAGGATGATTTTTGCCTTAAAACAGAGTGTTTTTCAGGGATGAGAACTCTGGTCTGAATTTGCCTTCAGAAACGGAGTTAAACCCCAGCATCAATGTCTTCCTACAAGCAAGTGTTCATTACTTGTTAACTCAGTGAATTTTGGGCTCAAATGATTTTTCGCAGTTCACGAACCTAACATGATTCTCACTATAAACTAAAGAGCATTTATGTAAGAGGAGCTATGGTTTGTATCAGTTTCATAAGCAGAGTTGAACTACATATTTTCTGTATGAGTCAGAAACACAGTTCTTTTTTTCTGGGAATGCTCATATTTCTTGCTGTATTTTAGACTCTGGAAAGAAGAGCTTGCTTTTTGTGTTAAAACAAAGTGTGTTTCATGGATGAGAACTCAAGTCTGAATTTCCCTTCAGAATCGGAGTTAAACCCCATGATCTGTGTCTTCCTACAAGCAAAAGTTCAGTTCTGGTAAACCCAGTGAATTTTGGGCTCAAAAGATTTTTCGCAGTTCACAAACCCCTCGCTATTCTCACTATTAACAAAAGAGGATTTATGTAAGAGGAGCTGTGGTTTGTAACAGTTTCATAAGCAGAGTTGAACTACATAAGGTCTGTATGAATCGGAAACACAGTTCTTTTTTTCGGGGCATCCTCATGTTTCTTACTATATTGGAGACGCTGGAAAGAACAGGATGATGCTTGCCTTAAAACAGAGTGTTTTTCAGGGATAAAAACTCTGGTCTGAATTTGTCTTCAGAAACGGAGTTAAATCCCAGGATCAGTGTCTTCCTACAAGCAAGAGTTCATTTCTGGTAAACCCATGGATTTTTGGGCTCAAATGATTTTTCGCAGTTCACGAGACCAACATGATTCTCACTATAAACTAAACAGGATTTATGTAAGAGGAGTTGTGGTTTGTATCAGTTTCATAAGTAGAGTTGAACTACATATGGTCTGTCGGAGTAGGAAACACAGTTCTTGTTTTCTGGGCATGCTCATGTTTCTTACTATATTGGAGACGCTGGAAAGAACAGGATGATTCTTGCCTTAAAACAGAGTGTTTTTCAGGGATGAGAACTCTGGTCTGATTTTGCCTTCAGAAACGGAGTTAAACCCCAGCATCAATGTCTTCCTACAAGCAAGTGTTCATTTCTTGTTAACCCAGTGAATTTTGGGCTCAAATGATTTTTCGCCGTTCACGAACCTAACATGATTCTCACTATTAACTAAAGAGCATTTATGTAAGCGGAGCTATGGTTTGTATCAGTTTCATAAGCAGAGTTGAACTACATATTTTCTGTATGAGTCGGAAACACAGTTCTTTTTTTCTTGGCATGCTCATGGTTCTTGCTGTATTTTAGACTCTGGAAAGAAGAGCTTGCTTTTTGTGTTAAAACAAAGTGTGTTTGATGGATGAGAACTCGGGTCTGAATTTCCCTTCAGAATCGGAGTTAAACCCCATGATCTGTGTCTTCCTACAAGCAAGAGTTCATTTCTGGTAAACCTAGTGAATTTTCGGCTCAAATGATTTTTCGCAGTTCACCAACCCAAACCGATTCTCACTATTAACCAAAGAGCATTTATGTAAGCGGAGCTATGGTTTGTATCAGTTTCATAAGCAGAGTTGAACTACATATTTACTGTATGAGTCAGAAACACAGTTCTTTTTTTCTGGGCATGCTCATGGTTCTTGCTGTATTTTAGACTCTGGAAAGAAGAGCTTGCTTTTTGTGTTAAAACAAATTGTGTTTCATGGATGAGAACTCGGGTCTGAATTTCCCTTCAGAATCCGAGTTTAACCCCATGATCTGTGTCTTCCTACAAGCAAGCGTTCATTTCTGGTAAACCTAGTGAATTTTCGGCTCAAATGATTTTTCGCAGTTCACAAACGCAAACCGATTCTCACTATTAACCAAAGAGCATTAATGTAAGAGGAGCTGTGGTTTGTATCAGTTTCATAAGCAGAGTGAACTACATATGGTCTGTATCAGTAGGAAACACAGTTCTTTTTTTCAGGGCTTGATCATGTTTCTTACTATACTGGAGACGCTGGAATGAAGAGGATGATTCTTGCATTAAAAGAGAGTGTTATTCAGGGATGAGATCTCTGGTCTGAATTTGTCTTCAGGAACTGAGTTAAACACCAGGATCAGTGTCTTAATACAAGCAAGAGTTCATTTCTGGGAAACACAGTGATTTTTGGGCTCAAATGATTTTTTGCACTTCATGAACCCTACGCTATTCTCACTATTAACTAAAGAGGATTTATGTAAGAGGAGCTGTTGTTTGTATCAGTTTCATAAGCAGAGTTGAACTACATATGGTCCGTATGAGTAGGAAACACAGTTCTTTTTTTCAGGGCATGCACATGGTTCTTGCTGTATTTTAGACTCTAGAAAGAAGAGCTTGCTTCTTGCGTTAAAACAGAGTGTGTTTCAGGGATGAGAACTCTGGTCTGAATTTCCCTTCAGAATCGGAGTTAAACCCCAGGATCAGTGTCTTCCTACAAGCAAGAGTTCATTTCTGGTAAACCCAGGGATTTTTGGGGTCAAATGATTTTTCGCCGTTCACCAAACCAACATGATTCTCACTATTAACTAAAGAGGATTTATGTAAGGGGTGCTGTGGTTTGTATCAGTTTCATAAGTAGAGTTGAACTACATATTTTCTGTATGAGTCGGAAACACAGTTCTTTTTTCTGCGCATGCTCATGGTTCTTGCTGTATTGTAGACTCTGGAAAGAAGGGCTTGCTTAATGCGTTAAAACAGAGTGTGTTTCAGGGATGAGAGCTCTGGTCTGTATTTCCCTTCAGAAACGGAGTTAAACCACAGGATCTGTTTCTTCCTACAAGCCAGGGTTCAGATCTGGTAAACACAGTGAATTTTGGGCTCAATTGATTTTTCGCAGTTCAGGAACCCTACGCTATTCTCACTACTAACTAAAGAGGATTTATGTAAGAGGAGCTGTTGTTTGTATCAGTTTCACAAGCAGAATAGAACTACATATTTTCTGTATGAGTCGGAAACACAGTTCTTTTTTTCTGGGCATGCTCATGTTTCTTATTATATTGGAGACGCTGGAAAGAAGAGGATGATTCTGCCTTAAAACAGAGTGTTTTTCAGGGATGAGAACTCTGGTCTGAATTTCCCTTCAGAAACGGAGTTCAACCCCTGGATCTGTGTCTTCCTACAAGCAAGAGTTCATTTCTGGTTAACCCAGTCAATTTTGGGCTCAAATATTTTTCGCAGTTCTAGAACCCAACGCGATTCTCACTATTAACTAAAGAGCATTTATGTAAGAAGAGCTGTGGTTTGTATCAGTTTCATAAGCAGAGTTGAACTACATATGGTCTGTCTTTGTAGGAAACACAGTTCTTTTTTTCAGGGCCTACTCATGGTTCTTGCTGTATTGGAGACGCTGGAAAGAAGAGCTTGCTTCTTGCCTTAAAACAGAGTGTTTTTCAGGGATGAGAACTCCGGTCTGAATTTCCCTTCAGAAACGGAGTTAAACGCCAGGATCTTTGTCATCCTACAAGCAAGAGTTCAGTTCTGGTAATCCCAGTGAATTTGGGGCTCAAATTATTTTTCGAGGTTCAGGAACCCAACGCTATTCTTACTATTAAATAAAGAGCAATTATATAAGAGAAGATGTGGTCTGTATCATTTTCATAAGCATAGTTCAACTAAATATGGTCCGTATGAATAGGAAACACAGTTCTTTTTTTCAGGCCATGCTCATGGTTCTTGCTGTATTTTAGCCTCTGGAAAGAAGAGCTTGCTTCTTCGTTAAAACAGAGTGTGTTACAGGGATGAGAACTCTGGTCTGAATTTACCTTCAGAAACGGAGTTAAACCCCAGGATCTGTGTCTTTCTACAAGCAAGCGTTCAGTTCTGGTAAACCCAGTGTATTTTGGGCTCAAATGATTTTCTGCAGTTTACGAACCCAACGCGATTCTCACTATTAACTAAATAGCATTTATGTAAGAGGAGCTGTGGTCTGTATCAGTTTCATAATCAGAGTTGAACTACATTTGGTCCCTATGCGTATGAACCACAGTTCTTTTTTTTAGGCCATGCTCATGGTTCTTGCTGTAATTTAGACTCTGGAAAGAAGATCTTGCTTCTTCCTTAAATCATAGTGTGTTTCAGGGATGAGAACTCTGGTCTGAATTTCCCTGCAGAAACGGAGTTAAACCCCAGGATCTGTGTCTTCCTACAAGCGAGAGTTCATTTCTGGTAAACCCAGTGAATTTGGGGCTCAAATGATTTTTTGCAGTTCACGAACCCTATGCTATTCTCACTATTAACTGAAGAGGATTTATGTAAGAGGAGCTGATGTTTGTATCCGTTTCATAAGCAGAGTTGAACTACATATTTTCTGTATAAGTCGGAAACCCAGTTCTTTTTTTCTGGGCATGCTCATGTTTCTTACTATATTGGAGACACTGGAAAGAAGGGGATGATTCTTGCATTAAAACAGAGTGTTTTTCGGGGATGAGAACTCTGGTCTGAATTTGCCTTCCGAAACGGAGTTAAACCCCATGATCTGTGTCTTCATACAAGCAAGAGTTCATTTCTGGTAAACCTGGTGAATTTTCGGCTCAAATGATTTTTCGCAGTTCACAAACACAAACAGCTTCTCACTATTAACTAAAGAGCATTAATGCAGGAGGAGTTGTGATTTGTATCAGTTTCATAAGCAGAGTTGAACTGCATATGCTCCATATGAATCGGAAACAAAGTTCTTTTTTTCAGGGCATGCTCATGGTTCTTGCTGTATTGGAGACTCTGGAAAGAAGAACTTGCTTCTTGCATTAAAACAGAGTGTTTTTCAGGGTTGAGATTTCTGGTCTGAATTTGTCTTCAGAAACGGAGTTAAACCCCAGGATCTGTGTCTTCCTACAAGAAAGAGTTCAGTTCTGGTAAACCCAGTGAATTTTGGTCTCAAATGATTTTTCGAAGTTCAGGAACCCAACGCTATTCTCACTATTAAATAAAGAGCAATTATGTAAGAGGAGTTCTGGTCTGTATCAGTTTATAAGCAGAGTTCAACTAAATATGATCTGCATGGATAGGAAACACAGTTCTTTTTTTCAGGCCATGCTCATGGTTCTTACTGTATTTTAGCCTCTGGAAAGAAGAGCTTGCTTCTTCGTTAAAACAGAGTGTGTTTCATGGATGAGAACTCTGGCCTGAATTTCCCTGCAGAATCGGAGTTAAACCCCAGGATCTGTGTCTTCCTACAAGCAAGAGTTCATTTCTTGTAAACCCAGTGAATTTTGGGCTGAAATGATTTTTCGTAGTTCACGAACCCTACACTATTCTCACTATTAACTAAAGAGGATTTATGTAAGTGGAGCTGTGGTTTGTATCAGTTTCATAAGCAGAGTTGAACTACATATTTTCTGTATAAGTCGGAAACACAGTTCTCTTTTCTGGGCATGCTCATATTTCTTACTATATTGTAGACGCTGGAAAGAAGAGGATGATTCTTGCCTTAAAACAGAGTGTTTTTCAGGGATGAAAACTCTGGTCTGAATTTTTCTTCAGTAACGGAGTTAAACCCTAGGATCAGTGTCTTCCTACAAGCAAGAGTTCATTTCTGGTAAACCCAGGGATTTTTTGGCTCAAATGATTTTTCGCAGTTCACGAAACCAACATGATTCTCACTATTAACTAAAGATAATTCATGTAAAAGTAGCTGTGGTTTGTATCGGTTTCATAAGTAGAGGTGAACTACATATGGTCTGTATGAGTCGGAAACACAGTTCTTTTTTTCTGGGCATGCTCATATTTCTTACTATATTGGAGACGCTGGAAAGAAGAGGATGATTTTTGCCTTAAAACAGAGTGTTTTTCAGGGATGAGAACTCTGGTCTGAATTTGCCTTCCGAAACGGAGTTAAACCCCGGGATCAGCGTCTTCCTACAAGCAAGAGTTCATTTCTGGTAAACAAAGTGAATATTGGGATCAAATGAGTTTTCGCAGGTCACGAACCCAACACGATTCTCACTATTAACTAAAGAGCATTTATGTAAGAGGAGCCGTGCTTGGATCAGTTTCATAAGCAGAGTTGAACTACATATGGTCCGTATGAGTAGGAAACACAGTTCTTTTTTTTTTGGGCATGCCCATGGTTCTTGCTGTATTTTAGACACTGGAAAGAAGAGCTTGCTTCTTGCGTTATAACAGAGTGTTTTTCAGGGATGACAACACTGGTCTCAATTTCCCTTCAGAAACGGAGTTAGACCCCAGGATCTGTGTCTTCCTACAAGCAAGTGTTCATTTCTGGTAAACCCAGTTAATTTTTGGCTCAAATGATTTTTCACAGTTAACGAACCCTACGCTATTCTCACTATTACCTAAAGAGGATTTATGTAAGAGGAGCTGTTGTTTGTATCCGTTCCATAAGCAGAGTTGAACTATATATGGTCTGTATGAGTCGGAACCACAGTTCTCTTTTGCTGGGCATGCTCATGTTTCTGACTATATTGGAGATGGTGGAAAGAAGAGGATGATTCTTGCCTTAAAACAGAGTGTTTTTCAGGGATGAGATCTCTGGTCTGAATTTGCCTTCATAAATGGAGTTAAACCCCAGGATCTTTGTCTTCCTACAAGCAAGAGTTCATTTCTGGAAACCCAGGGATTTTGGGTCTCAAATGTTTTTTCGCAGTTCACGAACCCAACATGATTCTCACTATTAATTAAGAGGATTTATGTAAGAGGATCTGTGGTTTGTATCAGTTTCATAATCAGAGTTGAACTACATATGGTCCGTATGAGTAGGAAACACAGTTCTTTTTTTCAGGGCATGCTCATGTTTCTTGCTGTATGGAGACCCTGGAAAGAATTGCTTGCTTCTTGCGTTAAAGCAGAGTGTGTTTCAGGGATGAGAACACTGGTCTTAATTTCCCTGTTGAAACGGAATTCAACCCCAGGATCTGTGTCTTCCTCCAACAAAAGTTCATTTATAGTAAACCCAGTGAATTTTGAGCTCAAATGATTTTTTGCAGTTGACAAACCGTACGCTAATCTCAGTATGAACTAAAGAGCATTTATGTAAGGGAGCTATGGTTTGTATCAGTTTCATAATCAGAGTTGAACTACATATGGTCCGTATGAGTAGGAAACACCGTACTTTTTTTCTGGGCATGCTCATGGTTCTTGCTGTATTTTAGACTCTGGAAAGAAGAGCTTGCTTCTTGCGTTATAACAGAGTGTTTTTCAGGGATGAGAACTCTGGTCTGAATTTCCCTGCAGAAAAGGAGTTCAACCCCAGGATCTGTGTCTTCCTACAAGCAAGAGTTCATTTCTGGTAAACCCAGTGAATTTTGGGCTCAAATGATATTTTGCAGTTCACCAACCCAAGGCTATTCTCACTATAAAATAAAGAGCAATTATGTAAGAGAAGGTGTGGTCTGTATCAGTTTCTTAAGCATAGTTTACTAAATATGGTCCATATGAATAGGAAACACAGTTCTTTTTTTCAGGCCATGCTCATGATTCTTGCTGTATTTTAGACTCTTGAAAGAAGAGCTTACTTCTTCGTTAAAACAGAGTGTTTTTCAGCGATGAGAACTCTGGTCTGAATTTCCCTTCAGAAACGGAGTTAATCCCCAGGATCTGTGTCTTCCTACAAGCAAGAGTTCAGTTCTGGTAAACCCCGTGAATTTTGTGCTCAAATGATTTTTCACATTTGAGGAACCCAACGCTATTCTCACTATTAACTAAAGAGCATTAATGTAAGAGGAGGTGTGGTCTGTATCAGTTTCATAAGGAGAGTTGAACTACATATGGTCCCTATGAGTATGAAACACAGTTTTTTTTTTCAGGCCATGCTCACGGTTCTTGCTGTATTTTAGAATCTGGAAAGAAGAGTTTGCTTTTTCGTTAAAAAGAGTTTGGTTCAGGAATGAGAACTCTGGTCAGAATTTCCCTGCAGAATGGGAGTTAAACCCCAGGATCTGTGTCTTCCTACAAGCAAGAGTTCATTTCTGGTAAACCCAATGAATTTTGGGCTCAAATGATTTTTCGCAGTTCACGAACCCTACGCTATTCTCACTATTAAGTAAAGAGGATTTATGTAAGAGGAACTGTTGTTTGTATTAGTTTCATAAGCAGAGTTGAACTTCATATTTTTTGTATGAGTCGGAACCACAGTTCTCTTTTTCTGGGCATGCTCATGTTTCTGACTATATTGGAGACGCTGGAAAGAAGAGGATGATTCTTGCCTTAAAACAGAGTGTTTTTCAGGGATGAAAACTCTGGTCTGAATTTGTCTTCAGAAACGGAGTTAAACCCTAGGATCAGTGTCTTCCTACAAGCAAGAGTTCATTTCTGGTAAACCCAGGGATTTTTGGGCTCAAATGATTTTTCGCAGTTCACGAAACCAACATGATTCTCACTATTAAGTAAAAAGAATTCATGTAAAAGGAGCTGTGGTTTGTATCAGTTTCATAGGTAGAGGTGAACTACATATGGTCTGTATGAGTCGGAAACATAGTTCTTTTTTTCTGTGCATGCTCATGTTTCTTACTATATTGGAGACGCTGGAAAGAAGAGGATGATTCTTGCCTTAAAACAGAGTGTTTTTCAGGGATGAGATCTCTGGTCTGAATTTGCCTTCCGAAACGGAGTTAAACCCCGGGATCAGCGTCTTCCTACAAGCAAGAGTTCATTTCTGGTAAACCAAGTGAATATTGGGATCAAATGAGTTTTCGCAGGTCACGAACCCAACACGATTCTCACTATTAACTAAAGAGCATTTATGTAAGAGGAGCCGTGCTTGGATCAGTTTCATAAGCGGAGTTGAACTACATATGGTCCGTCTGAGTAGGAAACACAGTTCTTTTTTTTTGGGCATGCCCATGGTTCTTGCTGTATTTTAGACACTGGATAGAAGAGCTTGCTTCTTGCATTATAACAGAGTGTTTTTCAGGGATGACAACACTGGTCTGAATTTCCCTTCAGAAACGGAGTTAGACCCCAGGATCAGTGTCTTCCTACAAGCAAGTGTTCATTTCTGGTAAACCCAGTTAATTTTTGGCTCAAATGATTTTTCACAGTTAACGAACCCTACGCTATTCTCACTATTAACTAAAGAGGATTTATGTAAGAGGAGCTGTTGTTTGTATCCGTTCCATAAGCAGAGTTGAACTATATATGGTCTGTATGAGTCGGAACCACAGTTCTCTTTTTCTGGGCATGCTCATGTTTCTGACTATATTGGAGATGGTGGAAAGAAGAGGATGATTCTTGCCTTAAAACAGAGTGTTTTTCAGGGATGAGATCTCTGGTCTGAATTTGCCTTCATAAATGGAGTTAAACCCCAGGATCTTTGTCTTCCTACAAGCAAGAGTTCATTTCTGGTAAACCCAGTGATGTTGGGTCTCAAATGTTTTTTTGCAGTTCACGAACCCAACATGATTCTCACTATTAATTAAGAGGATTTATGTAAGAGGATCTGTGGTTTGTATCAGTTTCATAATCAGAGTTGAACTACATATGGTCCATATGAGTAGGAAACACAGTTCTTTTTTTCAGGGCATGCTCATGTTTCTTGCTGTATGGAGACCCTGGAAAGAATTGCTTGCTTCTTGCGTTAAAGCAGAGTGTGTTTCAGGGATGAGAACACTGGTCTGAATTTCCCTGTTGAAGCGGAATTCAACCCCAGGATCTGTGTCTTCCTTCAACAAAAGTTCATTTATAGTAAACCCAGTGAATTTTGAGCTCAAATGATTTTTTGCAGTTGACAAACCGTACGCTAATCTCAGTATGAACTAAAGAGCATTTATGTAAGAGGAGCTGTGGTTTGTATCAGTTTCATAAGCAGAGTTGAACTACATATTTTCTGTATGAGTCGGAAACACAGTACTTTTTTTCTGGGCATGCTCATGGTTCTTGCTGTATTTTAGACTCTGGAAAGAAGAGCTTGCTTCTTGCGTTATAACAGAGTGTGTTTCAGGGATGAGAACTCTGGTCTGAATTTCCCTGCAGAAAAGGAGTTCAACCCCAGGATCTGTGTCTTCCTACAAGCAAGAGTTCATTTCTGGTAAACCCAGTGAATTTTGGGCTCAAATGATATTTTGCAGTTCACCAACCCAACGCTATTCTCACTATAAAATAAAGAGCAATTATGTAAGAGAAGATGTGGTCTGTATCAGTTTCTTAAGCAGAGTTTACTAAATATGGTCCATATGAATAGGAAACACAGTTCTTTTTTTCAGGCCATGCTCATGATTCTTGCTGTATTTTAGACTCTTGAAAGAAGAGCTTGCTTCTTCGTTAAAACAGAGTGATTTTCAGGGATGAGAACTCTGGTCTGAATTTCCCTTCAGAAACGGAGTTAATCCCCAGGATCTGTGTCTTCCTACAAGCAAGAGTTCATTTCTGGTAAACCCAATGAATTGAGGGCTAAAATGATTTTTCGCTGTTCACGAACCCTACGCTATTCTCACTATTAACTAAAAAGGATTTATGTAAGAGGAGCTGTTGTTTGTATCAGTTTCATAAGCAGAGTTGAACTACATATTTTCTGTATGAGACGAAAACACAGTTTTTTTTTCTGGGCATGCTCATGTTTCTTACTATATTGGCGACACTGGAAAGAAGAGGATGATTCTTGCCTTAAAACAGAGTGTTTTTCAGGGATGAGAACTCTGGTCTGAATTTCCCTTCAGAAACGGAGTTAAACCCCAGGATCAGTGTCTGCCTACAACCAAGAGTTCAGTTCTGGTAAACCCAGTGTTTTTTTGGCCGAAATGATTTTTCACAGTTCACGAACCCAACATGATTCTCACCATTAACTAAAGAGCATTTATGTAAGAGGAGATGTGGTATGTATCAGTTTCAAAAGCAGGGTTGAACTACATATGGTCCCTCTGAGTAGGAAACACAGTTCTTTTTTTCAGGGCATGCTCATGGTTCTTGCTGTATTTCAGACTCTGGAAAGAAGAGCTTTCTTCTTCTGTTAAAACAGAGTGTGTTTCATGGATGAGAACACTGGTGTGAATTTCCCTTCAGAAACGGAGTTAGACCCCAGGATCTGTGTCTTCCTACAAGCAAGAGTTAATTTCTGGTAAACCATGTGAATTTTCAGCTCAAATGATTTTACACAGTTCTAGAACACAACGTGATTATCACTAATAACTAAAGAGCATTTATGTAAGAGGAGCTGTTGTCTGTATCAGTTCCATAAGCAGAGTTGAACTACATATGGCCCTTATGCGTATGAAACACAGTTCTTTTTTTCAGGCCTTTCTCTTGGTTCTTGCTGTATTTTAGACTCTGGAAAGAAGAGCTTGCGTCTTGCGTTAAAACAGAGTGTGTTTCAGGGATGAGAACTCTGGTCTGAATTTCCCTTCAGAAATGGAGTTAAACCCCATGATCTGTGTCTTCCTACAAGCAAGAGTTCATTTCTAGTAAACCTATTGAATTTTAGGGTCAAATGATTTTCTGCAGTTCACCAACCCAAAGCGATTCTCACTATTAACTAAAGAGCATTAATGTAAGAGGAGCTGTCGTTTGTATCAGTTTCATAAGCAGAGTTGAACTACATAGGGTCCGTATGAGTAGGAAACACAGTTCTTTTTTTCTGGGCATGCTCATGTTTCTTACTATATTGGAGACGCTGAAAAGAAGAGGATGATTCTTGCCTTAAAAAAGAGTGTTTTTCAGGGATGAGAACTCTGGTCTGAATTTGCCTTCAGAAACGGAGTTAAACCCCAGAATCTGTGTCTTCCTACAAGCAAGAGTTCATTTCTGGTAAACCTAGTGAATTTTTGGCTCAAATGATTTTTTGCAGTTCACCAACCCAAACCGATTCTCACTATTAACTAAAGAGCATTTATGTAACAGGAGCTGTGGTTTGTATCAATTTCATAAGCAGAGTTGAACTACATATTGTCCGTATGAGTAGGAAACACAGTTCTTTGTTTCAGGGCATGCTCATGGTTCTTGCTGTATTGGTGACGCAGGAAAGAAGTGCTTGCTTCTTGCCTTAAAACAGGGAGTGTTTCATGGATGATAATTTTGGTCTGAATTTCCCTTCACAAACGGAGTTAAACCCACGATCTGTGCCTTCCTACCAGCAAGAGTTCATTTCTGGTAAACCAAGTGAATTTTTGGCTCAAATTATTTTACACACTTCTAGAACACAACACGATTCTCACTATTAACTAAAGAGCATTTATGTAAGAGGAGCTGTGGTCTGTATCAGTTTCATAACCAGAGTTGAACGACATATTGTCCCTATGCGTATGAAACACAGTTCTTTTTTTCAGGCCATGCTTATGGTTCTTGCTGTATTTTAGACTCTGGAAAGAAGAGCTTGCTTCTTCCTTAAAACTGAGTGTGTTCCAGGGATGAGATTTCTGGTCTGAATTTGCCTTCAGAAACGGAGTTAAACCCCAGGATCAGTGTCTTCCTACAACCAAGAGTTCATTTCTGGTAAACCCAGTGAATTTTGGGCTCAAATGATTTTTCGCAATTCACGAAACCTACGCCTTTCTCACTATTAACTAAAGAGGATTTATGTAAGAGGAAGTGTTGTTTGTATCAGTTTCATAGGCAGAGTTAAACTACATATTTTTTGTATGAGTCGGAAACACAGTTCTTTTTTTCTGGGCATGCTCATGTTTCTTACTATATTGGAGACGCTGGAATGAAGAGGATGATTCTTGGCTTAAAACAGAGTGTTTTTCAGGGATGAGAACTCTGGTCTGAATTTCGCTTCAGAAACGGAGTTAAACCCCAGGATATGTGTCTTCCTACAAGCAAGAGTTCATTTCTGGTAAACCAAGTGAATTTTCGGCTCAAATGTATTTACACAGTTCTAGAACACAACACGATTATCACTATTAATTAAAGAGCATTTATGTAAGAGGAGCTGTGGTCTGTATCAGTTTCATAAGCAGAGTTGAATTACATATTTTTTGTATGAGTCGGAAACACAGTTCTTTTTTTCTGGGCATGCTCATGTTTCTTACTATATTGGTGACCATGGAAAGAAGAGGATGATTCTTGCCTTAAAACAGAGTGTTTTTCAGGGATGAAAACTCTGGTCTTAATTTGTCTTCAGAAACGGAGTTAAACTGTAGGATCAGTGTCTTCCTACAAGCAAGAGTTCATTTCTGGTAAACCCAGGGATTTTTGGGCTCAAAAGATTTTTCGCAGTTCACGAAACCAACATGATTCTCACTATTAACTAAAGAGGATTCATGTAAAAGGAGCTGTGGTTTGTATCAGTTTCATAAGTAGAGTTGAACTACATATGGTCTGTATGAGTCGGAAACACAGTTCTTTTTTTCTGGGCATGCTCATGTTTCTTACCATATTGGAGACGCTGGAAAGAAGAGGATGATTCTTGCCTTAAAACAGAGTGTTTTTCAGGGATGAGAACTCTGGTCTGAATTTCCCTTCAGAAACGGAGTTAAACCCCAGGATCAGTATCTTCCTACAAGCAAGAGTTCATTTCTGGTAAACCTAGTGAATTTTCGGCTCAAATTATTTTACACACTCTAGAACACAACACGATTCTAACTATTAACTAAAGAGCATTTATGTAAGAGGAGCTGTGGTCTGTATCATTTTCATAACCAGAGTTGAACGACATATGGTTCCTATGCGTATGAAACACAGTTCTTTTTTAAAGGCCATGCTTATGGTTCTTGCTGTATTTTAGACTCTGGAAATAAGAGCTTGCTTCTTGCGTTAAAACAGAGTATTTTTCTGGGATGAGAAATCAGGTCTGAATTTCCCTTCAGAATCGGAGTTAAACCCCATGATCTGTGTCTTCCTACAAGCAAGAGTTCATTTCTGGTAAACCTAGTGTATTTTCGGCTCAAATGATTTTTCGCAGTTCACCAACCCCAACCGATTTTCACTATTAACCAAAGAGCATTAATGTAAGAGGAGCTGTGGTTTGTGTCAGTTTCATAAGCAGAGTGAACTACATATGGATAGTGTCAGTAGGAAACACTGTTCTTTTTTTCAGGGGTTGATCATGTTTCATAGTATACTGGAGACGCTGGAATGAAGAGGATGATTCTTGTATTAAAACAGAGTGTTATTCAGGGATGAGATCTCTGGTCTGAATTTGTCTTTAGAAACGGAGATAAACCCTAGGATCCGTGTCTTCTTACAAGCAAGAGTTCAGTCTGGTAAACCCAGTGAATTTTGGGCTCAAAAGTTTTTTTGCAGTTCACGAACCCCACGCTATTCTCACTATTAAGTAAAGAGGATTTATGTAAGAGGAGCTGTGGTTTGTAACAGTTTCATAAACAGAGTTGAACTATATATGGTCTGTTTGAGTAGGAAACACAGTTCTTTTTTTCTGGGCATGCTCATGTTTCTTACTATATCGGAGACGCCCTAAAGAACAGGATGATTCTTGCCTTAAAACATAGTGTTTTTCAGGGTTGAGAACTCTGGTCTGAATTTGCCTTCAGAAACGGAGTTAAACCCCAGAATCAGTGTCTTCCTACTAGCAAGTGTTCATTTCTTGTAATTCCAGTGAATTTTCGGCTCAAATGATTTGTCGCAGTTCACAAACCTAACATGATTCTCACTATTAACTAAAGAGCATTTATGTAAAAGGAGCTATGGTTTGTATCAGTTTCATAAGCAGAGTTGAACTACATATTTTCTGTATGAGTCTGAAACACAGTTCTTTTTTTTCTGGGCATGCTCATGGTTCTTGCTGTATTTTAGACTCTGGAAAGAAGAGCTTGCTTCTTCGTTAAAACAGAGTGTGTTCCAGGGATGAGAACTATGGTCTGAATTTGCCTTCAGAAACGGAGTTAAACCCCAGGATCAGTGTTTTTCTACAACCAAGAGTTCATTTCTGGTAAACCCAGAAAATTTTGGGCTCAAATGATTTTTTGCAGTTCACGATCCCTACCCTATTCTCACTATTAACTAAAGAGGATTTATGTAAGAGGAGCTGTTGTTTGTATCAGTTTCATAAGCAGAGTTGAACTACATATGGTCCGTCTGAGTAGGAAACACAGTTCTTTTTTTCAGGGCATGCTCATTGTTCTTTCTGTATTTTAGACTCTAGGAAGAAGAGCGTGCTTCTTGCGTTAAATCAGAGTGTGTTTCATGGATGAGAACTCTGGTCTGAATTTCCCTTCAGAATCGGACTCAAACCCCATGATCTGTGTCTTCCTACAAGCAAGAGTTCATTTCTGGTAAACCTAGTGAATTTTCGGCTCAAATGATTTTTTGCAGTTCACCAACCCAAACCGATTCTCACTATTAACCAAAGAGGATTAATGTAAGAGGAGCTGTGGTTGTATCAGTTCCATAAGCAGAGTGAACTACATATGGTCTATATCAGTAGGAAACACAGTTCTTTTTTTCAGGGCTTGATCATGTTTCTTACTTTTTGGAGATGCTTGAAAGAACAGCTTGCTTCTTTCGTTACAACAGAGTATTTTTCAGGGATGGGAACTCTGGTCTGAATTTGCCCTCAGACACGGAGTTAAACACCAGGATCAGTGTTTTCCTACAAGCAAGAGTTCATTTCTGGTAAACCCAGTGAATATTGGGCTCAAATGAGTTTTCGCAGGTCAAGAACCCAACACGATTCTCACTATTAACTAAAGAGCATTTATGTAAGAGGAGCCGTGGTTGGATCAGTTTCATAACCAGAGTTGAACTACATATGGTCCATCTGAGTAGGAAACACAGTTCTTTTTTTCTGGGCATGGTCATGGTTCTTGCTGTATTTTAGACACTGGAAAGAAGAGCTTGCTTCTTGTGTTATAACAGACTGTTCTTCAGGGTTGAGAACTCTGGTCTGAATTTTCCTTCAGAAACGGCGTTAATCCCCAGGATCAATGTCTTCCTACAAGCAAGAGTTCATTTCTGGTAAACCCATGGATTTTGGGGCTCAAATGATTTTTCGCAGTTCACGAAATCAACATGATTCTCACTATAAACTAAAGAGGATTTATGAAAGAGGAGCTGTGGTTTGTAACAGTTCATACGCAGAGTTGAACTACATATGGTCTGTATGAGTAGGAAACACAGTTCTTCTTTTCTGTGCATGCTCATGTTTCTTACTATATTGGAGACGCTGGAAAGAACAGGATGTTTCTTGCCTTAAAACAGAGTGTTTTTCAGGGATAAAAACTCTCGTCTGAATTTGTCTTCAGAAACGGAGTTAAACCCTTGGATCAGTGTCTTCCTACAAGCAAGAGTTCATTTCTGGTAAACCCAGGGATTTTTGGGCTCAAATGATTTTTCGTAGTTCACGAAACCAACAAGATTCTCACTAATAACTAAAGAGGATTTATGTAAGAGGAGCTGTGGTTTGTATCAGTTTCATAAGTAGAGTTCAACTACATATGGTCTGTATGAGTCGGAAACACAGTTCTTTTTTCTGGGCATGCTCATGTTTCTTATTATATTGGAGATGCTGGAAAGAACAGGATGATTCTTGCCTTAAATCAGAGTGTTTTTCAGTGATGAGAACTCTGTCTGAATTTGCCTTCAGAAACGTAGTTAAACCCCAGCATCAATGTCTTCCTACAAGCAAGTGTTCATTTCTTGTTAACCTAGTGAATTTTGGGCTCAAATGATTTTTCACAGTTCACGACCTAACATGATTCTCACGATTAACTAAAGAGCATTTATGTAAGAGGAGCTATGGTTTGTATCAGTTACATAAGCAGAGTTGAACTACATATTTTCTGTATGAGTCTGAAACACAGTTCTTTTTTTCTGGGCATGCTCATGTTTCTTGCTGTATTTTAGACTCTGGAAAAAAGAGCTTGCTTTTTGTGTTAAAACAAAGTGTGTTTCATGGATGAGAACTCTGGTCTGAATTTCCCTTCAGAATCGGAGTTAAACCCCATGATCTGTGTCTTCCTACAAGCAAGAGTTCATTTCGGTTAAATGTAGGGAATTTTCGGGTCAAATGATTTTTCGCAGTTCACGAAACCAACGCGATTCTCACTATTAACTAAAGAGCATTTATGTAAAGGGAGCTGTGGTATGTATCAGTTTCAAAAGCAGAGTTGAACTACATATGGTCCGTCTGAGTAGGAAACACAGTTCTTTTTTTCAGGGCATGCTCATGGTTCTTGCTGTATTTTAGACTCTAGAAAGAAGATCTTGCTTCTTGCGTTAAAACAGAGTGTTTTTCAGGGATGAGAACTCTGGTCTGAATTTGCCTTCAGAAACGGAGTTAAACCCCAGCATCAATGTCTTCCTACAAGCAAGTGTTCATTTCTTGTTAACCCAGTGAATTTTGGGCTCAAATGATTTTTCGCCGTTCACGAACCTAACATGATTCTCACTATTAACTAAAGAGCATTTATGTAAGCGGAGCTATGGTTTGTATCAGTTTAATAAGCAGAGTTGAACTACATATTTTCTGTATGAGTCGGAAACACAGTTCTTTTTTTCTGGGCATGCTCATGTTTCTTGCTGTATTTTAGACTCTGGAAAGAAGAGCTTGCTTTTTGTGTTAAAACAAAGGGTGTTTCATGGATGAGTACTCGGGTCTGAATTTCCCTTCAGAATCAGAGTTAAACCCCATGATCTGTGTCTTCCTACAAGCAAGAGTTCAGTTCTGGTAAACCCAGTGAATTTTGGGCTCAAAAGATTTTACGCAGTTCACACACCCCTCGCTATTCTCACTATTAACTAAAGAGGATTTATGTAAGAGGAGCTGTGGTTTGTAACAGTTTCATAAGCAGAGTTGAACTACATATGGTCTGTATGAGTAGGAAACACAGTTCATTTTTTCGGGGCATGCTCATGTTTCTTACTATATTGGAGACGCTGGAAAGAACAGCATGATTCTTGCCTTAAATCAGAGTGTTTTTCAGGGATAAAACCTCTGGTCTGAATTTGTCTTCAGAAACGGAGTTAAACCCCAGGATCAGTGTCTTCCTACAAGCAAGAGTTCATTTCTGGTAAACCCAGGGATTTTTGGGCTCAAATGATTTTTCGCAGTTCACGAAACCAACATGATTCTCAGTATAAACTAAACAGGATTTATGTAAGAGGAGTTGTGGTTTGTATCAGTTTCATAAGTAGAGTTGAACTACATATGGTCTGTCGGAGTAGGAAACACAGTTCTTGTTTTCTGGGCATGCTCATGTTTCTTACTATAGTGGAGACGCTGGAAAGAACAGGATGATTCTTGCCTTAAAACAGAGTGTTTTTCAGGGATGAGAACTCTGGTCTGAATTTGCCTTCAGAAACGGAGTTAAACCCCAGCATCAATGTCTTCCTACAAGCAAGTGTTCATTTCTTGTTAACCCAGTGAATTTTGGGCTCAAATGATTTTTCGCCGTTCACGAACCTAACATGATTCTCACTATTAACCAAAGAGCATTAATGTAAGAGGAGCTGTGGTTAGTATCAGTTTCATAAGCAGAGTGAACTACATATGGTCTGTATCAGTAGGAAACACAGTTCTTTTTTTCAGGGCTTGATCATGTTTCTTACTATACTGGAGACGCTGGAAAGAAGAGGATGATTCTTGCATTAAAACAGAGTGTTATTCAGGGATGAGATCTCTGGTCTGAATTTGTATTCAGAAACGGAGTTAAACACCAGGATTAGTGTCTTCTTACAAGCAAGAGTTCATTTCTGGTAAACCCAGTGAATTTTGGGCTCAAATGATTTTTCGCACTTCACGAACCCTACGCTATTCTCACTATTAACTAAAGAGGATTTATGTAAGAGGAGCTGTTGTTTGTATCAGTTTCATAAGCAGAGTTGAACTACATATGGTCCGTATGAGTAGGAAACACAGTTCTTTTTTTCTGGGCATGCTCATGGTTCTTAATATATTGGAGACACTGGAAAGAAGGGGATGATTCCTGCAATAAAACAGAGTGTTTTTCGGGGATGAGAACTCTGGGCTGAATTTGCCTTCCGAAACGGAGTTAAACCCCATGATCTGTGTCTTCCTACAAGCAAGAGTTCATTTCTGGTAAACCTGGTGAATTTTCGGCTCAAATGATTTTTCGCAGTTCACCAACCCAAACAGCTTCTCACTATTAACTAAAGAGCATTAATGCAGGAGGAGTTGTGATTTGTATCAGTTTCATAAGCAGAGTTGAACTGCATATGCTCCATATGAATAGGAAACAAAGTTCTTTTTTTCAGGGCATGCTCATGGTTCTTGCTGTATTGGAGACTCTGGAAAGAAGAACTTGCTTCTTGCATTAAAACAGAGTGTTTTTCAGGGTTGAGATTTCTGGTCTGAATTTGTCTTCAGAAACGGAGTTAAACCCCAGGATCTGTGTCTTCCTACAAGAAAGAGTTCAGTTCTGGTAAACCCAGTGAATTTTGGGCTCAAATGATTTTTCGAAGTTCAGGAACCCAACGATATTCTCACTATTAAATAAAGAGTAATTATGTAAGAGGAGGTCTGGTCTGTATCAGTTTATAAGCAGAGTTCAACTAAATATGATCTGCATGGATAGGAAACACAGTTCTTTTTTTCAGGCCATGCTCATGGTTCTTACTGTATTTTAGCCTCTGGAAAGAAGAGCTTGCTTCTTCGTTAAAACAGAGTGTGTTTCATGGATGAGAACTCTGGCCTGAATTTCCCTGCAGAATCGAAGTTAAACCCCAGGATCTGTGTCTTCCTACAAGCAAGAGTTCATTTCTGGTAAACCCAGTGAATTTTGTGCTGAAATGATTTTTCGTAGTTCACGAACCCTACACTATTCTCACTATTAACTAAAGAGGATTTATGTAAGTGGAGCTGTGGTTTGTATCAGTTACATAAGCAGAGTTGAACTACATATTTTCTGTATAATTCGGAAACACAGTTCTCTTTTCTGGGCATGCTCATATTTCTTACTATATTGTAGACGCTGGAAAGAAGAGGATGATTCTTGCCTTAAAACAGAGTGTTTTTCAGGCATGAGAACTCTGGTCTGAATTTGCCTTCAGAAACGGAGTTAAACCCCAGGATCAGTGTCTTCCTACAAGCAAGAGTTCATTTCTGGTAAACCCAGTGATTTTTTGGCCCAAATGATTTTTTGCAGTTCACGAACCCAACATGATACTTACTATTAACTAAAGAGCATTTATGTAAGAGGAACTGTGGTTTGTATCAGTTTCATAAGCAGAGTTGAACTACATATCGTCCGTCTGAGTAGGAAACACAGTTCTTTGTTTCTGGGCATGCTCATGGTTCGTGCTGTATTGTAGACTCTAGAAAGAAGAGCTTGCTTCTTGCATTAAAACAGGGTGTGTTTCATGGATGAGAATTCTGGTCTGAATTTCCCTTCACAAACGGAGTTAAACCCCATGATCTGTGCCTTCCTACCAGCAAGAGTTCATTTCTGGTAAACCAAGTGAATTTTCGGCTCAAATGACTTTACACAGTTCTAGAACCCAACCCGATTATCACTATGAACTAAAGAGTGTTTATGTAAGAGGAGCTGTGGTCTGTATCATTTCATAAGCAGAGTTGAACTACATATTGTCCGTATGAGTAGGAAAGACAATTCTTTTTTTCTGGGCATGCTCACTGTTCTTACTGTATTGGAGACGCTGGAAATAAGAAGATGATTCTTGCCTTATAACAGAGTGTTTTTCAGGGTTGAGAATTCTGGTCTGAATTTGCCTTCAGAAACGGAGTTAAACCCCAGGATCACTGTCTTCCTACAAGCAAGAGTTCATTTCTGGTAAACCTGGTGAATTTTCGGCTCAAATGATTTTTCGCAGTTCACCAACCCAAACCGATTCTCACTATTAACTAAAGAGCATTAATGTAAGAGTAGCAGTGGTTTGTATCAGTTTCATAAGCAGAGTTGAACTACATATGGCCCATATGAGTAGGAAACACAATTCTTTTTTTCAGGGCATGCTCATGGTTCTTGCTGTATTTTAGACTTTTAAAGATGTGCTTGCTTCTTGCATTAAAACAGAGTGTGTTTCATGGATGAGAATTCTGGTCTGAATTTCCCTTCACAAACGGAGTTAAACCCCATGATCTGTGCCATCCTACCAGCAAGAGTTCATTTCTGGTAAACCAAGTGAATTTTCGGCTCAAATGACTTTACACAGTTCTAGAACCCAACCCGATTATCACTATTAACTAAAGAGTGTTTATGTAAGAGGAGCTGTGGTCTGTATCATTTCATAAGCAGAGTTGAACTACATAGGGTCCGTATGAGTAGGAAAGATAGTTCTTTTTTTCAGGGCATGCTCACGGTTCTTACTGGATTGGAGATGCTGGAAATAAGAAGATGATTCTTGCCTTAAAACAGAGTGTTTTTCAGGGTTGAGAATTCTGGTCTGAATTTGCCTTCATAAACAGAGTTAAACCCCAGGATCCGTGTCTTACTACAAGCAAGAGTTCAGTTCTGGTAAACCCAGAGAATTTTGGGCTCAAATGATTTTTAGCAGTTCAGGAACCCAACGCTATTCTCACTATTAACTAAAGACCATTTATGTAAGAGGAGCTGTGGTATGTATCACTTTCATAAGCATAGTTTAACTACATATGGTTCGTATGAGTCAGAAACACAGTTCTTTTTTTCAGGGCATGCTCATGCTTCTTGCTTCATTTTAGACTCTGGAAAGAAGAGCTTGCTTCTTGCATTAAAACAGAGTGTGTTTCAGGGATGAGAACTCTGGTCTGAATTTGCCTTCAGAAACGGAGTTAAACCCTAGGATCAGTGTCTTCCTACAAGCAAGAGTTCATTTCTGGTAAACCCAGTGATTTTTTGGCCCAAATGACTTTTTCCAATTCACGAACCCAACATGATTCTTAGTATTAACTAAAGAGCATTTATGTAAGAGGAACTGTGGTTTGTATCAGTTTCATAAGCAGAATTGTACTACATATGGTCGGTCTGAGTAGGAAACACAGTTCTTTTTTTCTGGGCATGCTCATGTTTCTTGCTGTATTTTAGACTCTGGCAAGAAGAGCTTGCTTTTTGCGTTAACACAGAGTTTGTTTCAGAGATGAGACCTCTGGTCTGAATTTCCCTTCAGAATGTAGTTAAACCCCATGATCTGTGTCTTGCTACAAGCAAGACTTCATTTCTGGTAAACTTAGTGAATTTTTGGCTCAAATGATTTTTCGCAGTTCACCAACCCAAACCGATTCTCACTATTAACTAAAGAGCATTAATGTAGGAGGAGTTGTGGTTTATATCAGTTTCATAAGCAGAGTTGAACTACATATGCTCCATATGAGAAGGAAACACAGTTCTTTTTTTCTGAGCATGTTCATATTTCTTACTATATTGGAGACGGTGGAAAGAAGAGGATGATTCATGCCTTAAAACAGAGTGTTTTTCAGGGATGAGAACTCTGGTCTGAATTTGCCTTCAGAAACGGAGTTAAACCCCAGGATCTGTGTCTTTCTACAAGCAAGCGTTCAGTTCTGGTAAACCCAGTGAATTTTGGGCTCAAATGATTTTTCGAAGTTCAGGAACCCAACGCTATTCTCACTATTAAAAAAAGAGCAATTAGGTAAGAGGAGGTGTGGTCTGTATCAGTTTCATAAGCAGAGTTCAACGAAATATGGTCCATATGAATAGGAAACACAGTTCTTTTTTTCAGGGCATGATCATGGTTCTTGCTGTATTTTAGCCTCTGGAAAGAAGAGCTTGCTTCTTCGTTAAAACAGAGTGTGTTTCACAGATGAGAACTCTGGCCTGAATTTCCCTGCAGAATCAGAGTTAAACCCCAGGATCTGTGTCTTCCTACAAGCAAGAGTTCATTTCTGGTAAACCCAGTGAATTTTGGGCTGAAATGATTTTTCGCAGTTCACGAACCCAAACCGATTCTCACTATTAACTAAAGAGCATTTATGTAAGAGGAGCTGTGGTTTGTTTCAGTTTCATAAGCAGAGTTGAACGACATATGGTCCATATGAGTAGGAAACACAGTTCTTTTTTTCTGGGCATGATCATGGTTCTTGCTGTATTGGAGACGCTGGAAAGAAGAGCTTGCTTCTCGTGTTAAAACAGAGTGTGTTTCATGGATGACAAAACTGGTCTGAATTTCCCTTCAGAAATGGAGTTAAACCCCAAGATCTCTGTCTTCCTAGAAGGAAGAGTTCATTTCTGGTAAACCAAGTGATTTATGGGCTCAAATGATTTTACACATTCTGGAACCCAAGGCGATTCTCACTATTAACTAAAGAGCATTTATGTAAGAGGAGGTGTGGTTTGTATCAGTTTCATAAGCAGAGTTGAACTACATGTGGTCCGTATGAGTAGTAAATACAGTTCTTTGTTTCTGGGCATCCTCATGCTTCTTGTTGTATTGGAGACGCTGGACAGAAGCGCTAGCTTCTTGCTTTAAAGAAGAGTGTTTTTTTCAGGGATGAGAACTCTGTTCTGAATTTCCCTACAGAAACAGAGTTAAAGCACAGGATCTCTGAGTACCTACAAGCAAGATTTCATTTCGGGGAAACCCAGTGAATTTTGGGCTCAAATGATTTTTCACAGTTTGGGAACCCAGCGCGATTCTCACTATTAACTAAAGATCAATTTTGTAAGAAGAGCTGTTGTTTGTATCAGTTTCATAAGCAGAGCTGAACTACATATGGTCCCTATGGGTAGGACACACAGTTCTTTTTTTCTGGGCATGGTCATGGTTCTTGGTGTGTTGGAGATGCTTGAAAGAAGAGCTTGCTTCTTGCGTTAAAACAGAGTGTCTTTCAGGGATGAGAACACTGGTCTGAATTTCGTTTCAGAAACGGAGTTAAACCCCAGGATCTGTGTCTTCCTATAAGCTAGAGTTCATTTCTGGTAAACCCAGTGTAATTTGGGCTCAAATGATTTTACACAGTTCTGGAACCCAAGGCGATTCTCACTATTAACTAAAGAGCATTTATGTAAGAGGAGGTGTGTTTTGCGTCAGTTTTATGAGCAGAGTTGAACTACATATGGTCCGTATAAGTAGGAAACACAGTTCTTTTTTTCTGGGCATGCTTATGGTTCTTGATGTATTGGAGACCCTGGAAAGCAGAGCTTGCTTATTGTATAACATAGTGTGTTTCATGTATGAGGACACTTGTGTGAATTTCCCTAAGAAACAGAGTTAAAACACAGGATCTGTGTCATCCTATAAGCAAGAGTTCATTTCTGGTAAACCAAGTGAATTTTGGGCTCAAATGATTTTACACAGTTCTGGAACCCAACGTGATTCTCACTATTAACTACAGAGCATTTATGTAAGAGGAGTTGTGGTTTGTGTCAGTTTCATAAGCAGAATTGAACTACATATGGTCCGTATGGTAAGGAAATACAGTTCTTTTCAACCGGAGATGCTCATGGTTCTTGCTGTATCGGAGACGCTGGAAAGAAGAGCTTGCTTCTTGCGTGAAAACAGAGTGTGTTTCATGGATGAGAACTCTGTTCTGAATTTCCCTACAGAAACAGAGTTAAACCCCAGGATCTGTGTATTCCTACAAGCAAGCGTTCATTTCGGGGAAACCAGTGAATTTTGGGCTCAAATGATTTTTCACAGTTTGGGAACCCAGCGCGATTCTCACTATTAACTAAAGATCAATTTTGTAAGAAGAGCTGTTGTTTGTATCAGTTTCATAAGCAGAGCTGAACTACATATGGTCCCTATGGGTAGGACACACAGTTCTTTTTTTCTGGGCATGGTCATGGTTCTTGGTGTATTGGAGATGCTTGAAAGAAGAGCTTGCTTCTTGCGTTAAAACAGAGTGTCTTTCAGGGATGAGAACACTGGTCTGAATTTCGTTTCAGAAACGGAGTTAAACCCCAGGATCTGTGTCTTCCTATAAGCTAGAGTTCATTTCTGGTAAACCCAGTGTAATTTGGGCTCAAATGATTTTACACAGTTCTGGAACCCAAGGCGATTCTCACTATTAACTAAAGAGCATTTATGTAAGAGGAGGTGTGTTTTGCGTCAGTTTTATGAGCAGAGTTGAACTACATATGGTCCGTATGAGTAGGAAACACAGTTCTTTTTTTCTGGGCATGCTTATGGTTCTTGATGTATTGGAGACCCTGGAAAGCAGAGCTTGCTTATTGTATAACAGAGTGTGTTTCATGTATGAGGACACTTGTGTGAATTTCCCTAAGAAACAGAGTTAAAACACAGGATCTGTGTCATCCTATAAGCAAGAGTTCATTTCTGGTAAACCAAGTGAATTTTGGGCTCAAATGATTTTACACAGTTCTGGAACCCAACGTGATTCTCACTATTAACTACAGAGCATTTATGTAAGAGGAGTTGTGGTTTGTGTCAGTTTCATAAGCAGAATTGAACTACATATGGTCCGTATGGTAAGGAAATACAGTTCTTTTCAACCGGAGATGCTCATGGTTCTTGCTGTATCGGAGACGCTGGAAAGAAGAGCTTGCTTCTTGCGTGAAAACAGAGTGTGTTTCATGGATGAGAACTCTGTTCTGAATTTCCCTACAGAAACAGAGTTAAACCCCAGGATCTGTGTTTTCCTACAAGCAAGCGTTCATTTCGGGGAAACCAGTGAATTTTGGGCTCAAATGATTTTTCACAGTTCTGGAACCCAACGCCATTCTCACTATTAAATAAAGATCAACTTTTTAAGAAGAGCTGTGGTTTGTATCAGTTTCATAAGCAGAGCTGAACTACATATGGTCCCTATGGTTAGGAAACAGTTCTTTTTTTCTGGGCATGGTCATGGTTCTTGGTGTATTAGAGATGCTTGAAAGAAGAGCTTGCTTTTTGCGTGAAAACAGAGTGTGTTACATCGATGAGAACACTGGTCTGAATTTCCCTTCAGAAACGGAGTTAAACCCCAGGATCTGTGTTTTCCTACAAGCAAGAGTTCATTTCTGGTAAACCCAGTGTAATTTGGGCTCAAATGATTTTACACAGTTCTGGAACCCAAGGCGATTCTCACTATTAACTAAAGAGCATTTATGTAAGACGAGGTGTGATTTGTATCAGTTTCATAAGCAGAGTTGAACTACATGTGGTCCGTATGAGTAGGAAATACAGTTCTTTTTTTCTGGGCATCCTCATGCTTCTTGCTGTATTGGAGACGCTGGACAGAAGCACTTGCTTCTTGCCTTAAAGAAGAGTGTTTTTCAGGGATGAGAACTGTGTTCTGAATTTCCCAACAGAAACAGAGTTAAAGCACAGGATCTGTGACTTCCAACAAGCAAGAATTCATTTCAGGGAACACCAGTGAATTTTGGGCTCAAATGAATTTTCGCAGTTCTGGAACCCAACGCTATTCTCACTATTAACTAAAGATCAATTTTGTAAGAAGAGCTGTGGTTTTGTATCAGTTTCATAAGCAGAGCTGAACTACATATGGTCCCTATGGTTAGGAAACACAGTTCTTTTTTTCTGGGCATGGTCATGGTTCTTGGTGTGTTGGAGATGCTTGAAAGAAGAGCTTGCTTTTTGCGTGAAAACAGAGTGTGTTTCATAGATGAGAACACTGGTCTGAATTTCCCTTCAGAAACGGAGTTAAACCCCAGGGTCTGTGTCTTCCTACAAGCAAGAGTACATTTCTGGTAAATCAAGTGAATTATGGGCTCAAATCATTTTTTGCAGTTCATGATCCCAAGGCGATTCTCACTATCAAGTAAAGAGCATTTATGTAAGAGGAGGTGTGGTTTGTGTCAGTTTCATGAGCAGAGTTGAACTACATATGGTCCGTTTTAGTAGGAAACACAGTTCTTTTTTTCTGGGCATGCTCATGGTTCTTGCTGTATTGGAGATGCTGGTAAGAAGAGCTTGCTTCTTGCGTGAAAACAGAGTGTGTTTCATGGATGAGAACTCTGTTCTGAATTTCCCTACAGAAACAGAGTTAAACCCCAGGATCTGTGTCTTCCTACATGCAAGAGTTCATTTCGGGGAAACCCAGTGAATTTTGGACTCAAATGATTTTTCACAGTTCTAGAACCCAACGCTATTCTCACTATTAACTAAAGATCAATTTTGTAAGAAGAGCTGTGGTTTGTATCAGTTTCATAAGCAGAGCTGAACTACATATGGTCCCTATGGGTAGGAAAAACAGTTCTTTTTTTGTGGACATGGTCATGGTTCTTGGTGTATTGGAGATGCTTGAAAGAAGAGCTTGCTTTTTGCTTGAAAACAGAGTGTGTTTCATCGATGAGTACAGTGGTCTGAATTTCCCTTCAGAAACAGTGTTAAACCCCAGGATCTCTGTCTTCCTACAAGCAAGAGTTCATTTCTGGTAAACCCTGTGTAATTTGGGCTCAAATGATTTTACACATTTCTGTAACCCAAGGCGATTCACACTATTAACTAAAGAGCATTTATGTAAGAGGAGGTGTGGTTTGTGTCAGTTTCATGAGCAGAGTTGAACTACATATGGTCTGTAGGAGTAGGAAACACAGTTCTTTTTTTTGGGCATGCTCATGGTTTGTGCTGTATTGGAGACGCTGGAAAGAAGAGCTTGCTTATTGCATAACAGAGTGTGTTTCATGTATGAGAACACTGGTCTGATTTTCCCTAAGAAACGGAGTTAAAACACAGGATCTGTGTCATCCTATAAGCAAGAGTTCATATCTGGTAAACACAGTGAATTTTGGGCTCAAATGATTTTACACAGTTCTGGAACCCAACATGATTCTCACTATTAACTAAAGAGCATATATGTAAGAGGAGCTGTGGTTTGTGTCAGTTTCATAAGCAGAGTTGAACTACATATGGTCCGTATGAGTAGGAAACACAGTTCTTTTATTCTGGGCATGCTCATGGTTCTTGGTGTATTGGAGACGCTGGAAAGAAGAGCTTGCTTCTCGTGTTAAAACAGAGTGTGTTTCATGGATGAGAAAACTGGTCTGAACTTCCCTTCAGAAACGGAGTTAAACCCCAGGATCTGTGTCTTCCTACAAGCAAGAGTTCATTTCTGGTAAACCAAGTGATTTATGGGCTCAAATGATTTTACACAGTTCTGGAACAAACGCGATTCTCACTATTAACTAAAGATCATTTTTGTATGAAGAGCTGTGTTTTGTATCAGTTTCAAAAGCAGAGTTGAACTACATGTGGTCCGTATGAGTAGGAAATACAGTTCTTTTTTCTGGGCATCCTCATGCTTCTTGCTGTATTGGAGACGCTGGACAGAAGCGCTTGCTTCTTGCCTTAAAGAAGAGTGTTTTTTTCAGGGATGAGAATTTTGTTCTGAATTTCCCTACAGAAACAGAGTTAAAGCACAGGATCTGTGACTTCCTACAAGCAAGAGTTCATTTCAGGGAAACCCAGTGAATTTTGGGCTCAAATGATTTTTCGCAGTTCTGCAACCCCACGCTATTCTCACTATTAACTAAAGATCAATTTTGTAAGAAGAGCTGTGGTTTGTATCAGTTTCATAAGCAGAGCTGAACTACATATGGTCCCTATGGGTAGGAAACACAGTTCTTTTTTTCTGGGAATGGTCATGGTTCTTGGTGTATTGGAGATGCTTGAAAGAATAGCTTGCTTTTTGCGTGAAAACAGAGTTTGTTACATCGATGAGAACACTGGTCTGAATTTACCTTCAGAAACGGAGTTAAAACACAGGATCTGTGTCATCCTACCAGCAAGTGTCCATTTCTGGTAAACCAAGTGAATTTTGGGCTCAAATGATTTTACACAGTTCTGGAACACAACACGATTCTCACTATTAACTAAAGAGCATTTATAAGAGGAGGTGTGGTTTGTGTCAGTTTCATGAGCAGAGTTGAACTACATATGGTCCGTATGAGTAGGAAACACAGTTCTGTTTTTCTGGGCATGGTCATGGTTCTTGGTGTATTGGAGATGCTTGAAAGAAGAGCTTGGTTTTTGAGTAAAAACAGAGTGTGTTACATCGATGAGAACACTGGTCTGAATTTACCTTCAGAAACGGAGTTAAAACACAGGATCTGTGTCATCCTACCAGCAAGTGTCCATTTCTGGTAAACCAAGTGAATTTTGGGCTCAAATGATTTTACACAGTTCTGGAACACAACACTATTATCACTATTAACTAAAGAGCATTTATGTAAGAGGAACTGTGGTTTGTTTCAGTTTCATAAGCAGAGTTGAACTACATATGGTCCATATGAGTAGGAAACACAGTTCTTTTTTTCTGGGCATTCTCATGGTTCTTGCTGTATTGGAGACGCTGGAAAGAAGAGCTTGCTTCTCGCGTTAAAACAGAGTGTGTTTCATGGATGAGAAAACTTGTCTGAATTTACCTTCAGAAATGGAGTGAAACCCCAGGATCTGTGTCTTCCTACAAGCAAGAGTTCATTTTTGGTAAACCAAGTGCGTTATGGGCTCAAATGATTTTACACAGTTCTGGAACACAACGCGATTCTCACTATTAGCTAAAGATCATTTTTGTAAGAGGAGCTGTGGTTTGTATCAGTTTCATAAGCAGAGTTGAACTACATGTGTTCCGTATGAGTAGGAAATACAGTCCTTTTTTTCTGGGCATCCTCATGCTTCTTGCTGTATTGGAGACACTGGACATAAGCACTTGCTTCTTGCTTTAAAGAAGAGTGTTTTTTTCAGAGAAGAGAACTCTGTTCTGAATTTCCCTACAGACACAGAGTTAAAGCACAGGATCTGTGAATTCCTACAAGTAAGATTACATTTCAGGGAAACCCAGTGAATTTTGGGCTCAAATGATTTTTTGCAGTTTGGGATCCCAGCGGGATTCTCACTATTAACTAAAGATCAATTTTGTAAGAAGAGCTGTGGTTTGTATCAGTTTCATAAGCAGAGCTGAACTACATATGGTCCCTATGGGTAGGAAACACAGTTTTTTTTTCTGGGCATGGTCATGGTTCTTGGTGTATTGGAGACGCTGGAAAGAAAAGCTTGCTTTTTGCGTGAAAACAGAGTGTGTTTCATGTATGAGAACACTGGTCTGATTTTCCCTAAGAAACAGAGTTAAAACACAGCATCTGTGTCATCCTATAAGCAAGAGTTCATTTCTGGTAAACCAAGTGAATTTTGGGCTCAAATTATTTTACACAGTTCTGGAACCCAACACGATTCAAACTATTAACTAAAGAGCATATATGTAACAGGAGCTGTGGTTTGTATCAGTTTCATGAGCAGAGTTGAACTACATATGGTCCGTATGGTAAATAAGTACAGTTCTTTTGAACTGGAGATGCTCATGGTTCTTGCTGTATTGGAGACGCTGGAAAGAAGAGCTTGCTCCTGCGTGAAAACAGAGTGTGTTTCATGGATGAGAACACTGGTCTGAATTTACCTTCAGAAACGGAGTTAAAACACAGGATCTGTGTCATCCTACCAGCAAGTGTTCATTTCTGGTAAAACAAGTGAATTTTGGACTCAAATGATTTTACACAGTTCTGGAACACAACACGATTCTCACTATTAACTAAAGAGCATTTATGTAAGAGGGGGTGTGGTTTGTGTCAGTTTCGTAAGCAGAGTTGAACTATATATGGTCCGTATGAGTGGGAAACACAGTTCTTTTTTTTCTGGGCATGCTCATGGTTCTTGGTGTATTGGAGACGGTGGAAAGAAGAGCTTGCTTCTCGCGTTAAAACAGAGTGTGTTTCATGGATGAGGAAACTGGTCTGAATTTCCCTTCAGAAACTGATTTAAACCCCAGGATCTGTGTCTTCCTACAAGCAAGAGTTCATTTCTGGTAAACCCAGTGAATTTGGGGCTCAAATGATTTTTCGCAGTTTACGAACCCAACGCATTTCTCACTATTAACTAAAGAGCATTTATGTAAGAGGAGTGTGGTTTGTATCAGTTTCATAAGCAGAGTTGAACTACATTTGGTCCCTATGAGTAGGAAACACAGTTCTTTTTTTCTGGGCATGCTCATGGTTCTTTTTGTATTGGAGACACTGGAAAGAAGAGGATGATTCTTGCGTGAAAACCGAGTGTGTTTCATGGATGAGAACACTGGTCTGAATTTACCGTCAAAATCGGAGTTAAAATCCAGGATTTGTGTCTTCCTACATGGAAGAGTTTATTTCTGTTAAACCAAGTGAGTTTTGGGCTCAAATGATTTTATACATTTCAAAACACCAATGCGATTCTCATTATTAAATAAAGTGCATTTATTTAAGAGCTGCTGTGGTTTGTATCAGTTTCATAACAGAGTAGAACTACACATGGTCTGTAGGAGTAGGAAACACAGTTCTTTTTTTCAGGGCATGCTCATGGTTCTTGCTCTATTGGAGAGGATGGAAAAAAGAGCTTGCTTCTTACATAAAAACAGGGTGTGTTTCATGGATGAGAACTCTGCTCTGAATTCATCTTCAGAAACGGAGTTAAACCCCAGGTTCTGTGTCTTTCTACAAGCAAGAGTTCTCTTCTGGTAAACCCAGGGAATTTTGGGGTCAAATGATTTTTCGGAGTTCACCAACCCAAACCGATTCTCACTATTAACTAAAGAGCATTTATTTAAGAGGTGCTGTGATTTGTATCAGTTTCATTACCACAGTTGATCTACATATGGTCTGTATGAGTTGGAAACACAGTTCTTTTTTTCCGGGCATGCTCATGGTTCTTGCAGTATTGGAGACGCTGGAAAGATAAGCTTGCTTCTTGCATTAAAACAGGTTGTTTCAGGGATGAGAACTCTGGTCTGAATTTCCCTTCACAAACGGAGTTAAACCCCATGATTGGTGTCTTCCTACAAGCATGAGTTCATTTCTGATAAACCAAGTGAATTTTGGGCTCAAATGATTTTACACATTTCTAGACCCCAACGCGATTATCACTATTAACTAAAGAGCATTTTTTGAAAGAGGTGGTGTGGTCTGTATCATTTCATATGCAGAGTTGAACTACATATGGTCCCTATGAGTAGGAAACACAGTTCTTTTTTTCTGGGCATGCTCATGATTTGTACTGTATTGGAGACACTGGAAAGAAGAGGATGATTCTTGCATTAAAACAGAGGAGCTGTGGTTTGTATCAGTTTCATAAACAGAGTTGAACTACATAAGGTCCTTGTGATTAGGAAACACAGTTCTTTTTTTCAGGGCATGCTCATGGTTCATGCTGTATTTTAGACTCTGGAAAGAAGAGCTTTCTTCTTCTTTAAACATAGTTGTTTCACGGATGAGACGCTGGTCTGAATTTCCCTTCAGTAACTGAGTTATACCCCAGGATCTGTGTCTTCCTACAAGCAAGGGTTCATTTCTGGTATACATAGTGACTTTTGAGCTCAAATGATTTTTCGCAGTTCACGAACCCTACGCTATTCTCACTATTAACTAAAGAGGATTTATGTAAGAGGAGCTGTGGTTTGTATCAGTTTCATAAGCAGAGTTGAAATAAATATGGTCTGTATGAGTAGGAAACACAGTTCATTTTTCTGGGCATGCTCATGTTTCTTACTATATTGGAGATTCTGGAAAGAATAGGATAATTCTTGCCTTAAAACAGAGTGTTTTTCAGGTATGAGAACTCTGGTCTGAATTTGCCTTCAGAAACGGAGTTAAACCACAGGATCAGTGTCTTCCTACAAGCAAGAGTTCATTTCTGGTAAACCCAGTGAATTTTGTGCTCAAATGATTTTTTGCAGTTTAAGAACCCAACATGATGCTCACTATTAACTAAAGAGCATTCATGTAAGAGGAGCTGTGGTTTGTATCAGTTTCATAAGCAGAGATGAACTACATATTGTCCGTATGAGTAGGAAACACAATTTTTTCCTCAGGGCATGCTCATGGTTCTTGCTGTACTAGAGATGCTGGAAAGATAAGCTTGTTTCTTGCATTAAAACAGGGTGTGTTTCATGGATGAGAACTCTGGTCTGAATTTCTCTTCACAAACGGAGTTAAACCCCATGATCTGTGTTTCCCTACAATCATTAGTTCATTTCTGCTAAACCAAATGAATTTTGGGCTCAAATGATTTTACACAGTTCTGGAACACAACACGATTCTCACTATTAACTAAAGAGCATTTATGTAAGAGGAGCGTGGTTTGTATCAGTTTCATAAGCAGAGTTGAACTACATTTGGTCTCTATGAGTAGGAAACACAGTACTTTTTTACTGGGCATGCTCATGGTTCTTGCTGTATTGGAGACACAGGAAAGAAGAGCTTGCTTCTTGCGTTAAAACATATTGTGTTTCAGGTATGAGAACTCTTGTCTGAATTTCCCTTCGAAAACGGAGTTAAACCGCAAGATCTGTGTCTTCCTACAAGCAAGAGTTCATTTCTGGTAAATCCAATGAATTTTGAGCTCATATGATTTTATACAGTTCATGAACCCAACGCGATTCTCACTTTAAACTAAAGAGCCTTTATGTAAGAGCAGCTGTGGTTTGTATCAGTTTCATAAGCAGAGATGAACTACATATTGTCCATATGAGTAGGAAACACAGTTCTTTTTTTCTAGGCATGCTCATGGTTCTTTTTGTATTGGAGACACTGGAGAGAAGAGGATGAATCTTGCGTGAAAACAGAGTGTGTTTCATGGATAAGAACACTGGTCTGAATTTACCGTCAAAATCGGAGTTAAAATCCAGGATTTGTGTCTTCCTACATGGAAGAGTTTATTTCTGTTAAACCAAGTGAGTTTTGGGCTCAAATGATTTTATACAGTTCAAAACACCAATGCGATTCTCACTATTAAATAATGTGCATTTATTTAAGAGCTGCTGTGGTTTGTATCAGTTTCATAACATAGTAGAACTACATATGGTCTGTAGGAGTAGGAAACACAGTTCTTTTTTTCAGGGCATGCTCATGGTTCTTGCTGTATTGGAGACGATGGAAAAAAGAGCTTGCTTCTTACATAAAAACAGGGTGTGTTTCATGGATGAGAACTCTGGTCTGAATTCATCTTCAGAAACGGAGTTAAACCGCAGGTTCTGTGTCTTTCTACAAGCAAGAGTTCTGTTCTGGTAAACCCAGGGAATTTTGGGCTCAAATGATTTTTCGGAGTTCACCACCCAAAACCGATTCTCACTATTAACTAAAGAGCATTTATGTAAGAGGAGCTGTGGTCTCTATCATTTCATAAGCAGAGTTGAACTACATATGGTCCGTATGAGTGGCAAACACATTTCATTTTTCCTGGGCATACTCATGGTTTGTACTGTATTGGAGACGCTGGAAAGAAGAGGATGATTCTTGCCTTAAAACAGAGTGTTTTTCAGGGATGAGAATTATGGTCTTAATTTGCCTTCAGAAACTGAGATAAATCCCAGGATCTGTGTCTTCCTACAAGCAGGAGATCATTTCAAGTAAACCCAGTGAATACTGGGCTCAAATGATTTTTTCGCAGTTCACCCACCCAACGCGATTCTCACTATTAACTAAAGAGCATTTATTCAAGAGTTGCTGTGGTTTGTATCAGTTTCATAACCACAGTTGATCTACTTATGGTCTGTGTTAGTTGGAAACACAGTTCTTTTTTTCAGGGCATGTTCATGGTTCTTGCTGTGTTGGAGACTCTGGAAAGATGAACTTGCTTCTTGCTTTAAAACAGAGTGTGTTTCATGGATGAGAATTCTGGTCTTAATTTGCCTTCAGAAACGGAGTTAAACCCCAGGAACTGTGTCTTACTACAAGCAGGAGTTCATTTAAGGTAAACCCAGTAAATTTTGGGCTCAAATGATTTTTTCACAGTTCACGAACCCAACTCGATTCTCACTATTAACTAAAGAGCATTTATGCAAGAGGAGCTGTGGTTTATATCAGTTTCACAAGCAGAGTTGAACTACATAAGGTCTGTATGAGTAGGAAACCCAGTTCTTTTTTTCAGGGCATGCTCATGGTTCTTACTGTATTTTAGACTCCTGAAAGAAGAGCTTGCATTTTCTTTAAAACAGAGTTCTTTCAGGGAGGATAACTCTTATCTGAATTTCCCTTCAGAAACTGAGTTACACCCCAGGATCTGTGTCTTCCCACAAGCAAGAGTTCATTTCTGGTAAACCAAGTGAATTTTCGGCTCTAATGACTTTACACAGTTCTAGAACCCAACGCAATTATCACTATTAACTAAAGAGCATTTCTGTAAGAGGAGCTGTGGTTTCTATCATTTCATAAGCAGAGTTGAACTCCATATGGTCCGTATGAGTAGCAAACACAGTTCTTTTTTTCTGGGCATGCTCATGTTTTGTATTGTATTGGAGACGCTGGAAAGAAGAGGATGATTCTTGCCTTAAAACAGAGTGTTTTTCAGGGATGAGAATACTGGTCTTAATTTGCCTTCAGAAACGGAGATAAACCCCAGGATCTGTGTCTTCCTACCAGCAGGAGATCATTTCAAGTAAACCCAGTGAATACTGGGCTCAAATGATTTTTTGGCAGTTCATGCACCCAACATGATTCTCACTATTAACTAAAGAGCATTTATTCAAGAGTTGCTGTGGTTTGTATCAGTTTCATAACCACAGTTGATCTACTTATGGTCTGTATGAGTTGGAAACACAGTTCTTTTTTTCAGGGCATGCTCATGGTTCTTGCTGTGTTGGAGAATCTGGAAAGATGAACTTGCTTCTTGCATTAAAACAGAGTGTGTTTCATGGATGAGAACTCTGGTCTGAATTTCCCTATAGAAATGGAGTTAAACCACATGATCTGTGTCTTCTTACAAACACGAGTTCATTTCTGATAAACCAAGTGAATTTTGGGCTCAAATGATTTTACACAGTTCTAGAACACAACGCGATTATCACTATTAACTAAAGAGCATTTATGTAAGCGGAGCTGTGGTTTGTATCAGTTTCATAAGCAGAGGTGAACTACATATGGTCCGTACGAGTAGGAAACACTGTTTTTTTTTCAGGGCATGCTCATGGTTCTTGCTGTATTGGAGACGCTGGAAAGATAAGCTTGCTTCTTGCATTAAAACAGGTTGAATTTCATTGATGAGAACTCTGGTCTGAATTTCCCTTCACAAACGTAGTTAAACCCCATGATCTGCGTCTTCCTACAAGCAAGAGTTCATTTCTTGTAACCAAGTGAATTTTCGGCTCTAATGACTTTACACAGTTCTAGAACCCAACGCAATTATCACTATTAACTAAAGAGCATTTATGTAAGAGGAGCTGTGGTCTCTATCATTTCATAAGCAGAGTTGAACTACATATGGTCTGTATGAGTAGCAAACACAGTTCTTTTTTTCTCGGCATGCTCATGGTTTGTACTGTATTGGAGACACTGGAAAGAAGTGGATGATTCTTGCCTCAAAACAGAGTGTTTTTCAGGGATGAGAATTCTGGTCTTAATTTGCCTTCAGAAACGGATTTAAACCCCATCGTCTGTGTCTTCCTACAAGCAGGAGTTCATTTCAGGTAAACCCAGTTTATTTTGAGCTCAAATGATTTTTCGTAGTTCACGAACCCACCGCGATTCTCATTATTAACTAAAGAGCATTTATGTAAGAGGAGCTGTGGTTTGTATCAGTTTCATAAGCAGAGGTGAACTACATATGGTCCATACGAGTAGGAAACACAGTTTTTTTTTCAGGGCATGCTCATTGTTCTTGCTGTATTGGAGACGCTGGAAAGATAAGCTTCCTTCTTGCATTAAAACAGGTTGAGTTTCATGGATGAGAACTCTGGTCTGAATTTCCCTTCACAAACGGAGTTAAACCCCATGATCTGTGTCTTCCTACAAGCAAGAGTTCATTTCTCGTAAACCACGTCAATATTCAGGTCAAATGACTTTACACAGTTCTAGACCGACCTCGATTATCACTATTAAATAAAGAGCATTTATGTAAGAGGAGCTGTGGTCTGTATCATTTCATAAGTAGAGTTGAACTACATATGGTCCGTATGAGTACCAAACACAGTTCTTTTTTTCTGGGCATACTAATGTTTCGTACTGTATTGGAGACGCTGGAAAGAAGAGGATGATTCTTGCCTTAAAACAGAGTGTTTTTCAGGGATGAGAATTCTGGTCTGAATTTGGCTTCAGAAACGGAGATAAACCCCAGGATCTGTGTCTTCCTACAAGCAGGAATTCACTTCAGGTAAACCCAGTAAATTTTGGGCTCAAATGATTTTTTCACAGTTCACTAACCCAACTCTATTCTCACTATTAACTAAAGAGCATTTATGCAAGAGGAGCTGTGGTTTGTATCAGTTTCATAAGCAGAGTTGAACTACATTAGGTCTGTATTAGTAGGAAACAAGGTTCTTTTTTTCAGGGCATTCTCATGGTTCATGCTGTATTTTAGACTCTGGAAAGAAGAGCTTGCTTCTTCTTTAAAACAGAGTTGTTTCAGGGATGAGACTCTGGTCTGAATTTCCCTTCAGAAACTGAGTTATACCCTAGGATCTGTGTCTTCCTAAAAGAAGGGTTCATTTCTGGTATACATAGTGACTTTTGGGCTCAAATGATTTTTCGCAGTTCACGAACCCTACGCTATTCTCACTATTAACTAAAGAGGATTTATGTAAGAGGAGCTGTGGTTTGTATCAGTTTCATAAGCAGAGTTGAAACACATATGGTTTGTATGAGTAGGAAACACTGTTCATTTTTTTCAGGGCATGGTCATGGTTCTTACTGTATTTTAGTCTCTGGAAAGAAGAGCTTGCTTCTTCTTTAAAACAGAGTTGTTTCAGGGATGAGAACTCTAGTCTGAATTTCCCTTAAGAAACTGAGTTACACCCCAGGATCTGTGTCTTCCTACAAGCAAGAGTTCATTTCTGGTAAACCAAGTGAATTTTCGGCTCTAATGACTTTACACAGTTCTAGAACCCACCGCAATTATCACTATTAACTAAAGAGCATTTCTGTAAGAGGAGCTGTGGTCTCTATCATTTCATAAGCATTGTTGAACTACATATGGTCCGTATGAGTAGCAAACACAGTTCTTTTTTTCTGGGCATGCTCATGGTTTGTACAGTATTGGAGACGCTGGAAAGAAGAGGATGATTCTTGCCATAAAACAGAGTATTTTTCAGGGATGTGAATCCTGGTCTTAATTTGCCTTCAGAAACGGAGGTAAACCCCAGGATCTGTGTCTTCCTACAAAGAGGAGTTCATTTCAGGTAAACCCAGTGAATTTTGGGCTCAAATGATTTTTCGTAGTTCACGAACCCACCGCGATTCTCATTATTAACTAAAGAGCATTTATGTAAGAGGAGCTGTGGTTTGTATCAGTTTCATAAGCAGAGGTGAACTACATATGGTCCATACGAGTAGGAAACATAGTTTTTTTTCCAGGGGATGCTCATGGTTCTTGCTGTATTGGAGACGCTGGAAAGATAAGCTTCCTTCTTGCATTAAAACATGTTGAGTTTCATGGATGAGAACTCTGGTCTGAATTTCCCTTCACAAACGGAGTTAAACCCCATGATCTGTGTCTTCCTACAAGCAAGAGTTCATTTCTGGTAAACCAAGTCATTTTTCGGGTCAAATGAATTTACACAGTTCTTGACCGACCTCGATTTTCACTATTAAATAAAGAGCATTTATGTAAGAGGAGCTGTGGTTTGTATCAGTTTCATAAGCAGAGATGAACTACATAAGGTCCATATGAGTAGGACACACAGTTCTTTTTTTCAGGGCATGCTCATTGTTCATGCTGTATTTTAGACTCTGGAAAGAAAAGCTTGCTTTTTCTTTAAAACAGAGTTGTTTCAGGGATGAGACTCTGGTCTGAATTTCCCTTCAGAACCTGAGTTATACCCTAGGATCTGTGTCTTACTACAAGAAGGGTTCATTTCTGGTATACATAGTGACATTTGGGCTCAAAAGATTTTTCGCAGTTCACGAACCCTACGCTATTCTCACTATTAACTAAAGAGGATTTATGTAAGAGAAGCTGTGGTTTGTATCAGTTTCAAAAGCAGAGTTGAAATACATATGGTCTGTATGAGTAGGAAAAACAGTTATTTTTTTCTGGGCATGCTCATGTTTCTTACTATATTGGAGATTATGGAAAGAAGAGGATAATTCTTGCCTTAAAACAGAGTGTTTTTCAGGTATGAGAACTCTGGTCTGAATTTGCCTTCAGAAACGGAGTTAAACCACAGGATCAGTGTCTTCCTACAAGCAAGAGTTCCTTTCTGGTAAAGCCAGTGAATTTTGGGCTCAAATGATTTTTTGCAGTTTACGAACCCAACATGATTCTCACTATTACCTAAAGAGCATTTATGTAAGAGTAGCTGTGGTTTGTATCAGTTTCATAAGCAGAGATGAACTACATATTGTTCATATGAATAGGAAACACAGTTCTTTTCTTCAGGGCATGCTCATGGTTCTTGCTGTACTAGAGATGCTGGAAAGATAAGCTTGTTTCTTGCATTAAAACAGGGTGTGTTTCATGGATGAGAACTCTGGTCTGAATTTCCCTTCACAAACGGAGTTAAACCCCATGATCTGTGTCTTCCTACAAGCAAGAGTTCATTTCTGGTAAACCAAGTGAATTTTCGGCTCAAATGACTTAACACATTTCTAGAACCCAACGCGATTATCACTATTAACTAAAGAGCATTTATGTAAGAGGTGGTGTGGTCTGTATCATTTCATACGCAGAGTTGAACTACATATGGTCCCTATGAGTAGGAAACACAGTTCTTTTTTTCTGGGCATGCTCATGGTTTGTACTGTATTGGAGACACTGGAAAGAAGAGGATGATTCTTGCCTTAATCCAGAGTGTTTTTCAGGGATGAGAATTCTGGTCTGTATTTGCCTTCAGAAACGGAGTTAAACCCCAGGAACTGTGTCTTCCTACAAGCAGGAGTTCATTTCTGATAAACCAAGTGATTTTTCGGCTCAAACGACTTTACACAGTTCTAGAACCCAACGCAATTATCGCTATTAACTAAAGAGGATTTCTGTAAGAGGAGCTGTGGTTTCTATCATTTCATAAACAGAGTTGAACTACATATGGTCCGTATGAGTAGCAAACACAGTTCTTTTTTCTGGGCATGCTCATGGTTTGTACTGTATTTTAGACGCTGGAAAGAAGAGGATGATTCTTGCCTTAAACAAGAGTGTTTTTCAGGGATGAGAATTCTGGTCTTAATTTGCCTTCAGAAACGGAGATAAACCCCAGGATCTGTGTCTTCCTACCAGCAGGAGATCATTTCAAGTAAACCCAGTGAATATTGGCTCAAATGATTTTTTCGCAGTTCATGCACCCAACGCGATTCTCCCTATTAACTAAAGAGCATTTATTCAAGAGTTTCTGTGGTTTGTATCAGTTTCATAACCACAGTTGATCTACTTATGGTCTGTATGAGTTGGAAACACAGTTCTTTTTTTCAGGGCATGCTCATGGTTCTTGCTGTGTTGGAGATTCTGGAAAGATGAACTTGCTTCTTGCATTAAAACAGAGTGTGTTTCATGGATGTGAATTCTGGTCTGAATTTGCCTTCAGAAACGGAGTAAAACCCCAGGAACTGTGTCTTCCTACAAGGAGGAGTTCATTTAAGGTAAACCCAGTAAATTTTGTGCTCAAATGATTTTTTCACAGTTCACGAACCCAACTCGATTCTCACTATTAACTAAAGAGCATTTATGTAAGAGGAGCTGTGGTTTGTATCAGTTTCACAAGCAGAGTTGAACTACATAAGGTCTGTATGAGTAGGAAACCCAGTTCTTTTTTTCAGGGCATGCTCATGGTTCTTACTGTATTTTAGACTCTGGAAAGAAGAGCTTGCTTCTTCTTTAAAACAGAGTTGTTTCAGGGAGGAGAACTCTGGTCTCAATTTCCCTTCAGAAACTGAGTTATACCCTAGGATCTGTGTCTTCCTACAAGAAGGATTCATTTCTGGTATACATAGTGACTTTTGGGCTCAAATGATTTTTAACAGTTCACGAACCCTACGCTATTCTCACTATTAACTAAAGAGGATTTATGTAAGAGGAGCTGTGGTTTGTATCAGTTTCAAAAGCAGAGTTGAAATACATATGGTCTGTATGAGTAGGAAAAACAGTTCTTTTTTTCTGTGCATGCTCATGTTTCTTACTATATTGGAGATTCTGGAAAGAAGAGGATAATTCTTGCCTTAAAACAGAGTGTTTTTCAGGTATGAGAACTCTGGTCTGAATTTGCCTTCAGAAACGGAGTTAAACCACAGGATCAGTGTCTTCCTACAAGCAAGAGTTCATTTCTGGTAAACCCAGTGAATTTTGGGCTCAAATGATTTTTTGCAGTTTACGAACCCAACATGATTCTCACTATTAACTAAAGAGCATTTATGTAAGAGGAGCTGTGTTTTGTATCAGTTTCATAAGCAGAGATGAACTACATATTGTTCGTATGAGTAGGAAACACAGTTCTTTTCTTTTGGGCATGCTCATGGTTCTTGCTGTACTGGAGAAGCTGGAAAGATTAGTTTGTTTATTGCATTAAAACAGGGTGTGTTTCATGGATGAGAACTCTGGTCTGAATTTCCCTTCACAAACGGAGATAAACCCCATGATCTGTGTCTTCCTACAATCAAGAGTTCATTTCTGGTAAAACATGAGAATTTTCGGCTATAATGTCTTAACACAGTTCTAGAACCCAACGCGATTATCACTATTAACTAAAGAGCATTTATGTAAGAGGAGCTGTGGTCTCTAACATTTCATAAGCAGAGTTGAACTACATATGGTCTGTATGTGTAGCAAACATAGTTCTTTTTTTCAGGGCATGCTCATGGTTCTTGCTGTGTTGGAGATTTTGGAAAGATGAACTTGCTTCTTGCATTAAAACAGAGTGTGTTTCATGGATGAGAATTCTGTTCTGAATTTGCCTTCAGAAACGGAGTTAAACCCCAGGAACTGTGTCTTCCTACAAGCAGGAGTAGATTTAAGGCAAACCCAGTAAATTTTGGGCTCAAATGATTTTTTTCACAGTTCACGAACCCAACTTGATTCTCACTATTAACTAAAGAGCATTTATGAAAGAGGAGCTGTGGTTTGTATCAGTTTCATAAGCAGAGTTGAACTACATAAAGTCCGTATGAGTAGGAAACACAGTTCTTTTTTTCATGCCATGCTCATGGTTCTTGCTGTATTTTAGACTCTGGAAAGAAGAGCTTGCTTCTTCTTTAAAACAGAGTTGTTTCAGGGATGAGACTCTGGTCTGAATTTCCCTTCAGAAACTGAGTTATACCCTAGGATCTGTGTCTTCCTACAAGAAGGTTTCATTTCTGGTATACATAGTGACTTTTTGGCTCAAATGATTTTTCGCAGTTCACGAACCCTACGCTATTCTCACTATTAACTAAAGAGGATTTATGTAAGAGGAGCTGTGGTTTGTATCAGTTTCATAAGCAGAGTTGAAATACATATGGTCTGTATGAGTAGGAAACACAGTTCTTTTTTTCTGGGCATGCTCATGTTTCTTACTATATTGGAGATTCTGGAAAGAAGAGGATAATTCTTGCCTTAAAACAGAGAGTTTTTCAGGTATGAGAACTCTGGTCTGAATTTGCCTTCAGAAATGGAGTTAAACCACAAGATCAGTGTCTTCCTACAAGCAAGAGTTCATTACTGGTAAACCCAGTGAATTTTGGGCTCAAATAGTTTTTTGCAGTTTATGAACCCAACATGATTCTCACTATTAACTAAAGAGCATTTATGTAAGAGGAGCTGTGGTTTGTATCTGTTTCATAAGCAGAGTTGAACTACATGTGGTCCGTACGAGTAGGAAACACAGTTTTTTTTTTTCAGGGCATGTTCATGGTTCTTGCTGTATTTTAGACTCTGGAAAGAAGAGCTTGCTTCTTGCGTTAAAGCAGAGTGTGTTTCAGGGATGAGAACTCTGGAATGAATTTCCCTTCAGAAACGAAGTTAAACCCCAAGATCTGTGTTTCCTAAAAACAAGAGTTCATTTCTAGTTAACCCAGAGATTTTTCGGCTCAAATGACTTTACACAGTTCTGGATCCCAAGGCGATTCTCTCTATTAACTAAAGAGCATTAATGTAAGAGGAGATGTGGTTTGTATCAGTTTCATAAGCAGAGTTGAACTACATGTGGTCCGTGTGAGTAGGAAATACAGTTCTTTTTTCTGGGCATTCTCATGCTTCTTGCTGTATTGGAGACGCTGGACAGAAGCACTTGCTTCTTTCCTTAAAAAAGAGTGTTTTTCAGGGATAAGAACTCTTTTCCGACTTTCACTACAGAAACAGAGTTAAAGCACAGAATCTGTGACTTCCTACAAGCAAGAGTTCATTTCGGGGAAACCCAGTGAATTTTGGGCTCAAATGATTTTTTGCAGTTCTGGAACCCAACGCTATTCTCACTATTAACTAAAGATCAATTTTGTAAGAAGAGCTGTGGTTTGTATCAGTTTCATGAGCAGAGCTGAACTACATATGGTCCCTATGGGTAGGAAACACAGTTCTTTTTTTCTGGTCATGGTCATGGTTCTTGGTGTATTGGAGATGCTTGAAAGAAGAGCTTGCTTTTTGCGTGAAAGCAGAGTGAGTTTCATCGATGAGAACACTGGTCTGAATTTCCCTTCAGAAACGGAGTTAAACCCTAGGATCTCTGTCTTCCTACAAGCAAGAGTTCATTTCTGGTAAACACAGTGTAATTTTGGCTCAAATGATTTTACACATTTCTGGAACCCAAGGCGATTCTCACTATTAACTAAAGAGCATTTATGTAAGAGGAGGTGTGGTTTGTATCAGTTTCATAAGCAGAGTTGAGCTACAAATGGTCCGTATCAGTGGGAAACACAGTTCTTTTTTTCTGGGCATGGTCATGGTTCTTGGTGTTTTGGAGATGCTTGAAAGAAGAGCTTGCTTTTTGCGTTAAAACAGAGTGTGTTTCATCGACGAGAACACTGGTCTGAATTTCCCTACAGAAACGGAGTTAAACCCCAGCTTCTGTGTCATCCTACAAGCAAGAGTTCATTTCTGGTAAACCCAGTGTAATTCGGGCTCAAATGATTTTACACAGTTCTGGAACCCAAGGCGATTCTCACTATTAACTAAAGTGCATTTATGTAAGTGGAGGTGTGGTTTGTATCAGTTTCATTAGCAGAGTTGAACTACATATGGTCCGTATGAGTGGGAAACACAATTCTTTTTTTCTGGGCATGCTCATGGTTCTTGGTGTATTGGAGACAGTAGAAAGAAGAGCTTGCTTCTCACGTTAAAACAGAGTGTGTTTCATTGATGAGAAAACTGGTCTGAATTTCCCTTCAGAAACGGAGTTAATCCCCAGGATTTGTGTCTTCCTACAAGCAAGAGTTCATTTCTGGTAAACCCAGTGAATTTTGGGCTCAAATGATTTTTCGCAGTTCACGAACCCAATGCGATTCTAACTATTAACTAAAGAGCATTTATGTAAGAGGAGTGTGGTTTGTATCGGTTTCATAAGCAGAGTTGAACTACATATGGTCCCTATGAGTAGGAAACACAGTAATTTTTTTACTGGGCATGCTCATGGTTCTTGCTGTATTGGAGACACAGGAAAGAAGAGCTTGCTTCTTGCGTTAAAACAGATTGTGTTTTAGGTATGTGAACTCTGGTCTGAATTTCCCTTCGAAAACGTAGTTAAACCCCAGGATCTGTGTCTTCCTACAAGCAAGAGTTCATTTCTGGTAAACCCAGGGAATTTTGGGCTCAAATGATTTTTCGCAGTTCTCGAACCAAAACGCGATTATCACTATTAACTAAAGAGGATTTATGTAGGAGGATCTGTGGTTTGTATCAGTTTCATGAGCAGAGTTGAACTGCATATGGTCTGTATCAGTAGGAAACACAGTTCTATTTTTCAAGGCATGCTCATGGTTCTTGTTGTATTGGAGACCCTGGAAAGATAAGCTTGCTTCTTGCGTTAAAGCAGAGTGTGTTTCATTGATGAGAACGCTGGTCTGAATTTACCTTCAAAATCAGAGTTAATATCTAGGATCTGTTTCTTCCTACATGGAGGAGTTTGTTTCTGGTAAACCAAGTGAATTATGGGCTCAAATGATTTTTCGCAGTTCACCAACCCAAACCGATTCTCACTATTAACTAAAGAGGATTTATGTAAGAGGAGCTGTAGTTTGTATCACTTTCATAAGCAGAGTTGAACTACATATGGTCCCTATGAGTAGGGAACACAGTTCTTTTTTTCTGGGCATGCTCATGGTTTTTACTGTATTGGAGACGCTGGAAAGAAGTGGATGATTCTTGCCTTAAAACAGAGTGTTTTCAGGGATGAGAATTGTGGTCTTAATTTGCCTTCAGAAACGGAGATAAACCCCAGGATCTGTGTCTTCCTATAATCAGGAGATCATTTCAGGTAAACCCAGTGAATACTGGGCTCAAATGATATTTTCGCAGTTCACAAAGCCAACGCAATTCTCACTATTAACTAAAGAGCATTTATTTAGGGGAGCTGTGGTTTGTATCAGTTTCATAACCAAAATTGATCTACATATGGTCTGTATTAGTTGGAAACACAGTTCCTTTTTCAGGGCATGCTTATGGTTGTTGCAGTATTGGAGACGCTGGAAAGGTAAGCTTGCTTCTTGCATTAAAATAGGTTGTGTTTCATGGATGAGAACTCTGGTCTGAATTTCCCTTCACAAACGGAGTTAAACCCCATGATCTGTGTCTTCCTACAAGCATGAGTTCATTTCTGATAAACCAAGTGAATTTTGGGCTCAAATGATTTTACACAGTTCTAGAACCCAACACGATTATCACTATTAACTAAAGAGCATTTTTGTAAGAGGTGGTGTGGTCTGTATCATTTCATACGCAAAGTTGAACTACATATGGTCCCTATGAGTAGGAAACACAGTTCTTTTTTTCTGGGCATGCTCATGGTTTGTACTGTATTGGAGACACTGGAAAGGAGAGGATGATTCTTGCCTTAATCCAGAGTGTTTTTCAGGGATGAGAATTCTGGTCTGAATTTGCCTTCAGAAACGGAGTTAAACCCCAGGAACTGTGTCTTCCTACAAGCAGGAGTTCATTTATGGTAAACCCAGTAAATTTTGGGCTCAAATGATTTTGTCACAGTTCACGAACCCAACTCGATTCTCACTATTAACTAAAGAGCATTTATGTAAGATGAGCTGTGGTTTGTATCAGTTTCACAAGCAGAGTTCAACTACGTAAGGTCCGTATGAGTAGGAAACACAGTTCTTTTTTTCAGGGCATGCTCATGGTTCTTGCTGTATTTTAGACTCTGGAAAGAAGACCTTGCTTCTTCTTTAAAACAGAGTTGTTTCAGGGAGGAGAACTCTGGTCTGAATTTCCCTTCAGAAACTGAGTTACACCCCAGTATCTGTGTCTTCCTACAAGCAAGAGTTCATTTCTGGTAAACCAAGTGAATTTTCGGCTCTAATGACTTTACACAGTTCTAGAACCCAACGCAATTATCACTATTAACTAAAGAGCATTTATGTAAGAGGAGCTGTGTTTTCTATCATTTCATAAGTAGAGTTGAACTACATATGGTCCGTATGAGTAGGAAACACAGTTCTTTTTTTCTGGGCATGCTCATGGTTTGTACTGTATTGGAGACGCTGGAAAGAAGAGGATGATTCTTGCCTTAAAACAGATTGTTTTTCAGGGATGAGAATTCTGGTCTTAATTTGCCTTCAGAAACGGAGATAAACCCCAGTATCTGTGTCTTCCTAGCAGCAGGAGATCATTTCAAGTAAATCCAGTGAATACTGGGCTCAAATGATTTTTTCGCAGTTCACACACCCAACGCGATTCTCACTATTAACTAAAGAGCATTTATTCAAGAGTTGGTGTGGTTTGTATCAGTTTCATAACCACAGTTTTTCTACTTATGGTCTGTATGAGTTGGAAACACAGTTCTTTTTTTCAGGGCATGCTCATGGTTCATGCTGTATTTTAGACTCTGGAAAGAAAAGCTTGCTTCTTCTTTAAAAGAGAGTTGTTTCATGGATGAGGCTCCGGTCTGAATTTCCCTTCAGAAACTGAGTTATACCCTAGGATCTGTGTCTTCCTACAAGAAGGGTTCATTTCTGGTATACATTGTGACTTTTGGGCTCAAATGATTTTTCGCAGTTCACGAACCCTATGCTATTCTCACTATTAACTAAAGAGGATTTATGTAAGAGGAGCTGTGGTTTGTATCAGTTTCATAAGCAGAGTTGAAATACATATGGTCTGTATGAGTAGGAAAAACAGTTCTTTTTTTCTGGGCATGCTCATGTTTCTTACTATATTGGAGATTCTGGAAAGAAAAGGATAATTCTTGCCGTAAAACCGAGTGTTTTTCAGGTATGAGAACTCTCGTCTGAATTTGCCTTCAGAAACGGAGTTAAACCACAGGATCAGTGTCTTCCTACAAGCAAGAGTTCATTTCTGGTAAACCCAGTGAATTTTGAGCTCAAATCATTTTTTGCAGTTTAGGAACCCAACATGATTCTCACTATTAACTAAAGAGCATTTATGTAAGAGGAGCTGTGGTTTGTATCAGTTAAATAAGCAGAAATGAACAACATATTGTCCATATGAATAGGAAACACAGTTCTTTTCTTCAGGGCATGCTCATGGTTGTTGCTGTACTAGAGATGCTGGAAAGATAAGCTTGTTTCTTGGATTAAAACAGGGTGTGTTTCATGGATGAGAACTCTGGTCTCAATTTCCCTTCACAAGCGGAGTTAAACCCCCGTGATCTGTGTCTCCTACAAGCAAGAGTTCATTTCTGGTAAACCAAGTGAATTTTCGGCTCAAATGACATAACACAGTTCTAGACCGAACTCAATTATCACTATTAAATAAAGAGCATTTGTGTAAGAGGAACTGTGGTCTGTATCATTTCATAAGTAGAGTTGAACTACATATGATCCGTATGAGTACCAAACACAGTTCTTTTTTTCTGGTCATACGAATGGTTCGTACTGTATTGGAGACGCTGGAAAGAAGAGGATGATTCTTGCCTTAAAACAGAGTGTTTTTCAGGGATGAGAATTCTGGTCTGAATTTGGTTTCAGAAACAGAGATAAACCGCAGGATCTGTGTCTTCCTACAAGCAGGAATTCGTTTCAGGTAAACCCAGTAAATTTTGGGCTCAAATGATTTTTTCACAGTTCACGAACCCAACTCGATTCTCACTATTAACTAAAGAGCATTTATGCAAGAGGAGCTGTGGTTTGTATCAGTTTCACAAGCAGAGTTGAACTACATTAGGTCCGTATGAGTAGGAAACACAGTTCTTTTTTTCAGGGCATTCTCATGGTTCATGCTGTATTTTAGACTCTGGAAAGAAGAGCTTGCTTCTTCTTTAAAACAGAGTTGTTTCAGGGATGAGACTCTGGTCTGAATTTCCCTTCAGAAACTGAGTTATACCCTAGGATCTGTGTCTTCCTACAATAAGGGTTCATTTCTGGTATACATAGTGACTTTTGGGCTCAAATGATTTTTCGCAGTTCACGAACCCTACGCTATTCTCACTATTAACTAAAAAGGATTTATGTAAGAGGAGCTGTGGTTTGTATCAGTTTCATAAGCAGAGTTGAAATACATATGGTCTGTATGAGTAGGAAACACAGTTCATTTTTTTCAGGGAATGCTCATGGTTCTTACTGTATTTTAGACTCTGGAAAGAAGAGCTTGCTTCTTCTTTAAAACAGAGTTGTTTCAGGGATCAGAACTCTGGTCTGAATTTCCCTTAAGAAACTGAGTTACACCCCATGATCTGTGTCTTCCTACAAGCAAGAGTTCATTTCTGGTAAACCAAGTGAATTTTCGGCTCTAATGACTTTACACAGTTCTAGAACCCACCGCAATTATCACTATTAACTAAAGAGCATTTATGTAAGAGGAGCTGTGGTCTGTATCATTTCATAAGCAGAGTTGAACTCCATACGGTCCGTATGAGTAGTTAACACAGTTCTTTTATTCTGGGCATTCTCATGTTTTGTACTGTATTGGAGACGCTGGAAAGAAGAGGATGATTCTTGCCTTAAAACAGAGTATTTTTCAGGGATGAGAATCCTGGTCTTAATTTGCCTTCAGAAACGGAGATAAACCCCAGGATCTGTGTCTTCCTACAAGCAGGAGTTCATTTCAGGTAAACCCATTGAATTTTGGGCTCAAATAATTTTTTGTAGTTCACGAACCCACCGCGATTCTCATTATTAACTAAAGAGCATTTATGTAAGAGGAGCTGTGGTTTGTATCAGTTTCATAAGCATAGGTGAACCACATATGGTCTATACGATTAGGAAACACATTTTTTTTTCAGGGCATGCTCATGGTTCTTGCTGTATTGGAGATGCTGGAAAGATAAGCTTGCTTCTTGCATTAAAACAGGTTGAGTTTCATGGATGAGAACTCTGGTCTGAATTTCCCTTCACAAACGGAGTTAAACCCCATGATCTGTGTCTTCCTACAAGCAAGAGTTCATTTCTTGTAAACCACATCAATTTTCGGGTCAAATGACTTTACACAGTTCTAGACCGACCTCGATTATCACTATTAAATAAAGAGCATTTGTTTAAGAGGAGCTGTGGTCTGTATCATTTCATAAGTAGAGTTGAACTACATATGGTCCGTATGAGTACCAAACACAGTTCTTTTTTTCTGGTCATACTAATGGTTCGTACTGTATTGGAGACGCTGGAAAGAATAGGATGATTCTTGCCTTAAAACAGAGTGTTTTTCAGGGATGAGAATTCTGGTCTGAATTTGGCTTCAGAAACGGAGATAAACCCCAGGATCTGTGTCTTCCTACAAGCAGGAATTCATTTCAGGTAAACCCAGTAAATTTTGGGCTCAAATGATTTTTTCACAGTTCACGAACCCAACTCGATTCTCACTATTAACTAAAGAGCATTTATGCAAGAGGAGCTGTGGTTTGTATCAGTTTCACAAGCAGAGTTGAACTACATTAGGTCCGTATGAGTAGGAAACACAGTTCTTTTTTTCAGGGCATTCTCATGGTTCATGCTGTATTTTAGTCTCCGGAAAGAAGAGCTTGCTTCTTCTTTAAAACAGAGTTGTTTCAGGGATGAGACTCTGGTCTGAATTTCCCTTCAGAAACTGAGTTATACCCTAGGATCTGTGTCTTCCTACAAGAAGGGTTCATTTCTGGTATACATAGTGACTTTTGGGCTCAAATGATTTTTCGCAGTTCACGAACCCTACGCTATTCTCACTATTAACTAAAGAGGATTTATGTAAGAGGAGCTGTGGTTTGTATCAGTTTCATAAGCAGAGTTGAAATACATATGGTGTGTATGAGTAGGAAACACAGTTCATTTTTTCAGGGCATGCTCATGGTTCTTACTGTATTTTAGACTCTGGAAAGAAGAGCTTGCTTCCTCTTTAAAACAGAGTTGTTTCAGGGATGAGAACTCTGGTCTGAATTTCCCTTAAGAAACTGAGTTACACCCCAGGATCTGTGTCTTCCTACAAGCAAGAGTTCATTTCTGGTAAACCAAGTGAATTTTCGGCTCTAATGACTTTACACAGTTCTAGAACCCACCGCAATTATCACTATTAACTAAAGAGCATTTATGTAAGAGGAGCTGTGGTCTCTATCATTTCATAAGCAGAGTTGAACTCCATATGGTCCGTATGAGTAGCAAACACAGTTCTTTTTTTCTGGGCATGCTCATGGTTTGTACTGTATTGGAGACGCTGGAAAGAAGAGGATGATTCTTGCCTTAAAACAGAGTATTTTTCAGGGATGAGAATCCTGGTCTTAATTTGCCTTCAGAAACGGAGATAAACCCCAGGATCTGTGTCTTCCTACAAGCAAGAGGTCATTTCTGGTAAATCCAGTGCATTTTGGGCTCAAATGATTTTTTGCAGTTTATGAACCCAACGCGATTCTCACTATTAACTAAAGAGCACTTATTTAAGAGTTGCTGTGGTTTGTATCAGTTTCATAACCACAGTTGATCTACTTATGGTCTGTATGAGTTGGAAACACAGTTCTTTTTTTCAGGACATGCTCATGGATCTCGCTGTATTGGAGACTCTGGAAAGATGAACTTGCTTCTTGCATTAAAACAGAGTGTGTTTCATGGATGAGAACTCTGGTCTGAATTTACCTTTAGAAACGGAGTTAAACCCCATGATCTATGTATTCCTACAAGCAAGAGTTCATTTCTGGTAAACCAAGTAAATTTTCGGATCAAATGACTTTACACAGTTCTAGACCGAACTCGATTATCACTATTAAATAAAGAGCATTTGTGTAAGAGGAGCTTTGGTCTGTATCATTTCATAAGTAGAGTTGAACTACATATGGTCCGTATGAGTACCAAACACAGTTCTTTTTTTCTGGGCATACTAATGTTTCGTACTGTAATGGAGACCCTGGAAAGAAGAGGATGATTCTTGCTTTAAAACAGAGTGTTTTTCAGGGATGAGAATTCTGGTCTGAATTTGCCTTCAGAAACAGAGTTAAATCCCAGGATCTGTGTCTTCCTACAATCAGGAGTTCATTTCAGGTAAACCCAGTAAATTTTGGGCTCAAATGACTTTTTCACAGTTCACGAACCCAACTCGATTCTCACTATTAACTAAAGAGCATTTATGTAAGAGGAGCTGTGGTTTGTATCAGTTTCATATGCAGAGTTGAACTACATATGGTCCGTATGATTAGGAAACACAGTTCTCTTTTTCAGGGCATGCTCATGGTTCATGGTGTATATTAGACTCTGGAAAGAAGAGCTTGCATCTTCTTTAAAACAGAGTTGTTTCAGGGATGAGACTCTCATCTGAATTTCCCTTCAGAAACTGAGTTATACCCTAGGATCTGTGTCTTCCTACAAGAAGGGTTCATTTCTGGTATACATAGTGACTTTTGGGCTCAAATGATTTTTCGCAGTTCACGAACCCTACGCTATTCTCACTATTAACTAAAGAGGATTTATGTAAGAGGAGCTGTGGTTAGTATCAGTTTCATAAGCAGAGTTGAAATACATATGGTCTGTATGAGTAGAAACACAGTTCTTTTTTTCTGGGCATGCTCATGTTTCTTACTATATTGGAGATTCTGGAAAGAAGAGGATAATTCTTGCCTTAAAACAGAGTGTTTTTCAGGTATGAGAACTCTGGTCTGAATTTGCCTTCAGAAATGGAGTTAAACCACAGGATCAGTGTCTTCCTACGAGCAAGAGGTCATTTCTGGTAAACCCAGTGAATTTTGGGCTGAAATGATTTTTTGCAGTTTATGAACCCAACATGATTCTCACTATTAACTAAAGAGCATTTATGTAAGAGGAGCTGTGGTTTGTATCAGTTTCATAAGCAGAGATGAACTACATATTGTCCATATGAGTAGGAAACACAGTTCTTTTCTTCAGGGCATGCTCATGGTTATTGCTGTACTGGAGATGCTGGAAAGATGAGCTTGTTACTTGCATTAAAACAGGGTGTGTTTCATGGATGAGAACTCTGGTCTGAATTTCCCTTTACAAACGGAGTTAAACCCCATGATCTGTGTCTTCCTACAAGCAAGAGTTCATTTCTGGTAAACCAAGTGAATTTTCGGCTCAAATGACTTAACACAGTTCTAGAACCCAACACGATTATCACTATTAACTAAAGAGCATTTATGTAAGAGGAGCTGTGGTCTCTATCATTTCATAAGCAGAGTTGAACTACATATGGTCCGTATGAGTAGCAAACACAGTTCTTTTTTTCTCGGCATGCTCATGGTTTATACTGAATTGGAGACACTGGAAAGAAGTGGATTATTCTTGCCTTAAAAGAGAGTGTTTTTCAGGGATGAGAATTCTGGTCTTCATTTGCCTTCAGAAACGGAGATAAACCCCAGGATCTGTGTCTTCCTACAAGCAGGAGATCATTTCAGGTAAACCCAGAGAATACTGGGCTCAAAAGATTTTTTCGCAGTTTATGAACCAACTGTGATTCTCACTATTAACTAAAGAGCATTTATGTAAGCGGAGCTGTGGTTTGTATCAGTTTCATAAGCAGAGTTGAACTACATAAGGTCCGTATGAGTAGGAAACACAGTTCTTTTTTTCAGGGCATGCTCATGGTTCATGCTGTATATTAGACTCTGGAAAGAAGAGCTTGCTTCTTCTTTAAAACAGAGTTGTTTCAGGGATGAGAACTCTGGTCTGAATTTCCCTTAAGAAACTGAGTTACACCCCAGGATCTGTGTCTTCCTACAAGCAAGAGTTCATTTCTGGTAAACCAAGTGAATTTTCGGCTCTAATGACTTTACACAGTTCTAGAACCCAACGCAATAATCACTATTAACTAAAGAGCATTTATGTAAGAGGAGCTGTGGTCTCTATCATTTCATAAGCAGAGTTGAACTACATATGGTCCGTATGAGTAGCAAACACAGTTCTTTTATTCTGGGCATGCTCATGGTTTATACAGTATTGGAGACGCTGGAAAGAAGAGGATGATTCTTGCCTTAAAACAGAGTATTTTTCAGGGATGAGAATCCTGGTCTTAATTTGTCTTCAGAAATGGAGTTAAACCACATGATCTGTGTCTTCTTACAAGCGTGAGTTCATTTCTGATAAATCAAGTGAATTTTGGGCTCAAATGATTTTACACAGTTCTAGAACCCAAAGCGATTATCACTATTAACTAAAGAGCATTTATGGAAGAGGAGCTGTGGTTTGTATCAGTTTCATAAGCAGAGTTGAACTACATAAGGTCCGTATGAGTAGGAAACACAGATCTTTTTTTCAGGGCATGGTCATGGTTCATGCTGTATATTAGACTCTGGAAAAAGAGCTTGCTTCTTCTTTAAAACAGAGTTGTTTCAGGGATGAGACTCTGGTCTGAATTTCCCTTCAGAAACTGAGTTATACCCTAGGATCTGTGTCTTCCTACAAGAAGGGTTCATTTCTGGTATACATAGTGACTTTTGGGCTCAAATGATTTTTCGCAGTTCACGAACCCTATGCTATTCTCACTATTAACTAAAGAGGATTTATGTAAGAGGAGCTGTGGTTTGTATCAGTTTCACAAGCAGTTTTGAAATACATATGGTCTGTATGAGTAGAAACACAGTTCTTTTTTTCTGGGCATGCTCACGTTTCTTACTATATTGGAGATTCTGGAAAGAAGAGGATGAATCTTGCCTTAAAACAGAGTGTTTTTCAGGTATGAGAACTCTTGTCTGAATTTGCCTTCAGAAACGGAGTTAAACCACAGGATCAGTGTCTTCCTACAAGCAAGAGTTCATTTCTGGTAAACCCAGTGAATTTTGGGCTCAAATGATTTTTTACTGTTTACGAACCCAACATGATTCTCACTATTAACTAAAGAGCATTTATGTAAGAGGAGCTGTGGTTTGTATCAGTTTCATAAACAGAGGTGAACTACATATGGTCCGTATGAGTAGCAAACACAGTTCTCTTTTTCTCGGCATGCTCATGGTTTGTACTGTATTGGAGACACTGGAAAGAAGTGGATGATTCTTGCCTTAAAACAGAGTGTTTTTCAGGGATGAGAATTCTGGTCTGAATTTGCCTTCAGAAACAGAGATAAACCCCAGTATCTGTGTCTTCCTACAAGCAGGAGATCATTTCAGATAAACCCAGAGAATACTGGGCTCAAATGATTTTTTCACAGTTCACGAACCCACCGCGATTCTCACTATTAACTAAAGAGCATTTATGTAAGCGGAGCTGTGGTTTGTATCAGTTTCATAAACAGAGGTGAACTACATATGGTCCGTACGAGTAGGAAACACAGTTTTTTTTTTTTCAGGGCATGTTCACTGTTCTTGCTGTATTTTAGACTCTGGAAAGAAGAGCTTGCTTCTTCTTTAAAACAGAGTTGTTTCAGGGATGAGCACTCTGGTTTGAATTTCCCTTAAGAAACTGAGTTACACCCCAGGATCTATGTCTTCCTACAAGCAAGAGTTCATTTCTGGTAAACCAGGTGAATTTTCGGCTCTAATGACTTTACACAGTTCTAGAACCCAACGCAATTATCACTATTAAGTAAAGAGCATTTATGTAAGAGGAGCTGGGTCTCTATCATTTCATAAGCAGAGTTGAACTACATATGGTCCATATGAGTAGCAAACACAGTTCTTTTTTTCTCGGCATGCTCATGGTTTGTACTGTATTGGAGACGCTCGAAAGAAGAGGATGATTCTTGCCTTAAAACAGAGTGTTTTTCAGGGATGAGAATCCTTGTCTTAATTTGCCTTCAGAAACGGAGATAAACCCCAGGATCTGAGTCTTCCTACAAGCAGGAGATCATTTCAAGTAAACCCAGTGAATACTCGGCTCAATTGATTTTTTTGCAGTTCTTGCACCCAACGCGATTCTCACTATTAACTAAAGAGCATTTATTTAAGAGTTGCTGTGGTTTGTATCAGTTTCATAACCACAGTTGATCTACTTATGGTCTGTATGAGTTGGAAACACAGTTCTTTTTTTCAGGGCATGCTCATGGTTCTTGCTGTGTTGGAGATTCTGGAAAGATGAACTTGCTTCTTGCATTAAAACAGAGTGTGTTTCATGGATGAGAACTCTGGTCTGAATTTCCCTTTAGAAACAGAGTTAAACCACATGATCTGTGTCTTCTTACAAGCATGAGTTCATTTCTGATAAACCAAGTGAATTTTGGGCTCAAATGATTTTACACAGTTCTAGAACCCAACACGATTATCACTATTAACTAAAGAGCTTTTATGTAAGAGGTGCTGTGGTCTGTATCATTTCATAAGCAGAGTTGAACTACATAAGGTCCGTATGAGGAGGAAACACAGTTCTTTTTTTCAGGGCATGCTCATGGTTCATGCTGTATATTACACTCTGGAAAGGAGAGCTTGCTTCTTCTTTAAAACAGAGTTGTTTCAGGGATTATACTCTTGTCTGAATTTCCCTTCAGAAACTGAGTTATACCCTAGGATCTGTGTCTTCCTACAAGAAGGGTTCATTTCTGGTATACATAGTGACTTTTGGGCTCAAATGATTTTTCACAGTTCAAGAACCCTACGCTATTCTCACTATTAACTAAAGAGCATTTATGTAAGAGGAGCTGTCGTTTGTATGAGTTTCTTAAGCAGAGATGAACTACATATTGTCCGTATGAGTAGGAAACACAGTTCTTTTCTTCCGGGCATGCTCATGGTTCTTGCTGAACTGGAGATGCTAGAAAGATAAGCTTGTTTCTTGCATTAAAACAGGGTGTGTTTCATGGTTGAGAACTCTTTCTGAATTTCCCTTCACAAACGGAGTTAAACCGCATGATCTGTGTCTTCCTACAAGCAAGAGTTCATTTCTGGTAAACCAAGTGATTTTTCGGCTCAAATGACTTAACACAGTTCTAGAACCCAACGCGATTATCACTATTAACTAAAGAGCATTTATGTAAGAGTAGCTGTGGTCTCTATCATTTCATAAGCAGAGTTGAACTACATATGGTCCGTATGATTAGGAAACACAGTTCTTTTTTTCTGGGCATGCTCATGGGTCGTACTGTATTGGACACGCTGGAAAGAAGAGGATGATTCTTGCCTTAAAACAGAGTGTTTTTCGGGGATGAGGATTCTGGTCTGAATTTGCCTTCAGAAACGGATTTAAAACCCATCGTCTGTGTCTTCCTACAAGCAGGAGTTCATTTCAGGCAAACCCAGTGAATTTTTGGCTCAAATGATTTTTCGCAGTTCACGAACCCACCGCGATTCTCATTATTATCTAAAGAGCATTTATGTAAGCGGAGCTGTGGTTTCTATCAGTTTCATAAGCAGAGGTGAACTACATATGGTCCATACGAGTAGGAAACACAGTTTTTTTTTCAGGGCATGCTCATGGTTCTTGCTGTATTGGAGACGCTGGAAAGATAAGCTTGCTTCTTGCATTAAAACAGGTTGTGTTTCATGGATGAGAACTCTGGTCTGAAATTCCCTTCACAACGTAGTTAAACCCCTTGATCTGTGTCTTCCTACAAGCAAGAGTTCATTTCTGGTAAACCAAGTGAATTTTCGTGTCAAATGACTTTACACAGTTCTAGACCAAACTCGATTATCACTCTTAAATAAAGAGCATTTGTGTAAGAGGAGCTGTGGTCTGTATCATTTCATAAGTAGTGTTGAACTACATATGGTCCGTATGAATACCAAACACAGTTCCTTTTTTTCTGGGCATACCCATGGTTCGAACTGTATTGGAGACGCTGGAAAGAAGAGGATGATTCTTGCCTTAAAACAGAGTGTTTTTCAGGGATGAGAATTCTGGTCTGAATTTGCCTTCAGAAACGGAGATAAACCCCGGGATCTGTGTCTTCCTACAAGCAGGAGATCATTTCAAGTAAACCCAGTGAATACTGGGCTCAAATGATTTTTTCGCAGTTCATGCACCCAACGCGATTCTCAGTATAAACTAAAGAGAATTTATTTAAGAGTTGCTGTGGTTTGTATCAGTTTCATAACCACAGTTGATCTACTTATGGTCTGTATGAGTTGGAAACACAGTTCTTTTTTTCAGGGCATGCTCATGGTTCTTGCAGTGTTGGAGACTCTGGAAAGATGAACTTGCTTCTTGCATTAAAACAGAGTGTGTTTTATGGATGAGAACTATGGTCTGAATTTCCCTTTAGAAACGGAGTTAAACCACATGATCTGTGTCTTCTTACAAGCTCGAGTTCATTTCTGATAAACCAAGTGAACTTTGGGCTCAAATGATTTTACACAGTTCTAGAACACAACGCGATTATCACTATTAAATAAAGAGCATTTATTTTAGAGTTGCTGTGGTTTGTATCAGTTTCATAACCCCAGTTGATCTACTTATGGTCTGTATGAGTTGGAAACACAGTTCTTTTTTTCAGGGCATGCTCATGGTTCTTGCTGTGTTGGAGATTCTGGAAAGATGAACTTGCTTCTTGCATTAAAACAGAGTGTGTTTCATGGATGAGAATTCTGGTCTGAATTTGCCTTCAGAAACGGAGTTAAACCCCAGGAACTTTGTCTTCCTACAAGCAGGAGTTCATTTAAGGTAAACCCAGTAAATTTTGGGCTCAAATGATTTTTTCACAGTTCACGAACCCAACTCGATTCTCACTATTAACTAAAGAGCATTTATGTAAGATGAGCTGTGGTTTGTATCAGTTTCATAAGCAGAGTTGAACTACATAAAGTCCTTATGAGTAGGAAACACAGTTCTTTTTTTCAGTGCATGCTCATGGTTCATGTTGTATTTTAGACTCGGGAAAGAAGAGCTTGCTTCTTCTTTAAAACAGAGTTGTTTCAGGGATGAGACTCTGGTCTGAATTTCCCTTCAGAAACTGAGTTATACCCCAGGATCTGTGTCTTCCTACAAGCAAGAGTTCATTTCTGGTATACATAGTGACTTTGGGCACAAATGATTTTTCACAGTTCACGAACCCTACGCTATTCTCACTATTAACTAAAGAGGATTTATGTAAGAGGAGCTGTGGTTTGTATCAGGTTCATAAGCAGAGTTGAAGTAAATATGGTCTGTATGAGTAGGAAACACAGTTCTTTTTTTCTGGGCATGCTCATGGTTTGTACTGTATTGGAGACACTGGAAAGAAGTGGATGATTCTTGCCTTAAAACAGAGGGTGTTTCAGGGATGAGAATTCTGGTCTTAATTTGCCTTCAGAAACGGAGATAAACCCCAGGATCTGTGTCTTCCTACAAGCAGGAGTTCATTTCTGGTAAACCCAGTAAATTTTGGGCCCAAATGATTTTTTTAAAGTTCACGAACACAACTCGATTCTCACTATTAAATAAAGAGCATTTATGTAAGAGGAGCTGTGGTTTGTATCAGTTTCATAAGCAGAGTTGAACTACATAAGGTCCTTATGAGTAGGAAACACAGTTCTTTTTTCAGTGCATGCTCATTGTTCATGCTGTATTTTAGACTCTGGAAAGAAGATCTTGCTTCTTGCATTAAATCAGAGTGTGTTTCATGGATGAGATCTCTGGTCTGAATTTCCCTTCAGAAACTGAGTTATACCCCAGGATCTGTGTCTTCCTACAAGCAAGAGTTCATTTCTCGTTAACCCAGTGAATTTTCGGCTCAAATGACTTTACACAGTTCTAGTACCCAACGCGATTATCACTATTAACTAAAGAGCATTTATGTATGAGGAGCGGTGGTCTGTATAATTTCATAAGCAGAGTTGAACTATGTAAGGTCCGTATGAGTAGGAAACGCAATTCGTTTTTTCTGGGCATGGTCATGGTTCTTTCTGTATTGGAGACCCTGGAAGGAAGAGGTTTCTTTTTGCGTGAAAACAGAGTGTGTTTCATGGATGAGAACACTGGTCTGAATTTACCTTCAGAATCATCGTTAAAATCCGGGATCTGTGTCTTCCAACAAGCAAGAGTTCATTTCTGGTAAACTCAGTGAATTTTGGGCTGAAATGCTTTTTTCGCAGTTCACGAACCCACGCAATTCTCACTATTAACTAAAGAGCATTGATGTAAGGGTAGGTGTGGTCTGTATCAGTTTCATAAGCAGAGTTGGACTACATATGGTCTGTATGAGTAGGAGACACAGTTCTTTTATTCTGGGCATGCTCATGTTTCTTACTATATTGGAGATTCTGGAAAGAAGAGGATAATTCTTGCCTTAAAACAGAGTGATTTTCAGGTATGGGAACTCTGGTCTGAATTTGCCTTCAGAAATGGAGTTAAACCACAGGATCAGTGTCTTCCTACAAGTAAGAGTTCATTTCTGGTAAAGCCAGTGAATTTTGGGCTCAAATGATTTTTTGCAGTTTACGAACCCAACATGATTCTCACTATTAACTAAAGAGCATTTATGTAAGAGGAGCTGTGGTTTGTATCAGTTTCATAAGCAGAGATCAACTACATATTGTCCGTATGAGTAGGAAACACAGTTCTTTTCTTTTGGGCATGCTCATGGTTCTTGCTGTACTGGAGAAGCTCGAAAGATAAGCTTGTTTCTTCCATTAAAACAGGGTGTGTTTCATGGATGAGAACTCTGGTCTGAATTTCCCTTCACAAACCGAGTTAAACCCCATGATCTGTGTCTTCCTACAAGCACGAGTTCATTTCTGGTAAACCAAGTGAATTTTCGGCTCAAATGACTTAACACAGTTCTAGAACCCAACGCGATTATCACTATTAACTAAAGAGCATTTGTGTAAGAGGAGCTGTGGTCTGTATCATTTCATAAGCAGACTTGAACTACATATGGTCCCTACGAGTCGAAAACACAGTTCTTTTTTTCTGGGCATGCTAATGGTTCGTACTGTATTGGTAACACTGGAAAGAAGTGGATGATTCTTGCCTTAAAACAGAGTGTTTTTCAGGGATGAGAATTCTGGTCTTAATTTGTCTTCAGAAATGGAGATAAACCCCAGGATCTTTGTCTTCCTACAAGCAGGAGAGCATTTCAGGTAAACCCAGTGAATACTGGGCTCAAATGGTATTTTCGCAGTTCACGTACCCAACGCGATTCTCACTATTAACTAAAGATCATTTATTTACGAGGTGCTGTGGTTTGTATCAGTTTCATAACCACAGTTGATCTACATATGGTCTGTATGAGTTGGAAACACAGTTCTTTTATTCAGGGCATGCTCATGGTTCTTGCTGTATTTCAGACTCTGGAAAGAAGAGCTTGCTGCTTCTTTAAAACAGAGTTGTTTCTGGGATGAGACTCTGGTCTGAATTTCCCTTGAGAAACTGAGTTCTACCCCAGGATCTGTGTCTTCCTACAAGCAAGAGTTTATTTCTGGTATACATAGTAACATTTGGGCTCAAATGATTTTTCGCAGTTCAAGAACCCTACACTATTCTCACTATTAACTAAAGAGCATTTATGTAAGAGGAGCTGTGTTTTGAATCAGTTTCATAAGCAGAGTTGAACTACATATGGTCCGTATGAGTAGGAAAAACAGTTCTTTTTTTCTGAGCATGCTCATGGTTCTTGCTGAATTGTAGACGCTGGAAAGAAGATCTTGCTTCTTGCATTAAATCAGAGAGTGTTTCATGGATGAGATCTCTGGTCTGAATTTCCCTTCAGAAAAGGATTTAAACGCCAGGATCTGTGTCTTCCTACAAACAAGAGTTCATTTCTGGTTAACCCAGTGAATTTTCGGCTCAAATGACTTTACACAGTTCTAGTACCCAACGCGATTATCACTATTAACTAAAGAGCATTTATGTATGAGGAGCGGTGGTCTGTATAATTTCATAAGCAGAGTTGAACTATGTAAGGTCCGTATGAGTAGGAAACGCAATTCGTTTTTTCTGGGCATGGTCATGGTTCTTTCTGTATTGGAGACGCTGGAACGAAGAGCTTTCTTTTTGCGTGAAAACAGAGTGTGTTTCATGGATGAGAACACTGGTCTGAATTTACCTTCAGAATCATCGTTAAAATCCGGGATCTGTGTCTTCCAACAAGCAAGAGTTCATTTCTGGTAAACTCAGTGAATTTTGGGCTGAAATGCTTTTTTCGCAGTTCACGAACCCACGCAATTCTCACTATTAACTAAAGAGCATTGATGTAAGGGTAGGTGTGGTCTGTATCAGTTTCATAAGCAGAGTTGGACTACATATGGTCTGTATGAGTAGGAGACACAGTTCTTTTATTCTGGCATGCTCATGTTTCTTACTATATTGCAGACGCTGGGAAGAAGAGGATAATTCTTGCCTTAAATAACAGTGTTTTTCAGGGAAGAGAACTCTGGTCTGAATTTGCCTTCAGAAACAGAATTAAATCCCAGGATCTGTGTCTTCCTACAAGAAAGAGTTCATTTCTGGTAAACCCAGTGAATTTCGGGCTCAAATAATTTTTCACAGTTCATCAACCCAAACCTATTGTCACTATTAACTAAAGAGCATTTATGTAAGAGGAGCTGTGGTTTGAATCAGTTTCATAAGCAGAGATTAACTACATATTGTCCGTATGAGTAGGAAACACAGTTCTTTTCTTTTGGGCATGCTCATGGTTCTTGCTGTACTGGAGAAGCTTGAAAGATAAACTTGTTTCTTGCATTAAAACAGGGTGTGTTTCATGGATGAACTCTGGTCTGAATTTCCCGTCACAAAAGGAGTTAAACCCAAGGATTTGTGTCTTCCTACAAGCAAAAGTTTATTTGTGGTAAACCCAATGAATTTTGGGCTTAAATGATTTTACACAGTTCACGAATCCAACGCTATTCTCACTATTAACTAAAGAGCATTTGTATAAGAGGAGCTGTGGTTTGTTTCAGTTTCATAAGCAGAGTTGAACTACATATGGTCCTTATGAGTAGGAAACACAGTTCTTTTTTTCTGGGCATGCTCATGGTTCTTGCTGTATTGGAGACGATGGAAAGAAGAGCTTGCTTCTTTCATTAAAACAGATTGTGTTTCATGGATGAGAACTCTGCTCTAAATTTGCCTTCAGAAACGGAGTTAAATCCCAGGATCTGTGTCTTCCTACAAGCAGGAGTTCATTTCAGGTAAATCCAGTGAATTTTGGGCTCAAATGCTTTTTTCGCAGTTCACGAACCCAATGCGATTCTCACTATTAACTAAAGAGCATTTATGTAAGAGGAGCTGTGGTTTGAATCAGTTTTATAAGCAGAGTTGAACTTCATATGGTCATTATGAGTAGGAAATACAATTCTTTTTTTCAGGGCATGCTCATGGTTCTTGCTGTATTGGAGACGCTGGAAAGAATAGCTTGCTTCTTCGTTAAAACAGAGTGTGTTTCAGTTATGAGAACTCTGGTCTGAATTCCCCTGCAGAAACGGAGTTAAGCTCTAGGATCTGTGCCTTCCTACCAGCAAGAGTTCATTTCTGGTGAACTCAGTGAATTTTGGGCTCAAATGATTTTTCGCAGTTCATGAACCCTATGCTATTCTCACTATTAACTGAAGAGGATTTATGTAAGAGGAGCCATGGTTTGTATCAGTTTCATAAGCCGAGTTGAACTACATAAGGTCCTTATGAGTAGGAAAGACAGTTATTTTTTTCTGGGCATGGTCATGGTTCTTACTATATTGAAGATGCTGGAAAGAAGAGGATGATTCTTGCCTTCAAACAGAGTGTTTTTCAGGGATGAGAACTCTGGTCTGAATTTGCCTTCAGAAACAGAGTTAAAGCACACGATCAGTGTCTTCCTACAAGCAAGAGTTCATTTCTAGTAAACCCAGTGATTTTGGGGCTCAAATGATTTTTCGCAGTTCACTAACCAAACATGATTCTCACTATTAACTAAAGAGCATTTATGTAAGAGGAGCTGTGGTTTGTATCAGTTTCATAATCAGAGCTGAACTACATATGGTCCGTATGAGTAGGAAACACAGTTGTTTTTTTCTGGGCATGCTCATTGTTCTTGATGTGTTGGAGCCGCCGGAATGAAGAGCTTGCTTCTTGTATGAAAACAGAGCGTGTTTCATGGATGAGAACACTGGTCTGAATTTCCCACCAGAAACGGAGTTAAATCCCTGGATCTGTGTCTTCCTATAAACAAGAGTTCATTTTTGGTAAACCCAGTGAATTTTGGGCTCAAATGATTTTTCACAGTTCACGAACCCAACGCTATTCTCACTATTAACTAAAGAGCATTTATGTAAGAGTAGCTGTGGTCTGTATCAGTTTCATAAGCAGAGTTGAACTACATAAGGTCCGTATGAGTAGGAACACAGTTCTTTTTTTCAGGGCATGCTCATGGTTCTGGCTGTATTACAATCTCTCGAAAGAAGAACTTGTTTCTTCCTTATAACAGAGTGTGTTTTAGGGATGAGAACTCTGGTTGAATTTCCCTTCAGAAATGGAGTTAAATCCCAGGATATGTGTCTTCCTACAAGCAGGAGTTCATTTCAGGTAAATCCAGTCAATTTTGTGCTCAAATGCTTTTTTCACAGTTCACGAACCCAACGCGATTTTCACTATTAACTAAAGAAAATTTATGTAAGAGGAGCTGTGGTTAGAATCAGTTTCATAAGCAGAGTTGGTCTACATATGGTCTGTATGAGTAGGAAACACAGTTCTTTTTTTCTGGGCATGCTCATGTTTCTTACTATATTGGAGATGCTGTAAGAAGAGGATGATTCTTGCCTTAAAACAGAGTGTTTTTCAGGGATGAGAACTCTGGTCTCAATTTGCCTTCAGAAACGGAGTTAAATCCCAGGATATGTGTCTTCCTACAGGCAGGAGTTCCTTTCAGGTAAACCCAGTGAATTTTGGGCTCAAATGATTTTTCGCAGTTCATGAACCCAACGCGATTCTCACTATAAACTAAAGAGCATTTATGTAAGAGGAGATGTGGTTTCTTCAGTTTGATGAGAAGAGTTGAACTACATAAGGTCCGTATGAGTAGGAAACACAGTTTGTTTTTTCTGGGCATGCTCATGGTTCTGGCTGTATTGGAGACGCTGGAAAGAAGACCTTGCTTCTTGGGAGAAAACAGATTGTGTTTCATGGATTAGAACACTGGTCTGAATTTACCTTTAGAATCGGAGTTAAAATCCAGGATCTGTGTCTTCCAACAAGCAAGAGTTCATTTCTGGTAAACTCAGTGAATTTTGGGCTGAAATGCTTTTTTCGCAGTTCACGAACCCACACAATTCTCACTATTAACTAAAGAGCATTGATGTAAGAGTAGCTGTGGTCTGTATCAGTGTCATAAGCAGATTTGGACTACATATGGTCTGTGTAGTAGGAAACACAGTTTTTTTTTCTGCGCATGCTCATGTTTCTTACTATATTGCAGACGCTGGAAAGAAGAGGATAATTCTTGCCATAAACAGAGTGTTTTTCAGGGATGAGAACTCTGGTCTGAATTTGCCTTCAGAAACGGAGTTAAATCCCAGGATCTGTGTCTTCCTACAAGCAGGAGTTCATTTCAAGTAAATGCAGTGAAATTTGGGCTCCAGTGCTTTTTTCACAGTTCACGAACCCAACGCGATTTTCACTATTAACTAAAGAACATTTATGTAAGAGGAGCTGTGGTTTGAATCAGTTTCATAAGCAGAGTTGAACTACATATGGTCCTTATGTGTAGGAAACACACTTCTTTTTTTCTGGGCATGCTCATGGTTCTTGCTGAATTTTAGACTCTGGAAAGGAGAGCTTGTTCGTTAAAACAGAGTGTGTTTCAATGATGAGAACTCTGGTCTGAACATCCCTTCAGAAACGGAGTTAAACCCCACGATCAGTGTCTTTCTACAAGCAAGAGTTCATTTCTGGTAAACCCAGTGAATTTTGGGCTCAAATAATTTTACAGAGTTCAAAAACCCAATGCGATTCTCACTATAAACTAAAGAGCATTTATTTAAGAGGTACTTTGTTTTTGTATCAGTTCGATAACCAGTGTTGATCTATATATGGTTTGTATGAGAAGGAATCACTGTTCTTTTTTTCTGGGCATGCTCATGTTTCTTACTATATTGGAGATGCTGGAAAGAAGAGGATGATTCTTGCCTTAAAACAGAGTGTTTTTCAGGTATGAGAACTCTTGTCTCAATTTGCCTTCAGAAATGGAGTTAAATCCCAGGATCTGTGTCTTCCTACAAGCAGGAGTTCATTTCAGGTAAACCCAGTGAATTTTGGGCTCAAAAGATTTTTCCCAGTAAACGATCCCAACGCAATTCTCACTATTAACTAAAGAGAATTTATGTAAGAGGAGCTGTGGTTTGTTCAGTTTCATAAGCAGTGATGAACTACATATTGTCCGTATGAGTAGGACACACAGTTCTTTTTTCTGGGCATGCTCATGGTTCTTGATGTATTGGAGTCGCTGGAAAGAAGAGCTTGTCTCTTGCGTGAAAACAGAGAGTGTTTCATGGATGAGAACACTGGTCTAAATTTCCCATCAGAAACGGAGATAAACCCCAGGATCTGTGTCTTCCTCCAAACAAAAGTTCATTTCTGGTCAACCAATGAATTTTGGGCTCAAATGATTTTACACACTTCACGAACCCAACGCTATTCTCACTACTAACTAAAAAGCATTTATGTAAGAGGAGCTGTGGTTTGTTTCAGTTTCATAAGCAGAGTTGAACTACATATGGTACATATGAGTAGGAAACACAGTTCTTTTTTCTGGGCATGCTTGTCGTTCTTGCTGTATTGTAGACGCTGGTATGAAGAGTTTGCTTCTTTCATTAAAACAGAGTGTGTTTCATGGATCAGAACTCTGGTCTGAATTTCCCTTCTGAAACGTCGTTTAACCACACGATCTGTTTCTTCCTACAAGCACGATTTCATTTCTGTTAAACCCAGTGAATTTTGGGCTCAAATGATTTTACACAGTTCAAAAACCCAATGCGATTCTCACTATTAACTAACGAGCTTTTACTTAAGAGGTGCTTTGTTTTGTATCAGTTTCATAACCAGAGTTGATCTACATATGGCCTGTATGAGTTGCAAACACAGTTCTTTTTTTCAGGGAATGCTCATGGTGCTTACTCTATTGGAGACGCTGCATAGAAGAGGATGATTCTTGCTTAAAACAGAGTTTTTTTTTTGAGGGATGAGATCTCTGGTCAGAATTTGCCTTCAGAAACTGAGTTAAACCCCAGGATCTGTGTCTTCCAACAAGCAAGAGTTCATTTCTGGTACACTCAGTGAATTTTTTGCTTAAATGATTTTTCACAGTTCACAAACCCAACGCGATTCTCACTATTAACTAAAGAGGATTTATGTAAGAGGAGCTGTGGTGTGTATCATTTCATAAGCAGAGTTGGACTACATATCGCCCCTATGAGTAGGAAACACAGTTCTTTTTTTCTGGGCATGCTCATGGTTCTTGCTGTATTGGAGATGCTGGGAAGAAGAGGATGAATCTTGCCTTAAAACAGAATGTATTTCAGGGATGAGAATTCTAGTCTGAATTTCCCTTCAGAAACGGAGTTAAATCCAGGATCTTAGTCTTCCTACAAGCATGATTACATTTCTGGTATCCTCAGTGAATTTTGGGCTGAAATGATTTTTCATAGTTCAGAAACCCAGCGCGATTGTCACTATTAACTAAAGAGCATTTATGTAAGGGGAGCTGTGTTTTGTTTCAGCTTCGTAAGCAGAGTTGAACTACATATGGTCCGTATGAGTAGGAAACACAGTTCTGTTTTTCTGGGCATGCTCATGGTTCTTGCTGTATCGGAAACGCTTGAACGAAGAGATTGCTTCTTGCACTAAATCAGAGTGTGTTTCATGGATAAGAACTCTGGTCTGAATTTCCCTTCAGATACGGTGTTAAACCCCAGGATCTGACTCTTCCTACAAGCAAGAGTTCAGTTCCGATAGACCCAGTTAATTTTGGGCTCAAATGATTTTTCACTGTTCAGGAACCCAACACTATTCTCACTATTAACTAAAGAGCATTTATGTAAGAGGAGCTGTGGTCTGTATCATTTCATAAGCAGAGTTGGACTACATATTGTCCGTATGAGTAGGAAACACAGTTCTTTTTTTCTTGGCATGCTCATAGTTGTTACTGTATTGGAGACCTTGGAAAGAAGAGGATGATTCATGCCTTAAAACAGAGTGTATTTCAGGGATGAGAATTCTGGTCTGAATTTCCCTTCAGAAACGGAGTTAAACCCCAGGATGTCATTCTTTCTACAAGCATGAGTACATTTCTGGTAACCTCAGTGAATTTTGGGCTGAAATGATTTTTCATAGTTCACAAACCCAACGCGATTCTCACTATTCACTAAAGAGCATTTATGTAAGAGGAGCTGTGTTTTGTTTCAGCTTCATAAGCAGAGTTGACCTACATATGGTCCGTATGAGTAGGAAACACAGTTCTGTTTTTCTTGGCATGCTCATGGTACTTGCTGTATTGGAGACGCTGGAAAGAAGAGCTTGCTTCTTGCACTAAAACAGAGTGTGTTTCATGGATGAGAACTCTGGTCTGAATTTCCCTTCAGATACGGAGTTAAACCACAGGATCTGAGTCTTCCTACAAGCAAGAGTTCAGTTCCGGTAAACCCAGTTAATTTTGGGCTCAAATGATTTTTCACAGTTCAGGAACCCAACGCTATTATCACTATTAACTAAAGAGCATTTATGTAAGAGGAGGTGTTGTTTGTATCAGTTTCATAAGCAGAGTTAACTACATATGGTCCGTATGAGTAGGAAACACAGTTCTTTTTTTTCTGGGCATGCTCACAGTTATTGCTGTATTGGAGACGCTGCAAAGAAGAGCTTGCTTCTTGCATTATAACAGAATGTATTTCAGGGATGAGAATTCTAGTCTGAATTTCCCTTCAGAAACGGAGTTAAATCCAGGATCTTAGTCTTCCTACAAGCATGATTACATTTCTGGTATCCTCAGTGAATTTTGGGCTGAAATGATTTTTCATAGTTCAGAAACCCAGCGCGATTGTCACTATTAACTAAAGAGCATTTATGTAAGGGGAGCTGTGTTTTGTTTCAGCTTCGTAAGCAGAGTTGAACTACATATGGTCCGTATGAGTAGGAAACACAGTTCTGTTTTTCTGGGCATGCTCATGGTTCTTGCTGTATCGGAAACGCTTGAACGAAGAGATTGCTTCTTGCACTAAATCAGAGTGTGTTTCATGGATAAGAACTCTGGTCTGAATTTCCCTTCAGATACGGTGTTAAACCCCAGGATCTGACTCTTCCTACAAGCAAGAGTTCAGTTCCGATAGACCCAGTTAATTTTGGGCTCAAATGATTTTTCACTGTTCAGGAACCCAACACTATTCTCACTATTAACTAAAGAGCATTTATGTAAGAGGAGCTGTGGTCTGTATCATTTCATAAGCAGAGTTGGACTACATATTGTCCGTATGAGTAGGAAACACAGTTCTTTTTTTCTTGGCATGCTCATAGTTGTTACTGTATTGGAGACCTTGGAAAGAAGAGGATGATTCATGCCTTAAAACAGAGTGTATTTCAGGGATGAGAATTCTGGTCTGAATTTCCCTTCAGAAACGGAGTTAAACCCCAGGATGTCATTCTTTCTACAAGCATGAGTACATTACTGGTAACCTCAGTGAATTTTGGGCTGAAATGATTTTTCATAGTTCACAAACCCAACGCGATTCTCACTATTCACTAAAGAGCATTTATGTAAGAGGAGCTGTGTTTTGTTTCAGCTTCATAAGCAGAGTTGACCTACATATGGTCCGTATGAGTAGGAAACACAGTTCTGTTTTTCTTGGCATGCTCATGGTACTTGCTGTATTGGAGACGCTGGAAAGAAGAGCTTGCTTCTTGCACTAAAACAGAATGTGTTTCATGGATGAGAACTCTGGTCTGAATTTCCCTTCAGATACGGAGTTAAACCACAGGATCTGAGTCTTCCTACAAGCAAGAGTTCAGTTCCGGTAAACCCAGTTAATTTTGGGCTCAAATGATTTTTCACAGTTCAGGAACCCAACGGTATTATCACTATTAACTAAAGAGCATTTATGTAAGAGGAGGTGTTGTTTGTATCAGTTTCATAAGCAGAGTTAACTACATATGGTCCGTATGAGTAGGAAACACAGTTCTTTTTTTTCTGGGCATGCTCACAGTTATTGCTGTATTGGAGACGCTGCAAAGAAGAGCTTGCTTCTTGCATTATAACAGAGTGTGTTTCATGGATGAGAACTCTGGTCTGAATTTCCCTTCAGAATCCGAGTTAAACAACAGGATCTGTGTCTTCCTACAAGCAAGAGTTCAGTTCCGGTAAACCCAGTTAATTTTGGGCTCAAATGATTTTTCACAGTTCAGGAACCCAACGCTATTATCACTATTAACTAAAGAGCATTTATGTAAGAGGAGGTGTTGTTTGTATCAGTTTTATAAGCAGAGTTGAACTACATATGGTCCGTATGAGTAGGAAACACAGTTCTGTTTCTCTGGGCATGCTCATGGTTCTTGCTGTATTGGAGACGCTGGAAAGAAGAGCTTGCTTCTTACATTAAAACAGAGTGTGTTTCATGGATGAGAACAATGGTTTGAATTTCCATTCAGAAACGGAGTTAAACTCCAGGATCAATGTCTTCCTACAAGCAAGAATTCATTTCTGGTAAACCAAGTGAATTTTCGGCTCAAATGACTTTTCACAGTTCAAGAACACAACGCGATTATCACTATTAACTAAAGCGCATTTATGTAAGAGGAGCTATGGTCTGTATCAGTTTCATAAGCAGAGTTCAACTACATATGGTCCATATGAGTAGGAAACACAGTTCTTTTTTCTGGGCATGGTCATGGCTCTTTCCCTATTTAAGACGCTGGAAAGAAGAGATTGATTCTTGTCTTAAAACAGAGTGTTTTTCATGGATGAGAACACTGGTCTGAATTTCCATTCAGAAACGGAGTTAAACTCCAGGATCAATGTCTTCCTACAAGCAAGAATTCATTTCAGGTAAACCCAGTGAATTTTGGACTCAAATGATTTTACACCGTACAAAAACCCAATGCAATTCTCACTATTAACTAAACTTCATTTATTTAGAGGTGCTGTGGTTTGTGTCAGTTTCATAATCAGAGTTGATTTACATATGGTCTGTTTGTGTAGGAAACACAGTTCTTTTTTTCAGGGCATGCTCATGGTTATTGCTGTATTGGAGATGCTGGACAGAAGAGATTGCTTCTTGCATTAAAACAGAGTGTGTTTCATTGATGAGAACTCTGGTCTGAATTTCCCTGCAGAAACGGAGTTAAACCCCAGGAGCTGTGTCTTCCTACAAGCAATAGTTCATTTCGGGGAAACCCAGTGATTTTTGGGCTCAAATGATTTTTCGCAGTTCACAAACCCAACGCGATTCTCACTATTAACTAAAGAGCATTTATGTAACAGGAGCTGTGGTTTGTATCAGTTTCATAAGCAGAGTTGAACTACATATGGTCCGTATATGTCGGAAACACAGTTGTTTTTTTCAGGGCATGCTCATGGTTCTTGCTGTATTTTAGACTCTGGAAAGAAGAGCTTGCTTCTTGCGTTAAAACTGAGTGTGTTTCAGGGATGAGAACTCTGGTCTGAATTTCCCTCCACAAACTGAGTTAAACCCCAGGATCTGTGTTTTCCTACAAGCAAGAGTTCATTTCTGGTTAAAACACAAATTTTGGGCTCAAATGTTTTTCACAGATCACGAAACTAACGCAATTCTCACTATTAACTAAAGAGCATTTATGTAAGAGGAGCTGTGGTCTGTATCATTTCATAAGCAGAGTTGAACTGCATATGGTCCGTATGAGTAGGAAACACAGTTCTTTTTTTCAGGGCATGTTCATGGTTCTTGATGTATTGGAGCCACTGGAAAGAAGAGCTTGCTTCTTTCCTGAAAACAGATTAGGAAACACAGTTCTTTTTTCGGGACATGCTCATGTTTCTTACCTTATTGAAGACGCTGGAAAGAAGAGAATGTTTCTAGCCTTAAAACACAGTGTTATTTAGGGTTGAGAATTCTGTTCATAATTTGCCTTCAGAAACGGAGTTAAACCCCAGCATCTATGTCTTCCTAGAAGCAAGACTTCAGTTCTGGTAAACCCAGTGAATATTGGGCTCAAATGATTTTTCGCAGTTAAGGAACCCAATGATATTCTCATTATTAACTAAAGAGCAGTTATGTAAGAGTAGGTGTCGTCTGTATCAGTTTCATAAGCAGAGTAGAACTACATATTGTCCATATGAATAGGAAACATAGTTCTTTTTTTCAGGCCATGCTCATAGTTCTTGCTGTATTTTAGACTCTGGAAATAAGAGCTTACTTGTTCGTTATAACACAGTGTGTTTCAGGGATGAGAACTCTGGCATGAATTTCCCTTGAGAAATGGAGTTAAACCCCAGGATCTGTGTCTTCCTACAAGCAAAAGTTCATTTCTGGAAAACCCAGTGAATTTTGGGCTCAAATGATTTTTCGCAGTTCACGAACCCTACGCTATTCTCACTATTAACTAAAGAGGATTTATGTAAGAGGAGCTGTGGTTTGTATCACTTTCATAAGCAGAGTTGAACTACATATGGTCTGTATGAGTAGGAAACACAGTTTTTTTTCAGGGCATGATCATGGTTCTTGCTGTATTTTAGTCTCTGGAAAGAGGAGCTTGCTTCTTGCGTTAAATCACAGTGTGTTTCAGGGATGAGAACTCTGGTCTGCATTTCCCTTGAGAAACGGAGTTAAACCCCAGGATCTATGTCTTCCTACAAGCAAGAGTTCATTTCTGGTAAACCAATTGAATTTTGGGCTCAAATACTTTTTCACAGTTCACAAACCCAAACCGCTTCTCACTATTAACTAAAGAGCATTTTTGTAAGAAGAGCTGTGGTTTGTATCAATTTCATAAGCAGAGTTGAACTACATATGGTCTGTATGAATAGGAAACACAGTTATTTTTTTCAAGCCATGATCATGATTCTTGCTGTATTTTAGAGTGCGGAAAGTAGAGCTTGCTTCTTCCTTACAACAGAGTGTGTTTCAGGGATGAGAACCCTGGTCTGAATTTCCCTTCAGAAACATAGTTAAACACAAGGATCTGTGTCTTCCTTCATGCAAGAGTTCATTTCTGGTAAACCCAGTGAATTTTGGGCTCAAATGATTTTTCACAATTTACCAACCCTACGCTATTCTCATATCAACTAAAGAGGATTTATGTAAGAGGAGCTGTGGTTTGTAACAGTTTCATAAGCAGAGTTGAACTACATATGGAAGGTACGAGTAGGAAACACAGATCTTTTTTTCTTGGCATGCTCATGGTTCTTAATGTATTGGAGACCCTTGAAAGAAGAGGATGATTCATGACTTAAAACAGAGTGTTTTTCAGGGATGAGAATTCTGGTCTGAATTTCTCCTCAGAAACGGAGTTAAACCCCAGGATCTGTGTCTTCCTACAAGCAAGAGTTCATTTCAGGTAAATCCAGTGAATTTTTGGCTCAAATGATTTTACACAGTTCTAGAAAAAAACGTGATCATCACTATTAACTAAAGAGCATTTATGTAAGAGGAGCTGTGGTCTGTATAAGTTTCATAAGCAGAGTTGGAGTACATATGGTCCGTATGTGTAGGGAACATAGTTCTTTTTTCCTTGGCATGTTCATGGATCTGACTGTATTGGAGACCCTGGAAAGAAGAGGATGATTCATGCCTTAAAACAGAGTGTTTTTCAGGGATGAGAATTCTGGTCTGAATTTCCCTTCAGAAACAGAGTTAGTCCCCAGGATCTGTGTCTTCCTACAAGCAAAAGTTCAAGTGTGGTAAACCCAGTGAATTTTGGGCTCAAATGGTTTTTTTGCAGTTCACGAACACAACGCTATTCTCACTATTAACTAAAGAGCATTTATGTAAGAGGAGGTCTGGTCTGTATGAGTTTCATAAGCAGAGTTGAACTACATATGGTCCGTATGAGTAGGATACTCATTTCTTTTTTTCAGGGCATGCTCATGGTTCTTGCTGTATTTTAGCGTCTGGAAAGAAGAGATTGCTTCTTCGTTAAAACAGAGTGTGTTTCAGGGATGAGAACTCTGCTCTGAATTTCACTTCAGAAACGGAGTTAAACCCCTTGATATGTGTCTTCCTACAAGCAAGAGTTCATTTCTGGTAAACCTAGTGAATTTTGGGCTCAAATGATTTTTCGCATTTCACCAACCCAAACCGATTCTCACTATTAACTAAAGAGCATTAATGTAAGAGGAGCTGTGGTTTGTATCAGTTTCATAAGCAGAGTTGAACTACATATGGTCTGTATGAGTCGGAACCACAGTTCGCTTTTTCTGGGCATGCTCATGTTTCTGACTATATTGGAGACGGTGGAAAGAAGAGCTTGCTTCTTGCGTTATAACAAACAGAGTGTGTTCAGGGATGAGAACTCTGGTCTGAATTTCCCTGCAGAAAAGGAGTTCAACCCCAAGATCTGTGTCTTCCTACAAGCAAGAGTTCATTTCTGGTTAACCCAGTGAATTTTGGGCTCAAATGTTTTTTCGCAGTTCACGAACCCAACACGACTCTCACTATAAACTAAAGAGCCTTTATGTAAGAGGAGCTGTGGTTTGTCAGTTTCAAAAGCAGAGTTGAACTCCATGTGGTCCTTATGAGTAGGAAACACAGTTCTTTTTTTCAGGGCATGCTCATGGTTCTGGCTGTATTGGTGACACTGGAAAGAATAGCTTGCTTCTTGCCTTAAAACAGAGTGTTTTTCAGGGTAGAGAATTCTGGTCTGAATTTGTCTTCAGAAACGGAGTTAAACCCCAGGATCTGTGTCTTCCTACAAACAAGAGTTCATTTCTGGTAGACACACTGAATTTTGGACTCAAATGATATTTCGCAGGTCACGAACCCAACGCTATTCTCACTATTAATAAAGAGCAATTATGTTATAGGAGGTGTGGTCTGTATCAGTTTCTTAAGCAGAGTTTACTAAATATGGTCCGTATGAATAGGAAACACAGTTCTTTTTTTCAGGCCATGCTCATTGTTCTTGCTGTATTTTAGACTCTTGAAAGAAGATTTTGCTTCTTCGTTAAAACAGAGTGTGTTTCAGGGATGAGAACTCTGGTCTGAATTTCCCTGCAGAAAAGGAGTTAAACCCCAGGATCTGTGTCTTCCTACAAGCAAGAGTAGATTTCTGGTAAACCCAGTGAATTTTGGGCTCAAATGATTTTTCGCAGTTCACGAACCCTACGCTATTCTCACTATTAACTAAAGAGGATTTATGTAAGAGGAGCTGTGGTTTGTATCAGATTCATAAGCAGAGTTGAACTACATATGGCCAGTAACAGTAGGAAAGACAGTTCTTTTTATCTGGGCTTCCTCATGTTTCTTACTTTATTGGAAATGCTGGAAAGAAGAGTATGATTCTTGCCTTAAAACAGAGTGTTATTAAGGGATGAGAACTCTGGTCTGAATTTCCCTTGAGAAACGGAGTTAAACCCCACGATCTGTGTCTTCCTACAAGCAAGAGTTCATTTCTGGTAAACCTAGTGAATTTTCGGCTCAAATGATTTTTCGCAGTTCACCAACACAAACCGATTCTCACTATTAACTAAAGAGCATTTATGTAAGAGGAGCTGTGGTTTGTATCAGTTTCATAAGCAGAGTTGAACTACGTATGGTCCGTATGAGTAGGAAACACAGTTCTTTTTTTCAGGGCATGCTCGTTTTTCTTGCTGTATTGGTGATGCTGGAAAGAAGTGCTTGCTTCTTGCATTAAAACAGCTTGTGTTTCATGATGAGAATTCTGGTCTGAATTTCCCTTCACAAACGGAGTTAAACCCATGATCTGTGCCTTCCTACCAGCAAGAGTTCATTTCTGGTAAACCAAGTGAATTTTCGGCTCAAATGACTTTACACAGTTCTAGAACCAAACACGATTATCACTATTAACTAAAGAGCATTTATGTAAGAGGAGCTGCGGTCTGTATCATTTCCTAAGCAGTGTTGAACTACATATGGTCCATATGAGTAGGTAACACAGTTCTTTTTTTCTGGGCATGCTCACGGTCCTTACTGTATTGGAGACGCTCGAAAGAAGAGGATGATTCTTGCCTTAAAACAGAGTGTTTTTCAGAGTTGAGAATTCTGGTCTGAATTTGCCTTCATAATGGAGTTGAAGCCCAGGATCTGTGTCTTACTACAAGCAAGAGTTCAGTTCTGGTAAACTCAGTGAATTTTGGGCTGAAATGATTTTTCGCAAATCAGGAACCCAATGCTATTCTCACTATTAACTAAAGAGCATTTATGTAAGAGGAGGTGTGGTCTGTATCAGTTTCATAAGCAGAGTTGAACTACATATGGCTCGTATGAATAGGAAACACAGTTCTTTTTTTTCCGGCCATGCTCCTGGTTCTTGCTGTATTTTAGACTCTGGAAAGAAGAACTTGCTTCTTTGTTAAAACGGAGTGTGTTTCAGGGATGAGAACTCTGGTCTGAATTTCCCTGCAGAAAAGGAGTTAAACCCCAGGATCTGTGTCTTCCTACAAGCAAGAGTTCATTTCTGGTAAACCCAGTTAATTATGGGCTTCAAATGATTTTTCCCAGTTAACGAACCCTACGCTATTCTCACTATTAAGTAAAGAGGATTTATGTAAGAGGAGCTGTTGTTTGTATCAGTTTCATAAGCAGGGTTGAACTACATATGGTCTGTATGAGTAGGAAACATAGGTATTTGTTTCAGGGCATCCTCATGGTTCTTGCTGTATTTTAGACTCTGGAAAGAAGTGATTGCTTCTTGCGTTAAATCAGAGTGTGTTTCAGGGATGAGAACTCTGGTCTGAATTTCACTGCAGAAACGGAGTTAAACACCAGGATCTGAGTCTTCCTACAAGCAAGAGTTCATTTCTGGTTAACCCAGTGAATTTGGGCTCAAATAATTTTTCGCAGTTCACAAACCCAATGCGATTCTCACTATTAACTAAAGAACATTTATGTAAACGGAGCTGTGGTTTGTATCACTTTCATAAGCAGAGTTGAACTACATATGGTCTGTATGAGTAGGAAACACAGTTTTTTTTCAGGGCATGATCATGGTTCTTGCTGTATTTTAGTCTCTGGAAAGAGGAGCTTGCTTCTTGCGTTAAATCACAGTGTGTTTCAGGGATGAGAACTCTGGTCTGCATTTCCCTTGAGAAACGGAGTTAAACCCCAGGATCTATGTCTTCCTACAAGCAAGAGTTCATTTCTGGTAAACCAATTGAATTTTGGGCTCAAATACTTTTTCACAGTTCACAAACCCAAACCGCTTCTCACTATTAACTAAAGAGCATTTTTGTAAGAAGAGCTGTGGTTTGTATCAATTTCATAAGCAGAGTTGAACTACATATGGTCTGTATGAATAGGAAACACAGTTATTTTTTTCAAGCCATGATCATGGTTCTTGCTGTATTTTAGAGTGCGGAAAGAAGAGCTTGCTTCTTCCTTACAACAGAGTGTGTTTCAGGGATGAGAACCCTGGTCTGAATTTCCCTTCAGAAATGTAGTTAAACACAAGGATCTGTGTCTTCCTACATGCAAGAGTTCATTTCTGCTAAACCCAGTGAATTTTGGGCTCAAATGATTTTTTGCAGTTCACCAACCCTACGCTATTCTCACTATTAACTAAAGAGGATTTATGTAAGAGGAGCTGTGGTTTGTAACAGTTTCATAAGCAGATTGAACTACATATGGAAGTTACAAGTAGGAAACACAGATCTTTTTTTCTTGGCATGCTCATGGTTCTTAATGTATTGGAAACCCTGGAAAGAAGAGGATGATTCATGCCTTAAAACAGAGTGTTTTTCAGGGATGAGAATGTTGGTCAGAATTTCCCTTCAGAAACGGAGTTAATACCGAGGATCTGTGTCCTCCTAAAACTAAAAGTTCAGGTGTGGTGAACCCAGTGAATTTTGGGCTCAAATGGTTTTTTTGCAGTTCACAAACACAACGCTATTCTCACTATTAACTAAGGAGCATTTATGTAAGAGGAGGTCTGGTCCGTTTGAGTTTCATAAGCAGAGTTGAACTACATATGGTCCGTATGAATAGGAAACACAGTTCTTTTTTTCAGGGCATGCTCATGGTTCTTGCTGTATTTTAGTATCTGGAACGAAGAGCTTGCTTCTTGCATTAAATCAGAGTGTGTTTTAGGGATGAGAACTCTGGTCTGAATTTCCCTTCACAAAAGGAGTTAAACCCCAGGATCTTTTTCTTCCTCCAAGCAGGAGTTCTTTTCTTGTAAACCCAGGGAATTTTGGTCTCAAATGATTTTTCGCAGTTCATGAACCAAAACGCGATTCTCACTATTACATAAAGGGGATTTATGTAAGAGGAGCTGTGGTTTGTATCACTTTCATAAGCAGAGTTGAACTATATATGGTCCGTATGGGTAGGAAACACAGTTCTTTTTTTCTTGGCATGCCCATGGTTCTTACTGTATAGGAGAAGCTGGAAAGAATAGGGTGATTCTTGCCTTAAAACAGATTGTTTTTCAGGGATGAGAACCTAGGTCTGAATTTCCCTTCAGAAATGGAGTTTAACCCCAGGATCTGTGTCTTAATACAAAGAAGATTCATTTATGGTTAACCCAGTGAATTTTGGACTCAAATGATTTTTCGCATATCACGAACCCAAAGCGATGATCACTATTAACTAAAGAGCATTTATGTAAGCGGAGCTGTGGTTTGTATCAGTTTCATAAGCAGAGTTCAATTATATTTGGTCCGTATGAGGAGGAAACTCAGTTGAAATAAATATGGTCCATATGAGTAGGAAATACACTTCTTTTTTTCAGGGCATGCTCATGGTTCTTGTTTTATTGGAGACTCTGGAAAGAAGAGCTAGCTTCTTGCATTAAAACAGGGTGTGTTTCATGGATGAGAACTCTCATCTGATTATCCTTCAGAAACGGAGTTAAAACCGAGGATCTGTGTCTTCCTACAAGCAAGAGTTCAGTTTGGGTAAACTCAGTGAATTTTGGGCTCAAATGATTTTTCGCAGTTCACGAACCCAACGCTATTCTCACTATTAACTAAAGAGCATTTATGTTAGAGGAGGTGTGGTCTGTATCAGTTACATAAGCAGAGATGAACTACATATGGTCCGTATGAATAGGAAACATGGTTATTTTTTTCAAGCCATGCTCATGGTTCTTGCTGTATTTTAGACTGCGGAAAGAAGAGCTTGCTTCTTGTGTTAAAACAGAGTGTTTTTTAGGGATGAGAACCCTGGTCTGAATTTCCCGTCAGAAACATTGTTAAACACCAGGATCTGTGTCTTCCTTCATGCAAGAGTTCATTTCTGGTAAACCCAGTGAATTTTGGGCTCAAATGATTTTTCACAATTCACCAACCCTACGCTATTCTCATATCAACTAAAGAGGATTTATGTAAGAGGAGCTGTGGTTTGTAACAGTTTCATAAGCAGAGTTGAACTACATATGGAAGGTACAAGTAGGAAACACAGATCTTTTTTTCTTGGCATGCTCATGGTTTTTAATGTATTGGAGACCCTTGAAAGAAGAGGATGATTCATGACTTAAAACAGAGTGTTTTTCAGGGATGAGAATTCTGGTCTGAATTTCTCCTCAGAAACGGAGTTAAACCCCAGGATCTGTGTCTTCCTACAAGCAACAGTTCATTTCAGGTAAATCCAGTGAATTTTTGGCTCAAATGATTTTACACAGTTCTAGAAAAAACGTGATCATCACTATTAACTAAAGAGCATTTATGTAAGAGGAGCTGTGGTCTGTATAAGTTTCATAAGCAGAGTTGGAGTACATATGGTCCGTATGTGTAGGGAACATAGTTCTTTTTTCCTTGGCATGTTCATGGATCTGACTGTATTGGAGACCCTGGAAAGAAGAGGATGATTCATGCCTTAAAACAGAGTGTTTTTCAGGGATGAGAATTCTGGTCTGAATTTCCCTTCAGTAACGGAGTTAGTCCCCAGGATCTGTGTCTTCCTACAAGCAAAAGTTCAAGTGTGGTAAACCCAGTGAATTTTGGGCTCAAATGCTTTTTTGCAGTTCACGAACACAACGCTATTCTCACTATTAACTAAAGAGCATTTATGTAAGAGGAGGTCTGGTCTGTATGAGTTTCATAAGCAGAGTTGAACTACATATGGTCCGTATGAGTAGGATACTCATTTCTTTTTTTCATGGCATGCTCATGGTTCTTGCTGTATTTTAGCGTCTGGAAAGAAGAGATTGCTTCTTCGTTAAAACAGAGTGTGTTTCAGGGATGAGAACTCTGCTCTGAATTTCACTTCAGAAACGGAGTTAAACCCCTTGATATGTGTCTTCCTACAAGCAAGAGTTCATTTCTGGTAAACCTAGTGAATTTTGGGCTCAAATGATTTTTCGCATTTCACCAACCCAAACCGATTCTCACTATTAACTAAAGAGCATTAATGTAAGAGGAGCTGTGGTTTGTATCAGTTTCATAAGCAGAGTTGAACTACATATCATCTGTATGAGTCAGAACCACAGTTCTCTTTTTCTGGGCATGCTCATGTTTCTGACTATATTGGAGACGGTGGAAAGAAGAGCTTGCTTCTTGCGTTATAACAGAGTGTGTTCAGGGATGAGAACTCTGGTCTGAATTTCCCTGCAGAAAAGGAGTTCAACCCCAAGATCTGTGTCTTCCTACAAGCAAGAGTTCATTTCTGGTTAACCCAGTGAATTTTGGGCTCAAATGTTTTTTCGCAGTTCACGAACCCAACACGACTCTCACTATAAACTAAAGAGCCTTTATGTAAGAGGAGCTGTGGTTTGTCAGTTTCAAAAGCAGAGTTGAACTCCATGTGGTCCTTATGAGTAGGAAACACAGTTCTTTTTTTCAGGGCATGCTCATGGTTCTGGCTGTATTGGTGACACTGGAAAGAATAGCTTGCTTCTTGCCTTAAAACAGAGTGTTTTTCAGGGTAGAGAATTCTGGTCTGAATTTGTCTTCAGAAACGGAGTTAAACCCCAGGATCTGTGTCTTCCTACAAACAAGAGTTCATTTCTGGTAGACACACTGAATTTTGGACTCAAATGATATTTCGCAGGTCACGAACCCAACGCTATTCTCACTATTAATAAAGAGCAATTATGTTATAGGAGGTGTGGTCTGTATCAGTTTCTTAAGCAGAGTTTACTAAATATGGTCCGTATGAATAGGAAACACAGTTCTTTTTTTCAGGCCATGCTCATTGTTCTTGCTGTATTTTAGACTCTTGAAAGAAGATTTTGCTTCTTCGTTAAAACAGGGTGTGTTTCAGGGATGAGAACTCTGGTCTGAATTTCCCTGCAGAAAAGGAGTTAAACCCCAGGATCTGTGTCTTCCTACAAGCAAGAGTAGATTTCTGGTAAACCCAGTGAATTTTGGGCTCAAATGATTTTTCGCAGTTCACGAACCCTACGCTATTCTCACTATTAACTAAAGAGGATTTATGTAAGAGGAGCTGTGGTTTGTATCAGATTCATAAGCAGAGTTGAACTACATATGGCCAGTAACAGTAGGAAAGACAGTTCTTTTTATCTGGGCTTCCTCATGTTTCTTACTTTATTGGAAACGCTGGAAAGAAGAGTATGATTCTTGCCTTAAAACAGAGTGTTATTAAGGGATGAGAACTCTGGTCTGAATTTCCCTTGAGAAACGGAGTTAAACCCCACGATCTGTGTCTTCCTACAAGCAAGAGTTCATTTCTGGTAAACCTTGTGAATTTTCGGCTCAAATGATTTTTCGCAGTTCACCAACACAAACCGATTCTCACTATTAACTAAAGAGCATTTATGTAAGAGGAGCTGTGGTTTGTATCAGTTTCATAAGCAGAGTTGAACTACGTATGGTCCGTATGAGTAGGAAACACAGTTCTTTTTTTCAGGGCATGCTCATTTTTCTTGCTGTATTGGTGACGCTGGAAAGAAGTGCTTGCTTCTTGCATTAAAACAGCTTGTGTTTCATGATGAGAATTCTGGTCTGAATTTCCCTTCACAAACGGAGTTAAACCCATGATCTGTGCCTTCCTACCAGCAAGAGTTCATTTCTGGTAAACCAAGTGAATTTTCGGCTCAAATGACTTTACACAGTTCTAGAACCAAACACGATTATCACTATTAACTAAAGAGCATTTATGTAAGAGGAGCTGCGGTCTGTATCATTTCCTAAGCAGTGTTGAACTACATATGGTCCATATGAGTAGGTAACACAGTTCTTTTTTTCTGGGCATGCTCACGGTCCTTACTGTATTGGAGACGCTCGAAAGAAGAGGATGATTCTTGCCTTAAAACAGAGTGTTTTTCAGAGTTGAGAATTCTGGTCTGAATTTGCCTTCATAATGGAGTTGAAGCCCAGGATCTGTGTCTTACTACAAGCAAGAGTTCAGTTCTGGTAAACTCAGTGAATTTTGGGCTGAAATGATTTTTCGCAAATCAGGAACCCAATGCTATTCTCACTATTAACTAAAGAGCATTTATGTAAGAGGAGGTGTGGTCTGTATCAGTTTCATAAGCAGAGTTGAACTACATATGGCTCGTATGAATAGGAAACACAGTTCTTTTTTTTCCGGCCATGCTCCTGGTTCTTGCTGTATTTTAGACTCTGGAAAGAAGAACTTGCTTCTTTGTTAAAACGGAGTGTGTTTCAGGGATGAGAACTCTGGTCTGAATTTCCCTGCAGAAAAGGAGTTAAACCCCAGGATCTGTGTCTTCCTACAAGCAAGAGTTCATTTCTGGTAAACCCAGTTAATTATGGGCTTCAAATGATTTTTCCCAGTTAACGAACCCTACGCTATTCTCACTATTAAGTAAAGAGGATTTATGTAAGAGGAGCTGTTGTTTGTATCAGTTTCATAAGCAGGGTTGAACTACATATGGTCTGTATGAGTAGGAAACATAGGTATTTGTTTCAGGGCATCCTCATGGTTCTTGCTGTATTTTAGACTCTGGAAAGAAGTGATTGCTTCTTGCGTTAAATCAGAGTGTGTTTCAGGGATGAGAACTCTGGTCTGAATTTCAATGCAGAAACGGAGTTAAACACCAGGATCTGAGTCTTCCTACAAGCAAGAGTTCATTTCTGGTTAACCCAGTGAATTTGGGCTCAAATAATTTTTCGCAGTTCACAAACCCAATGCGATTCTCACTATTAACTAAAGAACATTTATGTAAACGGAGCTGTGGTTTGTATCACTTTCATAAGCAGAGTTGAACTACATATGGTCTGTATGAGTAGGAAACACAGTTTTTTTTCAGGGCATGATCATGGTTCTTGCTGTATTTTAGTCTCTGGAAAGAGGAGCTTGCTTCTTGCGTTAAATCACAGTGTGTTTCAGGGATGAGAACTCTGGTCTGCATTTCCCTTGAGAAACGGAGTTAAACCCCAGGATCTATGTCTTCCTACAAGCAAGAGTTCATTTCTGGTAAACCAATTGAATTTTGGGCTCAAATACTTTTTCACAGTTCACAAACCCAAACCGCTTCTCACTATTAACTAAAGAGCATTTTTGTAAGAAGAGCTGTGGTTTGTATCAATTTCATAAGCAGAGTTGAACTACATATGGTCTGTATGAATAGGAAACACAGTTATTTTTTTCAAGCCATGATCATGGTTCTTGCTGTATTTTAGAGTGCGGAAAGAAGAGCTTGCTTCTTCCTTACAACAGAGTGTGTTTCAGGGATGAGAACCCTGGTCTGAATTTCCCTTCAGAAATGTAGTTAAACACAAGGATCTGTGTCTTCCTACATGCAAGAGTTCATTTCTGCTAAACCCAGTGAATTTTGGGCTCAAATGATTTTTTGCAGTTCACCAACCCTACGCTATTCTCACTATTAACTAAAGAGGATTTATGTAAGAGGAGCTGTGGTTTGTAACAGTTTCATAAGCAGATTGAACTACATATGGAAGTTACAAGTAGGAAACACAGATCTTTTTTTCTTGGCATGCTCATGGTTCTTAATGTATTGGAAACCCTGGAAAGAAGAGGATGATTCATGCCTTAAAACAGAGTGTTTTTCAGGGATGAGAATGTTGGTCAGAATTTCCCTTCAGAAACGGAGTTAATACCGAGGATCTGTGTCCTCCTAAAACTAAAAGTTCAGGTGTGGTGAACCCAGTGAATTTTGGGCTCAAATGGTTTTTTTGCAGTTCACAAACACAACGCTATTCTCACTATTAACTAAGGAGCATTTATGTAAGAGGAGGTCTGGTCCGTTTGAGTTTCATAAGCAGAGTTGAACTACATATGGTCCGTATGAATAGGAAACACAGTTCTTTTTTTCAGGGCATGCTCATGGTTCTTGCTGTATTTTAGTATCTGGAACGAAGAGCTTGCTTCTTGCATTAAATCAGAGTGTGTTTTAGGGATGAGAACTCTGGTCTGAATTTCCCTTCACAAAAGGAGTTAAACCCCAGGATCTTTTTCTTCCTCCAAGCAGGAGTTCTTTTCTTGTAAACCCAGGGAATTTTGGTCTCAAATGATTTTTCGCAGTTCATGAACCAAAACGCGATTCTCACTATTACATAAAGGGGATTTATGTAAGAGGAGCTGTGGTTTGTATCACTTTCATAAGCAGAGTTGAACTATATATGGTCCGTATGGGTAGGAAACACAGTTCTTTTTTTCTTGGCATGCCCATGGTTCTTACTGTATAGGAGAAGCTGGAAAGAATAGGGTGATTCTTGCCTTAAAACAGATTGTTTTTCAGGGATGAGAACCTAGGTCTGAATTTCCCTTCAGAAATGGAGTTTAACCCCAGGATCTGTGTCTTAATACAAAGAAGATTCATTTATGGTTAACCCAGTGAATTTTGGACTCAAATGATTTTTCGCATATCACGAACCCAAAGCGATGATCACTATTAACTAAAGAGCATTTATGTAAGCGGAGCTGTGGTTTGTATCAGTTTCATAAGCAGAGTTCAATTATATTTGGTCCGTATGAGGAGGAAACTCAGTTGAAATAAATATGGTCCATATGAGTAGGAAATACACTTCTTTTTTTCAGGGCATGCTCATGGTTCTTGTTTTATTGGAGACTCTGGAAAGAAGAGCTAGCTTCTTGCATTAAAACAGGGTGTGTTTCATGGATGAGAACTCTCATCTGATTATCCTTCAGAAACGGAGTTAAAACCGAGGATCTGTGTCTTCCTACAAGCAAGAGTTCAGTTTGGGTAAACTCAGTGAATTTTGGGCTCAAATGATTTTTCGCAGTTCACGAACCCAACGCTATTCTCACTATTAACTAAAGAGCATTTATGTTAGAGGAGGTGTGGTCTGTATCAGTTACATAAGCAGAGATGAACTACATATGGTCCGTATGAATAGGAAACATGGTTATTTTTTTCAAGCCATGCTCATGGTTCTTGCTGTATTTTAGACTGCGGAAAGAAGAGCTTGCTTCTTGTGTTAAAACAGAGTGTTTTTTAGGGATGAGAACCCTGGTCTGAATTTCCCGTCAGAAACATTGTTAAACACCAGGATCTGTGTCTTCCTTCATGCAAGAGTTCATTTCTGGTAAACCCAGTGAATTTTGGGCTCAAATGATTTTTCACAATTCACCAACCCTACGCTATTCTCATATCAACTAAAGAGGATTTATGTAAGAGGAGCTGTGGTTTGTAACAGTTTCATAAGCAGAGTTGAACTACATATGGAAGGTACAAGTAGGAAACACAGATCTTTTTTTCTTGGCATGCTCATGGTTCTTAATGTATTGGAGACCCTTGAAAGAAGAGGATGATTCATGACTTAAAACAGAGTGTTTTTCAGGGATGAGAATTCTGGTCTGAATTTCTCCTCAGAAACGGAGTTAAACCCCAGGATCTGTGTCTTCCTACAAGCAACAGTTCATTTCAGGTAAATCCAGTGAATTTTTGGCTCAAATGATTTTACACAGTTCTAGAAAAAACGTGATCATCACTATTAACTAAAGAGCATTTATGTAAGAGGAGCTGTGGTCTGTATAAGTTTCATAAGCAGAGTTGGAGTACATATGGTCCGTATGTGTAGGGAACATAGTTCTTTTTTCCTTGGCATGTTCATGGATCTGACTGTATTGGAGACCCTGGAAAGAAGAGGATGATTCATGCCTTAAAACAGAGTGTTTTTCAGGGATGAGAATTCTGGTCTGAATTTCCCTTCAGTAACGGAGTTAGTCCCCAGGATCTGTGTCTTCCTACAAGCAAAAGTTCAAGTGTGGTAAACCCAGTGAATTTTGGGCTCAAATGCTTTTTTGCAGTTCACGAACACAACGCTATTCTCACTATTAACTAAAGAGCATTTATGTAAGAGGAGGTCTGGTCTGTATGAGTTTCATAAGCAGAGTTGAACTACATATGGTCCGTATGAGTAGGATACTCATTTCTTTTTTTCATGGCATGCTCATGGTTCTTGCTGTATTTTAGCGTCTGGAAAGAAGAGATTGCTTCTTCGTTAAAACAGAGTGTGTTTCAGGGATGAGAACTCTGCTCTGAATTTCACTTCAGAAACGGAGTTAAACCCCTTGATATGTGTCTTCCTACAAGCAAGAGTTCATTTCTGGTAAACCTAGTGAATTTTGGGCTCAAATGATTTTTCGCATTTCACCAACCCAAACCGATTCTCACTATTAACTAAAGAGCATTAATGTAAGAGGAGCTGTGGTTTGTATCAGTTTCATAAGCAGAGTTGAACTACATATCATCTGTATGAGTCAGAACCACAGTTCTCTTTTTCTGGGCATGCTCATGTTTCTGACTATATTGGAGACGGTGGAAAGAAGAGCTTGCTTCTTGCGTTATAACAGAGTGTGTTCAGGGATGAGAACTCTGGTCTGAATTTCCCTGCAGAAAAGGAGTTCAACCCCAAGATCTGTGTCTTCCTACAAGCAAGAGTTCATTTCTGGTTAACCCAGTGAATTTTGGGCTCAAATGTTTTTTCGCAGTTCACGAACCCAACACGACTCTCACTATAAACTAAAGAGCCTTTATGTAAGAGGAGCTGTGGTTTGTCAGTTTCAAAAGCAGAGTTGAACTCCATGTGGTCCTTATGAGTAGGAAACACAGTTCTTTTTTTCAGGGCATGCTCATGGTTCTGGCTGTATTGGTGACACTGGAAAGAATAGCTTGCTTCTTGCCTTAAAACAGAGTGTTTTTCAGGGTAGAGAATTCTGGTCTGAATTTGTCTTCAGAAACGGAGTTAAACCCCAGGATCTGTGTCTTCCTACAAACAAGAGTTCATTTCTGGTAGACACACTGAATTTTGGACTCAAATGATATTTCGCAGGTCACGAACCCAACGCTATTCTCACTATTAATAAAGAGCAATTATGTTATAGGAGGTGTGGTCTGTATCAGTTTCTTAAGCAGAGTTTACTAAATATGGTCCGTATGAATAGGAAACACAGTTCTTTTTTTCAGGCCATGCTCATTGTTCTTGCTGTATTTTAGACTCTTGAAAGAAGATTTTGCTTCTTCGTTAAAACAGGGTGTGTTTCAGGGATGAGAACTCTGGTCTGAATTTCCCTGCAGAAAAGGAGTTAAACCCCAGGATCTGTGTCTTCCTACAAGCAAGAGTAGATTTCTGGTAAACCCAGTGAATTTTGGGCTCAAATGATTTTTCGCAGTTCACGAACCCTACGCTATTCTCACTATTAACTAAAGAGGATTTATGTAAGAGGAGCTGTGGTTTGTATCAGATTCATAAGCAGAGTTGAACTACATATGGCCAGTAACAGTAGGAAAGACAGTTCTTTTTATCTGGGCTTCCTCATGTTTCTTACTTTATTGGAAACGCTGGAAAGAAGAGTATGATTCTTGCCTTAAAACAGAGTGTTATTAAGGGATGAGAACTCTGGTCTGAATTTCCCTTGAGAAACGGAGTTAAACCCCACGATCTGTGTCTTCCTACAAGCAAGAGTTCATTTCTGGTAAACCTTGTGAATTTTCGGCTCAAATGATTTTTCGCAGTTCACCAACACAAACCGATTCTCACTATTAACTAAAGAGCATTTATGTAAGAGGAGCTGTGGTTTGTATCAGTTTCATAAGCAGAGTTGAACTACGTATGGTCCGTATGAGTAGGAAACACAGTTCTTTTTTTCAGGGCATGCTCATTTTTCTTGCTGTATTGGTGACGCTGGAAAGAAGTGCTTGCTTCTTGCATTAAAACAGCTTGTGTTTCATGATGAGAATTCTGGTCTGAATTTCCCTTCACAAACGGAGTTAAACCCATGATCTGTGCCTTCCTACCAGCAAGAGTTCATTTCTGGTAAACCAAGTGAATTTTCGGCTCAAATGACTTTACACAGTTCTAGAACCAAACACGATTATCACTATTAACTAAAGAGCATTTATGTAAGAGGAGCTGCGGTCTGTATCATTTCCTAAGCAGTGTTGAACTACATATGGTCCATATGAGTAGGTAACACAGTTCTTTTTTTCTGGGCATGCTCACGGTCCTTACTGTATTGGAGACGCTCGAAAGAAGAGGATGATTCTTGCCTTAAAACAGAGTGTTTTTCAGAGTTGAGAATTCTGGTCTGAATTTGCCTTCATAATGGAGTTGAAGCCCAGGATCTGTGTCTTACTACAAGCAAGAGTTCAGTTCTGGTAAACTCAGTGAATTTTGGGCTGAAATGATTTTTCGCAAATCAGGAACCCAATGCTATTCTCACTATTAACTAAAGAGCATTTATGTAAGAGGAGGTGTGGTCTGTATCAGTTTCATAAGCAGAGTTGAACTACATATGGCTCGTATGAATAGGAAACACAGTTCTTTTTTTTCCGGCCATGCTCCTGGTTCTTGCTGTATTTTAGACTCTGGAAAGAAGAACTTGCTTCTTTGTTAAAACGGAGTGTGTTTCAGGGATGAGAACTCTGGTCTGAATTTCCCTGCAGAAAAGGAGTTAAACCCCAGGATCTGTGTCTTCCTACAAGCAAGAGTTCATTTCTGGTAAACCCAGTTAATTATGGGCTTCAAATGATTTTTCCCAGTTAACGAACCCTACGCTATTCTCACTATTAAGTAAAGAGGATTTATGTAAGAGGAGCTGTTGTTTGTATCAGTTTCATAAGCAGGGTTGAACTACATATGGTCTGTATGAGTAGGAAACATAGGTATTTGTTTCAGGGCATCCTCATGGTTCTTGCTGTATTTTAGACTCTGGAAAGAAGTGATTGCTTCTTGCGTTAAATCAGAGTGTGTTTCAGGGATGAGAACTCTGGTCTGAATTTCAATGCAGAAACGGAGTTAAACACCAGGATCTGAGTCTTCCTACAAGCAAGAGTTCATTTCTGGTTAACCCAGTGAATTTGGGCTCAAATAATTTTTCGCAGTTCACAAACCCAATGCGATTCTCACTATTAACTAAAGAACATTTATGTAAACGGAGCTGTGGTTTGTATCACTTTCATAAGCAGAGTTGAACTACATATGGTCTGTATGAGTAGGAAACACAGTTTTTTTTCAGGGCATGATCATGGTTCTTGCTGTATTTTAGTCTCTGGAAAGAGGAGCTTGCTTCTTGCGTTAAATCACAGTGTGTTTCAGGGATGAGAACTCTGGTCTGCATTTCCCTTGAGAAACGGAGTTAAACCCCAGGATCTATGTCTTCCTACAAGCAAGAGTTCATTTCTGGTAAACCAATTGAATTTTGGGCTCAAATACTTTTTCACAGTTCACAAACCCAAACCGCTTCTCACTATTAACTAAAGAGCATTTTTGTAAGAAGAGCTGTGGTTTGTATCAATTTCATAAGCAGAGTTGAACTACATATGGTCTGTATGAATAGGAAACACAGTTATTTTTTTCAAGCCATGATCATGGTTCTTGCTGTATTTTAGAGTGCGGAAAGAAGAGCTTGCTTCTTCCTTACAACAGAGTGTGTTTCAGGGATGAGAACCCTGGTCTGAATTTCCCTTCAGAAATGTAGTTAAACACAAGGATCTGTGTCTTCCTACATGCAAGAGTTCATTTCTGCTAAACCCAGTGAATTTTGGGCTCAAATGATTTTTTGCAGTTCACCAACCCTACGCTATTCTCACTATTAACTAAAGAGGATTTATGTAAGAGGAGCTGTGGTTTGTAACAGTTTCATAAGCAGATTGAACTACATATGGAAGTTACAAGTAGGAAACACAGATCTTTTTTTCTTGGCATGCTCATGGTTCTTAATGTATTGGAAACCCTGGAAAGAAGAGGATGATTCATGCCTTAAAACAGAGTGTTTTTCAGGGATGAGAATGTTGGTCAGAATTTCCCTTCAGAAACGGAGTTAATACCGAGGATCTGTGTCCTCCTAAAACTAAAAGTTCAGGTGTGGTGAACCCAGTGAATTTTGGGCTCAAATGGTTTTTTTGCAGTTCACAAACACAACGCTATTCTCACTATTAACTAAGGAGCATTTATGTAAGAGGAGGTCTGGTCCGTTTGAGTTTCATAAGCAGAGTTGAACTACATATGGTCCGTATGAATAGGAAACACAGTTCTTTTTTTCAGGGCATGCTCATGGTTCTTGCTGTATTTTAGTATCTGGAACGAAGAGCTTGCTTCTTGCATTAAATCAGAGTGTGTTTTAGGGATGAGAACTCTGGTCTGAATTTCCCTTCACAAAAGGAGTTAAACCCCAGGATCTTTTTCTTCCTCCAAGCAGGAGTTCTTTTCTTGTAAACCCAGGGAATTTTGGTCTCAAATGATTTTTCGCAGTTCATGAACCAAAACGCGATTCTCACTATTACATAAAGGGGATTTATGTAAGAGGAGCTGTGGTTTGTATCACTTTCATAAGCAGAGTTGAACTATATATGGTCCGTATGGGTAGGAAACACAGTTCTTTTTTTCTTGGCATGCCCATGGTTCTTACTGTATAGGAGAAGCTGGAAAGAATAGGGTGATTCTTGCCTTAAAACAGATTGTTTTTCAGGGATGAGAACCTAGGTCTGAATTTCCCTTCAGAAATGGAGTTTAACCCCAGGATCTGTGTCTTAATACAAAGAAGATTCATTTATGGTTAACCCAGTGAATTTTGGACTCAAATGATTTTTCGCATATCACGAACCCAAAGCGATGATCACTATTAACTAAAGAGCATTTATGTAAGCGGAGCTGTGGTTTGTATCAGTTTCATAAGCAGAGTTCAATTATATTTGGTCCGTATGAGGAGGAAACTCAGTTGAAATAAATATGGTCCATATGAGTAGGAAATACACTTCTTTTTTTCAGGGCATGCTCATGGTTCTTGTTTTATTGGAGACTCTGGAAAGAAGAGCTAGCTTCTTGCATTAAAACAGGGTGTGTTTCATGGATGAGAACTCTCATCTGATTATCCTTCAGAAACGGAGTTAAAACCGAGGATCTGTGTCTTCCTACAAGCAAGAGTTCAGTTTGGGTAAACTCAGTGAATTTTGGGCTCAAATGATTTTTCGCAGTTCACGAACCCAACGCTATTCTCACTATTAACTAAAGAGCATTTATGTTAGAGGAGGTGTGGTCTGTATCAGTTACATAAGCAGAGATGAACTACATATGGTCCGTATGAATAGGAAACATGGTTATTTTTTTCAAGCCATGCTCATGGTTCTTGCTGTATTTTAGACTGCGGAAAGAAGAGCTTGCTTCTTGTGTTAAAACAGAGTGTTTTTTAGGGATGAGAACCCTGGTCTGAATTTCCCGTCAGAAACATTGTTAAACACCAGGATCTGTGTCTTCCTTCATGCAAGAGTTCATTTCTGGTAAACCCAGTGAATTTTGGGCTCAAATGATTTTTCACAATTCACCAACCCTACGCTATTCTCATATCAACTAAAGAGGATTTATGTAAGAGGAGCTGTGGTTTGTAACAGTTTCATAAGCAGAGTTGAACTACATATGGAAGGTACAAGTAGGAAACACAGATCTTTTTTTCTTGGCATGCTCATGGTTCTTAATGTATTGGAGACCCTTGAAAGAAGAGGATGATTCATGACTTAAAACAGAGTGTTTTTCAGGGATGAGAATTCTGGTCTGAATTTCTCCTCAGAAACGGAGTTAAACCCCAGGATCTGTGTCTTCCTACAAGCAACAGTTCATTTCAGGTAAATCCAGTGAATTTTTGGCTCAAATGATTTTACACAGTTCTAGAAAAAACGTGATCATCACTATTAACTAAAGAGCATTTATGTAAGAGGAGCTGTGGTCTGTATAAGTTTCATAAGCAGAGTTGGAGTACATATGGTCCGTATGTGTAGGGAACATAGTTCTTTTTTCCTTGGCATGTTCATGGATCTGACTGTATTGGAGACCCTGGAAAGAAGAGGATGATTCATGCCTTAAAACAGAGTGTTTTTCAGGGATGAGAATTCTGGTCTGAATTTCCCTTCAGTAACGGAGTTAGTCCCCAGGATCTGTGTCTTCCTACAAGCAAAAGTTCAAGTGTGGTAAACCCAGTGAATTTTGGGCTCAAATGCTTTTTTGCAGTTCACGAACACAACGCTATTCTCACTATTAACTAAAGAGCATTTATGTAAGAGGAGGTCTGGTCTGTATGAGTTTCATAAGCAGAGTTGAACTACATATGGTCCGTATGAGTAGGATACTCATTTCTTTTTTTCATGGCATGCTCATGGTTCTTGCTGTATTTTAGCGTCTGGAAAGAAGAGATTGCTTCTTCGTTAAAACAGAGTGTGTTTCAGGGATGAGAACTCTGCTCTGAATTTCACTTCAGAAACGGAGTTAAACCCCTTGATATGTGTCTTCCTACAAGCAAGAGTTCATTTCTGGTAAACCTAGTGAATTTTGGGCTCAAATGATTTTTCGCATTTCACCAACCCAAACCGATTCTCACTATTAACTAAAGAGCATTAATGTAAGAGGAGCTGTGGTTTGTATCAGTTTCATAAGCAGAGTTGAACTACATATCATCTGTATGAGTCAGAACCACAGTTCTCTTTTTCTGGGCATGCTCATGTTTCTGACTATATTGGAGACGGTGGAAAGAAGAGCTTGCTTCTTGCGTTATAACAGAGTGTGTTCAGGGATGAGAACTCTGGTCTGAATTTCCCTGCAGAAAAGGAGTTCAACCCCAAGATCTGTGTCTTCCTACAAGCAAGAGTTCATTTCTGGTTAACCCAGTGAATTTTGGGCTCAAATGTTTTTTCGCAGTTCACGAACCCAACACGACTCTCACTATAAACTAAAGAGCCTTTATGTAAGAGGAGCTGTGGTTTGTCAGTTTCAAAAGCAGAGTTGAACTCCATGTGGTCCTTATGAGTAGGAAACACAGTTCTTTTTTTCAGGGCATGCTCATGGTTCTGGCTGTATTGGTGACACTGGAAAGAATAGCTTGCTTCTTGCCTTAAAACAGAGTGTTTTTCAGGGTAGAGAATTCTGGTCTGAATTTGTCTTCAGAAACGGAGTTAAACCCCAGGATCTGTGTCTTCCTACAAACAAGAGTTCATTTCTGGTAGACACACTGAATTTTGGACTCAAATGATATTTCGCAGGTCACGAACCCAACGCTATTCTCACTATTAATAAAGAGCAATTATGTTATAGGAGGTGTGGTCTGTATCAGTTTCTTAAGCAGAGTTTACTAAATATGGTCCGTATGAATAGGAAACACAGTTCTTTTTTTCAGGCCATGCTCATTGTTCTTGCTGTATTTTAGACTCTTGAAAGAAGATTTTGCTTCTTCGTTAAAACAGGGTGTGTTTCAGGGATGAGAACTCTGGTCTGAATTTCCCTGCAGAAAAGGAGTTAAACCCCAGGATCTGTGTCTTCCTACAAGCAAGAGTAGATTTCTGGTAAACCCAGTGAATTTTGGGCTCAAATGATTTTTCGCAGTTCACGAACCCTACGCTATTCTCACTATTAACTAAAGAGGATTTATGTAAGAGGAGCTGTGGTTTGTATCAGATTCATAAGCAGAGTTGAACTACATATGGCCAGTAACAGTAGGAAAGACAGTTCTTTTTATCTGGGCTTCCTCATGTTTCTTACTTTATTGGAAACGCTGGAAAGAAGAGTATGATTCTTGCCTTAAAACAGAGTGTTATTAAGGGATGAGAACTCTGGTCTGAATTTCCCTTGAGAAACGGAGTTAAACCCCACGATCTGTGTCTTCCTACAAGCAAGAGTTCATTTCTGGTAATCCTTGTGAATTTTCGGCTCAAATGATTTTTCGCAGTTCACCAACACAAACCGATTCTCACTATTAACTAAAGAGCATTTATGTAAGAGGAGCTGTGGTTTGTATCAGTTTCATAAGCAGAGTTGAACTACGTATGGTCCGTATGAGTAGGAAACACAGTTCTTTTTTTCAGGGCATGCTCATTTTTCTTGCTGTATTGGTGACGCTGGAAAGAAGTGCTTGCTTCTTGCATTAAAACAGCTTGTGTTTCATGATGAGAATTCTGGTCTGAATTTCCCTTCACAAACGGAGTTAAACCCATGATCTGTGCCTTCCTACCAGCAAGAGTTCATTTCTGGTAAACCAAGTGAATTTTCGGCTCAAATGACTTTACACAGTTCTAGAACCAAACACGATTATCACTATTAACTAAAGAGCATTTATGTAAGAGGAGCTGCGGTCTGTATCATTTCCTAAGCAGTGTTGAACTACATATGGTCCATATGAGTAGGTAACACAGTTCTTTTTTTCTGGGCATGCTCACGGTCCTTACTGTATTGGAGACGCTCGAAAGAAGAGGATGATTCTTGCCTTAAAACAGAGTGTTTTTCAGAGTTGAGAATTCTGGTCTGAATTTGCCTTCATAATGGAGTTGAAGCCCAGGATCTGTGTCTTACTACAAGCAAGAGTTCAGTTCTGGTAAACTCAGTGAATTTTGGGCTGAAATGATTTTTCGCAAATCAGGAACCCAATGCTATTCTCACTATTAACTAAAGAGCATTTATGTAAGAGGAGGTGTGGTCTGTATCAGTTTCATAAGCAGAGTTGAACTACATATGGCTCGTATGAATAGGAAACACAGTTCTTTTTTTTCCGGCCATGCTCCTGGTTCTTGCTGTATTTTAGACTCTGGAAAGAAGAACTTGCTTCTTTGTTAAAACGGAGTGTGTTTCAGGGATGAGAACTCTGGTCTGAATTTCCCTGCAGAAAAGGAGTTAAACCCCAGGATCTGTGTCTTCCTACAAGCAAGAGTTCATTTCTGGTAAACCCAGTTAATTATGGGCTTCAAATGATTTTTCCCAGTTAACGAACCCTACGCTATTCTCACTATTAAGTAAAGAGGATTTATGTAAGAGGAGCTGTTGTTTGTATCAGTTTCATAAGCAGGGTTGAACTACATATGGTCTGTATGAGTAGGAAACATAGGTATTTGTTTCAGGGCATCCTCATGGTTCTTGCTGTATTTTAGACTCTGGAAAGAAGTGATTGCTTCTTGCGTTAAATCAGAGTGTGTTTCAGGGATGAGAACTCTGGTCTGAATTTCAATGCAGAAACGGAGTTAAACACCAGGATCTGAGTCTTCCTACAAGCAAGAGTTCATTTCTGGTTAACCCAGTGAATTTGGGCTCAAATAATTTTTCGCAGTTCACAAACCCAATGCGATTCTCACTATTAACTAAAGAACATTTATGTAAACGGAGCTGTGGTTTGTATCACTTTCATAAGCAGAGTTGAACTACATATGGTCTGTATGAGTAGGAAACACAGTTTTTTTTCAGGGCATGATCATGGTTCTTGCTGTATTTTAGTCTCTGGAAAGAGGAGCTTGCTTCTTGCGTTAAATCACAGTGTGTTTCAGGGATGAGAACTCTGGTCTGCATTTCCCTTGAGAAACGGAGTTAAACCCCAGGATCTATGTCTTCCTACAAGCAAGAGTTCATTTCTGGTAAACCAATTGAATTTTGGGCTCAAATACTTTTTCACAGTTCACAAACCCAAACCGCTTCTCACTATTAACTAAAGAGCATTTTTGTAAGAAGAGCTGTGGTTTGTATCAATTTCATAAGCAGAGTTGAACTACATATGGTCTGTATGAATAGGAAACACAGTTATTTTTTTCAAGCCATGATCATGGTTCTTGCTGTATTTTAGAGTGCGGAAAGAAGAGCTTGCTTCTTCCTTACAACAGAGTGTGTTTCAGGGATGAGAACCCTGGTCTGAATTTCCCTTCAGAAATGTAGTTAAACACAAGGATCTGTGTCTTCCTACATGCAAGAGTTCATTTCTGCTAAACCCAGTGAATTTTGGGCTCAAATGATTTTTTGCAGTTCACCAACCCTACGCTATTCTCACTATTAACTAAAGAGGATTTATGTAAGAGGAGCTGTGGTTTGTAACAGTTTCATAAGCAGATTGAACTACATATGGAAGTTACAAGTAGGAAACACAGATCTTTTTTTCTTGGCATGCTCATGGTTCTTAATGTATTGGAAACCCTGGAAAGAAGAGGATGATTCATGCCTTAAAACAGAGTGTTTTTCAGGGATGAGAATGTTGGTCAGAATTTCCCTTCAGAAACGGAGTTAATACCGAGGATCTGTGTCCTCCTAAAACTAAAAGTTCAGGTGTGGTGAACCCAGTGAATTTTGGGCTCAAATGGTTTTTTTGCAGTTCACAAACACAACGCTATTCTCACTATTAACTAAGGAGCATTTATGTAAGAGGAGGTCTGGTCCGTTTGAGTTTCATAAGCAGAGTTGAACTACATATGGTCCGTATGAATAGGAAACACAGTTCTTTTTTTCAGGGCATGCTCATGGTTCTTGCTGTATTTTAGTATCTGGAACGAAGAGCTTGCTTCTTGCATTAAATCAGAGTGTGTTTTAGGGATGAGAACTCTGGTCTGAATTTCCCTTCACAAAAGGAGTTAAACCCCAGGATCTTTTTCTTCCTCCAAGCAGGAGTTCTTTTCTTGTAAACCCAGGGAATTTTGGTCTCAAATGATTTTTCGCAGTTCATGAACCAAAACGCGATTCTCACTATTACATAAAGGGGATTTATGTAAGAGGAGCTGTGGTTTGTATCACTTTCATAAGCAGAGTTGAACTATATATGGTCCGTATGGGTAGGAAACACAGTTCTTTTTTTCTTGGCATGCCCATGGTTCTTACTGTATAGGAGAAGCTGGAAAGAATAGGGTGATTCTTGCCTTAAAACAGATTGTTTTTCAGGGATGAGAACCTAGGTCTGAATTTCCCTTCAGAAATGGAGTTTAACCCCAGGATCTGTGTCTTAATACAAAGAAGATTCATTTATGGTTAACCCAGTGAATTTTGGACTCAAATGATTTTTCGCATATCACGAACCCAAAGCGATGATCACTATTAACTAAAGAGCATTTATGTAAGCGGAGCTGTGGTTTGTATCAGTTTCATAAGCAGAGTTCAATTATATTTGGTCCGTATGAGGAGGAAACTCAGTTGAAATAAATATGGTCCATATGAGTAGGAAATACACTTCTTTTTTTCAGGGCATGCTCATGGTTCTTGTTTTATTGGAGACTCTGGAAAGAAGAGCTAGCTTCTTGCATTAAAACAGGGTGTGTTTCATGGATGAGAACTCTCATCTGATTATCCTTCAGAAACGGAGTTAAAACCGAGGATCTGTGTCTTCCTACAAGCAAGAGTTCAGTTTGGGTAAACTCAGTGAATTTTGGGCTCAAATGATTTTTCGCAGTTCACGAACCCAACGCTATTCTCACTATTAACTAAAGAGCATTTATGTTAGAGGAGGTGTGGTCTGTATCAGTTACATAAGCAGAGATGAACTACATATGGTCCGTATGAATAGGAAACATGGTTATTTTTTTCAAGCCATGCTCATGGTTCTTGCTGTATTTTAGACTGCGGAAAGAAGAGCTTGCTTCTTGTGTTAAAACAGAGTGTGTTTCAGGGATGAGAACCCTGGTCTGAATTTCCCGTCAGAAACATTGTTAAACACCAGGATCTGTGTCTTCCTTCATGCAAGAGTTCATTTCTGGTAAACCCAGTGAATTTTGGGCTCAAATGATTTTTCACAATTCACCAACCCTACGCTATTCTCATATCAACTAAAGAGGATTTATGTAAGAGGAGCTGTGGTTTGTAACAGTTTCATAAGCAGAGTTGAACTACATATGGAAGGTACAAGTAGGAAACACAGATCTTTTTTTCTTGGCATGCTCATGGTTCTTAATGTATTGGAGACCCTTGAAAGAAGAGGATGATTCATGACTTAAAACAGAGTGTTTTTCAGGGATGAGAATTCTGGTCTGAATTTCTCCTCAGAAACGGAGTTAAACCCCAGGATCTGTGTCTTCCTACAAGCAACAGTTCATTTCAGGTAAATCCAGTGAATTTTTGGCTCAAATGATTTTACACAGTTCTAGAAAAAACGTGATCATCACTATTAACTAAAGAGCATTTATGTAAGAGGAGCTGTGGTCTGTATAAGTTTCATAAGCAGAGTTGGAGTACATATGGTCCGTATGTGTAGGGAACATAGTTCTTTTTTCCTTGGCATGTTCATGGATCTGACTGTATTGGAGATCCTGGAAAGAAGAGGATGATTCATGCCTTAAAAGAGAGTGTTTTTCAGGGATGAGAATTCTGGTCTGAATTTCCCTTCAGTAACGGAGTTAGTCCCCAGGATCTGTGTCTTCCTACAAGCAAAGTTCAAGTGTGGTAAACCCAGTGAATTTTGGGCTCAAATGGTTTTTTTGCAGTTCACGAACACAACGCTATTCTCACTATTAACTAAAGAGCATTTATGTAAGAGGAGGTCTGGTCTGTATGAGTTTCATAAGCAGAGTTAAACTACATATGGTCCGTATGAGTAGGATACTCATTTCTTTTTTTCAGGGCATGCTCATGGTTCTTGCTGTATTTTAGCGTCTGGAAAGAAGAGATTGCTTCTTCGTTAAAACAGAGTGTGTTTCAGGGATGAGAACTCTGCTCTGAATTTCACTTCAGAAACGGAGTTAAACCCCTTGATATGTGTCTTCCTACAAGCAAGAGTTCATTTCTGGTAAACCTAGTGAATTTTGGGCTCAAATGATTTTTCGCATTTCACCAACCCAAACCGATTCTCACTATTAACTAAAGAGCATTAATGTAAGAGGAGCTGTGGTTTGTATCAGTTTCATAAGCAGAGTTGAACTACATATGGTCTGTATGAGTCGGAACCACAGTTCGCTTTTTCTGGGCATGCTCATGTTTCTGACTATATTGGAGACGGTGGAAAGAAGAGCTTGCTTCTTGCGTTATAACAGAGTGTGTTCAGGGATGAGAACTCTGGTCTGAATTTCCCTGCAGAAAAGGAGTTCAACCCCAAGATCTGTGTCTTCCTACAAGCAAGAGTTCATTTCTGGTTAACCCAGTGAATTTTGGGCTCAAATGTTTTTTCGCAGTTCACGAACCCAACACGACTCTCACTATAAACTAAAGAGCCTTTATGTAAGAGGAGCTGTGGTTTGTCAGTTTCAAAAGCAGAGTTGAACTCCATGTGGTCCTTATGAGTAGGAAACACAGTTCTTTTTTTCAGGGCATGCTCATGGTTCTGGCTGTATTGGAGACACTGGAAAGAATAGCTTGCTTCTTGCCTTAAAACAGAGTGTTTTTCAGGGTAGAGAATTCTGGTCTGAATTTGTCTTCAGAAAGGGAGTTAAACCCCAGGATCTGTGTCTTCCTACAAGCAAGAGTTCATTTCTGGTAAACACAGTGAATTTTGGACTCAAATGATATTTCACAGGTCACGAACCCAACGCTATTCTCACTATTAATAAAGAGCAATTATGTTATAGGAGGTGTGGTCTGTATCAGTTTCTTAAGCAGAGTTTACTAAATATGGTCCGTATGAATAGGAAACACAGTTCTTTTTTTCAGGCCATGCTCATTGTTCTTGCTGTATTTTAGAGTCTTGAAAGAAGATTTTGCTTCTTCGTTAAATCAGAGTGTGTTTCAGGGATGAGAACTCTGGTCTGAATTTCCCTGCAGAAAAGGAGTTAAACCCCAGGATCTGTGTCTTCCTACAAGCAAGAGTAGATTTCTGGTAAACCCAGTGAATTTTGGGCTCAAATGATTTTTCGCAGTTCACGAACCCTACGCTATTCTCACTATTAACTAAAGAGGATTTATGTAATAGGAGCTGTGGTTTGTATCAGATTCATAAGCAGAGTTGAACTACATATGGCCAGTAACAGTAGGAAAGACAGTTCTTTTTATCTGGGCTTCCTCATATTTCTTACTATATTGGAAACGCTGGAAAGAAGAGTATGATTCTTGCCTTAAAACAGAGTGTTTTTCAGGGATGAGATCTCTGGTCTGAATTTGCCTTCATAAATGGAGTTAAACCCCAGGATCTTTGTCTTCCTCCAAGCAAGAGTTCATTTCTGGTAAACCCAGGGATTTTGGGTCTCAAATGTTTTTTCGCAGTTCACGAACCCAACATGATTCTCACTATTAATTAAGAGGATTTATGTAAGAGGATCTGTGGTTTGTATCAGTTTCTTAATCAGAGTTGAACGACATATGGTCCGTATGAGTAGGAAACACAGTTCTTTTTTTCAGGGCATGCTCATGTTTCTTGCTGTATGGAGACCCTGGAAAGAATTGCTTGCTTCTTGCGTTAAAGCAGAGTGTGTTTCAGGGATGAGAACACTCGTCTGAATTTCCCTGTTGAAACGGAATTCAACCCCAGGATCTGTGTATTCCTCCAACAAAAGTTCATTTATAGTAAACCCAGTGAATTTTGAGCTCAAATGATTTTTTGCAGTTGACAAACCGTACGCTAATCACAGTATGAACTAAAGAGCATTTATGTAAGAGGAGCTATGGTTTGTATCAGTTTCATAAGCAGAGTTGAACTACATATTTTCTGTATGAGTCGGAAACACAGTACTTTTTTTCTGGGCATGCTCATGGTTCTTGCTTTATTTTAGACTCTGGAAAGAAGAGCTTGCTTCTTGCGTTATAACAGAGTGTGTTTCAGGGATGAGAACTCTGGTCTGAATTTCCCTGCAGAAAAGGAGTTCAGCCCCAGGATCTGTGTCTTCCTACAAGCAAGAGTTCATTTCTGGTAAACCCAGTGAATTTTGGGCTCAAATGATATTTTGCAGTTCACCAACCCAACGCTATTCTCACTATAAAATAAAGAGCAATTATGTAAGAGAAGGTGTGGTCTGTATCAGTTTCTTAAGCAGAGTTTACTAAATATGGTCCATATAAATAGGAAACACAGTTCTTTTTTTCAAGCCATGCTCATGAATCTTGCTGAATTTAAGACTCTTGAAAGAAGAGCTTGCTTCTTCGTTAAAACAGAGTGTTTTTCAGGGATGAGAACTCTGGTCTGAATTTCCCTTCAGAAACGGAGTTAATCCCCAGGATCTGTGTCTTCCTACAAGCAAGAGTTCAGTTCTGGTAAACCCAGTGAATTTTCGGCTCAAATGATTTTTCACAGTTGAGGAACCCAACGCTATTCTCACTATTAACTAAAGAGCATTAATGTAAGAGGAGGTGTGGTCTGTATCAGTTTCATAAGGAGAGTTGAACTACATATGGTCCCTATGAGTATGAAACACAGTTTTTTTTTTCAGGACATGCTCACGGTTCTTGCTGTATTTTAGAATCTGGAAAGAAGAGTTTGCTTTTTCATTAAAAAGAGTTTGGTTCAGGAATGAGAACTCTGTTCTGAATTTCCCTGCAGAATGGGAGTTAAACCCCAGGATCTGTGTCTTCCTACAAGCAAGAGTTCATTTCTGGTAAACCCAATGAATTTTGGGCTCAAATGATTTTTCGCAGTTCACGAACCCTACGCTATTCTCACTATTAACCAAAGAGGATTTATGTAAGAGGAACTGTTGTTTGTATTAGTTTCATAAGCAGAGTTGAACTTCATATTTTTTGTATGAGTCGGAAACACAGTTCTTTTTTTCTGGGCATGCCCATGTTTCTTACTATATTGGAGACGCTGGAAAGAAGAGGATGATTCTTGCCTTAAAACAGAGTGTTTTTCAGGGATGAAAACTCTGGTCTGAATTTGTCTTCAGAAACGGAGTTAAACCCTAGGATCAGTGTCTTCCTACAAGCAAGAGTTCATTTCTGGTAAACCCAGAGATTTTGGGTCTCAAATGATGTTTCGCAGTTCACGAAACCAACATGATTCTCACTATTAACTAAAGAGAATTCATGTAAAAAGAGCTGTGGTTTGTATCAGTTTCATAAGTAGAGGTGAACTACATATGGTCTGTATGAGTCGGAAACACAGTTCTTTTTCTCTGGGCATGCTCATGTTTCTTACTATATTGGAGACGCTGGAAAGAAGAGGATGATTCTTGCCTTAAAACAGAGTGTTTTTCAGGGATGAGAACTCTGGTCTGAATTTGCCTTCCGAAACGGAGTTAAACCCCGGGATCAGCGTCTTCCTACAAGCAAGAGTTCATTTCTGGTAAACCAAGTGAATATTGGGATCAAATGAGTTTTCGCAGGTCACGAACCCAACAGGATTCTCACTATTAACTAAAGAGCATTTATGTAAGAGGAGCCGTGGTTGGATCAGTTTCATAAGCAGTGTTGAACTACATATGATCCGTCTGAGTAGGAAACACAGTTCTTTTTTTTTGGGCATGCCCATGGTTCTTGCTGTATTTTAGACACTGGAAAGAAGAGCTTGCTTCTTGCGTTATAACAGAGTGTTTTTCAGGGATGACAACACTGGTCTGAATGTCCCTTCAGAAACGGAGTTAGACCCCCGGATCTGTGTCTTCCTACAAGCAAGAGTTCATTTCTGGTAAACCTAGTGAATTTTCGGCTCAAATGATTTTTCGCAGTTCACCAACACAAACCGATTCTCACTATTAACTAAAGAGCATTTATGTAAGAGGAGCTGTGGTTTGTATCAGTTTCATAAGCAGAGTTGAACTACGTATGGTCCGTATGAGTAGGAAACACAGTTCTTTTTTTCAGGGCATGCTCATTTTTCTTGCTGTATTGGTGACGCTGGAAAGAAGTGCTTGCTTCTTGCATTAAAACAGCATGTGTTTCATGATGAGAATTCTGGTCTGAATTTCCCTTCACAAACGGAGTTAAACCCATGATCTGTGCCTTCCTACCAGCAAGAGTTCATTTCTGGTAAACCAAGTGAATTTTCGGCTCAAATGACTTTACACAGTTCTAGAACCAAACGTGATTATCACTATTAACTAAAGAGCATTTATGTAAGAGGAGCTGCGGTCTGTATCATTTCCTAAGCAGTGTTGAACTACATATGGTACGTATGAGTAGGTAACACAGTTCTTTTTTTCTGGGCATGCTCATGGTCCTTACTGTATTGGAGACGCTCGAAAGAAGAGGATGATTCTTGCCTTAAAACAGAGTGTTTTTCAGGGTTGAGAATTCTGGTCTGAATTTGCCTTCATAATGGAGTTGAAGCCCAGGATCTGTGTCTTACTACAAGCAAGAGTTCAGTTCTGGTAAACTCAGTGAATTTTGGGCTGAAATGATTTTTCGCAGATCAGGAACCCAATGCTATTCTCACTATTAACTAAAGAGCATTTATGTAAGAGGAGGTGTGGTCTGTATCAGTTTCATAAGCAGAGTTGAACTACATATGGCTCGTATGAATAGGAAACACAGTTCTTTTTTTTCCGGCCATGCTCCTGGTTCTTGCTGTATTTTAGACTCTGGAAAGAAGAACTTGCTTCTTTGTTAAAACGGAGTGTGTTTCAGGGATGAGAACTCAGGTCTGAATTTCCCTGCAGAATGGGAGTTAAACCCCAGGATCTGTGTCTTCCTACAAGCAAGAGTTCATTTCTGGTAAACCCAATGAATTTTGGGCTCAAATGATTTTTCGCAGTTCACGAACCCTACGCTATTCTCACTATTAACCAAAGAGGATTTATGTAAGAGGAACTGTTGTTTGTATTAGTTTCATAAGCAGAGTTGAACTTCATATTTTTTGTATGAGTCGGAAACACAGTTCTTTTTTTCTGGGCATGCCCATGTTTCTTACTATATTGGAGACGCTGGAAAGAAGAGGATGATTCTTGCCTTAAAACAGAGTGTTTTTCAGGGATGAAAACTCTGGTCTGAATTTGTCTTCAGAAACGGAGTTAAACCCTAGGATCAGTGTCTTCCTACAAGCAAGAGTTCATTTCTGGTAAACCCAGAGATTTTGGGTCTCAAATGATGTTTCGCAGTTCACGAAACCAACATGATTCTCACTATTAACTAAAGAGAATTCATGTAAAAAGAGCTGTGGTTTGTATCAGTTTCATAAGTAGAGGTGAACTACATATGGTCTGTATGAGTCGGAAACACAGTTCTTTTTCTCTGGGCATGCTCATGTTTCTCACTATATTGGAGACGCTGGAAAGAAGAGGATGATTCTTGCCTTAAAACAGAGTGTTTTTCAGGGATGAGAACTCTGGTCTGAATTTGCCTTCCGAAACGGAGTTAAACCCCGGGATCAGCGTCTTCCTACAAGCAAGAGTTCATTTCTGGTAAACCAAGTGAATATTGGGATCAAATGAGTTTTCGCAGGTCACGAACCCAACAGGATTCTCACTATTAACTAAAGAGCATTTATGTAAGAGGAGCCGTGGTTGGATCAGTTTCATAAGCAGTGTTGAACTACATATGATCCGTCTGAGTTGGAAACACAGTTCTTTTTTTTTGGGCATGCCCATGGTTCTTGCTGTATTTTAGACACTGGAAAGAAGAGCTTGCTTCTTGCGTTATAACAGAGTGTTTTTCAGGGATGACAACACTGGTCTGAATGTCCCTTCAGAAACGGAGTTAGACCCCCGGATCTGTGTCTTCCTACAAGCAAGAGTTCATTTCTGGTAAACCTAGTGAATTTTCGGCTCAAATGATTTTTCGCAGTTCACCAACACAAACCGATTCTCACTATTAACTAAAGAGCATTTATGTAAGAGGAGCTGTGGTTTGTATCAGTTTCATAAGCAGAGTTGAACTACGTATGGTCCGTATGAGTAGGAAACACAGTTCTTTTTTTCAGGGCATGCTCATTTTTCTTGCTGTATTGGTGACGCTGGAAAGAAGTGCTTGCTTCTTGCATTAAAACAGCATGTGTTTCATGATGAGAATTCTGGTCTGAATTTCCCTTCACAAACGGAGTTAAACCCATGATCTGTGCCTTCCTACCAGCAAGAGTTCATTTCTGGTAAACCAAGTGAATTTTCGGCTCAAATGACTTTACACAGTTCTAGAACCAAACGTGATTATCACTATTAACTAAAGAGCATTTATGTAAGAGGAGCTGCGGTCTGTATCATTTCCTAAGCAGTGTTGAACTACATATGGTACGTATGAGTAGGTAACACAGTTCTTTTTTTCTGGGCATGCTCATGGTCCTTACTGTATTGGAGACGCTCGAAAGAAGAGGATGATTCTTGCCTTAAAACAGAGTGTTTTTCAGGGTTGAGAATTCTGGTCTGAATTTGCCTTCATAATGGAGTTGAAGCCCAGGATCTGTGTCTTACTACAAGCAAGAGTTCAGTTCTGGTAAACTCAGTGAATTTTGGGCTGAAATGATTTTTCGCAGATCAGGAACCCAATGCTATTCTCACTATTAACTAAAGAGCATTTATGTAAGAGGAGGTGTGGTCTGTATCAGTTTCATAAGCAGAGTTGAACTACATATGGCTCGTATGAATAGGAAACACAGTTCTTTTTTTTCCGGCCATGCTCCTGGTTCTTGCTGTATTTTAGACTCTGGAAAGAAGAACTTGCTTCTTTGTTAAAACGGAGTGTGTTTCAGGGATGAGAACTCAGGTCTGAATTTCCCTGCAGAAAAGGAGTTAAACCCCAGGATCTGTGTCTTCCTACAAGCAAGAGTTCATTTCTGGTAAACCCAGTTAATTATGGGCTTCAAATGATTTTTCCCAGTTAACGAATCCTACGCTATTCTCACTATTAACTAAAGAGGATTTATGTAAGAGGAGCTGTTGTTTGTATCAGTTTCATAAGCAGGGTTGAACTACATATGGTCTGTATGAGTCGGAACCACAGTTCTCTTTTGCTGGGCATGCTCATGTTTCTGACTATATTGCAGATGGTGGAAAGAAGAGGATGATTCTTGCCTTAAAACAGAGTGATTTTCAGGGATGAGATCTCTGGTCTGAATTTGCCTTCATAAATGGAGTTAAACCCCCAGATCTTTGTCTTCCTCCAAGCCAGAGTTCATTACTGGTAAACCCAGTGATTTTGGGTCTCAAATGTTTTTTCGCATTTCACGAACCCAACATGATTCTCACTATTAATTAAGAGGATTTATGTAAGAGGATCTGTGGTTTGTATCAGTTTCATAATCAGAGTTGAACTACATGTGGTCCGTATGTGTAGGAAACACAGTTCTTTGTTTCAGGGCATGCTCATGGTTCTTGCTGTATTGGTGACGCTGCAAAGAAGTGATTGCTTCTTGCATTAAAAGAGGGTGTGTTTCATGGATGATAATTCTGGTCTGAATTTCCCTTCACAAACGGAGTTAAACCCATGATCTGTACCTTCCTACCAGCAAGAGTTCATTTCTGGTAAACCAAGTGAATTTTCGGCTCAAATTATTTTACACACTTCTAGAACACAACACGATTCTCACTATTAACTAAAGAGCATTTATGTAAGAGGAGCTGTGGTCTGTATCAGTTTCATAACCAGAGTTGAACGACATATGGTCCCTGTGCGTATGAAACACAGTTCTTTTTTTCAGGCTATGCTTATGGTTCTTGCTGTATTTTAGACTCTGGAAAGAAGAGCTTGCTTCTTCGTTAAAACAGAGTGTTTTTCAGGGATGAGAACTCTGGTCTGAATTTCCCTTCAGAAACGGAGTTAATCCCCAGGATCTGTGTCTTCCTACAAGCAAGAGTTCAGTTCTGGTAAACCCAGTGAATTTTGGGCTCAAATGATTTTTTGCAGTTGAGGAACCCAACGCTATTCTCACTATTAACTAAAGAGCATTAATGTAAGAGGAGGTGTGGTCTGTATCAGTTTCATTAGGAGAGTTGAACTACATATTTTCTGTATGAGTCGGAAACACAGTACTTTTTTTCTGGGCATGCTCATGGTTCTTGCTTTATTTTAGACTCTGGAAAGAAGAGCTTGCTTCTTGCGTTATAACAGAGTGTGTTTCAGGGATGAGAACTCTGGTCTGAATTTCCCTGCCGAAAAGTAGTTCAACCCCAGGATCTGTGTCTTCCTACAAGCAAGAGTTAATTTCTGGTAAACCCAGTGAATTTTGGGCTCAAATGATATTTTGCAGTTCACCAACCCAACGCTATTCTCACTATAAAATAAAGAGCAATTATGTAAGAGAAGGTGTGGTCTGTATCAGTTTCTTAAGCAGAGTTTACTAATTATGGTCCATATGAATAGGAAACACAGTTCTTTTTTTCAAGCCATGCTCATGAATCTTGCTGTATTTTAGACTCTTGAAAGAAGAGGTTGCTTCTTCGTTAAAACAGAGTGTTTTTCAGGGATGAGAACTCTGGTCTGAATTTCCCTTCAGAAACGGAGTTAATCCCCAGGATCTGTGTCTTCCTACAAGCAAGAGTTCAGTTCTGGTAAACCCAGTGAATTTTGGGCTCAAATGATTTTTCACAGTTGAGGAACCCAACGCTATTCTCACTATTAACTAAAGAGCATTAATGTAAGAGGAGGTGTGGTCTGTATCAGTTTCATAAGGAGAGTTGAACTACATATGGTCCCTATGAGTATGAAACACAGTTTTTTTTTCAGGCCATGCTCACGGTTCTTGCTGTATTTTAGAATCTGGAAAGAAGAGTTTGCTTTTTCATTAAAAAGAGTTTGGTTCAGGAATGAGAACTCTGTTCTGAATTTCCCTGCAGAATGGGAGTTAAACCCCAGGATCTGTGTCTTCCTACAAGCAAGAGTTCATTTCTGGTAAACCCAATGAATTTTGGGCTCAAATGATTTTTCGCAGTTCACGAACCCTACGCTATTCTCACTATTAACCAAAGAGGATTTATGTAAGAGGAACTGTTGTTTGTATTAGTTTCATAAGCAGAGTTGAACTTCATATTTTTTGTATGAGTCGGAAACACAGTTCTTTTTTTCTGGGCATGCCCATGTTTCTTACTATATTGGAGACGCTGGAAAGAAGAGGATGATTCTTGCCTTAAAACAGAGTGTTTTTCAGGGATGAAAACTCTGGTCTGAATTTGTCTTCAGAAACGGAGTTAAACCCTAGGATCAGTGTCTTCCTACAAGCAAGAGTTCATTTCTGGTAAACCCAGAGATTTTGGGTCTCAAATGATGTTTCGCAGTTCACGAAACCAACATGATTCTCACTATTAACTAAAGAGAATTCATGTAAAAAGAGCTGTGGTTTGTATCAGTTTCATAAGTAGAGGTGAACTACATATGGTCTGTATGAGTCGGAAACACAGTTCTTTTTTTCTGGGCATGCTCATGTTTCTTACTATATTGGAGACGCTGGAAAGAAGAGGATGATTCTTGCCTTAAAACAGAGTGTTTTTCAGGGATGAAAACTCTGGTCTGAATTTGCCTTCCGAAACGGAGTTAAACCCCGGGATCAGCTTCTTCCTACAAGCAAGAGTTCATTTCTGGTAAACCAAGTGAATATTGGGATCAAATGAGTTTTCGCAGGTCACGAACCCAACAGGATTCTCACTATTAACTAAAGAGCATTTATGTAAGAGGAGCCGTGTTTGGATCAGTTTCATAAGCAGAGTTGAACTACATATGGTCCGTCTGAGTAGGAAACACAGTTCTTTATTTTTGGGCATGCCCATGGTTCTTGCTGTATTTTAGACACTGGAAAGAAGAGCTTGCTTCTTGCGTTATAACAGAGTATTTTTCAGGGATGATAACACTGGTCTGAATGTCCCTTCAGAAACGGAGTTAGACCCCAGGATCTGTGTCTTCCTACAAGCAAGAGTTCATTTCTGGTAAACCTAGTGAATTTTCGGCTCAAATGATTTTTCGCAGTTCACCAACACAAACCGATTCTCACTATTAACTAAAGAGCATTTATGTAAGAGGAACTGTGGTTTGTATCAGTTTCATAATCAGAGTTGAACTACGTATGGTCCGTATGAGTAGGAAACACAGTTCTTTTTTTCAGGGCATGCTCATTTTTCTTGCTGTATTGGTGACGCTGGAAAGAAGTGCTTGCTTCTTGCATTAAAACAGCATGTGTTTCATGATGAGAATTCTGGTCTGAATTTCCCTTCACAAACGGAGTTAAACCCATGATCTGTGCCTTCCTACGAGCAAGAGTTCATTTCTGGTAAACCAAGTGAATTTTCGGCTCAAATGACTTTACACAGTTCTAGAACCAAACGTGATTATCACTATTAACTAAAGAGCATTTATTTAAGAGGAGCTGCGGTCTGTATCATTTCCTAAGCAGTGTTGAACTACATATGGTCCGTATGAGTAGGTAACACAGTTCTTTTTTTCTGGGCATGCTCATGGTCCTTACTGTATTGGAGACGCTCGAAAGAAGAGGATGATTCTTGCCTTAAAACAGAGTGTTTTTCAGGGTTGAGAATTCTGGTCTGAATTTGCCTTCATAATGGAGTTGAAGCCCAGGATCTGTGTCTTACTACAAGCAAGAGTTCAGTTCTGGTAAACTCAGTGAATTTTGGGCTGAAATGATTTTTCGCAGATCAGAAACCCAATGCTATTCTCACTATTAACTAAAGAGCATTTATGTAAGAGGAGGTGTGGTCTGTATCAGTTTCATAAGCAGAGTTGAACTACATATGGCTCGTATGAATAGGAAACACAGTTCTTTTTTTCCGGCCATGCTCCTGGTTCTTGCTGTATTTTAGACTCTGGAAAGAAGAACTTGCTTCTTTGTTAAAACGGAGTGTGTTTCAGGGATGAGAACTCTGGTCTGAATTTCCCTGCAGAAAAGGAGTTAAACCCCAGGATCTGTGTCTTCCTACAAGCAAGAGTTCATTTCTGGTAAACCCAGTTAATTATGGGCTTCAAATGATTTTTCCCAGTTAACGAACCCTACGCTATTCTCACTATTAACTAAAGAGGATTTATGTAAGAGGAGCTGTTGTTTGTATCAGTTTCATAAGCAGGGTTGAACTACATATGGTCTGTATGAGTCGGAACCACAGTTCTCTTTTGCTGGGCATGCTCATGTTTCTGACTATATTGCAGATGGTGGAAAGAAGAGGATGATTCTTGCCTTAAAACAGAGTGATTTTCAGGGATGAGATCTCTGGTCTGAATTTGCCTTCATAAATGGAGTTAAACCCCCAGATCTTTGTCTTCCTCCAAGCCAGAGTTCATTACTGGTAAACCCAGTGATTTTGGGTCTCAAATGTTTTTTCGCATTTCACGAACCCAACATGATTCTCACTATTAATTAAGAGGATTTATGTAAGAGGATCTGTGGTTTGTATCAGTTTCATAATCAGAGTTGAACTACATGTGGTCCGTATGAGTAGGAAACACAGTTCTTTGTTTCAGGGCATGCTCATGGTTCTTGCTGTATTGGTGACGCTGCAAAGAAGTGATTGCTTCTTGCATTAAAAGAGGGTGTGTTTCATGGATGATAATTCTGGTCTGAATTTCCCTTCACAAACGGAGTTAAACCCATGATCTGTACCTTCCTACCAGCAAGAGTTCATTTCTGGTAAACCAAGTGAATTTTCGGCTCAAATTATTTTACACACTTCTAGAACACAACACGATTCTCACTATTAACTAAAGAGCATTTATGTAAGAGGAGCTGTGGTCTGTATCAGTTTCATAACCAGAGTTGAACGACATATGGTCCCTGTGCGTATGAAACACAGTTCTTTTTTTCAGGCTATGCTTATGGTTCTTGCTGTATTTTAGACTCTGGAAAGAAGAGCTTGCTTCTTCGTTAAAACAGAGTGTTTTTCAGGGATGAGAACTCTGGTCTGAATTTCCCTTCAGAAACGGAGTTAATCCCCAGGATCTGTGTCTTCCTACAAGCAAGAGTTCAGTTCTGGTAAACCCAGTGAATTTTGGGCTCAAATGATTTTTCACAGTTGAGGAACCCAACGCTATTCTCACTATTAACTAAAGAGCATTAATGTAACAGGAGGTGTGGTCTGTATCAGTTTCATAAGGAGAGTTGAACTACATATGGTCCCTATGAGTATGAAACACAGTTTTTTTTTTCAGGCCATGCTCACGGTTCTTGCTGTATTTTAGAATCTGGAAAGAAGAGTTTGCTTTTTTGTTAAAAAGAGTTTGGTTCAGGAATGAGAGCTCTGGTCTGAATTTCCCTGCAGAGTGGGAGTTAAACCCCAGGATCTGTGTCTTCCTACAAGCAACAGTTCAATTCTGGTAAACCCAATGAATTTTGGGCTCAAATGATTTTTCCCAGTTCACCAACCCAACGCTATTCTCACTATTAACTAAAGAGGATTTATGTAAGAGGAACTGTTGTTTGTATTAGTTTCATAAGCAGAGTTGAACTTCATATTTTTTGTATGAGTTGGAAACACAGTTCTTTTTTACTGGGCATGCCCATGTTTCTTACTATATTGGAGACGCTGGAAAGAAGAGGATGATTCTTGCCTTAAAACAGAGTGTTTTTCAGGGATGAAAACTCTGGTCTGAATTTGTCTTCAGAAACGGAGTTAAACCCTAGGATCAGTGTCTTCCTACAAGCAAGAGTTCATTTCTGGTAAACCCAGGGATTTTTGGGCTCAAATGATTTTTTGCAGTTCACGAAACCAACATGATTCTCACTATTAACTAAAGAGAATTCATGTAAAAGGAGCTGTGGTTTGTATCGGTTTCATAAGTAGAGGTGAACTACATATGGTCTGTATGAGTCGGAAACACAGTTCTTTTTTTCTGGGCATGCTCATGTTTCTTACTATATTGGAGACGCTGGAATGAAGAGGATGATTTTGCCTTAAAACAGAGTGTTTTTCAGGGATGAGAACTCTGGTCTGAATTTGCATTCCGAAACAGAGTTAAACCCCGGGATCAGCGTCTTCCTACAAGCAAGAGTTCATTTCTGGTAAACCAAGTGAATATTGGGATCAAATGAGTTTTCCCAGGTCACGAACCCAACAGGATTCTCACTATTAATTAAGAGGATTTATGTAAGAGGATCTGTGGTTTGTATCAGTTTCATAATCAGAGTTGAACGACATATGGTCCGTATGAGTAGGAAACACAGTTCTTTTTTTCAGGGCATGCTCATGTTTCTTGCTGTATGGAGACCCTGGAAAGAATTGCTTGCTTCTTGCGTTAAAGCAGAGTGTGTTTCAGGGATGAGAACACTCGTCTGAATTTCCCTGTTGAAACGGAATTCAACCCCAGGATATGTGTCTTCCTCCAACAAAAGTTCATTTATAGTAAACCCAGTGAATTTTGAGCTCAAATGATTTTTTACAGTTGACAAACCGTACGCTAATCTCAGTATGAACTAAAGAGCATTTATGAAAGGGGAGCTATGGTTTGTATCAGTTTCATAATCAGAGTTGAACTACATATGGTCCGTATGAGTAGGAAACACCGTACTTTTTTTCAGGGCATGCACATGGTTCTTGCTGTATTTTAGACTCTGGAAAGAAGAGTATGCTTCTTGCGTTATAACAGAGTGTGTTTCAGGGATGAGAACTCTGGTCTGAATTTCCCTGCAGAAAAGGAGTTCAACCCCAGGATCTGTGTCTTCCTACAAGCAAGAGTTCATTTCTGGTAAACCCAGTGAATTTTGGGCTCAAATGATATTTTGCAGTTCACCAACCCAACGCTATTCTCACTATAAAATAAAGAGCAATTATGTAAGAGAAGATGTGGTCTGTATCAGTTTCTTAAGCAGAGTTTACTAAATATGGTCCATATGAATAGGAAACACAGTTCTTTTTTTCAGGCCATGCTCATGATTCTTGCTGTATTTTAGACTCTTGAAAGAAGAGCTTGATTCTTCGTTAAAACAGAGTGTTTTTCAGGGATGAGAACTCTGGTCTGAATTTCCCTTCAGAAACGGAGTTAATCCCCAGGATCTGTGTCTTCCTACAAGCAAGAGTTCATTTCTGCTAAACCCAATGAATTGTGGGCTCAAATGATTTTTCGCAGTTCACGAACCCTACGCTATTCTCACTATTAACTAAAAAGGATTTACGTAAGAGGAGCTGTTGTTTGTATCAGATTCATAAGCAGAGTTGAACTACATATTTTCTGTATGAGACGGAAACACAGTTTTTTTTTTCTGGGCATGCTCATGTTTCTTACTATATTGGCGACGCTGGAAAGAAGAGGATGATTCTTGCCTTAAAACAGAGTGTTTTTCAGGGATGAGAACTCTGGTCTGAATTTCCCTTCAGAAACGGAGTTAATCCCCAGGATCAGTGTCTCCCTACAACCAAGAGTTCAGTTCTGGTAAACCCAGTGTTTTTTTGGCCGAAATGATTTTTCACAGTTCACGAACCCAACATGATTCTCACTATTAACTAAAGAGCATTTATATAAGAGGAGCTGTGGTATGTATCAGTTTCAAAAGCAGAGTTGAACTACATATGGTCCCTCTGAGTAGGAAACACAGTTCTTTTTTTCATGTCATGCTCATGGTTCTTGCTGTATTTCAGACTGGAAAGAAGAGCTTTCTTCTTCTGTTAAAACAGAGTGTGTTTCATGGATGAGAACACTGGTGTGAATTTCTCTTCAGAAACGGAGTTAGACCCCAGGATCTGTGTCTTCCTACAAAAAGAGTTCATTTCTGGTAAACCATGTGAATTTTCGGCTCAAATGATTTTACACAGTTCTAGAACACAACGCGATTATCACTATTAACTAAAGAGCATTTATGTAAGAGGAGCTGTTGTCTGTATCAGTTCCATAAGCAGAGTTGAACTACATATGGCCCTTATGCGTATGAAACACAGTTATTTTTTTCAGGCCTTTCTCTTGGTTCTTGCTGTATTTTAGACTCTGGAAAGAAGAGCTTGCGTCTTGCATTAAAACAGAGTGTGTTTCATGGATGAGAACACTGGTGTGAATTTCCCTCAGAAACGGAGTTAGACCCCAGGATCTGTGTCTCCTACAAGCAAGAGTTCATTTCTAGTAAACCTATTGAATTTTAGGGTCAAATGATTTTCTGCAGTTCACCAACCCAAACCAATTCTCACTATTAACTAAAGAGCATTAATGTAAGAGGAGCTGTCGTTTTTATCAGTTTCATAAGCAGAGTTGAACTACATAGGGTCCGTATGAGTAGGAAACACAGTTCTTTTTTTCTGGGCATGCTCATGTTTCTTACTATATTGGAGACACTGAAAAGAAGAGGATGATTCTTGCCTTAAAAAAGAGTGTTTTTCAGGGATGAGAAGTCTGGTCTGAATTTGCCTTCCGAAACGGAGTTAAACCCCAGAATCTGTGTCTTCCTACAAGCAAGAGTTCATTTCTGGTAAACCTAGTGAATTTTTGGCTCAAATGATTTTTTGCAGTTCACCAACCCAAACCGATTCTCACTATTAACTAAAGAGCATTTATGTAACAGGAGCTGTGGTTTGTATCAATTTCATAAGCAGAGTTGAACTACATATTGTCCGTATGAGTAGGAAACACAGTTCTTTTTTTCAGGGCATGCTCATGGTTCTTGCTGTATTGGTGACGCTGGAAAGAAGTGCTTGCTCCTTGCATTAAAACAGGGAGTGTTTCATGGATGATAATTCTGGTCTGAATTTCCCTTCACAAACGGAGTTAAACCCACGATCTGTGCCTTCCTACCAGCAAGAGTTCATTTCTGGTAAACCAAGTGAATTTTCGGCTCAAATTATTTTACACACTTCTAGAACACAACACGATTCTCACTATTAACTAAAGAGCATTTATGTAAGAGGAGCTGTGGTCTGTATCAGTTTCATAACCAGAGTTGAACGACATATGGTCCCTATGCGTATGAAACACAGTTCTTTTTTTCAGGCCATGCTTATGGTTCTTGCTGTATTTTAGACTCTGGAAAGAAGAGCTTGCTTCTTCCTTAAAACTGAGTGTGTTCCAGCGATGAGAACTCTGGTCTGAATTTGCCTTCAGAAACCTAGTTAAACCCCAGGATCAGTGTCTTCCTACAACCAAGAGTTCATTTCTGGTAAACCCAGTGAATTTTCGGCTCAAATGATTTTTCGCAGTTCACCAACCCCAACCGATTTTCACTATTAACCTAAGAGCATTAATGTAAGAGGAGCTGTGGTTTGTGTCAGTTTCATAAGCAGAGTGAACTACATATGGACAGTGTCAGTAGGAAACACTGTTCTTTTTTTCAGGGGTTGATCATGTTTCATAGTATACTGGAGACGCTGGAAAGAAGAGGATGATTCTTGCAGTAAAACAGAGTGTTATTCAGGGATGAGATCTCTGGTCTGAATTTGTCTTTAGAAACGGAGATAAACCCTAGGATCAGTGTCTTCTTACAAGCAAGAGTTCATTTCTGGTAAACCCAGTGAATTTTGGGCTCAAAAGTTTTTTTGCAGTTCACGAACCCCACGCTATTCTCACTATTAACTAAAGAGGATTTATGTAAGAGGAGCTGTGGTTTGTAACAGTTTCATAAACAGAGTTGAACTATATATGGTCTGTATGAGTAGGAAACACAGTTCTCTTATTCTGGGCATGCTCATGTTTCTTACTATATCGGAGACGCCCTAAAGAACAGGATGATTCTTGCCTTAAAACATAGTGTTTTTCAGGGATGAGAACTCTGGTCTGAATTTGCCTTCAGAAACGGAGTTAAACCCCAGGATCAGTGTCTTCCTACAAGCAAGTGTTCATTTCTTGTAATTCCTGTGAATTTTGGGCTCAAATGATTTTTCGCAGTTCACAAACCTAACATGATTCTCACTATTAACTAAAGAGCATTTATGTAAGAGGAGCTATGGTTTGTATCAGTTTCATAAGCAGAGTTGAACTACATATTTTCTGTATGAGTCTGAAACACAGTTCTTTTTTTTCTGGGCATGCTCATGGTTCTTGCTGTATTTTAGACTCTGGAAAGAAGAGCTTGCTTCTTCGTTAAAACAGAGTGTGTTCCAGGGATGTGAACTCTGGTCTGAATTTGCCTTCAGAAACGGAGTTAAACCCCAGGATCAGTGTTTTTCTACAACCAAGAGTTCATTTCTGGTAAACCCAGAAAATTTTGGGCTCAAATGATTTTTTGCAGTTCACGATCCCTACCCTATTCTCACTATTAACTAAAGAGGATTTATGTAAGAGGAGCTGTTGTTTGTATCAGTTTCATAAGCAGAGTTGAACTACATATGGTCCGTCTGAGTAGGAAACACAGTTCTTTTTTTCAGGGCATGCTCATTGTTCTTTCTGTATTTTAGACTCTAGAAAGAAGAGCTTGCTACTTGCGTTAAATCAGAGTGTGTTTCATGGATGAGAACTCTGGTCTGAATTTCCCTTCAGAATCGGACTCAAACCCCATGATCTGTGTCTTCCTACAGCAAGAGTTCATTTCTGGTAAACCTAGTGAATTTTCGGCTCAAATGATTTTTCGCAGTTCACCAACCCAAACCGATTCTCACTATTAACCAAAGAGGATTAATGTAAGAGGAGCTGTGGTTTGTATCAGTTCCAAAAGCAGAGTGAACTACATATGGTCTATATCAGTAGGAAACACAGTTCTTTTTTTCAGGGCTTGATCATGTTTCTTACTTTTTGGAGATGCTTGAAAGAAGAGCTTGCTTCTTTCGTTACAACAGAGTATTTTTCAGGGATGAGAACTCTGGTCTGAATTTGCCTTCAGACACGGAGTTAAACCCCAGGATCAGTGTCTTCCTACAAGCAAGAGTTCATTTCTGGTAAACCCAGTGAATATTGGGCTCAAATGAGTTTTCGCAGGTCAAGAACCCAACACGATTCTCACTATTAACTAAAGAGCATTTATGTAAGAGGAGCCGTGGTTGGATCAGTTTCATAACCAGAGTTGAACTACATATAGTCCATCTGAGTAGGAAACACAGTTCTTTTTTTCTGGGCATGGTCATGGTTCTTGCTGTATTTTAGACACTGGAAAGAAGAGCTTGCTTCTTGTGTTATAACAGAGTGTTCTTCAGGGATGAGAACTCTGGTCTGAATTTTCCTTCAGAAACGGCGTTAATCCCCTGGATCAATGTCTTCCTACAAGCAAGAGTTTATTTCTGGTAAACCCATGGTATTTGGGGCTCAAATATTTTTTCGCAGTTCACGAAATCAACATGATTCTCACTATAAACTAAAGAGGATTTACGTAAGAGGAGTTGTGGTTTGTATCAGTTTCATAAGTAGAGTTGAACTACATATGGTCTGTATGAGTCGGAAACACAGTTCTTTTTTTCTGGGCATGCTCATTGTTCTTGCTGTATATTAGACACTGGAAAGAAGTGCTTGCTTCTTGTGTTATAACAGAGTGTTTTTCAGGGATTAGAACTCTGGTCTGAATTTTCCTTCAGAAACGGCGTTAATCCCCAGGATCAATGTCTTCCTACAAGCAAGAGTTCAGTTCTGGTAAAGCCAGTGAATTTTGGGCTCAAAAGATTTTTCGCAGTTCACAAACCCCTCGCTATTCTAACTATTAACTAAAGAGGATTTATGTAAGAGGAGCTTTGGTTTGTAACAGTTTCATAAGCAGAGTTGAACTACATATGGTCTGTATGAGTAGGAAACACAGTTCTTTTTTTCGGGGCATGCTCATGGTTCTTGCTGTATTTTAGACACTAGAAAGAAGAGTTTGCTTCTTGCGTTAAAACAGAGTGTCTTTCAGGGATGAGAACTCTGGTCTGAATTTCCCTTCAGAATCAGAGTTAAACCGCAGGATCTGTGTCTTCCTACAAGCAAGAGTTCAGTTCTGGTAAACCCAGTGAATTTTGAGCTCAAATGATTTTTCGCAGTTCAGGAACCCAACGCTATTCTTACTATTAACTATAGATCATTTATGTAAGAGGGGCTGTGGTAGAGTTACTTTCATAAGCAGAGTTGAACGACATATGGTCCGTATGAGTATGAAAGACAGTTGTTTTTTTCAGGCCATGCTTATTGTTCTTGCTGTATTTTAGATTCTGGAAAGAAGAGCTTGCTTCTTCGTTAAAACAGAGTGTGTTTCACAGAGGAGAACTCTGGTCTGAATTTACCTGCAGAAACGGAGTTAAACCCCAGGATCAGTGTCTTCCTACAAGCAAGAGTTCATTTCTGGTAAACCCAGGGATTTTTGGGGTCAAATGATTTTTCACAGTTCACCAAACCAACATGATTCTCACTGTTAACTAAAGAGGATTTATGTAAGGGGTGCTGTGGTTTGTATCAGTTTCATAAGTAGAATTGAACTACATATTTTCTGTATGAGTCGGAAACACAGTTCTTTTTTTCTGCGCATGCTCAAAGTTCTTGCTGTATTGTAGACTCTGGAAAGAAGAGCTTGCTTAGTGCGTTAAAACAGAGTGTGTTTCAGGGATGAGAGCTCTGGTCTGTATTTCCATTCAGAAACGGAGTTAAACCACATGATCTGTTTCTTCCTACAAGCAAGAGTTCAGATCTGGTAAACACAGTGAATTTTGGGCTCAATTGATTTTTCGCAGTTCAGGAACCCAACACGATTCTCACTATTAATTAAAGAGCATTTATGTAAGAGGAGCTGTGGTTTGTATCAGTTTCATAAGCAGAGTTGAACTACGTATGGTCCGTATGAGTAGGTAACACAGTTCTTTTTTTCAGGGCATCTTCATGGTTCTTGCTGTATTTTAGACACTGGAAAGAAGAGCTTGCTTCTTGCGTTATAACAGAGTGTTTTTCAAGGATGAGAACTCTGGTCTGAATTTCCCTTCAGGAATGGCGTTAATCCCCAGGATCTGTGTCTTCCTACAAGCAAGAGTTCAGTTCTGGAAAACCCAGTGAATTTTGGGCTCAAAAGATTTTTCTCAGTTCAAGAGCCCCTCACTATTCTCACTATTAACTAAAGAGGATTTATGTAAGAGGAGCTGTGTTTTGTATCAGTTTCATAAGCAGAGTTGAACTACATATGGTCTGTATGAGTAGGAAACACAGTTCATTTTTTCTGTGCATGCTCATGTTTCTTATAATATTGGCGACGCTGGAAAGAAGAGGATGATTCTTGCCTTAAAACAGAGTGTTTTTCAGGGATGAGAACTCTGGTCTGAATTTCCCTTCAGAAACGGAGTTAATCCCCAGGATCAGTGTCTGCCTACAACCAAGAGTTCAGTTCTGGTAAACCCAGTGTTTTTTTGGCCGAAATGATTTTTCACAGTTCACGAACCCAACATGATTCTCACTATTAACTAAAGAGCATTTATATAAGAGGAGCTGTGGTATGTATCAGTTTCAAAAGCAGAGTTGAACTACATATGGTCCCTCTGAGTCGGAAACACAGTTCTTTTTTTCAGGTCATGCTCATGGTTCTTGCTGTATTTCAGACTGGAAAGAAAAGCTTTCTTCTTCTGTTAAAACAGAGTGTGTTTCATGGATGAGAACACTGGTGTGAATTTCCCTCAGAAACGGAGTTAGACCCCAGGATCTGTGTCTCCTACAAGCAAGAGTTCATTTCTAGTAAACCTATTGAATTTTAGGGTCAAATGATTTTCTGCAGTTCACCAACCCAAACCAATTCTCACTATTAACTAAAGAGCATTAATGTAAGAGGAGCTGTCGTTTTTATCAGTTTCATAAGCAGAGTTGAACTACATAGGGTCCGTATGAGTAGGAAACACAGTTCTTTTTTTCTGGGCATGCTCATGTTTCTTACTATATTGGAGACACTGAAAAGAAGAGGATGATTCTTGCCTTAAAAAAGAGTGTTTTTCAGGGATGAGAAGTCTGGTCTGAATTTGCCTTCCGAAACGGAGTTAAACCCCAGAATCTGTGTCTTCCTACAAGCAAGAGTTCATTTCTGGTAAACCTAGTGAATTTTTGGCTCAAATGATTTTTTGCAGTTCACCAACCCAAACCGATTCTCACTATTAACTAAAGAGCATTTATGTAACAGGAGCTGTGGTTTGTATCAATTTCATAAGCAGAGTTGAACTACATATTGTCCGTATGAGTAGGAAACACAGTTCTTTTTTTCAGGGCATGCTCATGGTTCTTGCTGTATTGGTGACGCTGGATAGAAGTGCTTGCTCCTTGCATTAAAACAGGGAGTGTTTCATGGATGATAATTCTGGTCTGAATTTCCCTTCACAAACGGAGTTAAACCCACGATCTGTGCCTTCCTACCAGCAAGAGTTCATTTCTGGTAAACCAAGTGAATTTTCGGCTCAAATTATTTTACACACTTCTAGAACACAACACGATTCTCACTATTAACTAAAGAGCATTTATGTAAGAGGAGCTGTGGTCTGTATCAGTTTCATAACCAGAGTTGAACGACATATGGTCCCTATGCGTATGAAACACAGTTCTTTTTTTCAGGCCATGCTTATGGTTCTTGCTGTATTTTAGACTCTGGAAAGAAGAGCTTGCTTCTTCCTTAAAACTGAGTGTGTTCCAGCGATGAGAACTCTGGTCTGAATTTGCCTTCAGAAACCTAGTTAAACCCCAGGATCAGTGTCTTCCTACAACCAAGAGTTCATTTCTGGTAAACCCAGTGAATTTTTGGCTCAAATGATTTTTCGCAGTTCACCAACCCCAAACGATTTTCACTATTAACCAAAGAGCATTAATGTAAGAGGAGCTGTGGTTTGTGTCAGTTTCATAAGCAGAGTGAACTACATATTGACAGTGTCAGTAGGAAACACTGTTCTTTTTTTCAGGGGTTGATCATGTTTCATAGTATACTGGAGACGCTGGAAAGAAGAGGATGATTCTTGCAGTAAAACAGAGTGTTATTCAGGGATGAGATCTCTGGTCTGAATTTGTCTTTAGAAACGGAGATAAACCCTAGGATCAGTGTCTTCTTACAAGCAAGAGTTCATTTCTGGTAAACCCAGTGAATTTTGGGCTCAAAAGTTTTTTTGCAGTTCACGAACCCCACGCTATTCTCACTATTAACTAAAGAGGATTTATGTAAGAGGAGCTGTGGTTTGTAACAGTTTCATAAACAGAGTTGAACTATATATGGTCTGTATGAGTAGGAAACACAGTTCTCTTATTCTGGGCATGCTCATGTTTCTTACTATATCGGAGACGCCCTAAAGAACAGGATGATTCTTGCCTTAAAACATAGTGTTTTTCAGGGATGAGAACTCTGGTCTGAATTTGCCTTCAGAAACGGAGTTAAACCCCAGGATCAGTGTCTTCCTACAAGCAAGTGTTCATTTCTTGTAATTCCTGTGAATTTTGGGCTCAAATGATTTTTCGCAGTTCACAAACCTAACATGATTCTCACTATTAACTAAAGAGCATTTATGTAAGAGGAGCTATGGTTTGTATCAGTTTCATAAGCAGAGTTGAACTACATATTTTCTGTATGAGTCTGAAACACAGTTCTTTTTTTTCTGGGCATGCTCATGGTTCTTGCTGTATTTTAGACTCTGGAAAGAAGAGCTTGCTTCTTCGTTAAAACAGAGTGTGTTCCAGGGATGTGAACTCTGGTCTGAATTTGCCTTCAGAAACGGAGTTAAACCCCAGGATCAGTGTTTTTCTACAACCAAGAGTTCATTTCTGGTAAACCCAGAAAATTTTGGGCTCAAATGATTTTTTGCAGTTCACGATCCCTACCCTATTCTCACTATTAACTAAAGAGGATTTATGTAAGAGGAGCTGTGGTTTGTATCAGTTTCATAAGCAGAGTTGAACTACATATGGTCCGTCTGAGTAGGAAACACAGTTCTTTTTTTCAGGGCATGCTCATTGTTCTTTCTGTATTTTAGACTCTAGAAAGAAGAGCTTGCTACTTGCGTTAAATCAGAGTGTGTTTCATGGATGAGAACTCTGGTCTGAATTTCCCTTCAGAATCGGACTCAAACCCCATGATCTGTGTCTTCCTACAGCAAGAGTTCATTTCTGGTAAACCTAGTGAATTTTCGGCTCAAATGATTTTTCGCAGTTCACCAACCCAAACCGATTCTCACTATTAACCAAAGAGGATTAATGTAAGAGGAGCTGTGGTTTGTATCAGTTCCATAAGCAGAGTGAACTACATATGGTCTATATCAGTAGGAAACACAGTTCTTTTTTTCAGGGCTTGATCATGTTTCTTACTTTTTGGAGATGCTTGAAAGAAGAGCTTGCTTCTTTCGTTACAACAGAGTATTTTTCAGGGATGAGAACTCTGGTCTGAATTTGCCTTCAGACACGGAGTTAAACCCCAGGATCAGTGTCTTCCTACAAGCAAGAGTTCATTTCTGGTAAACCCAGTGAATATTGGGCTCAAATGAGTTTTCGCAGGTCAAGAACCCAACACGATTCTCACTATTAACTAAAGAGCATTTATGTAAGAGGAGCCGTGGTTGGATCAGTTTCATAACCAGAGTTGAACTACATATAGTCCATCTGCGTAGGAAACACAGTTCTTTTTTTCTGGGCATGGTCATGGTTCTTGCTGTATTTTAGACACTGGAAAGAAGAGCTTGCTTCTTGTGTTATAACAGAGTGTTCTTCAGGGATGAGAACTCTGGTCTGAATTTTCCTTCAGAAATGGCGTTAATCCCCTGGATCAATGTCTTCCTACAAGCAAGAGTTCATTTCTGGTAAACCCATGGTATTTGGGGCTCAAATATTTTTTCGCAGTTCACGAAATCAACATGATTCTCACTATAAACTAAAGAGGATTTACGTAAGAGGAGTTGTGGTTTGTATCAGTTTCATAAGTAGAGTTGAACTACATATGGTCTGTATGAGTCGGAAACACAGTTCTTTTTTTCTGGGCATGCTCATTGTTCTTGCTGTATATTAGACACTGGAAAGAAGTGCTTGCTTCTTGTGTTATAACAGAGTGTTTTTCAGGGATGAGAACTCTGGTCTGAATTTTCCTTCAGAAACGGCGTTAATCCCCAGGATCAATGTCTTCCTACAAGCAAGAGTTCAGTTCTGGTAAAGCCAGTGAATTTTGGGCTCAAACGATTTTTCGCAGTTCACAAACCCCTCGCTATTCTAACTATTAACTAAAGAGGATTTATGTAAGAGGAGCTTTGGTTTGTAACAGTTTCATAAGCAGAGTTGAACTACATATGGTCTGTATGAGTAGGAAACACAGTTCTTTTTTTCGGGGCATGCTCATGGTTCTTGCTGTATTTTAGACACTAGAAAGAAGAGTTTGCTTCTTGCGTTAAAACAGAGTGTCTTTCAGGGATGAGAACTCTGGTCTGAATTTCCCTTCAGAATCGGAGTTAAACCGCAGGATCTGTGTCTTCCTACAAGCAAGAGTTCAGTTCTGGTAAACCCAGTGAATTTTGAGCTCAAATGATTTTTCGCAGTTCAGGAACCCAACGCTATTCTTACTATTAACTATAGATCATTTATGTAAGAGGGGCTGTGGTAGAGTTACTTTCATAAGCAGAGTTGAACGACATATGGTCTGTATGAGTATGAAAGACAGTTGTTTTTTTCAGGCCATGCTTATTGTTCTTGCTGTATTTTAGATTCTGGAAAGAAGAGCTTGCTTCTTCGTTAAAACAGAGTGTGTTTCACGGAGGAGAACTCTGGTCTGAATTTACCTGCAGAAACGGAGTAAAACCCCAGGATCAGTGTCTTCCTACAAGCAAGAGTTCATTTCTGGTAAACCCAGGGAATTTTGGGGTCAAATGATTTTTCACAGTTCACCAAACCAACATGATTCTCACTGTTAACTAAAGAGGATTTATGTAAGGGGTGCTGTGGTTTGTATCAGTTTCATAAGTAGAATTGAACTACATATTTTCTGTATGAGTCGGAAACACAGTTCTTTTTTTCTGCGCATGCTCAAAGTTCTTGCTGTATTGTAGACTCTGGAAAGAAGAGCTTGCTTAGTGCGTTAAAACAGAGTGTGTTTCAGGGATGAGATCTCTGGTCTGTATTTCCATTCAGAAACGGAGTTAAACCACATGATCTGTTTCTTCCTACAAGCAAGAGTTCAGATCTGGTAAACACAGTGAATTTTGGGCTCAATTGATTTTTCGCAGTTCAGGAACCCAACACGATTCTCACTATTAATTAAAGAGCATTTATGTAAGAGGAGCTGTGGTTTGTATCAGTTTCATAAGCAGAGTTGAACTACATATGGTCCGTATGAGTAGGTAACACAGTTCTTTTTTTCAGGGCATCTTCATGGTTCTTGCTGTATTTTAGACACTGGAAAGAAGAGCTTGCTTCTTGCGTTATAACAGAGTGTTTTTCAGGGATGAGAACTCTGGTCTGAATTTCCCTTCAGGAATGGCGTTAATCCCCAGGATCTGTGTCTTCCTACAAGCAAGAGTTCAGTTCTGGAAAACCCAGTGAATTTTGGGCTCATAAGATTTTTCTCAGTTCAAGAGCCCCTCACTATTCTCACTATTAACTAAAGAGGATTTATGTAAGAGGAGCTGTGGTTTGTATCAGTTTCATAAGCAGAGTTGAACTACATATGGTCTGTATGAGTAGGAAACACAGTTCATTTTTTCTGTGCATGCTCATGTTTCTTATAATATTGGAGACGCTGGAAAGAACAGGATGTTTCTTCCCTTAAAACAGAGTGTTATTCAGGGATAAAAACTCTGGTCTGAATTTGTCTTCAGAAACGGAGTTAAACCCTTGGATCAGTGTCTTTCTACAAGCAAGAGTTCATTTCTGGTAAACCCAGGGATTTTTGGGCTCAAATGATTTTTTGTAGTTCACGAAACCAACAAGATTCTCACTATTAACTAAAGAGGATTTACGTAAGAGGAGCTGTGGCTTGTATCAGTTTCATAAGTAGAGTTCAACTACATATGGTCTGTATGAGTCGGAAACACAGTTCTTTTTTCTGGGCATGCTCATGTTTCTTACTATATTGGAGACGCTGGAAAGAACAGGATGATTCTTGCCTTAAAACAGTGTTTTTCAGTGATGAGAACTCCGGTCTGAATTTCCCTTCAGAAACGGCGTTAATCCCCAGGATCTGTGTCTTCCTACAAGCAAGAGTTCATTTCTGGTAAACCTAGTGAATTTTCGGCTCAAATGATTTTTCGCAGTTCACCAACCCAAACCGATTCTCACTATTAACCAAAGAGCATTAATGTAAGAGGAGCTGTGGTTTGTATCAGTTTCATAAGCAGAGTGAACTACATATGGTCTGTATCAGTAGGAAACACAGTTCTTTTTTTCAGGGCTTGATCATGGTTCTTACTATACTGGAGACGCTGGAAAGAACAGGATGATTTTTGCCTTAAAACAGAGTGTTTTTCAGGGATGAGAACTCTGGTCTGAATTTGCCTTCAGAAACGGAGTTAAACCCCAGCATCAATGTCTTCCTACAAGCAAGTGTTCATTTCTTGTTAACTCAGTGAATTTTGGGCTCAAATGATTTTTCGCAGTTCACGAACCTAACATGATTCTCACTATTAACTAAAGAGCATTTATGTAAGAGGAGCTATGGTTTGTATCAGTTTCATAAGCAGAGTTGAACTACATATTTTCTTTATGAGTCGGAAACACAGTTCTTTTTTTCTGGGCATGCTCATGGTTCTTGGTGTATTTTAGACACTGGAAAGAAGAGCTTGCTTCTTGCCTTATAACAGAGTGTTTTTCAGGGATGAGAACTCTGGTCTGAATTTTCCTTCAGAAACGGCGTTAATCCCCAGGATCTGTGTCTTCCTACAAGCAAGAGTTCATTTCTGGTAAACCCATGGATTTTGGGGCTCAAATGATTTTTCGCAGTTCACGAAATCAACATGATTCTCACTATAAAGTAAAGAGGATTTATGTAAGAGGAGTTGTGGTTTGTATCAGTTTCATAAGTAGAGTTGAACTACATATGGTCTGTATGAGTCTGAAACACAGTTCTTTTTTTCTGGGCATGCTCATGTTTCTCACTATATTGGAGACGCTGGAAAGAACAGGATGATTTTTGCCTTAAAACAGATTGTTTTTCAGGGATGAGAACTCTGGTCTGAATTTGCCTTCAGAAACGGAGTTAAACCCCAGCATCAATGTCTTCCTACAAGCAAGTGTTCATTTCTTGTTAACTCAGTGAATTTTGGGCTCAAATGATTTTTCGCAGTTCACGAACCTAACATGATTCTCACTATTAACTAAAGAGCATTTATGTAAGAGGAGCTATGGTTTGTATCAGTTTCATAAGCAGAGTTGAACTACATATTTTCTTTATGAGTCGGAAACACAGTTCTTTTTTTCTGGGCATGCTCATATTTCTTGCTGTATTTTAGACTCTGGAAAGAAGAGCTTGCTTTTTGTGTTAAAACAAAGTGTGTTTCATGGATGAGAACTCGGGTCTGAATTTCCCTTCAGAATCGGAGTTAAACCCCATGATCTGTTTCTTCCTACAAGCAAAAGTTCAGTTCTGGTAAACCCAGTGAATTTTGGGCTCAAAAGATTTTTCGCAGTTCACAAACCCCTCGCTATTCTCACTATTAACAAAAGAGGATTTATGTAAGAGGAGCTGTGGTTTGTAACAGTTTCATAAGCAGAGTTGAACTACATATGGTCTGTATGAATAGGAAACACAGTTCTTTTTTTCGGGGCATGCTCATGTTTCTTACTATATTGGAGACGCTGGAAAGAACAGGATGATTCTTGCCTTAAAACAGAGTGTTTTTCAGGGATAAAAACTCTGGTCTGAATTTGTCTTCAGAAACGGAGTTAAACCCTAGGATCAGTGTCTTCCTACAAGCAAGAGTTCATTTCTGGTAAACCCAGGGATTTTTGGTCTCAAATGATTTTTTTGCAGTTCACGAAACCAACATGATTCTCACTATAAACTAAACAGGATTTATGTAAGAGGAGTTGTGGTTTGTATCAGTTTCATAAGTAGAGTTGAACTACAAATGGTCTGTCAGAGTAGGAAACTCAGTTCTTTTTTTCTGGGCATGCTCATGTTTCTTACTATATTGGAGACGCTGGAAAGAACAGGATGATTCTTGCCTTAAAAAAGAGTGTTTTTCAGGGATGAGAACTCTGGTCTGAATTTGCCTTCAGAAACGGAGTCAAACCCCAGCATCAATGTCTTCCTACAAGCAAGTGTTCATTTCTTGTTAATCCAGTGAATTTTGGGCTCAAATGATTTTTCGCCGTTCACGAACCTAACATGATTCTCACTATTAACTAAAGAGCATTTATGTAAGCGGAGCTACGGTTTGTATCAGTTTCATAAGCAGAGTTGAACTACATATTTTCTGTATGAGTCGGAAACACAGTTCTTTTTTTCTGGGCATGCTCATGGTTCTTGCTGTATTTTAGACTCTGGAAAGAAGAGCTTGCTTTTGTGTTAAAACAAAGTGTGTTTCATGGATGAGAACTCGGGTCTGAATTTCCCTTCAGAATCGGAGTTAAACCCCATGATCTGTGTCTTCCTACAAGCAAGAGTTCATTTCTGGTAAACCTAGTGAATTTTCGGCTCAAATGATTTTTCGCAGTTCACCAACCCAAACCTATTCTCACTATTAACCAAAGAGCATTAATGTAAGAGGAGCTGTGGTTTGTATCAGTTTCATAAGCAGAGTGAACTACATATGGTCTGTATCAGTAGGAAACACAGTTCTTTTTTTCAGGGCTTGATCATGTTTCTTACTATACTGGAGACGCTGGAAAGAAGAGGATGATTCTTGCATTAAAACAGAGTGTTATTCAGGGATGAGATCTCTGGTCTGAATTTGTATTCAGAAACGGAGTTAAACACCAGGATCAGTGTCTTCTTACAAGCAAGAGTTCATTTCTGGTAAACCCAGTGAATTTTGGGCTCAAATGATTTTTTGCACTTCACGAACCCTACGCTATTCTCACTATTAACTAAAGAGGATTTATGTAAGAGGAGCTGTTGTTTGTATCAGATTCATAAGCAGAGTTGAACTACATATGGTCCGTATGAGTAGGAAACACAGTTCTTTTTTTCTGGGCATGCTCATGGTTCTTGGTGTATTTTAGACACTGGAAAGAAGAGCTTGCTTCTTGCCTTATAACAGAGTGTTTTTCAGGGATGAGAACTCTGGTCTGAATTTTCCTTCAGAAACGGCGTTAATCCCCAGGATCTGTGTCTTCCTACAAGCAAGAGTTCATTTCTGGTAAACCCATGGATTTTGGGGCTCAAATGATTTTTCGCAGTTCACAAAATCAACATGATTCTCACAATAAAGTAAAGAGGATTTATGTAAGAGGAGTTGTGGTTTGTATCAGTTTCATAAGTAGAGTTGAACTCCATATGGTCTGTATGACTCGGAAACACAGTTCTTTTTTTCTGGGCATGCTCATGTTTCTCACTATATTGGAGACACTGGAAAGAACAGGATGATTTTTGCCTTAAAACAGAGTGTTTTTCAGGGATGAGAACTCTGCTCTGAATTTGCCTTCAGAAACGGAGTTAAACCCCAGCATCAATGTCTTCCTACAAGCAAGTGTTCATTTCTTGTTAACTCAGTGAATTTTGGGCTCAAATGATTTTTCGCAGTTCTCGAACCTAACATGATTCTCACTATTAACTAAAGAGCATTTATGTAAGAGGAGCTATGGTTTGTATCAGTTTCATAAGCAGAGTTGAACTACATATTTTCTGTATGAATCGGAAACACAGTTCTTTTTTTCTGGGCATGCTCATATTTCTTGCTGTATTTTAGACTCTGGAAAGAAGAGCTTGCTTTTTGTGTTAAAACAAAGTGTGTTTCATGGATGAGAACTCGGGTCTGAATTTCCCTTCAGAATCGGAGTTAAACCCCATGATCTGTGTCTTCCTACAAGCAAAAGTTCAGTTCTGGTAAACCTAGTGAAATTTGGGCTCAAAAGATTTTTCGCAGTTCACAAACCCCTCGCTATTCTCACTATTAACAAAAGAGGATTTATGTAAGAGGAGCTGTGGTTTGTAACAGTTTCATAAGCAGAGTTGAACTACATATGGTCTGTATGAATAGGAAACACAGTTCTTTTTTTCGGGGCATGCTCATGTTTCCTACTGTATTGGAGACGCTGGAAAGAACAGGATGATTCTTGCCTTAAAACAGAGTGTTTCTCAGGGATAAAAACTCTGGTCTGAATTTGTCTTCAGAAACGGAGTTAAACCCTAGGATCAGTGTCTTCCTACAAGCAAGAGTTCATTTCTGGTAAACCCAGGGATTTTTGGTCTCAAATGATTTTTTTGCAGTTCACGAAACCATCATGATTCTCACTATAAACTAAACAGGATTTATGTAAGAGGAGTTGTGGTTTGTATCAGTTTCATAAGTAGAGTTGAACTACATATAGTCTGTCAGAGTAGGAAACTCAGTTCTTTTTTTCTGGGCATGCTCATGTTTCTTACTATATTGGAGACGCTGGAAAGAACAGGATGATTCTTGCCTTAAAACAGAGTGTTTTTCAGGGATGAGAACTCTGGTCTGAATTTGCCTTCAGAAACGGAGTTAAACCCCAGCATCAATGTCTTCCTACAAGCAAGTGTTCATTTCTTGTTAACCCAGTGAATTTTGGGCTCAAATGATTTTTCGACGTTCACGAACCTAACATGATTCTCACTATTAACTAAAGAGCATTTATGTAAGCGGAGCTATGGTGTGTATCAGTTTCATAAGCAGAGTTGAACTACATATTTACTGTATGAGTCAGAAACACAGTTCTTATTTTCTGGGCATGCTCATGGTTCTTGCTGTATTTTAGACTCTGGAAAGAAGAGCTTGCTTTTTGTGTTAAAACAAAGTGTGTTTCATGGATGAGAACTCGGGTCTGAATTTCCCTTCAGAATCGGAGTTAAACCCCATGATCTGTGTCTTCCTACAAGCAAGAGTTCATTTCTGGTAAACCTAGTGAATTTTCGGCTCAAATGATTTTTCGCAGTTCACCAACCCAATCCGATTCTCACTATTAACCAAGAGCATTAATGTTAGAGGAGCTGTGGTTTGTATCAGTTTCATAAGCAGAGTGAAATACATATGGTCTGTATCAGTAGGAAACACAGTTCTTTTTTTCAGAGCTTGATCATGTTTCTTACTATACTGGAGACGCTGGAAAGAAGAGGATGATTCTTGCATTAAAACAGAGTGTTATTCAGGGATGAGATCTCTGGTCTGAATTTGTATTCAGAAACGGAGTTAAACACCAGGATCAGTGTCTTCTTACAAGCAAGAGTTCATTTCTGGTAAACCCAGTGAATTTTGGGCTCAAATGATTTTTCGCACTTCACGAACCCTACGCTATTCTCACTATTAACTAAAGAGGATTTATGTAAGAAGAGCTGTTGTTTGTATCAGTTTCATAAGCAGAGTTGAACTACATATGGTCCGTATGAGTAGGAAACACAGTTCTTTTTTTCTGGGCATGCTCATGGCTCTTGGTGTATTTTAGACACTGGAAAGAAGAGCTTGCTTCTTGCCTTATAACAGAGTGTTTTTCAGGGATGAGAACTCTGGTCTGAATTTTCCTTCAGAAACGGCGTTAATCCCCAGGATCTGTGTCTTCCTACAAGCAAGAGTTCATTTCTGGTAAACCCATGGATTTTGGGCCTCAAATGATTTTTCGCAGTTCACGAAATCAACATGATTCTCACTATAAAGTAAAGAGGATTTATGTAAGAGGAGTTGTGGTTTGTATCAGTTTCATAAGTAGAGTTGAACTACATATGGTCTGTATGAGTCGGAAACACAGTTCTTTTTTTCTGGGCATGCTCATGTTTCTCACTATATTGGAGACGCTGGAAAGAACAGGATGATTTTTGCCTTAAAACAGAGTGTTTTTCAGGGATGAGAACTCTGGTCTGAATTTGCCTTCAGAAACGGAGTTAAACCCCAGCATCAATGTCTTCCTACAAGCAAGTGTTCATTTCTTGTTAACTCAGTGAATTTTGGGCTCAAATGATTTTTCGCAGTTCACGAACCTAACATGATTCTCACTATTAACTAAAGAGCATTTATGTAAGAGGAGCTATGGTTTGTATCAGTTTCATAAGCAGAGTTGAACTACATATTTTCTGTATGAGTCGGAAACACAGTTCTTTTTTTCTGGGCATGCTCATATTTCTTGCTGTATTTTAGACTCTGGAAAGAAGAGCTTGCTTTTTGTGTTAAAACAAAGTGTGTTTCATGGATGAGAACTCGGGTCTGAATTTCCCTTCAGAATCGGAGTTAAACCCCATGATCTGTGTCTTCCTACAAGCAAAAGTTCAGTTCTGGTAAACCCAGTGAATTTTGGGCTCAAAAGATTTTTCGCAGTTCACAAACCCCTCGCTATTCTCACTATTAACAAAAGAGGATTTATGTAAGAGGAGCTGTGGTTTGTAACAGTTTCATAAGCAGAGTTGAACTACATATGGTCTGTATGAATAGGAAACACAGTTCTTTTTTTCGGGGCATGCTCATGTTTCTTACTATATTGGAGACGCTGGAAAGAACAGGATGATTCTTGCCTTAAAACAGAGTGTTTTTCAGGGATAAAAACTCTGGTCTGAATTTGTCTTCAGAAACGGAGTTAAACCCTAGGATCAGTGTCTTCCTACAAGCAAGAGTTCATTGCTGGTAAACCCAGGGTTTTTTGGTCTCAAATGATTATTTTGCAGTTCACGAAACCATCATGATTCTCACTATAAACTAAACAGGATTTATGTAAGAGGAGTTGTGGTTTGTATCATTTCCATAAGTAGAGTTGAACTACATATGGTCTGTCAGAGTAGGAAACTCAGTTCTTTTTTTCTGGGCATGCTCATGTTTCTTACTATATTGGAGACGCTGGAAAGAACAGGATGATTCTTGCCTTAAAACAGAGTGTTTTTCAGGGATGAGAACTCTGGTCTGAATTTGCCTTCAGAAACGGAGTTAAACCCCAGCATCAATGTCTTCCTACAAGCAAGTGTTCATTTCTTGTTAACCCAGTGAATTTTGGGCTCAAATGATTTTTCGCCGTTCACGAACCTAACATGATTCTCACTATTAACTAAAGAGCATTTATGTAAGCGGAGCTATGGTGTGTATCAGTTTCATAAGCAGAGTTGAACTACATATTTACTGTATGAGTCAGAAACACAGTTCTTTTTTTCTGGGCATGCTCATGGTTCTTGCTGTATTTTAGACTCTGGAAAGAAGAGCTTGCTTTTTGTGTTAAAACAAAGTGTGTTTCATGGATGAGAAGTCGGGTCTGAATTTCCCTTCAGAATCGGAGTTAAACCCCATGATCTGTGTCTTCCTACAAGCAAGAGTTCATTTCTGGTAAACCTAGTGAATTTTCGGCTCAAATGATTTTTCGCAGTTCACCAACCCAATCCGATTCTCACTATTAACCAAGAGCATTAATGTTAGAGGAGCTGTGGTTTGTATCAGTTTCATAAGCAGAGTGAAATACATATGGTCTGTATCAGTAGGAAACACAGTTCTTTTTTTCAGAGCTTGATCATGTTTCTTACTATACTGGAGACGCTGGAAAGAAGAGGATGATTCTTGCATTAAAACAGAGTGTTATTCAGGGATGAGATCTCTGGTCTGAATTTGTATTCAGAAACGGAGTTAAACACCAGGATCAGTGTCTTCTTACAAGCAAGAGTTCATTTCTGGTAAACCCAGTGAATTTTGGGCTCAAATGATTTTTCACACTTCACGAACCCTACGCTATTCTCACTATTAACTAAAGAGGATTTATGTAAGAGGAGCTGTTGTTTGTATCAGTTTCATAAGCAGAGTTGAACTACATATGGTCCGTATGAGTAGGAAACACAGTTCTTTTTTTCTGGGCATGCTCATGGTTCTTGGTGTATTTTAGACACTGGAAAGAAGAGCTTGCTTCTTGCCTTATAACAGAGTGTTTTTCAGGGATGAGAACTCTGGTCTGAATTTTCCTTCAGAAACGGCGTTAATCCCCAGGATCTGTGTCTTCCTACAAGCAAGAGTTCATTTCTGGTAAACCCATGGATTTTGGGGCTCAAATGATTTTTCGCAGTTCACGAAATCAACATGATTCTCACTATAAAGTAAAGAGGATTTATGTAAGAGGAGTTGTGGTTTGTATCAGTTTCATAAGTAGAGTTGAACTCCATATGGTCTGTATGAGTCGGAAACACAGTTCTTTTTTTCTGGGCATGCTCATGTTTCTCACTATATTGGAGACGCTGGAAAGAACAGGATGATTTTTGCCTTAAAACAGAGTGTTTTTCAGGGATGAGAACTCTGGTCTGAATTTGCCTTCAGAAACGGAGTTAAACCCCAGCATCAATGTCTTCCTACAAGCAAGTGTTCATTTCTTGTTAACTCAGTGAATTTTGGGCTCAAATGATTTTTCGCAGTTCACGAACCTAACATGATTCTCACTATTAACTAAAGAGCATTTATGTAAGAGGAGCTATGGTTTGTATCAGTTTCATAAGCAGAGTTGAACTACATATTTTCTGTATGAGTCGGAAACACAGTTCTTTTTTTCTGGGCATGCTCATATTTCTTGCTGTATTTTAGACTCTGGAAAGAAGAGCTTGCTTTTTGTGTTAAAACAAAGTGTGTTTCATGGATGAGAACTCGGGTCTGAATTTCCCTTCAGAATCGGAGTTAAACCCCATGATCTGTGTCTTCCTACAAGCAAAAGTTCAGTTCTGGTAAACCCAGTGAATTTTGGGCTCAAAAGATTTTTCGCAGTTCACAAACCCCTCGCTATTCTCACTATTAACAAAAGAGGATTTATGTAAGAGGAGCTGTGGTTTGTAACAGTTTCATAAGCAGAGTTGAACTACATATGGTCTGTATGAATAGGAAACACAGTTCTTTTTTTCGGGGCATGCTCATGTTTCTTACTATATTGGAGACGCTGGAAAGAACAGGATGATTCTTGCCTTAAAACAGAGTGTTTTTCAGGGATGAGAACTCTGGTCTGAATTTGCCTTCAGAAACGGAGTTAAACCCCAGCATCAATGTCTTCCTACAAGCAAGTGTTCATTTCTTGTTAACCCAGTGAATTTTGGGCTCAAATGATTTTTCGCCGTTCACGAACCTAACATGATTCTCACGATTAACTAAAGAGCATTTATGTAAGCGGAGCTATGGTGTGTATCAGTTTCATAAGCAGAGTTGAACTACATATTTACTGTATGAGTCAGAAACACAGTTCTTTTTTTCTGGGCATGCTCATGGTTTTGCTGTATTTTAGACTCTGGAAAGAAGAGCTTGCTTTTTGTGTTAAAACAAAGTGTGTTTCATGGATGAGAACTCGGGTCTGAATTTCCCTTCAGAATCGGAGTTAAACCCCATGATCTGTGTCTTCCTACAAGCAAGAGTTCATTTCTAGTAAACCTAGTGAATTTTCGGCTCAAATGATTTTTCGCAGTTCACCAACCCAAATCGATTCTCACTATTAACCAAAGAGCATTAATGTAAGAGGAGCTGTGGTTTGTATCAGTTTCATAAGCAGAGTGAACTACATATGGTCTGTATCAGTAGGAAACACAGTTCTTTTTTTCAGGGCTTGATCATGTTTCTTACTATACTGGAGACGCTGGAAAGAAGAGGATGATTCTTGCATTAAAACAGAGTGTTATTCAGGGATGAGATCTCTGGTCTGAATTTGTATTCAGAAACGGAGTTAAACACCAGGATCAGTGTCTTCTTACAAGCAAGAGTTCATTTCTGGTAAACCCAGTGAATTTTGGGCTCAAATGATTTTTCGCAGTTCACGAACCTAACATGATTCTCACTATTAACTAAAGAGCATTTATGTAAGAGGAGCTATGGTTTGTATCAGTTTCATAAGCAGAGTTGAACTCCATATGGTCTGTATGAGTCGGAAACACAGTTCTTTTTTTCTGGGCATGCTCATGTTTCTCACTATATTGGAGACGCTGGAAAGAACAGGATGATTTTTGCCTTAAAACAGAGTGTTTTTCAGGGATGAGAACTCTGGTCTGAATTTGCCTTCAGAAACGGAGTTAAACCCCAGCATCAATGTCTTCCTACAAGCAAGTGTTCATTTCTTGTTAACTCAGTGAATTTTGGGCTCAAATGATTTTTCGCAGTTCACGAACCTAACATGATTCTCACTATTAACTAAAGAGCATTTATGTAAGAGGAGCTATGGTTTGTATCAGTTTCATAAGCAGAGTTGAACTACATATTTTCTGTATGAGTCGGAAACACAGTTCTTTTTTTCTGGGCATGCTCATATTTCTTGCTGTATTTTAGACTCTGGAAAGAAGAGCTTGCTTTTTGTGTTAAAACAAAGTGTGTTTCATGGATGAGAACTCGGGTCTGAATTTCCCTTCAGAATCGGAGTTAAACCCCATGATCTGTGTCTTCCTACAAGCAAAAGTTCAGTTCTGGTAAACCCAGTGAATTTTGGGCTCAAAAGATTTTTCGCAGTTCACAAACCCCTCGCTATTCTCACTATTAACAAAAGAGGACTTATGTAAGAGGAGCTGTGGTTTGTAACAGTTTCATAAGCAGAGTTGAACTACATATGGTCTGTATGAATAGGAAACACAGTTCTTTTTTTCGGGGCATGCTCATGTTTCTTACTATATTGGAGACGCTGGAAAGAACAGGATGATTCTTGCCTTAAAACAGAGTGTTTTTCAGGGATAAAAACTCTGGTCTGAATTTGTCTTCAGAAACGGAGTTAAACCCTAGGATCAGTGTCTTCCTACAAGCAAGAGTTCATTGCTGGTAAACCCAGGGATTTTTGGTCTCAAATGATTTTTTTGCAGTTCACGAAACCATCATGATTCTCACTATAAACTAAACAGGATTTATGTAAGAGGAGTTGTGGTTTGTATCATTTTCATAAGTAGAGTTGAACTACATATGGTCTGTCAGAGTAGGAAACTCAGTTCTTTTTTTCTGGGCATGCTCATGTTTCTTACTATATTGGAGACGCTGGAAAGAACAGGATGATTCTTGCCTTAAAACAGAGTGTTTTTCAGGGATGAGAACTCTGGTCTGAATTTGCCTTCAGAAACGGAGTTAAACCCCAGCATCAATGTCTTCCTACAAGCAAGTGTTCATTTCTTGTTAACCCAGTGAATTTTGGGCTCAAATGATTTTTCGCCGTTCACGAACCTAACATGATTCTCACTATTAACTAAAGAGCATTTATGTAAGCAGAGCTATGGTGTGTATCAGTTTCATAAGCAGAGTTGAACTACATATTTACTGTATGAGTCAGAAACACAGTTCTTTTTTTCTGGGCATGCTCATGGTTCTTGCTGTATTTTAGACTCTGGAAAGAAGAGCTTGCTTTTTGTGTTAAAACAAAGTGTGTTTCATGGATGAGAAGTCGGGTCTGAATTTCCCTTCAGAATCGGAGTTAAACCCCATGATCTGTGTCTTCCTACAAGCAAGAGTTCATTTCTGGTAAACCTAGTGAATTTTCGGCTCAAATGATTTTTCGCAGTTCACCAACCCAATCCGATTCTCACTATTAACCAAGAGCATTAATGTTAGAGGAGCTGTGGTTTGTATCAGTTTCATAAGCAGAGTGAAATACATATGGTCTGTATCAGTAGGAAACACAGTTCTTTTTTTCAGAGCTTGATCATGTTTCTTACTATACTGGAGACGCTGGAAAGAAGAGGATGATTCTTGCATTAAAACAGAGTGTTATTCAGGGATGAGATCTCTGGTCTGAATTTGTATTCAGAAACGGAGTTAAACACCAGGATCAGTGTCTTCTTACAAGCAAGAGTTCATTTCTGGTAAACCCAGTGAATTTTGGGCTCAAATGATTTTTCACACTTCACGAACCCTACGCTATTCTCACTATTAACTAAAGAGGATTTATGTAAGAGGAGCTGTTGTTTGTATCAGTTTCATAAGCAGAGTTGAACTACATATGGTCCGTATGAGTAGGAAACACAGTTCTTTTTTTCTGGGCATGCTCATGGTTCTTGGTGTATTTTAGACACTGGAAAGAAGAGCTTGCTTCTTGCCTTATAACAGAGTGTTTTTCAGGGATGATAACTCTGGTCTGAATTTTCCTTCAGAAACGGCGTTAATCCCCAGGATCTGTGTCTTCCTACAAGCAAGAGTTCATTTCTGGTAAACCCATGGATTTTGGGGCTCAAATGATTTTTCGCAGTTCACGAAATCAACATGATTCTCACTATAAAGTAAAGAGGATTTATGTAAGAGGAGTTGTGGTTTGTATCAGTTTCATAAGTAGAGTTGAACTCCATATGGTCTGTATGAGTCGGAAACACAGTTCTTTTTTTCTGGGCATGCTCATGTTTCTCACTATATTGGAGACGCTGGAAAGAACAGGATGATTTTTGCCTTAAAACAGAGTGTTTTTCAGGGATGAGAACTCTGGTCTGAATTTGCCTTCAGAAACGGAGTTAAACCCCAGCATCAATGTCTTCCTACAAGCAAGTGTTCATTTCTTGTTAACTCAGTGAATTTTGGGCTCAAATGATTTTTCGCCGTTCACGAACCTAACATGATTCTCACTATTAACTAAAGAGCATTTATGTAAGCGGAGCTTTGGTGTGTATCAGTTTCATAAGCAGAGTTGAACTACATATTTACTGTATGAGTCAGAAACACAGTTCTTTTTTTCTGGGCATGCTCATGGTTCTTGCTGTATTTTAGACTCTGGAAAGAAGAGCTTGCTTTTTGTGTTAAAACAAAGTGTGTTTCATGGATGAGAAGTCGGGTCTGAATTTCCCTTCAGAATCGGAGTTAAACCCCATGATCTGTGTCTTCCTACAAGCAAGAGTTCATTTCTGGTAAACCTAGTGAATTTTCGGCTCAAATGATTTTTCGCAGTTCACCAACCCAATCCGATTCTCACTATTAACCAAGAGCATTAATGTTAGAGGAGCTGTGGTTTGTATCAGTTTCATAAGCAGAGTGAAATACATATGGTCTGTATCAGTAGGAAACACAGTTCTTTTTTTCAGAGCTTGATCATGTTTCTTACTATACTGGAGACGCTGGAAAGAAGAGGATGATTCTTGCATTAAAACAGAGTGTTATTCAGGGATGAGATCTCTGGTCTGAATTTGTATTCAGAAACGGAGTTAAACACCAGGATCAGTGTCTTCTTACAAGCAAGAGTTCATTTCTGGTAAACCCAGTGAATTTTGGGCTCAAATGATTTTTCACACTTCACGAACCCTACGCTATTCTCACTATTAACTAAAGAGGATTTATGTAATAGGAGCTGTTGTTTGTATCAGTTTCATAAGCAGAGTTGAACTACATATGGTCCGTATGAGTAGGAAACACAGTTCTTTTTTTCTGGGCATGCTCATGGTTCTTGGTGTATTTTAGACACTGGAAAGAAGAGCTTGCTTCTTGCCTTATAACAGAGTGTTTTTCAGGGATGAGAACTCTGGTCTGAATTTTCCTTCAGAAACGGCGTTAATCCCCAGGATCTGTGTCTTCCTACAAGCAAGAGTTCATTTCTGGTAAACCCATGGATTTTGGGGCTCAAATGATTTTTCGCAGTTCACGAAATCAACATGATTCTCACTATAAAGTAAAGAGGATTTATGTAAGAGGAGTTGTGGTTTGTATCAGTTTCATAAGTAGAGTTGAACTCCATATGGTCTGTATGAGTCGGAAACACAGTTCTTTTTTTCTGGGCATGCTCATGTTTCTCACTATATTGGAGACGCTGGAAAGAACAGGATGATTTTTGCCTTAAAACAGAGTGTTTTTCAGGGATGAGAACTCTGGTCTGAATTTGCCTTCAGAAACGGAGTTAAACCCCAGCATCAATGTCTTCCTACAAGCAAGTGTTCATTTCTTGTTAACTCAGTGAATTTTGGGCTCAAATGATTTTTCGCAGTTCACGAACCTAACATGATTCTCACTATTAACTAAAGAGCATTTATGTAAGAGGAGCTATGGTTTGTATCAGTTTCATAAGCAGAGTTGAACTACATATTTTCTGTATGAGTCGGAAACACAGTTCTTTTTTTCTGGGCATGCTCATATTTCTTGCTGTATTTTAGACTCTGGAAAGAAGAGCTTGCTTTTTGTGTTAAAACAAAGTGTGTTTCATGGATGAGAACTCGGGTCTGAATTTCCCTTCAGAATCGGAGTTAAACCCCATGATCTGTGTCTTCCTACAAGCAAAAGTTCAGTTCTGGTAAACCCAGTGAATTTTGGGCTCAAAAGATTTTTCGCAGTTCACAAACCCCTCGCTATTCTCACTATTAACAAAAGAGGATTTATGTAAGAGGAGCTGTGGTTTGTAACAGTTTCATAAGCAGAGTTGAACTACATATGGTCTGTATGAATAGGAAACACAGTTCTTTTTTTCGGGGCATGCTCATGTTTCTTACTATATTGGAGACGCTGGAAAGAACAGGATGATTCTTGCCTTAAAACAGAGTGTTTTTCAGGGATGAGAACTCTGGTCTGAATTTGCCTTCAGAAACGGAGTTAAACCCCAGCATCAATGTCTTCCTACAAGCAAGTGTTCATTTCTTGTTAACCCAGTGAATTTTGGGCTCAAATGATTTTTCGCCGTTCACGAACCTAACATGATTCTCACGATTAACTAAAGAGCATTTATGTAAGCGGAGCGATGGTGTGTATCAGTTTCATAAGCAGAGTTGAACTACATATTTACTGTATGAGTCAGAAACACAGTTCTTTTTTTCTGGGCATGCTCATGGTTTTGCTGTATTTTAGACTCTGGAAAGAAGAGCTTGCTTTTTGTGTTAAAACAAAGTGTGTTTCATGGATGATAACTCGGGTCTGAATTTCCCTTCAGAATCGGAGTTAAACCCCATGATCTGTGTCTTCCTACAAGCAAGAGTTCATTTCTAGTAAACCTAGTGAATTTTCGGCTCAAATGATTTTTCGCAGTTCACCAACCCAAACCGATTCTCACTATTAACCAAAGAGCATTAATGTAAGAGGAGCTGTGGTTTGTATCAGTTTCATAAGCAGAGTGAACTACATATGGTCTGTATCAGTAGGAAACACAGTTCTTTTTTTCAGGGCTTGATCATGTTTCTTACTATACTGGAGACGCTGGAAAGAAGAGGATGATTCTTGCATTAAAACAGAGTGTTATTCAGGGATGAGATCTCTGGTCTGAATTTGTATTCAGAAACGGAGTTAAACACCAGGATCAGTGTCTTCTTACAAGCAAGAGTTCATTTCTGGTAAACCCAGTGAATTTTGGGCTCAAATGATTTTTCGCACTTCACGAACCCTACGCTATTCTCACTATTAACTAAAGAGGATTTATGTAAGAAGAGCTGTTGTTTGTATCAGTTTCATAAGCAGGGTTGAACTACATATGGTCCGTATGAGTAGGAAACACAGTTCTTTTTTTCTGGGCATGCTCATGGCTCTTGGTGTATTTTAGACACTGGAAAGAAGAGCTTGCTTCTTGCCTTATAACAGAGTGTTTTTCAGGGATGAGAACTCTGGTCTGAATTTTCCTTCAGAAACGGCGTTAATCCCCAGGATCTGTGTCTTCCTACAAGCAAGAGTTCATTTCTGGTAAACCCATGGATTTTGGGGCTCAAATGATTTTTCGCATTTCACGGAATCAACATGATTCTCACTATAAAGTAAAGAGGATTTATGTAAGAGGAGTTGTGGTTTGTATCAGTTTCATAAGTAGAGTTGAACTCCATATGGTCTGTATGAGTCGGAAACACAGTTCTTTTTTTCTGGGCATGCTCATGTTTCTCACTATATTGGAGACGCTGGAAAGAACAGGATGATTTTTGCCTTAAAACAGAGTGTTTTTCAGGGATGAGAACTCTGTTCTGAATTTGCCTTCAGAAACGGAGTTAAAACCAGGATCAGTGTCTTCCTACATCAAGAGTTCATTCCTGATAAACCCAGTGAATATTGGGCTCAAATGGTTTTTCGCAGTTCACAAACCCAACACGATTCTCACTAATAACTAAAGAGGATATATGTAAGAGGAGCCGTGGTTGGATCAGTTTCATAAGCAGTTTTGAACTACATATGGTCTGTATGAGTCTGAAACACAGTTCTTTTTTCTGGGCATGCTCATGGTTCTTGCTGTATTTAACTCTCTAGAAAGAAGAGCTAGCTTCTGGCGTTAAAACAGAGTGTGTTTCAGGGAAGAGAACTCTGGTCTGAATTTCCCTTCAGAAACGGAGTTAAACCCCAGGATCTGTTTCTTCCTACAATCAAGAGTTCATTTCTGGTAAACCCAGTCAATATTGGGCTCAAATGATTTTTCGCAGTTCACGAACACAACACGATTCTCACTATTAACAAAAGAGCATTTATGTAAGAGGAGCCGTGGTTAGATCAGTTTCATAAGCAGAGTTGAACTACATATGGTTATGAGTCGGAAACACAGTTCTGTTATTCTGGGCCTGCTCCTGGTTCTTGCTCTATTTTAGACACTGGAAAGAATAGCTTGCTTCTTGCCTTATAACAGAGTGTGTTTTACGGATGAGAACTCTGGTCTGAATTTCCATTCAGAAACAGAGTTAAACCCTAGGATCTGTGTCTTCCTACAAGCAAGAGTTCATTTCTGGTAAACCCAGTGAATTTTGGGCTCAAATGATTTTTTGCAGTTCACGAACACAACGTGATTCTCACTATTAACTAAGAGGATTTATGTAAGAGGAGCTGTGGTTTGTTTCAGTTTCATAAGCAGAGTTGAACTGCAAATGGTCCGTATGAGTAGGAAACACAGTTCTTTTTTTCACGGCATCATCATGGTTCTTGCTGTATTGGAGACGCTGGAAAGAAGAGCTTGCTTTTTGCCTTAAAACAGAGTGTTTTTTCAGGGATGAGAACTCTGTTCTGAATTTGCCTTCAGAAACGGAGTTAAAACCAGGATCAGTGTCTTCCTACAAGCAAGAGTTCATTCCTGATAAACCCAGTGAATATTGGGCTCAAATGATTTTTCGCAGTTCACAAACCCAACACGATTCTCACTAATAACTAAAGAGGATATATGTAAGAGGAGCCGTGGTTGGATCAGTTTCATAAGCAGTTTTGAACTACATATGGTCTGTATGAGTCGGAAACACAGTTCTTTTTTCTGGGCATGCTCATGGTTCTTGATTTATTTTCGACTCTGGAAAGAAGAGCTTGCTTCTTGCGTTAAAACAGAGTGTGTTTCAAGGATGAGAACTCTGGTCTGAATTTCCATTCAGAAACAGAGTTAAACCCCAGGATCTGTGTCTTCCTACAAGCAAGAGTTCATTTCTGGTTAACCTAGTAAATTTTGGGCTCAAATTATTTTTCGCAGTTCACGAACCCAACGTGATTCTCACTATTAACTAAAGAGCATTTATGTAAGTGGAGCTGTGGTTTGTATCAGTTTCATAAGCAGAGTTGAACTACATATGGTCTGTATGAGTCAGAAACTCAGTTATTTTTTTCTGGGCATGCCCATGTTTCTTACTACTTTGGAGACGCTGGAAAGGAGAGCTTGCTTCTTTCGTTATAACAGAGTGTTTTTGAGGGATGAGAACTCTGGTCTGAATTTGCCTTGAGAAACGGAGTTAAACCCCAGGATCAGTGTCTTCCTACAAGCAAGCGTTCAGTTCTGGTAAACCCAGTGAATTTTGGGCTAACATGATTTTTCGCAGTCCATGAACCCAACGCGACTATCACTATTAACTAAAGAGCATTTTTGTAAGAGGAGCCGTGGTTGCATCAGTTTCATAAGCACAGTTGAACTACATATGGTCTGTATGAGTCGGAAACACAGTTCTTTTTTTCTGGGCATGCTCATGGTTCTTGCTGTATTTAACTCTCTAGAAAGAAGAGCTAGCTTCTGGCGTTAAAACAGAGTGTGTTTCAGGGAAGAGAACTCTGGTCTGAATTTCCCTTCAGAAACGGAGTTAAACCCCAGGATCTGTTTCTTCCTACAAGCAAGAGTTCATTTCTGGTAAACCCAGTGTAATTTGGGCTCAAATGATTTTACACAGTTCTGGAACCCAAGGCGATTCTCACTATTAACTAAAGAGCATTTATGTAAGAGGAGCCGTGGTTGGATCAGTTTCATAAGCAGAGTTGAACTTCATATGGTTATGAGTCGGAAACACAGTTCTTTTATTCTGGGCCTGCTCATGTTTCTTGCTGTATTTTAGACACTGGAAAGAATAGCTTGCTTCTTGCCTTATAACAGAGTGTGCTTCTGGGATGAGAACTCTGGTCTGAATTTCCATTCAGAAACAGAGTTAAACCCTAGGATCTGTTTCTTCGACAAGCAAGCGTTCAGTTCTGGTAACCCCAGTGATTTTTCGGCTCAAATGATTTTTCGCAGTTCACCAACAAAACCGATTCTCACTATTAACTAAAGAGAATTAATATAAGAGGAGCTGTGGTTTGTATCAGTTTCATAATCCGAGTTGAACTACATATGGTCTGTATCAGTAGGAAACACAGTTCTTTTTTTCTGGGCTTGATCATGTTTCTTACCATCCTGGAGACACTGGAAAGAAGAGGATGATTCTTACCCTAAAACAGAGTGTTATTCAGGGATGGGATCTCTGGTCTGAATTGGTCTTCAGAAACAGAGTTAAACCCAATGATCAATGTCTTCCTACAAGCAAGAGTTCATTTCTGGTAAACCCAGTCAATATTGGGCTCAAATGATTTTTCGCAGTTCACGAACCCAACACGATTCTCACTATTAACAAAAGAGCATTTATGTAAGAGGAGCCGTGGTTAGATCAGTTTCATAAGCAGAGTTGAACTACATATGGTTATGAGTCGGAAACACAGTTCTTTTATTCTGGGCCTGCTCCTGGTTCTTGCTCTATTTTAGACACTGGAAAGAATAGCTTGCTTCTTGCCTTATAACAGAGTGTGTTTTACGGATGAGAACTCTGGTCTGAATTTCCATTCAGAAACAGAGTTAAACCCTAGGATCTGTGTCTTCCTACAAGCAAGAGTTCATTTCTGGTAAACCCAGTGAATTTTGGGCTCAAATGATTTTTCGCAGTTCACGAACACAACGCGATTCTCACTATTAACTAAGAGGATTTATGTAAGAGGAGCTGTGGTTTGTTTCAGTTTCATTAGCAGAGTTGAACTGCAAATGGTCCGTATGAGTAGGAAACACAGTTCTTTTTTTCACGGCATCATCATGGTTCTTGCTGTATTGGAGACGCTGGAAAGAAGAGCTTGCTTTTTGCCTTAAAACAGAGTGTTTTTTCAGGGATGAGAACTCTGTTCTGAATTTGCCTTCAGAAACGGAGTTAAAACCAGGATCAGTGTCTTCCTACAAGCAAGAGTTCATTCCTGATAAACCCAGTGAATATTGGGCTCAAATGATTTTTCGCAGTTCACAAACCCAACACGATTCTCACTAATAACTAAAGAGGATATATGTAAGAGGAGCCGTGGTTGGATCAGTTTCATAAGCAGTTTTGAACTACATATGGTCTGTATGAGTCGGAAACACAGTTCTTTTTTCTGGGCATGCTCATGGTTCTTGATTTATTTTAGACTCTGGAAAGAAGAGCTTGCTTCTTGCGTTAAAACAGAGTGTGTTTCAAGGATGAGAACTCTGGTCTGAATTTCCATTCAGAAACAGAGTTAAACCCCAGTATCTGTGTCTTCCTACAAGCAAGAGTTCATTTCTGGTTAACCTAGTAAATTTTGGGCTCAAATGATTTTTCGCAGTTCACGAACCCAACGTGATTCTCACTATTAACTAAAGAGCATTTATGTAAGAGGAGCTGTGGTTTGTATCAGTTTCATAAGCAGAGTTGAACTACATATGGTCTGTATGAGTCAGAAACTCAGTTATTTTTTTCTGGGCATGCCCATGTTTCTTACTACTTTGGAGACGCTGGAAAGAAGAGCTTGCTTCTTTCGTTATAACAGAGTGTTTTTGAGGGATGAGAACTCTGGTCTGAATTTGCCTTGAGAAACGGAGTTAAACCCCAGGATCAGTGTCTTCCTACAAGCAAGCGTTCAGTTCTGGTAAACCCAGTGAATTTTGGGCTAACATGATTTTTCGCAGTCCATGAACCCAACGCGACTATCACTATTAACTAAAGAGCATTTTTGTAAGAGGAGCCGTGGTTGCATCAGTTTCTTAAGCACAGTTGAACTACATATGGTCTGTATGAGTCGGAAACACAGTTCTTTTTTTCTGGGCATGCTCATGGTTCTTGCTGTATTTAACTCTCTAGAAAGAAGAGCTAGCTTCTGGCGTTAAAACAGAGTGTGTTTCAGGGAAGAGAACTCTGGTCTGAATTTCCCTTCAGAAACGGAGTTAAACCCCAGGATCTGTTTCTTCCTACAAGCAAGAGTTCATTTCTGGTAAACCCAGTGTAATTTGGGCTCAAATGATTTTACACAGTTCTGGAACCCAAGGCGATTCTCACTATTAACTAAAGAGCATTTATGTAAGAGGAGCCGTGGTTGGATCAGTTTCATAAGCAGAGTTGAACTTCATATGGTTATGAGTCGGAAACACAGTTCTTTTATTCTGGGCCTGCTCATGTTTCTTGCTGTATTTTAGACACTGGAAAGAATAGCTTGCTTCTTGCCTTATAACAGAGTGTGCTTCCGGGATGAGAACTCTGGTCTGAATTTCCATTCAGAAACAGAGTTAAACCCTAGGATCTGTTTCTTCGACAAGCAAGCGTTCAGTTCTGGTAACCCCAGTGATTTTTCGGCTCAAATGATTTTTCGCAGTTCACCAACAAAACCGATTCTCACTATTAACTAAAGAGAATTAATATAAGAGGAGCTGTGGTTTGTATCAGTTTCATAATCCGAGTTGAACTACATATGGTCTGTATCATTAGGAAACACAGTTCTTTTTTTCTGGGCTTGATCATGTTTCTTACCATCCTGGAGACACTGGAAAGAAGAGGATGATTCTTACCCTAAAACAGAGTGTTATTCAGGGATGGGATCTCTGGTCTGAATTGGTCTTCAGAAACAGAGTTAAACCCAATGATCAATGTCTTCCTACAAGCAAGAGTTCATTTCTGGTAAACCCAGTCAATATTGGGCTCAAATGATTTTTCGCAGTTCACGAACACAACACGATTCTCACTATTAACAAAAGAGCATTTATGTAAGAGGAGCCGTGGTTAGATCAGTTTCATAAGCAGAGTTGAACTACATATGGTTATGAGTCGGAAACACAGTTCTGTTATTCTGGGCCTGCTCCTGGTTCTTGCTCTATTTTAGACACTGGAAAGAATAGCTTGCTTCTTGCCTTATAACAGAGTGTGTTTTACGGATGAGAACTCTGGTCTGAATTTCCATTCAGAAACAGAGTTAAACCCTAGGATCTGTGTCTTCCTACAAGCAAGAGTTCATTTCTGGTAAACCCAGTGAATTTTGGGCTCAAATGATTTTTCGCAGTTCACGGACACAACGCGATTCTCACTATTAACTAAGAGGATTTATGTAAGAGGAGCTGTGGTTTGTTTCAGTTTCATAAGCAGAGTTGAACTGCAAATGGTCCGTATGAGTAGGAAACACAGTTCTTTTTTTCACGGCATCATCATGGTTCTTGCTGTATTGGAGACGCTGGAAAGAAGAGCTTGCTTTTTGCCTTAAAACAGAGTGTTTTTTCAGGGATGAGAACTCTGGTCTGAATTTGCCTTCAGAAACGGAGTTAAAACCAGGATCAGTGTCTTCCTACAAGCAAGAGTTCATTCCTGATAAACCCAGTGAATATTGGGCTCAAATGATTTTTCGCAGTTCACAAACCCAACACGATTCTCACTAATAACTAAAGAGGATATATGTAAGAGGAGCCGTGGTTGGATCAGTTTCATAAGCAGTTTTGAACTACATATGGTCTGTATGAGTCGGAAACACAGTTCTTTTTTCTGGGCATGCTCATGGTTCTTGATTTATTTTAGACTCTGGAAAGAAGAGCTTGCTTCTTGCGTTAAAACAGAGTGTGTTTCAAGGATGAGAACTCTGGTCTGAATTTCCATTCAGAAACAGAGTTAAACCCCAGGATCTGTGTCTTCCTACAAGCAAGAGTTCATTTCTGGTTAACCTAGTAAATTTTGGGCTCAAATGATTTTTCGCAGTTCACGAACCCAACGTGATTCTCACTATTAACTAAAGAGCATTTATGTAAGTGGAGCTGTGGTTTGTATCAGTTTCATAAGCAGAGTTGAACTACATATGGTCTGTATGAGTCAGAAACTCAGTTATTTTTTTCTGGGCATGCCCATGTTTCTTACTACTTTGGAGACGCTGGAAAGAAGAGCTTGCTTCTTTCGTTATAACAGAGTGTTTTTGAGGGATGAGAACTCTCGTCTGAATTTGCCTTGAGAAACGGAGTTAAACCCCAGGATCAGTGTCTTCCTACAAGCAAGCGTTCAGTTCTGGTAAACCCAGTGAATTTTGGGCTAACATGATTTTTCGCAGTCCATGAACCCAACGCGACTATCACTATTAACTAAAGAGCATTTTTGTAAGAGGAGCCGTGGTTGCATCAGTTTCATAAGCACAGTTGAACTACATATGGTCTGTATGAGTCGGAAACACAGTTCTTTTTTTCTGGGCATGCTCATGGTTCTTGCTGTATTTAACTCTCTAGAAAGAAGAGCTAGCGTCTGGCCTTAAAACAGAGTGTGTTTCAGGGAAGAGAACTCTGGTCTGAATTTCCCTTCAGAAACGGAGTTAAACCCCAGATCTGTTTCTTCCTACAAGCAAGAGTTCATTTCTGGTAAACCCAGTGTAATTTGGGCTCAAATGATTTTACACAGTTCTGGAACCCAAGGCGATTCTCACTATTAACTAAAGAGCATTTATGTAAGAGGAGCCGTGGTTGGATCAGTTTCATAAGCAGAGTTGAACTTCATATGGTTATGAGTCGGAAACACAGTTCTTTTATTCTGGGCCTGCTCATGTTTCTTGCTGTATTTTAGACACTGGAAAGAATAGCTTGCTTCTTGCCTTATAACAGAGTGTGCTTCCGGGATGAGAACTCTGGTCTGAATTTCCATTCAGAAACAGAGTTAAACCCTAGGATCTGTTTCTTCGACAAGCAAGCGTTCAGTTCTGGTAACCCCAGTGATTTTTCGGCTCAAATGATTTTTCGCAGTTCACCAACAAAACCGATTCTCACTATTAACTAAAGAGAATTAATATAAGAGGAGCTGTGGTTTGTATCAGTTTCATAATCCGAGTTGAACTACATATGGTCTGTATCAGTAGGAAACACAGTTCTTTTTTTCTGGGCTTGATCATGTTTCTTACCATCCTGGAGACACTGGAAAGAAGAGGATGATTCTTACCCTAAAACAGAGTGTTATTCAGGGATGGGATCTCTGGTCTGAATTGGTCTTCAGAAACAGAGTTAAACCCAATGATCAATGTCTTCCTACAAGCAAGAGTTCATTTCTGGTAAACCCAGTCAATATTGGGCTCAAATGATTTTTCGCAGTTCACGAACACAACACGATTCTCACTATTAACAAAAGAGCATTTATGTAAGAGGAGCCGTGGTTAGATCAGTTTCATAAGCAGAGTTGAACTACATATGGTTATGAGTCGGAAACACAGTTCTGTTATTCTGGGCCTGCTCCTGGTTCTTGCTCTATTTTAGACACTGGAAAGAATAGCTTGCTTCTTGCCTTATAACAGAGTGTGTTTTACGGATGAGAACTCTGGTCTGAATTTCCATTCAGAAACAGAGTTAAACCCTAGGATCTGTGTCTTCCTACAAGCAAGAGTTCATTTCTGGTAAACCCAGTGAATTTTGGGCTCAAATGATTTTTCGCAGTTCACGGACACAACGCGATTCTCACTATTAACTAAGAGGATTTATGTAAGAGGAGCTGTGGTTTGTTTCAGTTTCATAAGCAGAGTTGAACTGCAAATGGTCCGTATGAGTAGGAAACACAGTTCTTTTTTTCACGGCATCATCATGGTTCTTGCTGTATTGGAGACGCTGGAAAGAAGAGCTTGCTTTTTGCCTTAAAACAGAGTGTTTTTTCAGGGATGAGAACTCTGGTCTGAATTTGCCTTCAGAAACGGAGTTAAAACCAGGATCAGTGTCTTCCTACAAGCAAGAGTTCATTCCTGATAAACCCAGTGAATATTGGGCTCAAATGATTTTTCGCAGTTCACAAACCCAACACGATTCTCACTAATAACTAAAGAGGATATATGTAAGAGGAGCCGTGGTTGGATCAGTTTCATAAGCAGTTTTGAACTACATATGGTCTGTATGAGTCGGAAACACAGTTCTTTTTTCTGGGCATGCTCATGGTTCTTGATTTATTTTAGACTCTGGAAAGAAGAGCTTGCTTCTTGCGTTAAAACAGAGTGTGTTTCAAGGATGAGAACTCTGGTCTGAATTTCCATTCAGAAACAGAGTTAAACCCCAGGATCTGTGTCTTCCTACAAGCAAGAGTTCATTTCTGGTTAACCTAGTAAATTTTGGGCTCAAATGATTTTTCACAGTTCACGAACCCAACGTGATTCTCACTATTAAATAAAGAGCATTTATGTAAGTGGAGCTGTGGTTTGTATCAGTTTCATAAGCAGAGTTGAACTACATATGGTCTGTATGAGTCAGAAACTCAGTTATTTTTTTCTGGGCATGCCCATGTTTCTTACTACTTTGGAGACGCTGGAAAGAAGAGCTTGCTTCTTTCGTTATAACAGAGTGTTTTTGAGGGATGAGAACTCTGGTCTGAATTTGCCTTGAGAAACGGAGTTAAATCCCAGGATCAGTGTCTTCCTACAAGCAAGCGTTCAGTTCTGGTAAACCCAGTGAATTTTGGGCTAACATGATTTTTCGCAGTCCATGAACCCAACGCGACTATCACTATTAACTAAAGAGCATTTTTGTAAGAGGAGCCGTGGTTGCATCAGTTTCATAAGCACAGTTGAACTACATATGGTCTGTATGAGTCGGAAACACAGTTCTTTTTTTCTGGGCATGCTCATGGTTCTTGCTGTATTTAACTCTCTAGAAAGAAGAGCTAGCTTCTGGCGTTAAAACAGAGTGTGTTTCAGGGAAGAGAACTCTGGTCTGAATTTCCCTTCAGAAACGGAGTTAAACCCCAGGATCTGTTTCTTCCTACAAGCAAGAGTTCATTTCTGGTAAACCCAGTGTAATTTGGGCTCAAATGATTTTACACAGTTCTGGAACCCAAGGCGATTCTCACTATTAACTAAAGAGCATTTATGTAAGAGGAGCCGTGGTTGGATCAGTTTCATAAGCAGAGTTGAACTTCATATGGTTATGAGTCGGAAACACAGTTCTTTTATTCTGGGCCTGCTCATGTTTCTTGCTGTATTTTAGACACTGGAAAGAATAGCTTGCTTCTTGCCTTATAACAGAGTGTGCTTCCGGGATGAGAACTCTGGTCTGAATTTCCATTCAGAAACAGAGTTAAACCCTAGGATCTGTTTCTTCGACAAGCAAGCGTTCAGTTCTGGTAACCCCAGTGATTTTTCGGCTCAAATGATTTTTCGCAGTTCACCAACAAAACCGATTCTCACTATTAACTAAAGAGAATTAATATAAGAGGAGCTGTGGTTTGTATCAGTTTCATAATCCGAGTTGAACTACATATGGTCTGTATCAGTAGGAAACACAGTTCTTTTTTTCTGGGCTTGATCATGTTTCTTACCATCCTGGAGACACTGGAAAGAAGAGGATGATTCTTACCCTAAAACAGAGTGTTATTCAGGGATGGGATCTCTGGTCTGAATTGGTCTTCAGAAAGAGAGTTAAACCCAATGATCAATGTCTTCCTACAAGCAAGAGTTCATTTCTGGTAAACCCAGTCAATATTGGGCTCAAATGATTTTTCGCAGTTCACGAACCCAACACGATTCTCACTATTAACAAAAGAGCATTTATGTAAGAGGAGCCGTGGTTAGATCAGTTTCATAGCAGAGTTGAACTACATATGGTTATGAGTCGGAAACACAGTTCTGTTATTCTGGGCCTGCTCCTGGTTCTTGCTCTATTTTAGACACTGGAAAGAATAGCTTGCTTCTTGCCTTATAACAGAGTGTGTTTTACGGATGAGAACTCTGGTCTGAATTTCCATTCAGAAACAGAGTTAAACCCTAGGATCTGTGTCTTCCTACAAGCAAGAGTTCATTTCTGGTAAACCCAGTGAATTTTGGGCTCAAATGATTTTTCGCAGTTCACGGACACAACGCGATTCTCACTATTAACTAAGAGGATTTATGTAAGAGGAGCTGTGGTTTGTTTCAGTTTCATAAGCAGAGTTGAACTGCAAATGGTCCGTATGAGTAGGAAACACAGTTCTTTTTTTCACGGCATCATCATGGTTCTTGCTGTATTGGAGACGCTGGAAAGAAGAGCTTGCTTTTTGCCTTAAAACAGAGTGTTTTTTCAGGGATGAGAACTCTGGTCTGAATTTGCCTTCAGAAACGGAGTTAAAACCAGGATCAGTGTCTTCCTACAAGCAAGAGTTCATTCCTGATAAACCCAGTGAATATTGGGCTCAAATGATTTTTCGCAGTTCACAAACCCAACACGATTCTCACTAATAACTAAAGAGGATATATGTAAGAGGAGCCGTGGTTGGATCAGTTTCATAAGCAGTTTTGAACTACATATGGTCTGTATGAGTCGGAAACACAGTTCTTTTTTCTGGGCATGCTCATGGTTCTTGATTTATTTTAGACTCTGGAAAGAAGAGCTTGCTTCTTGCGTTAAAACAGAGTGTGTTTCAAGGATGAGAACTCTGGTCTGAATTTCCATTCAGAAACAGAGTTAAACCCCAGGATCTGTGTCTTCCTACAAGCAAGAGTTCATTTCTGGTTAACCTAGTAAATTTTGGGCTCAAATGATTTTTCACAGTTCACGAACCCAACGTGATTCTCACTATTAAATAAAGAGCATTTATGTAAGTGGAGCTGTGGTTTGTATCAGTTTCATAAGCAGAGTTGAACTACATATGGTCTGTATGAGTCAGAAACTCAGTTATTTTTTTCTGGGCATGCCCATGTTTCTTACTACTTTGGAGACACTGGAAAGAAGAGCTTGCTTCTTTCGTTATAACAGAGTGTTTTTGAGGGATGAGAACTCTGGTCTGAATTTGCCTTGAGAAACGGAGTTAAACCCCAGGATCAGTGTCTTCCTACAAGCAAGCGTTCAGTTCTGGTAAACCCAGTGAATTTTGGGCTAACATGATTTTTCGCAGTCCATGAACCCAACGCGACTATCACTATTAACTAAAGAGCATTTTTGTAAGAGGAGCCGTGGTTGCATCAGTTTCATAAGCACAGTTGAACTACATATGGTCTGTATGAGTCGGAAACACAGTTCTTTTTTTCTGGGCATGCTCATGGTTCTTGCTGTATTTAACTCTCTAGAAAGAAGAGCTAGCTTCTGGCGTTAAAACAGAGTGTGTTTCAGGGAAGAGAACTCTGGTCTGAATTTCCCTTCAGAAACGGAGTTAAACCCCAGGATCTGTTTCTTACTACAAGCAAGAGTTCATTTCTGGTAAACCCAGTGTAATTTGGGCTCAAATGATTTTACACAGTTCTGGAACCCAAGGCGATTCTCACTATTAACTAAAGAGCATTTATGTAAGAGGAGCCGTGGTGGGATCAGTTTCATAAGCAGAGTTGAACTTCATATGGTTATGAGTCGGAAACACAGTTCTTTTATTCTGGGCCTGCTCATGTTTCTTGCTGTATTTTAGACACTGGAAAGAATAGCTTGCTTCTTGCCTTATAACAGAGTGTGCTTCCGGGATGAGAACTCTGGTCTGAATTTCCGTTCAGAAACAGAGTTAAACCCTAGGATCTGTTTCTTCGACAAGCAAGCGTTCAGTTCTGGTAACCCCAGTGATTTTTCGGCTCAAATGATTTTTCGCAGTTCACCAACAAAACCGATTCTCACTATTAACTAAAGAGAATTAATATAAGAGGAGCTGTGGTTTGTATCAGTTTCATAATCCGAGTTGAACTACATATGGTCTGTATCAGTAGGAAACACAGTTCTTTTTTTCTGGGCTTGATCATGTTTCTTACCATCCTGGAGACACTGGAAAGAAGAGGATGATTCTTACCCTAAAACAGAGTGTTATTCAGGGATGGGATCTCTGGTCTGAATTGGTCTTCAGAAAGAGAGTTAAACCCAATGATCAATGTCTTCCTACAAGCAAGAGTTCATTTCTGGTAAACCCAGTCAATATTGGGCTCAAATGATTTTTCGCAGTTCACGAACCCAACACAATTCTCACTATTAACAAAAGAGCATTTATGTAAGAGGAGCCGTGCTTAGATCAGTTTCATAAGCAGAGTTGAACTACATATGGTCTGTATGAGTCAGAAACTCAGTTATTTTTTTCTGGGCATGCCCATGTTTCTTACTACTTTGGAGACGCTGGAAAGAAGAGCTTGCTTCTTTCGTTATAACAGAGTGTTTTTGAGGGATGAGAACTCTGGTCTGAATTTGCCTTGAGAAACGGAGTTAAACCCCAGGATCAGTGTCTTCCTACAAGCAAGCGTTCAGTTCTGGTAAACCCAGTGAATTTTGGGCTAACATGATTTTTCGCAGTCCATGAACCCAACGCGACTATCACTATTAACTAAAGAGCATTTTTGTAAGAGGAGCCGTGGTTGCATCAGTTTCATAAGCACAGTTGAACTACATATGGTCTGTATGAGTCGGAAACACAGTTCTTTTTTTCTGGGCATGCTCATGGTTCTTGCTGTATTTAACTCTCTAGAAAGAAGAGCTAGCTTCTGGCGTTAAAACAGAGTGTGTTTCAGGGAAGAGAACTCTGGTCTGAATTTCCCTTCAGAAACGGAGTTAAACCCCAGGATCTGTTTCTTCCTACAAGCAAGAGTTCATTTCTGGTAAACCCAGTGTAATTTGGGCTCAAATGATTTTACACAGTTCTGGAACCCATGGCGATTCTCACTATTAACTAAAGAGCATTTATGTAAGAGGAGCCGTGGTTGGATCAGTTTCATAAGCAGAGTTGAACTTCATATGGTTATGAGTCGGAAACACAGTTCTTTTATTCTGGGCCTGCTCATGTTTCTTGCTGTATTTTAGACACTGGAAAGAATAGCTTGCTTCTTGCCTTATAACAGAGTGTGCTTCCGGGATGAGAACTCTGGTCTGAATTTCCATTCAGAAACAGAGTTAAACCCTAGGATCTGTTTCTTCGACAAGCAAGCGTTCAGTTCTGGTAACCCCAGTGATTTTTCGGCTCAAATGATTTTTCGCAGTTCACCAACAAAACCGATTCTCACTATTAACTAAAGAGAATTAATATAAGAGGAGCTGTGGTTTGTATCAGTTTCATAATCCGAGTTGAACTACATATGGTCTGTATCAGTAGGAAACACAGTTCTTTTTTTCTGGGCTTGATCATGTTTCTTACCATCCTGGAGACACTGGAAAGAAGAGGATGATTCTTACCCTAAAACAGAGTGTTATTCAGGGATGGGATCTCTGGTCTGAATTGGTCTTCAGAAAGAGAGTTAAACCCAATGATCAATGTCTTCCTACAAGCAAGAGTTCATTTCTGGTAAACCCAGTCAATATTGGGCTCAAATGATTTTTCGCAGTTCACGAACCCAACACGATTCTCACTATTAACAAAAGAGCATTTATGTAAGAGGAGCCGTGGTTAGATCAGTTTCATAAGCAGAGTTGAACTACATATGGTTATGAGTCGGAAACACAGTTCTGTTATTCTGGGCCTGCTCCTGGTTCTTGCTCTATTTTAGACACTGGAAAGAATAGCTTGCTTCTTGCCTTATAACAGAGTGTGTTTTACGGATGAGAACTCTGGTCTGAATTTCCATTCAGAAACAGAGTTAAACCCTAGGATCTGTGTCTTCCTACAAGCAAGAGTTCATTTCTGGTAAACCCAGTGAATTTTGGGCTCAAATGATTTTTCGCAGTTCACGGACACAACGCGATTCTCACTATTAACTAAGAGGATTTATGTAAGAGGAGCTGTGGTTTGTTTCAGTTTCATAAGCAGAGTTGAACTGCAAATGGTCCGTATGAGTAGGAAACACAGTTCTTTTTTTCACGGCATCATCATGGTTCTTGCTGTATTGGAGACGCTGGAAAGAAGAGCTTGCTTTTTGCCTTAAAACAGAGTGTTTTTTCAGGGATGAGAACTCTGGTCTGAATTTGCCTTCAGAAACGGAGTTAAAACCAGGATCAGTGTCTTCCTACAAGCAAGAGTTCATTCCTGATAAACCCAGTGAATATTGGGCTCAAATGATTTTTCGCAGTTCAAAAACCCAACACGATTCTCACTAATAACTAAAGAGGATATATGTAAGAGGAGCCGTGGTTGGATCAGTTTCATAAGCAGTTTTGAACTACATATGGTCTGTATGAGTCGGAAACACAGTTCTTTTTTCTGGGCATGCTCATGGTTCTTGATTTATTTTAGACTCTGGAAAGAAGAGCTTGCTTCTTGCGTTAAAACAGAGTGTGTTTCAAGGATGAGAACTCTGGTCTGAATTTCCATTCAGAAACAGAGTTAAACCCCAGGATCTGTGTCTTCCTACAAGCAAGAGTTCATTTCTGGTTAACCTAGTAAATTTTGGGCTCAAATGATTTTTCGCAGTTCACGAACCCAATGCGATTCTCAGTATTAACTAAAGAGCATTAATGTAAGAGGAGCTGTGGTTTGTATCAGTTTCATAAGCAGAGTTGAATACATATGGTCTGTATCAGTAGGAAACACAGTTCTTTTTTTCTGGGCATGCCCATATTTCTTACTATTTTGGAGACGCTGGAAAGCAGAGGATGATTCTTGCCTTAAAACACAGTGTTATTCAGGGAGGAGATCTCTGGTCTGAATTTGCCTTCAGAAACGGAGTTAAACCCCCGGATCAGTGTCTTCCTACAAGCAGGAGTTCATTTCTGGTAAACCCAGTGAATATTGGGCTCTAAAGATTTTTCGCAGTTCACAAACCCAACACGATTCTCACTATTAACCAAAGAGCATTTATGTAAGAGGAGCCGTGGTTGGATCAGTTTCATAAGCAGAGTTGACCTACATTTGGTCTGTATGAGTCGGAAACACAGTTCTTTTTTTCTGGGCATGCTCATGGTTCTTCCTTTATTTTAGACTCTAGAAAGAAGAGCTTGCTTCTTGCATTAAAACAGAGTGTGTTTTAGGGATGAGAACTCTGTTCTGAATTTCCATTCAGAAACAGAGTTAAACCCCAGGATCTGTGTCTTCCTTCAAGCAAGAGTTCATTTCTGGTTAACCCAGTGAATTTTGGGCTCAAATGATTTTTTGCAGTTCAGGAACCCAACGCGATTCTCAGTATTAACTAAAGAGGATTTATGTAAGAGGAGCTGTAGTTTGTATCAGTTAATAAGCAGAGTTGAACTACATATGGTCTGTATGAGACGGAAACACAGATCTTTTTTTCTGGGCATGCCCATGTTTCTTACTATTTTGGAGACGCTGGAAAGAAGAGCTTGCTTTATGTGTTATGACCTAGTGTTTTTCAGGGATGAGAACTCTGGTCTGAATTTCCCTTCATAAACGGCTTTAATCCCCAGGATCTGTGTCTCCCTACAAGCAAGAGTTCAGTTCTGGTAAACCCAGTGAATTTTTGGCTCAAATGATTTTTCACGGTATACGAACCCTTACGCGATTCCAACTATTAAGTAAAGAGCATTTATGTAAGAGGAGCTGTGGTTTGTATCAGGTTCATAAGCAGTGTTGAACTACATATGGTCCGTATGAGTAGGAAACACAGTTCTTTTTTTCAGGGCATCCTCATGGTTCTTGCTGTATTTTAGACTCTAGAAAGAAGAGGATGATTCTTGCCTTAAAACAGAGTGTTATTCAGGGTTGAGATATCTGGTCTGAATTTGTCTTCAAAAACGGAGTTAAACCCCAGGATCAGTGTCTTCCTACAAGCAAGAGTTCACCTCTGGTAAACCCAATGAATTTTGGGCTCAAATGATTTTTCGCAGTTCACGAACCCTACGCTATTCTCACTATTAACTAAAGAGGATTTATGAAAGAGGAGCTGTGGTTTGTATCAGTTCCATAAGCAGAGTTGAATACATATGGTCTGTATCAGTAGGAAACATAGTTCTTTTTTTCTGGTCATGCCCATGTTTCTTATTATTTTGGAGACTCTGGAAAGAAGAGGATGATTCTTGCCTTAAAACAGAGTGTTGTTCAGGGATGAGAACTCTGGTCTGAATTTGCCTTCAGAAACGGAGTTAAACCCAGGATATGTGTCTTCCTACAAGCAAGAGTTCATTTCTGGTAAACCCAGTGAATATTGGGCTCTAATGATTTTTCGCAGTTCACAAACCCAACACGATTCTCACTATTAACTAAAGAGCATTTATGTAAGAGGAGCTGTGGTTTGTATCAGTTTCATAAGCAGAGTTGAACTACATATTGTCCGTTGAGTAGTAAACACAGTTCTTTTTCAGGGCATGCTCATGGTTCTTGCTGTATTTTAGACTCTAGAAAGAAGAGCTTGCTTCTTGCATTAAAACAGAGTTTGTTTTAGGGATGAGAACTCTGGTCTGAATTTCCCTTCAGATTCGGAGTTAAACCCCAGGATCAGTGTCTTCCTACAAGCAAGAGTTCATTTCTGGTTAACCCAGTGAATTTTGGGCTCAAATGATTTTCGCAGTTCACAAACCCAAAGCGATTCTCACTATTAACTAAAGAGCATTTATGTAAGAGTAGCTGTGGTTTGTATCAGTTTCATAAGCAGAGTTGAATACATATGGTCTGTATCAGTAGGAAACACAGTTCTTTTTTTCTGGGTATGCCCATGTTTCTTACTATTTTGGAGACGCTGGAAAGAAGAGGATGATTCTTGCCTTAAAACAGAGTGAGTTTCAGGGATGAGAACTGTGGTCTGAATTTGCCTTCAGAAACAGAGTTAAATGCAGAATCAGTGTCTTCCTACAAGCAAGAGTTCATTTCTGGTAAACCCAGTGCATATTGGGCTCTAATGATTTTTCACAGTTCACAAACCCAACACGATTCTCACTATTAACTAAAGATCATTTATGTAAGAGGAGCCGTGTTTGGATCAGTTTCATAAGCAGAGCTGAACTACATATGTTGTGCATGAGTCGGAAACACAGTTCTTTTTTTCTGGGCATGCTCATGGTTTTGGCTTAATTTTAGACTCTGGAAAGAAGCGCTTGCGTCTTGCGTTAAAACAGATTGTGTTTTAGGGATGAGAACTGTGGTCTGAATTTCCCTTCAGAAACGGAGTTAATCCCCATGATCTGTGTCTTCCTACAAGCAAGAGTTCAGTTCTGGTAAACCCAGTGAATTTTTGGCTCAAATGATTTTTCGCAGTTCACAAACCCAACATGATTCTCACTATTAACTAAAGAGCATTTATGTAAGAGGAGCTGTGGTATGTATCAGTTTCATAAGCAGATTTGAACTACATGTGGTTCATCTGATTAGGAAACACAGTTCTTTTTTTCTGGGCTTGATCATGTTTCTTACTATACTGGAGACGCTGTAAAGAAGAGGATGATTCTTGCCTTAAAACAGAGTGAGTTTCAGGGATGAGAACTGTGGTCTGAATTTGCCTTCAGAAACGGAGTTAAACACAGGATCAGTGTCTTCCTACAAGCAAGAGTTCATTTCTGGTAAACCCAGTGAATATTGGGCTCTAATGGTTTTTCGCAGTTCACAAACCCAACACGATTCTCACTATTAACTAAAGATCATTTATGTAAGAGGATCCGTGTTTGGATCAGTTTCATAAGCAGAGTTGAACTACATATGGTGTGTATGAGTCGGAAACACAGTTCTTTTTTTCTGGGCATGCTCATGGTTTTGGCTTAATTTTAGACTCTGGAAAGAAGAGCTTGCGTCTTGCGTTAAAACAGAGTGTGTTTTAGGGATGAGAACTCTGGTCTGAATTTCCCTTCAGAAACGGAGTTAATCCCCATGATCTGTGTCTTACTACAAGCAAGAGTTCAGTTCTGGTAAACCCAGTGAATTTTTGGCTCAAATGATTTTTCGCAGCTCAGGAACCCAGCGCTATTCTTACTATTAACTGAAGATCATTTATGTATGAGGGGCTGTAGTTAGTATTAGTTTCATAAGCAGAGTAGAACTACATATGGTTGTATGAGTAGGAAACACAGTTCTTTTTTTCAGGGCATGCACATTGTTCTTGCTTTATTTTAGACTCTAGAAAGAAGATCTTGAGTCTTGTGTTAAAACAGAGTGTGTTTCAGGGAAGAGAACTCCGGTCTGAATTTCCCTTCAGAAACGGAGTTAAACCCCAGGATCTGTGTCTTCCTACAAGCAAGAGTACATTTCTGGTTAACCCAGTGAATATTGGGCTCAAATGATTATTTGCAGTTCACGAACCCAACGCGATTCTCACTATTAACTAAAGAGCATTTATGTAATAGGAGCTGTGGTTTGAATCAGTTTCATAAGCAGAGTTGAACTACATATGGTCCGTCTGAGTAGGAAACAAGGTTCTTTTTTTCTGGGCTTGATCATGTTTCTTACTATACTGGAGACGCTGGAAAGAAGAGGATGATTCTTGCCTTAAAACAGAGTGTTATTCAGGGAGGAGATCTCTGGTCTGAATTTGCCTTCAGAAACGGAGTTAAACCCCAGGATCAGTGTCTTCTTACAAGCAAGATTCATTTCTGGTAAACCCAGTGAATATTGGGCTGTAATGATTTTTCGCAGTTCACCAACCCAAACCGATTCTCACTATTAACTAAAGAGCATTTATGTAAGAGGAACTGTGGTTTGTATCAGTTTCATAAGCAGAGTTGAATACATATGGTCTGTATCAGTTGGAAACACAGTTCATTTTTTCTGGGCATGCCTATGTTTCTTACTATTTTGGAGACGCTGGAAAGAAGAGGATGATTTTTGCATTAAAACAGAGTGTTTTTCAGGGATGAGAACTCTGGTCTGAATTTGCCTTCAGAAACGGAGTTAACCCCAGGATATGTGTCTTCCTACAAGCAAGAGTTCATTTCTGGTAAACCCAGTGAATATTGGGCTCTAATGATTTTTCGCAGTTCACAAACCCAACACGATTCTCACTATTAACTAAAGAGCATTTATGTAAGATGGGCCGTGTTTGGATCAGTTTCATAAGCAGAGTTGAACTACATATGGTGTGTATGAGTCGGAAACACAGTTCTTTTTTTCTGGGCATGCTCATGGTTCTGACTTAATTTTAGACTCTGGAGAGAAGAGCTTGCGTCTTGCGTTAAAACAGAGTGTGTTTTAGGGATGAGAACTCTGGTCTGAATTTCCCTTCAGAAACGGAGTTAATCCCCATGATATGTGTCTTCCTACAAGTAAGAGTTCAGTTCTGGTAAACCCAGTGAATTTTTGGCTCAAATGATTTTTCGCAGTTCAGGAACCCAGCGCTATTCTTACTATTAACTGAAGATCATTTATGTATGAGGGGATGTAGTTAGTATTAGTTTCATAAGCAGAGTAGAACTACATATGGTCCGTATGAGTAGGAAACACAGTTCTTTTTTTCAGGGCATCCTCATGGTTATTGCTGCATTGGAGACGCTGGAAAGAAGAGCTTGCTTCTTGCCTTAAAACAGAGTGTTTTTTAGGGATGAGTACTCTGGTCTGAATTTGCCTTCAGAAACAGAGTTAAACCCCAGGATCACTGTCTTCCTACAACAAAGATTTCATTTCTTGTATACCCCGTGATTTTTTGGTCCAAATGATTTTTCGCAGTTCACTAAACCAACATGATTCTCACTCTTAACTAAAGAGCATTTATGTAAGAGGAACTGTGGTTTGTATCAGTTTCATAAGCAGAGTTGAAAACATATGGTCTGTACCAGTAGGAAACACAGTTCTTTTTTTCTGGGCATGCCCATGTTTCTTACTATTTTGGAGACGAAGGAAAGAAGAGGATGATTCTTGCCTTAAAACAGAGTGTTTTTCAGGGAGGAGATCTCTGGTCTGAATTTGTCTTCAGAAACGGGGTTAAACTCCAGGATCAGTGTCTTCCTACAAGCAAGAATTCATTTCTTGTAAACCCAGTGATTTTTTGGCCCAAATGATTTTTCACAGTTCACTAAACCAACATGATTCTCACTCTTAACTAAAGAGCATTAATGTAAGAGGAGCTGTGGTTTGTATCAGTTTCATAAGTAGAGTTGAATACATATGGTCTGTGTCAGTAGGAAACACAGTTCTTTTTTTCTGGGCATGCCCATATTTCTTACTATTTTGGAGACGCTGGAAAGAAGAGGATGATTCTTGCCTTATAACAGAGTGTTTTTCAGGGAGGAGATGTCTGGTCTGAATTTGTCTTCAGAAACGGAGTGAAAACCCAGGATCAGTGTCTTCCTACAAGCAAGAATTCATTTCTGGTAATCCCAGTGATTTTTGGGCTCAAATGATTTTTCGCAGTTCACAAACCCAAACTGATTCTCACTATTAACTAAAGAGCATTAATGTAAGAGGAGCTGTGGTTTGTATCAGGTTAATAAGCAGACTTGAATACATATGGTCTGTATCAGTAGGAAACACAGTTCTTTTTTTCTGGGCATGCTCATGGTTCTTGCTATTTTAGACTCTAGAAAGAAAGAAGAGCTTGCTTCTTGCATTAAAACAGAGTGTGTTTTAGGGATGAGAACTCTGGTCTGAATTTCCATTCAGAAACAGAGTTAAACCCCAGGATCTGTGTCTTCCTTCAAGCAAGAGTTCATTTCGGGTTAACTCAGTGAATTTTGGGCTCAAATAATTTTTCGCAGTTCACGAACCCAACACGATTCTCACTATTAACTACAGAGCATTTATGAAAGAGGAGCTGTGGTTTTTTATCAGTTTCATAGGCAGAGTTGAACTACATATGGTCCGTATGAGTAGGAAACACAGTTATTTTTTTCAGGGCATCCTCATTGTTCTTGCTGTATTGGAGACGCTGGAAAGAAGAGCTTGCTTCTTGCCTTAAAACAGAGTGTTTTTCAGGGATGAGAACTCTGGTCTGAATTTGCCTTCAGAAACAGAGTTAAACACCAGGATCAGTGTCTTCCTACAACAAAGGGTTCATTTCTGGTAAACCCAGTGATTTTTTTGGCCCAAATGATTTTTCGCACTTCACGAACCCAGCATGATTCTCACTGTTAACTAAAGAGCATTTATGTAGAGGAGCTGTGGTTTGTATCAGTTTTATAAGCTGAGTTGTACTACATATGGTCCGTCTGAGTAGGAAACACAGTTTTTTTCAGCGCATGCTCATGGTTCTTGCTCTATTTTAGACTCTAGAAAAAAGAGCTTGCTTCTTGCGTTAAAACAGAGTGTGTTTTAGGGATGAGAACTCTGGTCTGAATTTCCCTTCAGAATCGGAGTTAAATCCAGGATATGTGTCTTCCTACAAGCAAGAGATCATTTCTGGTACACCCAGTGAATATTGGGCTCTAATGATTTTTCGCAGTTCACAAACCCAACACAATTCTCACTATTAACTAAAGATCATTTATGTAAGAGGAGCCGTGTTTGGATCAGTTTCATAAGCAGAGCTGAACTACATATGTTGTGCATGAGTCGGAAACACAGTTCTTTTTTTCTGGGCATGCTCATGGTTTTGGCTTAATTTTAGACTCTGGAAAGAAGCGCTTGCGTCTTGCGTTAAAACAGATTGTGTTTTAGGGATGAGAACTGTGGTCTGAATTTCCCTTCAGAAACGGAGTTAATCCCCATGATCTGTGTCTTCCTACAAGCAAGAGTTCAGTTCTGGTAAACCCAGTGAATTTTTGGCTCAAATGATTTTTCGCAGTTCACAAACCCAACATGATTCTCACTATTAACTAAAGAGCATTTATGTAAGAGGAGCTGTGGTATGTATCAGTTTCATAAGCAGATTTGAACTACATGTGGTTCATCTGATTAGGAAACACAGTTCTTTTTTTCTGGGCTTGATCATGTTTCTTACTATACTGGAGACGCTGTAAAGAAGAGGATGATTCTTGCCTTAAAACAGAGTGAGTTTCAGGGATGAGAACTGTGGTCTGAATTTGCCTTCAGAAACGGAGTTAAACACAGGATCAGTGTCTTCCTACAAGCAAGAGTTCATTTCTGGTAAACCCAGTGAATATTGGGCTCTAATGGTTTTTCGCAGTTCACAAACCCAACACGATTCTCACTATTAACTAAAGATCATTTATGTAAGAGGATCCGTGTTTGGATCAGTTTCATAAGCAGAGTTGAACTACATATGGTGTGTATGAGTCGGAAACACAGTTCTTTTTTTCTGGGCATGCTCATGGTTTTGGCTTAATTTTAGACTCTGGAAAGAAGAGCTTGCGTCTTGCGTTAAAACAGAGTGTGTTTTAGGGATGAGAACTCTGGTCTGAATTTCCCTTCAGAAACGGAGTTAATCCCCATGATCTGTGTCTTACTACAAGCAAGAGTTCAGTTCTGGTAAACCCAGTGAATTTTTGGCTCAAATGATTTTTCGCAGCTCAGGAACCCAGCGCTATTCTTACTATTAACTGAAGATCATTTATGTATGAGGGGCTGTAGTTAGTATTAGTTTCATAAGCAGAGTAGAACTACATATGGTTGTATGAGTAGGAAACACAGTTCTTTTTTTCAGGGCATGCACATTGTTCTTGCTTTATTTTAGACTCTAGAAAGAAGATCTTGAGTCTTGTGTTAAAACAGAGTGTGTTTCAGGGAAGAGAACTCCGGTCTGAATTTCCCTTCAGAAACGGAGTTAAACCCCAGGATCTGTGTCTTCCTACAAGCAAGAGTACATTTCTGGTTAACCCAGTGAATATTGGGCTCAAATGATTATTTGCAGTTCACGAACCCAACGCGATTCTCACTATTAACTAAAGAGCATTTATGTAATAGGAGCTGTGGTTTGAATCAGTTTCATAAGCAGAGTTGAACTACATATGGTCCGTCTGAGTAGGAAACAAGGTTCTTTTTTTCTGGGCTTGATCATGTTTCTTACTATACTGGAGACGCTGGAAAGAAGAGGATGATTCTTGCCTTAAAACAGAGTGTTATTCAGGGAGGAGATCTCTGGTCTGAATTTGCCTTCAGAAACGGAGTTAAACCCCAGGATCAGTGTCTTCTTACAAGCAAGATTCATTTCTGGTAAACCCAGTGAATATTGGGCTGTAATGATTTTTCGCAGTTCACCAACCCAAACCGATTCTCACTATTAACTAAAGAGCATTTATGTAAGAGGAACTGTGGTTTGTATCAGTTTCATAAGCAGAGTTGAATACATATGGTCTGTATCAGTTGGAAACACAGTTCATTTTTTCTGGGCATGCCTATGTTTCTTACTATTTTGGAGACGCTGGAAAGAAGAGGATGATTTTTGCATTAAAACAGAGTGTTTTTCAGGGATGAGAACTCTGGTCTGAATTTGCCTTCAGAAACGGAGTTAACCCCAGGATATGTGTCTTCCTACAAGCAAGAGTTCATTTCTGGTAAACCCAGTGAATATTGGGCTCTAATGATTTTTCGCAGTTCACAAACCCAACACGATTCTCACTATTAACTAAAGAGCATTTATGTAAGATGGGCCGTGTTTGGATCAGTTTCATAAGCAGAGTTGAACTACATATGGTGTGTATGAGTCGGAAACACAGTTCTTTTTTTCTGGGCATGCTCATGGTTCTGACTTAATTTTAGACTCTGGAGAGAAGAGCTTGCGTCTTGCGTTAAAACAGAGTGTGTTTTAGGGATGAGAACTCTGGTCTGAATTTCCCTTCAGAAACGGAGTTAATCCCCATGATATGTGTCTTCCTACAAGTAAGAGTTCAGTTCTGGTAAACCCAGTGAATTTTTGGCTCAAATGATTTTTCGCAGTTCAGGAACCCAGCGCTATTCTTACTATTAACTGAAGATCATTTATGTATGAGGGGATGTAGTTAGTATTAGTTTCATAAGCAGAGTAGAACTACATATGGTCCGTATGAGTAGGAAACACAGTTCTTTTTTTCAGGGCATCCTCATGGTTATTGCTGCATTGGAGACGCTGGAAAGAAGAGCTTGCTTCTTGCCTTAAAACAGAGTGTTTTTTAGGGATGAGTACTCTGGTCTGAATTTGCCTTCAGAAACAGAGTTAAACCCCAGGATCACTGTCTTCCTACAACAAAGATTTCATTTCTTGTATACCCCGTGATTTTTTGGTCCAAATGATTTTTCGCAGTTCACTAAACCAACATGATTCTCACTCTTAACTAAAGAGCATTTATGTAAGAGGAACTGTGGTTTGTATCAGTTTCATAAGCAGAGTTGAAAACATATGGTCTGTACCAGTAGGAAACACAGTTCTTTTTTTCTGGGCATGCCCATGTTTCTTACTATTTTGGAGACGAAGGAAAGAAGAGGATGATTCTTGCCTTAAAACAGAGTGTTTTTCAGGGAGGAGATCTCTGGTCTGAATTTGTCTTCAGAAACGGGGTTAAACTCCAGGATCAGTGTCTTCCTACAAGCAAGAATTCATTTCTTGTAAACCCAGTGATTTTTTGGCCCAAATGATTTTTCACAGTTCACTAAACCAACATGATTCTCACTCTTAACTAAAGAGCATTAATGTAAGAGGAGCTGTGGTTTGTATCAGTTTCATAAGTAGAGTTGAATACATATGGTCTGTGTCAGTAGGAAACACAGTTCTTTTTTTCTGGGCATGCCCATATTTCTTACTATTTTGGAGACGCTGGAAAGAAGAGGATGATTCTTGCCTTATAACAGAGTGTTTTTCAGGGAGGAGATGTCTGGTCTGAATTTGTCTTCAGAAACGGAGTGAAAACCCAGGATCAGTGTCTTCCTACAAGCAAGAATTCATTTCTGGTAATCCCAGTGATTTTTGGGCTCAAATGATTTTTCGCAGTTCACAAACCCAAACTGATTCTCACTATTAACTAAAGAGCATTAATGTAAGAGGAGCTGTGGTTTGTATCAGGTTAATAAGCAGACTTGAATACATATGGTCTGTATCAGTAGGAAACACAGTTCTTTTTTTCTGGGCATGCTCATGGTTCTTGCTATTTTAGACTCTAGAAAGAAAGAAGAGCTTGCTTCTTGCATTAAAACAGAGTGTGTTTTAGGGATGAGAACTCTGGTCTGAATTTCCATTCAGAAACAGAGTTAAACCCCAGGATCTGTGTCTTCCTTCAAGCAAGAGTTCATTTCGGGTTAACTCAGTGAATTTTGGGCTCAAATAATTTTTCGCAGTTCACGAACCCAACACGATTCTCACTATTAACTACAGAGCATTTATGAAAGAGGAGCTGTGGTTTTTTATCAGTTTCATAGGCAGAGTTGAACTACATATGGTCCGTATGAGTAGGAAACACAGTTATTTTTTTCAGGGCATCCTCATTGTTCTTGCTGTATTGGAGACGCTGGAAAGAAGAGCTTGCTTCTTGCCTTAAAACAGAGTGTTTTTCAGGGATGAGAACTCTGGTCTGAATTTGCCTTCAGAAACAGAGTTAAACACCAGGATCAGTGTCTTCCTACAACAAAGGGTTCATTTCTGGTAAACCCAGTGATTTTTTTGGCCCAAATGATTTTTCGCACTTCACGAACCCAGCATGATTCTCACTGTTAACTAAAGAGCATTTATGTAGAGGAGCTGTGGTTTGTATCAGTTTTATAAGCTGAGTTGTACTACATATGGTCCGTCTGAGTAGGAAACACAGTTTTTTTCAGCGCATGCTCATGGTTCTTGCTCTATTTTAGACTCTAGAAAAAAGAGCTTGCTTCTTGCGTTAAAACAGAGTGTGTTTTAGGGATGAGAACTCTGGTCTGAATTTCCCTTCAGAATCGGAGTTAAATCCAGGATATGTGTCTTCCTACAAGCAAGAGATCATTTCTGGTACACCCAGTGAATATTGGGCTCTAATGATTTTTCGCAGTTCACAAACCCAACACAATTCTCACTATTAACTAAAGAGCATTTATGTAAGAGGAGCCGTGGTTGGATCAGTTTCATAAGCAGAGTTGAAATACATATGGTCTGTATGAGTTGGAAACACAGTTCTTTTATTCTGGGCATGCTCATGGTTCTTGCTTTATTTAAGACTCTAGAAAGAAGAGCTTGCTTCTTGCATTAAAACAGAGTGTGTTTTAGAGATGAGAACTCTGGTCTGAATTTCCATTCAGAAACAGAGGTATACCCAAGGATCTGTGTCTTCCTTCATGCAAGAGTTCATTTCTGGTTAACCCAGTGAATTTTGGGCTCAAGTGATTTTTCGCAGTTCACGAACCCAACGCGATTCTCACTATTAACTAAAGAGCATTAATGTAAGAGGAGCTGTGGTTTGTATCAGTTTCATAAGCAGAGTTGAATACATATGGTCTGTATCAGTAGGAAACACAGTTCTTTTTTTCTGGGCATGCCCATATTTCTTACTATTTTGGAGACGCTGGAAAGCAGAGGATGATTCTTGCCTTAAAACACAGTGTTATTCAGGGAGGAGATCTCTGGTCTGAATTTGCCTTCAGAAACGGAGTTAAACCCCCGGATCAGTGTCTTCCTACAAGCAGGAGTTCATTTCTGGTAAACCCAGTGAATATTGGGCTCTAAAGATTTTTCGCAGTTCACAAACCCAACACGATTCTCACTATTAACTAAAGAGCATTTATGTAAGAGGAGCCGTGGTTGGATCAGTTTCATAAGCAGAGTTGACCTACATTTGGTCTGTATGAGTCGGAAACACAGTTCTTTTTTTCTGGGCATGCTCATGGTTCTTGCTTTATTTTAGACTCTAGAAAGAAGAGCTTGCTTCTTGCATTAAAACAGAGTGTGTTTTAGGGATGAGAACTCTGTTCTGAATTTCCTTTCAGAAACAGAGTTAAACCCCAGGATCTGTGTCTTCCTTCAAGCAAGAGTTCATTTCTGGTTAACCCAGTGAATTTTGGGCTCAAATGATTTTTCGCAGTTCACGAACCCAACGCGATTCTCAGTATTAACTAAAGAGGATTTATGTAAGAGGAGCTGTAGTTTGTATCAGTTAATAAGCAGAGTTGAACTACATATGCTCTGTATGAGACGGAAACACAGATCTTTTTTCTGGGCATGCCCATGTTTCTTACTATTTTGGAGACGCTGGAAAGAAGAGCTTGCTTTATGTGTTATGACCTAGTGTTTTTCAGGGATGAGAACTCTGGTCTGAATTTCCCTTCATAAACGGCTTTAATCCCCAGGATCTGTGTCTCCCTACAAGCAAGAGTTCAGTTCTGGTAAACCCAGTGAATTTTTGGCTCAAATGATTTTTCACGGTATACGAACCCTTACGCGATTCCAACTATTAAGTAAAGAGCATTTATGTAAGAGGAGCTGTGGTTTGTATCAGGTTCATAAGCAGTGTTGAACTACATATGGTCCGTATGAGTAGGAAACACAGTTCTTTTTTTCAGGGCATCCTCATGGTTCTTGCTGTATTTTAGACTCTAGAAAGAAGAGGATGATTCTTGCCTTAAAACAGAGTGTTATTCAGGGTTGAGATATCTGGTCTGAATTTGTCTTCAAAAACGGAGTTAAACCCCAGGATCAGTGTCTTCCTACAAGCAAGAGTTCACTTCTGGTAAACCCAATGAATTTTGGGCTCAAATGATTTTTCGCAGTTCACGAACCCTACGCTATTCTCACTATTAACTAAAGAGGATTTATGAAAGAGGAGCTGTGGTTTGTATCAGTTCCATAAGCAGAGTTGAATACATATGGTCTGTATCAGTAGGAAACATAGTTCTTTTTTTCTGGTCATGCCCATGTTTCTTATTATTTTGGAGACTCTGGAAAGAAGAGGATGATTCTTGCCTTAAAACAGAGTGTTGTTCAGGGATGAGAACTCTGGTCTGAATTTGCCTTCAGAAACGGAGTTAAACCCAGGATATGTGTCTTCCTACAAGCAAGAGTTCATTTCTGGTAAACCCAGTGAATATTGGGCTCTAATGATTTTTCGCAGTTCACAAACCCAACACGATTCTCACTATTAACTAAAGAGCATTTATGTAAGAGGAGCTGTGGTTTGTATCAGTTTCATAAGCAGAGTTGAACTACATATTGTCCGTTGAGTAGTAAACACAGTTCTTTTTTTCAGGGCATGCTCATGGTTCTTGCTGTATTTTAGACTCTAGAAAGAAGAGCTTGCTTCTTGCATTAAAACAGAGTTTGTTTTAGGGATGAGAACTCTGGTCTGAATTTCCCTTCAGATTCGGAGTTAAACCCCAGGATCAGTGTCTTCCTACAAGCAAGAGTTCATTTCTGGTTAACCCAGTGAATTTTGGGCTCAAATGATTTTCGCAGTTCACAAACCCAAAGCGATTCTCACTATTAACTAAAGAGCATTTATGTAAGAGTAGCTGTGGTTTGTATCAGTTTCATAAGCAGAATTGAATACATATGGTCTGTATCAGTAGGAAACACAGTTCTTTTTTTCTGGGCATGTCCATGTTTCTTACTATTTTGGAGACGCTGGAAAGAAGAGGATGATTCTTGCCTTAAAACAGAGTGAGTTTCAGGGATGAGAACTGTGGTCTGAATTTGCCTTCAGAAACAGAGTTAAATGCAGAATCAGTGTCTTCCTACAAGCAAGAGTTCATTTCTGGTAAACCCAGTGCATATTGGGCTCTAATGATTTTTCACAGTTCACAAACCCAACATGATTCTCACTATTAACTAAAGATCATTTATGTAAGAGGAGCCGTGTTTGGATCAGTTTCATAAGCAGAGCTGAACTACATATGTTGTGCATGAGTCGGAAACACAGTTCTTTTTTTCTGGGCATGCTCATGGTTTTGGCTTAATTTTAGACTCTGGAAAGAAGCGCTTGCGTCTTGCGTTAAAACAGATTGTGTTTTAGGGATGAGAACTGTGGTCTGAATTTCCCTTCAGAAACGGAGTTAATCCCCATGATCTGTGTCTTCCTACAAGCAAGAGTTCAGTTCTGGTAAACCCAGTGAATTTTTGGCTCAAATGATTTTTCGCAGTTCACAAACCCAACATGATTCTCACTATTAACTAAAGAGCATTTATGTAAGAGGAGCTGTGGTATGTATCAGTTTCATAAGCAGATTTGAACTACATGTGGTTCATCTGAGTAGGAAACACAGTTCTTTTTTTCTGGGCTTGATCATGTTTCTTACTATACTGGAGACGCTGTAAAGAAGAGGATGATTCTTGCCTTAAAACAGAGTGAGTTTCAGGGATGAGAACTGTGGTCTGAATTTGCCTTCAGAAACGGAGTTAAACACAGGATCAGTGTCTTCCTACAAGCAAGAGTTCATTTCTGGTAAACCCAGTGAATATTGGGCTCTAATGGTTTTTCGCAGTTCACAAACCCAACACGATTCTCACTATTAACTAAAGATCATTTATGTAAGAGGATCCGTGTTTGGATCAGTTTCATAAGCAGAGTTGAACTACATATGGTGTGTATGAGTCGGAAACACAGTTCTTTTTTTCTGGGCATGCTCATGGTTTTGGCTTAATTTTAGACTCTGGAAAGAAGAGCTTGCGTCTTGCGTTAAAACAGAGTGTGTTTTAGGGATGAGAACTCTGGTCTGAATTTCCCTTCAGAAACGGAGTTAATCCCCATGATCTGTGTCTTACTACAAGCAAGAGTTCAGTTCTGGTAAACCCAGTGAATTTTTGGCTCAAATGATTTTTCGCAGCTCAGGAACCCAGCGCTATTCTTACTATTAACTGAAGATCATTTATGTATGAGGGGCTGTAGTTAGTATTAGTTTCATAAGCAGAGTAGAACTACATATGGTTGTATGAGTAGGAAACACAGTTCTTTTTTTCAGGGCATGCACATTGTTCTTGCTTTATTTTAGACTCTAGAAAGAAGATCTTGAGTCTTGTGTTAAAACAGAGTGTGTTTCAGGGAAGAGAACTCCGGTCTGAATTTCCCTTCAGAAACGGAGTTAAACCCCAGGATCTGTGTCTTCCTACAAGCAAGAGTACATTTCTGGTTAACCCAGTGAATATTGGGCTCAAATGATTATTTGCAGTTCACGAACCCAACGCGATTCTCACTATTAACTAAAGAGCATTTATGTAATAGGAGCTGTGGTTTGAATCAGTTTCATAAGCAGAGTTGAACTACATATGGTCCGTCTGAGTAGGAAACAAGGTTCTTTTTTTCTGGGCTTGATCATGTTTCTTACTATACTGGAGACGCTGGAAAGAAGAGGATGATTCTTGCCTTAAAACAGAGTGTTATTCAGGGAGGAGATCTCTGGTCTGAATTTGCCTTCAGAAACGGAGTTAAACCCCAGGATCAGTGTCTTCTTACAAGCAAGATTCATTTCTGGTAAACCCAGTGAATATTGGGCTGTAATGATTTTTCGCAGTTCACCAACCCAAACCGATTCTCACTATTAACTAAAGAGCATTTATGTAAGAGGAACTGTGGTTTGTATCAGTTTCATAAGCAGAGTTGAATACATATGGTCTGTATCAGTTGGAAACACAGTTCATTTTTTCTGGGCATGCCTATGTTTCTTACTATTTTGGAGACGCTGGAAAGAAGAGGATGATTTTTGCATTAAAACAGAGTGTTTTTCAGGGATGAGAACTCTGGTCTGAATTTGCCTTCAGAAACGGAGTTAACCCCAGGATATGTGTCTTCCTACAAGCAAGAGTTCATTTCTGGTAAACCCAGTGAATATTGGGCTCTAATGATTTTTCGCAGTTCACAAACCCAACACGATTCTCACTATTAACTAAAGAGCATTTATGTAAGATGGGCCGTGTTTGGATCAGTTTCATAAGCAGAGTTGAACTACATATGGTGTGTATGAGTCGGAAACACAGTTCTTTTTTTCTGGGCATGCTCATGGTTCTGACTTAATTTTAGACTCTGGAGAGAAGAGCTTGCGTCTTGCGTTAAAACAGAGTGTGTTTTAGGGATGAGAACTCTGGTCTGAATTTCCCTTCAGAAACGGAGTTAATCCCCATGATATGTGTCTTCCTACAAGTAAGAGTTCAGTTCTGGTAAACCCAGTGAATTTTTGGCTCAAATGATTTTTCGCAGTTCAGGAACCCAGCGCTATTCTTACTATTAACTGAAGATCATTTATGTATGAGGGGATGTAGTTAGTATTAGTTTCATAAGCAGAGTAGAACTACATATGGTCCGTATGAGTAGGAAACACAGTTCTTTTTTTCAGGGCATCCTCATGGTTATTGCTGCATTGGAGACGCTGGAAAGAAGAGCTTGCTTCTTGCCTTAAAACAGAGTGTTTTTTAGGGATGAGTACTCTGGTCTGAATTTGCCTTCAGAAACAGAGTTAAACCCCAGGATCACTGTCTTCCTACAACAAAGATTTCATTTCTTGTATACCCCGTGATTTTTTGGTCCAAATGATTTTTCGCAGTTCACTAAACCAACATGATTCTCACTCTTAACTAAAGAGCATTTATGTAAGAGGAACTGTGGTTTGTATCAGTTTCATAAGCAGAGTTGAAAACATATGGTCTGTACCAGTAGGAAACACAGTTCTTTTTTTCTGGGCATGCCCATGTTTCTTACTATTTTGGAGACGAAGGAAAGAAGAGGATGATTCTTGCCTTAAAACAGAGTGTTTTTCAGGGAGGAGATCTCTGGTCTGAATTTGTCTTCAGAAACGGGGTTAAACTCCAGGATCAGTGTCTTCCTACAAGCAAGAATTCATTTCTTGTAAACCCAGTGATTTTTTGGCCCAAATGATTTTTCACAGTTCACTAAACCAACATGATTCTCACTCTTAACTAAAGAGCATTAATGTAAGAGGAGCTGTGGTTTGTATCAGTTTCATAAGTAGAGTTGAATACATATGGTCTGTGTCAGTAGGAAACACAGTTCTTTTTTTCTGGGCATGCCCATATTTCTTACTATTTTGGAGACGCTGGAAAGAAGAGGATGATTCTTGCCTTATAACAGAGTGTTTTTCAGGGAGGAGATGTCTGGTCTGAATTTGTCTTCAGAAACGGAGTGAAAACCCAGGATCAGTGTCTTCCTACAAGCAAGAATTCATTTCTGGTAATCCCAGTGATTTTTGGGCTCAAATGATTTTTCGCAGTTCACAAACCCAAACTGATTCTCACTATTAACTAAAGAGCATTAATGTAAGAGGAGCTGTGGTTTGTATCAGGTTAATAAGCAGACTTGAATACATATGGTCTGTATCAGTAGGAAACACAGTTCTTTTTTTCTGGGCATGCTCATGGTTCTTGCTATTTTAGACTCTAGAAAGAAAGAAGAGCTTGCTTCTTGCATTAAAACAGAGTGTGTTTTAGGGATGAGAACTCTGGTCTGAATTTCCATTCAGAAACAGAGTTAAACCCCAGGATCTGTGTCTTCCTTCAAGCAAGAGTTCATTTCGGGTTAACTCAGTGAATTTTGGGCTCAAATAATTTTTCGCAGTTCACGAACCCAACACGATTCTCACTATTAACTACAGAGCATTTATGAAAGAGGAGCTGTGGTTTTTTATCAGTTTCATAGGCAGAGTTGAACTACATATGGTCCGTATGAGTAGGAAACACAGTTATTTTTTTCAGGGCATCTTCATTGTTCTTGCTGTATTGGAGACGCTGGAAAGAAGAGCTTGCTTCTGGCCTTAAAACAGAGTGTTTTTCAGGGATGAGAACTCTGGTCTGAATTTGCCTTCAGAAACAGAGTTAAACACCAGGATCAGTGTCTTCCTACAACAAAGGGTTCATTTCTGGTAAACCCAGTGATTTTTTTGGCCCAAATGATTTTTCGCACTTCACGAACCCAGCATGATTCTCACTGTTAACTAAAGAGCATTTATGTAGAGGAGCTGTGGTTTGTATCAGTTTTATAAGCTGAGTTGTACTACATATGGTCCGTCTGAGTAGGAAACACAGTTTTTTTCAGCGCATGCTCATGGTTCTTGCTCTATTTTAGACTCTAGAAAAAAGAGCTTGCTTCTTGCGTTAAAACAGAGTGTGTTTTAGGGATGAGAACTCTGGTCTGAATTTCCCTTCAGAATCGGAGTTAAATCCAGGATATGTGTCTTCCTACAAGCAAGAGATCATTTCTGGTACACCCAGTGAATATTGGGCTCTAATGATTTTTCGCAGTTCACAAACCCAACACAATTCTCACTATTAACTAAAGAGCATTTATGTAAGAGGAGCCGTGGTTGGATCAGTTTCATAAGCAGAGTTGAAATACATATGGTCTGTATGAGTTGGAAACACAGTTCTTTTATTCTGGGCATGCTCATGGTTCTTGCTTTATTTAAGACTCTAGAAAGAAGAGCTTGCTTCTTGCATTAAAACAGAGTGTGTTTTAGAGATGAGAACTCTGGTCTGAATTTCCATTCAGAAACAGAGGTATACCCAAGGATCTGTGTCTTCCTTCATGCAAGAGTTCATTTCTGGTTAACCCAGTGAATTTTGGGCTCAAGTGATTTTTCGCAGTTCACGAACCCAACGCGATTCTCACTATTAACTAAAGAGCATTTATGTAAGAGGAGCTGTGGTTTGTATCAGTTTCATAAGCAGAGTTGAACTACATATGGTCCGTATGAGTAGGAAACACAGTTCTTTTTTTCATGGCATCCTCATGGTTATTGCTGTATTGGAGACGCTGGAAAGAAGAGCTTGATTCTTGGCTTAAAACAGAGTGTTTTTCATGGATGAGAACTCTGGTCTGAATTTGCCTCAGAAACGGAGTTAAACCCCAGGATCAGTGTCTTCCTACAACCACGAGTTCATTTCTTGTAAACCCAGTGATTTTTTGGCCCAAATGATTTTTCGCAGTTCACTAAACCAACATGATTCTCACTCTTAACTAAAGAGCATTTATGTAAGAGGAACTGTGGTTTGTATCAGTTTCATAAGCAGAGTTGAAAACATATGGTCTGTACCAGTAGGAAACACAGTTCTTTTTTTCTGGGCATGCCCATGTTTCTTACTATTTTGGAGATGCTGGAAAGAAGAGGATGATTCTTGCCTTAAAACAGAGTGTTTTTCAGGGAGGAGCTCTCTGGTCTGAACTTGTCTTCAGAAACGGAGTTAAACTCCAGGATCAGTGTCTTCCTACAAGCAAGAATTCATTTCTTGTAAACCCAGTGATTTTTTGGCCCAAATGATTTTTCGCAGTTCACTAAACCAACATGATTCTCACTCTTAACTAAAGAGCATTAATGTAAGAGGAGCTGTGGTGTGTATCAGTTTCATAAGTAGAGTTGAATACATATGGTCTGTGTCAGTAGGAAACACAGTTATTTTTTTCAGGGCATCCTCATGTTTCTTGCTGTATTGGAGACGCTGGAAAGAAGAGCTTGCTTCTTGCCTTAAAACAGAGTGTTTTTCAGGGATGAGAACTCTGGTCTGAATTTGCCTTCAGAAAAGGAGTTAAACCCCAGGATCAGTGTCTTCCTACAACAAAGAGTTCATTTCTGGTAAACCCAGTGATTTTTTTGGCCCTAATGATTTCTCGTACTTCACAAACCCATCATGATTCTCACTGTTAACTAAAGAGCATTTATGTAGAGGAGCTGTGGTTTGTATCAGTTTCATAAGCAGAGTTGAACTACATATGGTCCGTCTGAGTAGGAAACACAGTTGTTTTTTTCAGCGCATGCTCATGGTTCTTGCTCTATTTTAGACTCTAGAAAGAAGAGCTTGCTTCTTGCGTTAAAACAGAGTGTGTTTCTGGGATGAGAACTCTGGTGTGAATTTCCCTTCAGAATCGGAGTTAAACCCCAGGATCAGTGTCTTCCTACAAGCAAGAGTTCATTTCTGGTAAACCCAGTGAACTTTCGGCTCAAATGATTATTCACAATTCACCAACCCAAACCGATTCTCACTATTAACTAAAGAGCATTAATGTAAGAGGAGCTGTGGTTTGTATCAGTTTCATAAGCAGAGTTGAATACATATGGTCTGTATCAGTAGGAAACACAGTTCTTTTTTTCTGGGCTTGATCATGTTTCTTACTATACTGGAGTAGCTGGAAAGAAGAGGATGATTCTTGCCTTAAAACAGAGTGGTATTCAGGGAGGAGATCTCTGGTCTGAATTTGTTTAAACCCCAGGATCAGTGTCTTCCTAAAAGCAAGAATTCATTTCTGGTAATCCCAGTGATTTTTGGGCTCAAATGATTTTTCGCAGTTCACCAACCCAAACCGATTCTCACTATTAACTAAAGAGCATTAATGTAAGAGGAGCTGTGGTTTGTATCAGGTTAATAAGCAGACTTGAATACATATGGTCTGTATCAGTAGGAAACACAGTTCTTTTTTTCTGGGCATGCTCATGGTTCTTGCTATTTTAGACTCTAGAAAGAAAGAAGAGCTTGCTTCTTGCATTAAAACAGAGTGTGTTTTAGGGATGAGAACTCTGGTCTGAATTTCCATTCAGAAACAGAGTTAAACCCCAGGTTCTGTGTCTTCCTTCAAGCAAGAGTTCATTTCGGGTTAACTCAGTGAATTTTGGGCTCAAATAATTTTTCGCAGTTCACGAACCCAACACGATTCTCACTATTAACTACAGAGCATTTATGAAAGAGGAGCTGTGGTTTTTTATCAGTTTCATAGGCAGAGTTGAACTACATATGGTCCGTATGAGTAGGAAACACAGTTATTTTTTTCAGGGCATCTTCATTGTTCTTGCTGTATTGGAGACGCTAGAAAGAAGAGCTTGCTTCTGGCCTTAAAACAGAGTGTTTTTCAGGGATGAGAACTCTGGTCTGAATTTGCCTTCAGAAACAGAGTTAAACACCAGGATCAGTGTCTTCCTACAACAAAGGGTTCATTTCTGGTAAACCCAGTGATTTTTTTGGCCCAAATGATTTTTCGCACTTCACGAACCCAGCATGATTCTCACTGTTAACTAAAGAGCATTTATGTAGAGGAGCTGTGGTTTGTATCAGTTTTATAAGCTGAGTTGTACTACATATGGTCCGTCTGAGTAGGAAACACAGTTTTTTTCAGCGCATGCTCATGGTTCTTGCTCTATTTTAGACTCTAGAAAAAAGAGCTTGCTTCTTGCGTTAAAACAGAGTGTGTTTTAGGGATGAGAACTCTGGTCTGAATTTCCCTTCAGAATCGGAGTTAAATCCAGGATATGTGTCTTCCTACAAGCAAGAGATCATTTCTGGTACACCCAGTGAATATTGGGCTCTAATGATTTTTCGCAGTTCACAAACCCAACACAATTCTCACTATTAACTAAAGAGCATTTATGTAAGAGGAGCCGTGGTTGGATCAGTTTCATAAGCAGAGTTGAAATACATATGGTCTGTATGAGTTGGAAACACAGTTCTTTTATTCTGGGCATGCTCATGGTTCTTGCTTTATTTAAGACTCTAGAAAGAAGAGCTTGCTTCTTGCATTAAAACAGAGTGTGTTTTAGAGATGAGAACTCTGGTCTGAATTTCCATTCAGAAACAGAGGTATACCCAAGGATCTGTGTCTTCCTTCATGCAAGAGTTCATTTCTGGTTAACCCAGTGAATTTTGGGCTCAAGTGATTTTTCGCAGTTCACAAACCCAACGCGATTCTCACTATTAACTAAAGAGCATTTATGTAAGAGGAGCTGTGGTTTGTATCAGTTTCATAAGCAGAGTTGAACTACATATGGTCCGTATGAGTAGGAAACACAGTTCTTTTTTTCATGGCATCCTCATGGTTATTGCTGTATTGGAGACGCTGGAAAGAAGAGCTTGATTCTTGGCTTAAAACAGAGTGTTTTTCATGGATGAGAACTCTGGTCTGAATTTGCCTCAGAAACGGAGTTAAACCCCAGGATCAGTGTCTTCCTACAACCACGAGTTCATTTCTTGTAAACCCAGTGATTTTTTGGCCCAAATGATTTTTCGCAGTTCACTAAACCAACATGATTCTCACTCTTAACTAAAGAGCATTTATGTAAGAGGAACTGTGGTTTGTATCAGTTTCATAAGCAGAGTTGAAAACATATGGTCTGTACCAGTAGGAAACACAGTTCTTTTTTTCTGGGCATGCCCATGTTTCTTACTATTTTGGAGATGCTGGAAAGAAGAGGATGATTCTTGCCTTAAAACAGAGTGTTTTTCAGGGAGGAGCTCTCTGGTCTGAACTTGTCTTCAGAAACGGAGTTAAACTCCAGGATCAGTGTCTTCCTACAAGCAAGAATTCATTTCTTGTAAACCCAGTGATTTTTTGGCCCAAATGATTTTTCGCAGTTCACTAAACCAACATGATTCTCACTCTTAACTAAAGAGCATTAATGTAAGAGGAGCTGTGGTGTGTATCAGTTTCATAAGTAGAGTTGAATACATATGGTCTGTGTCAGTAGGAAACACAGTTATTTTTTTCAGGGCATCCTCATGTTTCTTGCTGTATTGGAGACGCTGGAAAGAAGAGCTTGCTTCTTGCCTTAAAACAGAGTGTTTTTCAGGGATGAGAACTCTGGTCTGAATTTGCCTTCAGAAAAGGAGTTAAACCCCAGGATCAGTGTCTTCCTACAACAAAGAGTTCATTTCTGGTAAACCCAGTGATTTTTTTGGCCCTAATGATTTCTCGTACTTCACAAACCCATCATGATTCTCACTGTTAACTAAAGAGCATTTATGTAGAGGAGCTGTGGTTTGTATCAGTTTCATAAGCAGAGTTGAACTACATATGGTCCGTCTGAGTAGGAAACACAGTTGTTTTTTTCAGCGCATGCTCATGGTTCTTGCTCTATTTTAGACTCTAGAAAGAAGAGCTTGCTTCTTGCGTTAAAACAGAGTGTGTTTCTGGGATGAGAACTCTGGTGTGAATTTCCCTTCAGAATCGGAGTTAAACCCCAGGATCAGTGTCTTCCTACAAGCAAGAGTTCATTTCTGGTAAACCCAGTGAACTTTCGGCTCAAATGATTATTCACAATTCACCAACCCAAACCGATTCTCACTATTAACTAAAGAGCATTAATGTAAGAGGAGCTGTGGTTTGTATCAGTTTCATAAGCAGAGTTGAATACATATGGTCTGTATCAGTAGGAAACACAGTTCTTTTTTTCTGGGCTTGATCATGTTTCTTACTATACTGGAGTAGCTGGAAAGAAGAGGATGATTCTTGCCTTAAAACAGAGTGGTATTCAGGGAGGAGATCTCTGGTCTGAATTTGTTTAAACCCCAGGATCAGTGTCTTCCTAAAAGCAAGAATTCATTTCTGGTAATCCCAGTGATTTTTGGGCTCAAATGATTTTTCGCAGTTCACCAACCCAAACCGATTCTCACTATTAACTAAAGAGCATTAATGTAAGAGGAGCTGTGGTTTGTATCAGGTTAATAAGCAGACTTGAATACATATGGTCTGTATCAGTAGGAAACACAGTTCTTTTTTTCTGGGCATGCTCATGGTTCTTGCTATTTTAGACTCTAGAAAGAAAGAAGAGCTTGCTTCTTGCATTAAAACAGAGTGTGTTTTAGGGATGAGAACTCTGGTCTGAATTTCCATTCAGAAACAGAGTTAAACCCCAGGTTCTGTGTCTTCCTTCAAGCAAGAGTTCATTTCGGGTTAACTCAGTGAATTTTGGGCTCAAATAATTTTTCGCAGTTCACGAACCCAACACGATTCTCACTATTAACTACAGAGCATTTATGAAAGAGGAGCTGTGGTTTTTTATCAGTTTCATAGGCAGAGTTGAACTACATATGGTCCGTATGAGTAGGAAACACAGTTATTTTTTTCAGGGCATCTTCATTGTTCTTGCTGTATTGGAGACGCTGGAAAGAAGAGCTTGCTTCTGGCCTTAAAACAGAGTGTTTTTCAGGGATGAGAACTCTGGTCTGAATTTGCCTTCAGAAACAGAGTTAAACACCAGGATCAGTGTCTTCCTACAACAAAGGGTTCATTTCTGGTAAACCCAGTGATTTTTTTGGCCCAAATGATTTTTCGCACTTCACGAACCCAGCATGATTCTCACTGTTAACTAAAGAGCATTTATGTAGAGGAGCTGTGCTTTGTATCAGTTTTATAAGCTGAGTTGTACTACATATGGTCCGTCTGAGTAGGAAACACAGTTTTTTTCAGCGCATGCTCATGGTTCTTGCTCTATTTTAGACTCTAGAAAAAAGAGCTTGCTTCTTGCGTTAAAACAGAGTGTGTTTTAGGGATGAGAACTCTGGTCTGAATTTCCCTTCAGAATCGGAGTTAAATCCAGGATATGTGTCTTCCTACAAGCAAGAGATCATTTCTGGTACACCCAGTGAATATTGGGCTCTAATGATTTTTCGCAGTTCACAAACCCAACACAATTCTCACTATTAACTAAAGAGCATTTATGTAAGAGGAGCCGTGGTTGGATCAGTTTCATAAGCAGAGTTGAAATACATATGGTCTGTATGAGTTGGAAACACAGTTCTTTTATTCTGGGCATGCTCATGGTTCTTGCTTTATTTAAGACTCTAGAAAGAAGAGCTTGCTTCTTGCATTAAAACAGAGTGTGTTTTAGAGATGAGAACTCTGGTCTGAATTTCCATTCAGAAACAGAGGTATACCCAAGGATCTGTGTCTTCCTTCATGCAAGAGTTCATTTCTGGTTAACCCAGTGAATTTTGGGCTCAAGTGATTTTTCGCAGTTCACGAACCCAACGCGATTCTCACTATTAACTAAAGAGCATTTATGTAAGAGGAGCTGTGGTTTGTATCAGTTTCATAAGCAGAGTTGAACTACATATGGTCCGTATGAGTAGGAAACACAGTTCTTTTTTTCATGGCATCCTCATGGTTATTGCTGTATTGGAGACGCTGGAAAGAAGAGCTTGATTCTTGGCTTAAAACAGAGTGTTTTTCATGGATGAGAACTCTGGTCTGAATTTGCCTCAGAAACGGAGTTAAACCCCAGGATCAGTGTCTTCCTACAACCACGAGTTCATTTCTTGTAAACCCAGTGATTTTTTGGCCCAAATGATTTTTCGCAGTTCACTAAACCAACATGATTCTCACTCTTAACTAAAGAGCATTTATGTAAGAGGAACTGTGGTTTGTATCAGTTTCATAAGCAGAGTTGAAAACATATGGTCTGTACCAGTAGGAAACACAGTTCTTTTTTTCTGGGCATGCCCATGTTTCTTACTATTTTGGAGATGCTGGAAAGAAGAGGATGATTCTTGCCTTAAAACAGAGTGTTTTTCAGGGAGGAGCTCTCTGGTCTGAACTTGTCTTCAGAAACGGAGTTAAACTCCAGGATCAGTGTCTTCCTACAAGCAAGAATTCATTTCTTGTAAACCCAGTGATTTTTTGGCCCAAATGATTTTTCGCAGTTCACTAAACCAACATGATTCTCACTCTTAACTAAAGAGCATTAATGTAAGAGGAGCTGTGGTGTGTATCAGTTTCATAAGTAGAGTTGAATACATATGGTCTGTGTCAGTAGGAAACACAGTTATTTTTTTCAGGGCATCCTCATGTTTCTTGCTGTATTGGAGACGCTGGAAAGAAGAGCTTGCTTCTTGCCTTAAAACAGAGTGTTTTTCAGGGATGAGAACTCTGGTCTGAATTTGCCTTCAGAAAAGGAGTTAAACCCCAGGATCAGTGTCTTCCTACAACAAAGAGTTCATTTCTGGTAAACCCAGTGATTTTTTTGGCCCTAATGATTTCTCGTACTTCACAAACCCATCATGATTCTCACTGTTAACTAAAGAGCATTTATGTAGAGGAGCTGTGGTTTGTATCAGTTTCATAAGCAGAGTTGAACTACATATGGTCCGTCTGAGTAGGAAACACAGTTGTTTTTTTCAGCGCATGCTCATGGTTCTTGCTCTATTTTAGACTCTAGAAAGAAGAGCTTGCTTCTTGCGTTAAAACAGAGTGTGTTTCTGGGATGAGAACTCTGGTGTGAATTTCCCTTCAGAATCGGAGTTAAACCCCAGGATCAGTGTCTTCCTACAAGCAAGAGTTCATTTCTGGTAAACCCAGTGAACTTTCGGCTCAAATGATTATTCACAATTCACCAACCCAAACCGATTCTCACTATTAACTAAAGAGCATTAATGTAAGAGGAGCTGTGGTTTGTATCAGTTTCATAAGCAGAGTTGAATACATATGGTCTGTATCAGTAGGAAACACAGTTCTTTTTTTCTGGGCTTGATCATGTTTCTTACTATACTGGAGTAGCTGGAAAGAAGAGGATGATTCTTGCCTTAAAACAGAGTGTTATTCAGGGAGGAGATCTCTGGTCTGAATTTGTTTAAACCCCAGGATCAGTGTCTTCCTACAAGCAAGAATTCATTTCTGGTAATCCCAGTGATTTTTGGGCTCAAATGATTTTTCGCAGTTCACCAACCCAAACCGATTCTCACTATTAACTAAAGAGCATTAATGTAAGAGGAGCTGTGGTTTGTATCAGGTTAATAAGCAGACTTGAATACATATGGTCTGTATCAGTAGGAAACACAGTTCTTTTTTTCTGGGCATGCTCATGGTTCTTGCTATTTTAGACTCTAGAAAGAAAGAAGAGCTTGCTTCTTGCATTAAAACAGAGTGTGTTTTAGGGATGAGAACTCTGGTCTGAATTTCCATTCAGAAACAGAGTTAAACCCCAGGTTCTGTGTCTTCCTTCAAGCAAGAGTTCATTTCGGGTTAACTCAGTGAATTTTGGGCTCAAATAATTTTTCGCAGTTCACGAACCCAACACGATTCTCACTATTAACTACAGAGCATTTATGAAAGAGGAGCTGTGGTTTTTTATCAGTTTCATAGGCAGAGTTGAACTACATATGGTCCGTATGAGTAGGAAACACAGTTATTTTTTTCAGGGCATCTTCATTGTTCTTGCTGTATTGGAGACGCTGGAAAGAAGAGCTTGCTTCTGGCCTTAAAACAGAGTGTTTTTCAGGGATGAGAACTCTGGTCTGAATTTGCCTTCAGAAACAGAGTTAAACACCAGGATCAGTGTCTTCCTACAACAAAGGGTTCATTTCTGGTAAACCCAGTGATTTTTTTGGCCCAAATGATTTTTCGCACTTCACGAACCCAGCATGATTCTCACTGTTAACTAAAGAGCATTTATGTAGAGGAGCTGTGGTTTGTATCAGTTTTATAAGCTGAGTTGTACTACATATGGTCCGTCTGAGTAGGAAACACAGTTTTTTTCAGCGCATGCTCATGGTTCTTGCTCTATTTTAGACTCTAGAAAAAAGAGCTTGCTTCTTGCGTTAAAACAGAGTGTGTTTTAGGGATGAGAACTCTGGTCTGAATTTCCCTTCAGAATCGGAGTTAAATCCAGGATATGTGTCTTCCTACAAGCAAGAGATCATTTCTGGTACACCCAGTGAATATTGGGCTCTAATGATTTTTCGCAGTTCACAAACCCAACACAATTCTCACTATTAACTAAAGAGCATTTATGTAAGAGGAGCCGTGGTTGGATCAGTTTCATAAGCAGAGTTGAAATACATATGGTCTGTATGAGTTGGAAACACAGTTCTTTTATTCTGGGCATGCTCATGGTTCTTGCTTTATTTAAGACTCTAGAAAGAAGAGCTTGCTTCTTGCATTAAAACAGAGTGTGTTTTAGAGATGAGAACTCTGGTCTGAATTTCCATTCAGAAACAGAGGTATACCCAAGGATCTGTGTCTTCCTTCATGCAAGAGTTCATTTCTGGTTAACCCAGTGAATTTTGGGCTCAAGTGATTTTTCGCAGTTCACAAACCCAACGCGATTCTCACTATTAACTAAAGAGCATTTATGTAAGAGGAGCTGTGGTTTGTATCAGTTTCATAAGCAGAGTTGAACTACATATGGTCCGTATGAGTAGGAAACACAGTTCTTTTTTTCATGGCATCCTCATGGTTATTGCTGTATTGGAGACGCTGGAAAGAAGAGCTTGATTCTTGGCTTAAAACAGAGTGTTTTTCATGGATGAGAACTCTGGTCTGAATTTGCCTCAGAAACGGAGTTAAACCCCAGGATCAGTGTCTTCCTACAACCACGAGTTCATTTCTTGTAAACCCAGTGATTTTTTGGCCCAAATGATTTTTCGCAGTTCACTAAACCAACATGATTCTCACTCTTAACTAAAGAGCATTTATGTAAGAGGAACTGTGGTTTGTATCAGTTTCATAAGCAGAGTTGAAAACATATGGTCTGTACCAGTAGGAAACACAGTTCTTTTTTTCTGGGCATGCCCATGTTTCTTACTATTTTGGAGATGCTGGAAAGAAGAGGATGATTCTTGCCTTAAAACAGAGTGTTTTTCAGGGAGGAGCTCTCTGGTCTGAACTTGTCTTCAGAAACGGAGTTAAACTCCAGGATCAGTGTCTTCCTACAAGCAAGAATTCATTTCTTGTAAACCCAGTGATTTTTTGGCCCAAATGATTTTTCGCAGTTCACTAAACCAACATGATTCTCACTCTTAACTAAAGAGCATTAATGTAAGAGGAGCTGTGGTGTGTATCAGTTTCATAAGTAGAGTTGAATACATATGGTCTGTGTCAGTAGGAAACACAGTTATTTTTTTCAGGGCATCCTCATGTTTCTTGCTGTATTGGAGACGCTGGAAAGAAGAGCTTGCTTCTTGCCTTAAAACAGAGTGTTTTTCAGGGATGAGAACTCTGGTCTGAATTTGCCTTCAGAAAAGGAGTTAAACCCCAGGATCAGTGTCTTCCTACAACAAAGAGTTCATTTCTGGTAAACCCAGTGATTTTTTTGGCCCTAATGATTTCTCGTACTTCACAAACCCATCATGATTCTCACTGTTAACTAAAGAGCATTTATGTAGAGGAGCTGTGGTTTGTATCAGTTTCATAAGCAGAGTTGAACTACATATGGTCCGTCTGAGTAGGAAACACAGTTGTTTTTTTCAGCGCATGCTCATGGTTCTTGCTCTATTTTAGACTCTAGAAAGAAGAGCTTGCTTCTTGCGTTAAAACAGAGTGTGTTTCTGGGATGAGAACTCTGGTGTGAATTTCCCTTCAGAATCGGAGTTAAACCCCAGGATCAGTGTCTTCCTACAAGCAAGAGTTCATTTCTGGTAAACCCAGTGAACTTTCGGCTCAAATGATTATTCACAATTCACCAACCCAAACCGATTCTCACTATTAACTAAAGAGCATTAATGTAAGAGGAGCTGTGGTTTGTATCAGTTTCATAAGCAGAGTTGAATACATATGGTCTGTATCAGTAGGAAACACAGTTCTTTTTTTCTGGGCTTGATCATGTTTCTTACTATACTGGAGTAGCTGGAAAGAAGAGGATGATTCTTGCCTTAAAACAGAGTGGTATTCAGGGAGGAGATCTCTGGTCTGAATTTGTTTAAACCCCAGGATCAGTGTCTTCCTACAAGCAAGAATTCATTTCTGGTAATCCCAGTGATTTTTGGGCTCAAATGATTTTTCGCAGTTCACCAACCCAAACCGATTCTCACTATTAACTAAAGAGCATTAATGTAAGAGGAGCTGTGGTTTGTATCAGTCATAAGCAGAGTTGAATACATATGGTCTGTATCAGTAGGAAACACAGTTCTCTTTTTCTGGGCTTGATCATGTTTCTTACTATTTTGGAGACGCTGGAAAGAAAAGGATGATTCTTGCCTTAAAACAGAGTGTTTTTCAGGGATGAGAACTCTGGTCTGAATTTGCCTTCAGAAACGGAGTAAAACCCAGGATATGTGTCTTCCTACAAGTTAGAATTCATTTCTGGTAATCCCAGTGATTTTTGGGCTCAAATGATTTTTCGCAGTTCACCAACCCAAAACGATTCTCACTATTAATTAAAGAGCATTAATGTAAGAGGAGCTGTGGTTTGTATCAGTTCCATAAGCAGAGTTGAATACATATGGTCTGTATCAGTAGGAAACATAGTTCTTTTTTTCTGGTCATGCCCATGTTTCTTATTATTTTGGAGACTCTGGAAAGAAGAGGATGATTCTTGCCTTAAAACAGAGTGTTGTTCAGGGATGAGAACTCTGGTCTGAATTTGCCTTCAGAAACGGAGTTAAACCCAGGATATGTGTCTTCCTACAAGCAAGAGTTCATTTCTGGTAAACCCAGTGAATATTGGGCTCTAATGATTTTTCGCAGTTCACAAACCCAACACGATTCTCACTATTAACTAAAGAGCATTTATTTAAGAGGAGCTGTGGTTTGTATCAGTTTCATAAGCAGAGTTGAACTACATATTGTCCGTTGAGTAGTAAACACAGTTCTTTTTTTCAGGGCATGCTCATGGTTCTTGCTGTATTTTAGACTCTAGAAAGAAGTGTTTGCTTCTTGCATTAAAACAGAGTGTGTTTTAGGGATGAGAACTCTGGTCTGAATTTCCCTTCAGATTCGGAGTTAAACCCCAGGATCAGTGTCTTCCTACAAGCAAGAGTTCATTTCTGGTTAACCCAGTGAATTTTGGGCTCAAATGATTTTCGCAGTTCACAAACCCAAAGCGATTCTCACTATTAACTAAAGAGCATTTATGCAAGAGGAGCTGTGGTTTGTATCAGTTTCATAAGCAGAGTTGAAAACATATGGTCTGTATCAGTAGGAAACACAGTTCTTTTTTTCTGGGCATGCCCATGTTTCTTACTATTTTGGAGACGCTGGAAAGAAGAGGATGATTCTTGCCTTAAAACAGAGTGAGTTTCAGGGATGAGAACTGTGGTCTGAATTTGCCTTCAGAAACAGAGTTAAATGCAGAATCAGTGTCTTCCTACAAGCAAGAGTTCATTTCTGGTAAACCCAGTGCATATTGGGCTCTAATGATTTTTCACAGTTCACAAACCCAACACGATTCTCACTATTAACTAAAGATCATTTATGTAAGAGGAGCCGTGTTTGGATCAGTTTCATAAGCAGAGTTGAACTACATATGTTGTGCATGAGTCGGAAACACAGTTCTTTTTTTCTGGGCATGCTCATGGTTTTGGCTTAATTTTAGACTCTGGAAAGAAGCGCTTGCGTCTTGCGTTAAAACAGATTGTGTTTTAGGGATGAGAACTGTGGTCTGAATTTCCCTTCAGAAACGGAGTTAATCCCCATGATCTGTGTCTTCCTACAAGCAAGAGTTCAGTTCTGGTAAACCCAGTGAATTTTTGGCTCAAATGATTTTTCGCAGTTCACAAACCCAACATGATTCTCACTATTAACTAAAGAGCATTTATGTAAGAGGAGCTGTGGTATGTATCAGTTTCATAAGCAGATTTGAACTACATGTGGTTCATCTGAGTAGGAAACACAGTTCTTTTTTTCTGGGCTTGATCATGATTCTTACTATACTGGAGACGCTGTAAAGAAGAGGATGATTCTTGCCTTAAAACAGAGTGAGTTTCAGGGATGAGAACTGTGGTCTGAATTTGCCTTCAGAAACGGAGTTAAACACAGGATCAGTGTCTTCCTACAAGCAAGAGTTCATTTCTGGTATACCCAGTGAATATTGGGCTCTAATGGTTTTTCGCAGTTCACAAACCCAACACGATTCTCACTATTAACTAAAGATCATTTATGTAAGAGGATCCGTGTTTGGATCAGTTTCATAAGCAGAGTTGAACTACATATGGTGTGTATGAGTCGGAAACACAATTCTTTTTTTTCTGGGCATGCTCATGGTTTTGGCTTAATTTTAGACTCTGGAAAGAAGAGCTTGCGTCTTGCGTTAAAACAGAGTGTGTTTTAGGGATGAGAACTCTGGTCTGAATTTCCCTTCAGAAACGGAGTTAATCCCCATGATCTGTGTCTTACTACAAGCAAGAGTTCAGTTCTGGTAAACCCAGTGAATTTTTGGCTCAAATGATTTTTCGCAGCTCAGGAACCCAGCGCTATTCTTACTATTAACTGAAGATCATTTATGTATGAGGGGCTGTAGTTAGTATTAGTTTCATAAGCAGAGTAGAACTACATATGGTTGTATGAGTAGGAAACACAGTTCTTTTTTTCAGGGCATGCACATTGTTCTTGCTTTATTTTAGACTCTAGAAAGAAGATCTTGTGTCTTGTGTTAAAACAGAGTGTGTTTCAGGGAAGAGAACTCCGGTCTGAATTTCCCTTCAGAAACGGAGTAAAACCCCAGGATCTGTGTCTTCCTACAAGCAAGAGTACATTTCTGGTTAACCCAGTGAATATTGGGCTCAAATGATTATTTGCAGTTCACGAACCCAACGCGATTCTCACTATTAACTAAAGAGCATTTATGTAATAGGAGCTGTGGTTTGAATCAGTTTCATAAGCAGAGTTGAACTACATATGGTCCGTTTGAGTAGGAATCAAGGTTCTTTTTTTCTGGGCTTGATCATGTTTCTTACTATACTGGAGACGCTGGAAAGAAGAGGATGATTCTTGCCTTAAAACAGAGTGTTGTTCAGGGAGGAGATCTCTGGTCTGAATTTGCCTTCAGAAACGGAGTTAAACCCCAGGATCAGTGTCTTCTTACAAGCAAGATTCATTTCTGGTAAACCCAGTGAATATTGGGCTGTAATGATTTTTCGCAGTTCACCAACCCAAACCGATTCTCACTATTAACTAAAGAGCATTTATGTAAGAGGAACTGTGGTTTGTATCAGTTTCATAAGCAGAGTTGAATACATATGGTCTGTATCAGTTGGAAACACAGTTCATTTTTTCTGGGCATGCCTATGTTTCTTACTATTTTGGAGACGCTGGAAAGAAGAGGATGATTTTTGCATTAAAACAGAGTGTTTTTCAGGGATGAGAACTCTGGTCTGAATTTGCCTTCAGAAATGGAGTTAACCCCAGGATATGTGTCTTCCTACAAGCAAGAGTTCATTTCTGGTAAACCCAGTGAATATTGGGCTCTAATGATTTTTCGCAGTTCACAAACCCAACACGATTCTCACTATTAACTAAAGAGCATTTATGTAAGATGGGCCGTGTTTGGATCAGTTTCATAAGCAGAGTTGAACTACATATGGTGTGTATGAGTCGGAAATACAGTTCTTTTTTTCTGGGCATGCTCATGGTTCTGGCTTAATTTTAGACTCTGGAGAGAAGAGCTTGCGTCTTCCGTTAAAACAGAGTGTGTTTTAGGGATGAGAACTCTGGTCTGAATTTCCCTTCAGAAACGGAGTTAATCCCCATGATATGTGTCTTCCTACAAGTAAGAGTTCAGTTCTGGTAAACCCAGTGATTTTTTGGCCCAAATGATTTTTCGCAGTTCACTAAACCAACATGATTCTCACTCTTAACTAAAGAGCATTTATGTAAGAGGAACTGTGGTTTGTATCAGTTTCATAAGCAGAGTTGAAAACATATGGTCTGTACCAGTAGGAAACACAGTTCTTTTTTTCTGGGCATGCCCATGTTTCTTACTATTTTGGAGACGAAAGAAAGAAGAGGATGATTCTTGCCTTAAAACAGAGTGTTTTTCAGGGAGGAGATCTCTGGTCTGAATTTGTCTTCAGAAACGGAGTTAAACTCCAGGATCAGTGTCTTCCTACAAGCAAGAATTCATTTCTTGTAAACCCAGTGATTTTTTGGCCCAAATGATTTTTCGCAGTTCACTAAACCAACATGATTCTCACTCTTAACTAAAGAGCATTAATGTAAGAGGAGCTGTGGTTTGTATCAGTTTCTTAAGTAGAGTTGAATACATATGGTCTGTGTCAGTAGGAAACACAGTTCTTTTTTTCTGGGCATGCCCATATTTCTTACTATTTTGGAGACGCTGGAAAGAAGAGGATGATTCTTGCCTTATAACAGAGTGTTTTTCAGGGAGGAGATGTCTGGTCTGAATTTGTCTTCAGAAATGGAGTTAAACCCAGGATCAGTGTTTTCCTACAAGCAAGAATTCATTTCTGGTAATCCCAGTGATTTTTGGGCTCAAATGATTTTTCGGAGTTCACCAACCCAAACCAATTCTCACTATTAACTAAAGAGCATTAATGTAAGAGGAGCTGTGGTTTGTATCAGGTTAATATGCAGACTTGAATACATATGGTCTGTATCAGTAGGAAACACAGTTCTTTTTTTCTGGGCATGCTCATGGTTCTTGCTATTTTAGACTCTAGCAAGAAAGAAGAGCTTGCTTCTTGCATTAAAACAGAGTGTGTTTTAGGGATGAGAACTCTGGTCTGAATTTGCCTTCAGAAACAGAGTTAAACCCCAGGATCAGTGTCTTCCTTCAAGCAAGAGTTCATTTCTGGTTAACCCAGTGAATTTTGGGCTCAAATAATTTTTCGCAGTTCACGAACCCAACACGATTCTCACTATTAACTACAGAGCATTTATGAAAGAGGAGCTGTGGTTTTTTATCAGTTTCATAGGCAGAGTTGAACTACATATGGTCCGTATGAGTAGGAAACACAGTTATTTTTTTCAGGGCATCCTCTTTGTTCTCGCTGTATTGGAGACGCTGGAAAGAAGAGCTTGCTTCTTGCCTTAAAACAGAGTGTTTTTCAGGGATGAGAACTCTGGTCTGAATTTGCCTTCAGAAACAGAGTTAAACCCCAGGATCAGTGTCTTCCTACAACAAAGAGTTCATTTCTGGTAAACCCAGTGATTTTTTTGGCCCAAATGATTTTTCTCACTTCACGAACCCATCATGATTCTCACTGTTAACAAAAGAGCATTTATGTAGAGGAGCTGTGGTTTGTATCAGTTTCATAAGCAGAGTTGTACTATATATGGTCCGTCTGAGTAGGAAACACAGTTTTTTTCAGCGCATGCTCATGGTTCTTGCTCTATTTTAGACTCTTGAAAGAAGAGCTTGCTTCTTGCGTTAAAACAGAGTGTGTTTTAGGGATGAGAACTCTGGTCTGAATTTCCCTTCAGAATCGGAGTTAAATCCAGGATATGTGTCTTCCTACAAGCAAGAGATCATTTCTGGTAAACCCAGTGAATATTGGGCTCTAATGATTTTTCACAGTTCACAAACCCAACACAATTCTCACTATTAACTAAAGAGCATTTATGTAAGAGGCGCCGTGGTTGGATCAGTTTCATAAGCAGAGTTGAAATACATATGGTCTGTATGAGTTGGAAACACAGTTCTTTTTTTCTGGGCATGCTCATGGTTCTTGCTTTATTTAAGACTCTAGAAAGAAGAGCTTGCTTCTTGCATTAAAACAGAGTGTGTTTTAGGGATGAGAACTCTGGTCTGAATTTCCATTCAGAAACTGAGGTAAACCCAAGGATCTGTGTATTCCTTCATGCAAGAGTTCATTTCAGGTTAACCCAGTGAATTTTGGGCTCAAGTGATTTTTCGCAGTTCACGAACCCAACGCGATTCTCACTATTAACTAAAGAGCATTTATGTAAGAGGAGCTGTGGTTTGTATCAGTTTCATAAGCAGAGTTGAACTACATATGGTCCGTATGAGTAGGAAACACAGTTCTTTTTTTCATGGCATCCTCATGGTTATTGCTGTATTGGAGACGCTGGAAAGAAGAGCTTGATTCTTGGCTTAAAACAGAGTGTTTTTCATGGATGAGAACTCTGGTCTGAATTTGCCTCAGAAACGGAGTTAAACCCCAGGATCAGTGTCTTCCTACAACCACGAGTTCATTTCTTGTAAACCCAGTGATTTTTTGGCCCAAATGATTTTTCGCAGTTCACTAAACCAACATGATTCTCACTCTTAACTAAAGAGCATTTATGTAAGAGGAACTGTGATTTGTATCAGTTTCATAAGCAGAGTTGAAAACATATGGTCTGTACCAGTAGGAAACACTGTTCTTTTTTTCTGGGCATGCCCATGTTTCTTACTATTTTGGAGACGCTGGAAAGAAGAGGATGATTCTTGCCTTAAAACAGAGTGTTTTTCAGGGAGGAGCTCTCTGGTCTGAATTTGTCTTCAGAAACGGGGTTAAACTCCAGGATCAGTGTCTTCCCACAAGCAAGAATTCATTTCTTGTAAACCCAGTGATTTTTTGGCCCAAATGATTTTTCGCAGTTCACTAAACCAACATGATTCTCACTGTTAACTAAAGAGCATTTATGTAGAGGAGCTGTGGTTTGTATCAGTTTCATAAGCAGAGTTGAACTACATATGATCCGTCTGAGTAGGAAACACAGTTGTTTTTTTCAGCGCATGCTCATGGTTCTTGCTCTATTTTAGACTCTAGAAAGAAGAGCTTGCTTCTTGCGTTAAAACAGAGTGAGTTTCTGGGATGAGAACTCTGGTCTGAATTTCCCTTCAGAATCGGAGTTAAACCCCAGGATCAGTGTCTTCCTACAAGCAAGAGTTCATTTCTGGTAAACCCAGTGAACTTTCGGCTCAAATGATTATTCACAATTCACCAACCCAAACCGATTCTCACTATTAACTAAAGAGCATTAATGTAAGAGGAGCTATGGTTTGTATCAGTTTCATAAGCAGAGTTGAATACATATGGTCTGTATCAGTAGGAAACACAGTTCTTTTTTTCTGGGCTTGATCATGTTTCTTACTATACTGGAGTCGCTGGAAAGAAGAGGATGATTCTTGCCTTAAAACAGAGTGTTATTCAGGGAGGAGATCTCTGGTCTGAATTTGTTTAAACCCCAGGATCAGTGTCTTCCTACAAGCAAGAATTCATTTCTGGTAATCCCAGTGATTTTTGGGCTCAAATGATTTTTCGCAGTTCACCAACCCAAACCGATTCTCACTATTAACTAAAGAGCATTAATGTAAGAGGAGCTGTGGTTTGTATCAGTCATAAGCAGAGTTGAATCCATATGGTCTGTATCAGTAGGAAACACAGTTCTCTTTTTCTGGGCTTGATCATGTTTCTTACTATTTTGGAGACGCTGGAAAGAAAAGGATGATTCTTGCCTTAAAACAGAGTGTTTTTCAGGGATGAGAACTCTGGTCTGAATTTGCCTTCAGAAACGGAGTAAAACCCAGGATATGTGTCTTCCTACAAGTTAGAATTCATTTCTGGTAATCCCAGTGATTTTTGGGCTCAAATGATTTTTCACAGTTCACCAACCCAAAACGATTCTCACTATTAATTAAAGAGCATTAATGTTAGAGGAGCTGTGGTTTGTATCAGTTCCATAAGCAGAGTTGAATACATATGGTCTGTATCAGTAGGAAACATAGTTCTTTTTTTCTGGTCATGCCCATGTTTCTTATTATTTTGGAGACGCTGGAAAGAAGAGGATGATTCTTGCCTTAAAACAGAGTGTTGTTCAGGGATGAGAACTCTGGTCTGAATTTGCCTTCAGAAACGGAGTTAAACCCAGGATATGTGTCTTCCTACAAGCAAGAGTTCATTTCTGGTAAACCCAGTGAATACTGGGCTCTAATGATTTTTTGCAGTTCACAAACCCAACACGATTCTCACTATTAACTAAAGAGCATTTATGTAAGAGGAGCTGTGGTTTGTATCAGTTTCATAAGCAGAGTTGAACTACATATGGTCCGTATGAGTAGGAAACACAGTTCTTTTTTTCATGGCATCCTCATGGTTATTGCTGTATTGGAGACGCTGGAAAGAAGAGCTTGATTCTTGGCTTAAAACAGAGTGTTTTTCATGGATGAGAACTCTGGTCTGAATTTGCCTCAGAAACGGAGTTAAACCCCAGGATCAGTGTCTTCCTACAACCACGAGTTCATTTCTTGTAAACCCAGTGATTTTTTGGCCCAAATGATTTTTCGCAGTTCACTAAACCAACATGATTCTCACTCTTAACTAAAGAGCATTTATGTAAGAGGAACTGTGATTTGTGTCAGTTTCATAAGCAGAGTTGAAAACATATGGTCTGTACGAGTAGGAAACACTGTTCTTTTTTTCTGGGCATGCCCATGTTTCTTACTATTTTGGAGACGCTGGAAAGAAGAGGATGATTCTTGCCTTAAAACAGAGTGTTTTTCAGGGAGGAGCTCTCTGGTCTGAATTTGTCTTCAGAAACGGAGTTAAACTCCAGGATCAGTGTCTTCCCACAAGCAAGAATTCCTTTCTTGTATACCCAGTGATTTTTTGGCCCAAATGATTTTTCGCAGTTCACTAAACCAACATGATTCTCACTCTTAACTAAAGAGCATTAATGTAAGAGGAGCTGTGGTGTGTATCAGTTTCATAAGTAGAGTTGAATACATATGGTCTGTGTCAGTAGGAAACACAGTTATTTTTTTTAAGGGCATCCTCATGTTTCTTGCTGTATTGGAGACGCTGGAAAGAAGAGCTTGCTTCTTGCCTTAAAACAGAGTGTTTTTCAGGGATGAGAACTCTGGTCTGAATTTCCCTTCAGAAACGGAGTTAAACCCCAGGATCTGTTTCTTCCTACAAGCAAGAGTTCATTTCTGGTAAACCCAGTGTAATTTGGGCTCAAATGATTTTACACAGTTCTGGAACCCAAGGCGATTCTCACTATTAACTAAAGAGCATTTATGTAAGAGGAGCCGTGGTTGGATCAGTTTCATAAGCAGAGTTGAACTTCATATGGTTATGAGTCGGAAACACAGTTCTTTTATTCTGGGCCTGCTCATGTTTCTTGCTGTATTTTAGACACTGGAAAGAATAGCTTGCTTCTTGCCTTATAACAGAGTGTGCTTCCGGGATGAGAACTCTGGTCTGAATTTCCATTCAGAAACAGAGTTAAACCCTAGGATCTGTTTCTTCGACAAGCAAGCGTTCAGTTCTGGTAACCCCAGTGATTTTTCGGCTCAAATGATTTTTCGCAGTTCACCAACAAAACCGATTCTCACTATTAACTAAAGAGAATTAATATAAGAGGAGCTGTGGTTTGTATCAGTTTCATAAGCAGAGTTGAACTACATATGGTCTGTATGAGTCAGAAACTCAGTTATTTTTTTCTGGGCATGCCCATGTTTCTTACTACTTTGGAGACGCTGGAAAGAAGAGCTTGCTTCTTTCGTTATAACAGAGTGTTTTTGAGGGATGAGAACTCTGGTCTGAATTTGCCTTGAGAAACGGAGTTAAACCCCAGGATCAGTGTCTTCCTACAAGCAAGAGTTCATTTCTGGTAAACCCAGTGAATATTGGGCTCTAAAGATTTTTCGCAGTTCACAAACCCAACACGATTCTCACTATTAACTAAAGAGCATTTATGTAAGAGGAGCCGTGGTTGGATCAGTTTCATAAGCAGAGTTGACCTACATTTGGTCTGTATGAGTCGGAAACACAGTTCTTTTTTTCTGGGCATGCTCATGTTTCTTGCTTTATTTTAGACTCTAGAAAGAAGAGCTTGCTTCTTGCATTAAAACAGAGTGTGTTTTAGGGATGAGAACTCTGTTCTGAATTTCCATTCAGAAACAGAGTTAAACCCCAGGATCTGTGTCTTCCTTCAAGCAAGAGTTCATTTCTGGTTAACCCAGTGAATTTTGGGCTCAAATGATTTTTCGCAGTTCACGAACCCAACGCGATTCTCAGTATTAACTAAAGAGGATTTATGTAAGAGGAGCTGTAGTTTGTATCAGTTAATAAGCAGAGTTGAACTACATATGGTCTGTATGAGACGGAAACACAGATCTTTTTTTCTGGGCATGCCCATGTTTCTTACTATTTTGGAGACGCTGGAAAGAAGAGCTTGCTTTATGTGTTATGACCTAGTGTTTTTCAGGGATGAGAACTCTGGTCTGAATTTCCCTTCATAAACGGCTTTAATCCCCAGGATCTGTGTCTCCCTACAAGCAAGAGTTCAGTTCTGGTAAACCCAGTGAATTTTTGGCTCAAATGATTTTTCACAGTATACGAACCCTTACGCGATTCCAACTATTAACTAAAGAGCATTTATGTAAGAGGACCTGTGGTTTGTATCAGGTTCATAAGCAGAGTTGAACTACATATGGTCCGTATGAGTAGGAAACACAGTTCTTTTTTTCAGGGCATCCTCATGGTTCTTGCTGTATTTTAGACTCTAGAAAGAAGAGGATGATTCTTGCCTTAAAACAGAGTGTTATGCAGGGTTGAGATATCTGGTCTGAATTTGTCTTCAAAAACGGAGTTAAACCCCAGGATCAGTGTCTTCCTACAAGCAAGAGTTCACTTCTGGTAAACCCAATGAATTTTGGGCTCAAATGATTTTTCGCAGTTCACGAACCCTACGCTATTCTCACTATTAACTAAAGAGGATTTATGAAAGAGGAGCTGTGGTTTGTATCAGTTCCATAAGCAGAGTTGAATACATATGGTCTGTATCAGTAGGAAACATAGTTCTTTTTTTCTGGTCATGCCCATGTTTCTTATTATTTTGGAGACTCTGGAAAGAAGAGGATGATTCTTGCCTTAAAACAGAGTGTTGTTCAGGGATGAGAACTCTGGTCTGAATTTGCCTTCAGAAACGGAGTTAAACCCAGGATATGTGTCTTCCTACAAGCAAGAGTTCATTTCTGGTAAACCCAGTGAATATTGGGCTCTAATGATTTTTCGCAGTTCACAAACCCAACACGATTCTCACTATTAACTAAAGAGCATTTATGTAAGAGGAGCTGTGGTTTGTATCAGTTTCATAAGCAGAGTTGAACTACATATTGTCCGTTGAATAGTAAACACAGTTCTTTTTTTCAGGGCATGCTCATGGTTCTTGCTGTATTTTAGACTCTAGAAAGAAGAGCTTGCTTCTTGCATTAAAACAGAGTTTGTTTTAGGGATGAGAACTCTGGTCTGAATTTCCCTTCAGATTCGGAGTTAAACCCCAGGATCAGTGTCTTCCTACAAGCAAGAGTTCATTTCTGGTTAACCCAGTGAATTTTGGGCTCAAATGATTTTCGCAGTTCACAAACCCAAAGCGATTCTCACTATTAACTAAAGAGCATTTATGTAAGAGTAGCTGTGGTTTGTATCAGTTTCATAAGCAGAGTTGAATACATATGGTCTGTATCAGTAGGAAACACAGTTCTTTTTTTCTGGGCATGCCCATGTTTCTTACTATTTTGGAGACGCTGTAAAGAAGAGGATGATTCTTGCCTTAAAACAGAGTGAGTTTCAGGGATGAGAACTGTGGTCTGAATTTGCCTTCAGAAACAGAGTTAAATGCAGAATCAGTGTCTTCCTACAAGCAAGAGTTCATTTCTGGTAAACCCAGTGCATATTGGGCTCTAATGATTTTTCACAGTTCACAAACCCAACATGATTCTCACTATTAACTAAAGATCATTTATGTAAGAGGAGCCGTGTTTGGATCAGTTTCATAAGCAGAGCTGAACTACATATGTTGTGCATGAGTCGGAAACACAGTTCTTTTTTTCTGGGCATGCTCATGGTTTTGGCTTAATTTTAGACTCTGGAAAGAAGCGCTTGCGTCTTGCGTTAAAACAGATTGTGTTTTAGGGATGAGAACTGTGGTCTGAATTTCCCTTCAGAAACGGAGTTAATCCCCATGATCTGTGTCTTCCTACAAGCAAGAGTTCAGTTCTGGTAAACCCAGTGAATTTTTGGCTCAAATGATTTTTCGCAGTTCACAAACCCAACATGATTCTCACTATTAACTAAAGAGCATTTATGTAAGAGGAGCTGTGGTATGTATCAGTTTCATAAGCAGATTTGAACTACATGTGGTTCATCTGAGTAGGAAACACAGTTCTTTTTTTCTGGGCTTGATCATGTTTCTTACTATACTGGAGACGCTGTAAAGAAGAGGATGATTCTTGCCTTAAAACAGAGTGAGTTTCAGGGATGAGAACTGTGGTCTGAATTTGCCTTCAGAAACGGAGTTAAACACAGGATCAGTGTCTTCCTACAAGCAAGAGTTCATTTCTGGTAAACCCAGTGAATATTGGGCTCTAATGGTTTTTCGCAGTTCACAAACCCAACACGATTCTCACTATTAACTAAAGATCATTTATGTAAGAGGATCCGTGTTTGGATCAGTTTCATAAGCAGAGTTGAACTACATATGGTGTGTATGAGTCGGAAACACAGTTCTTTTTTTCTGGGCATGCTCATGGTTTTGGCTTAATTTTAGACTCTGGAAAGAAGAGCTTGCGTCTTGCGTTAAAACAGAGTGTGTTTTAGGGATGAGAACTCTGGTCTGAATTTCCCTTCAGAAACGGAGTTAATCCCCATGATCTGTGTCTTACTACAAGCAAGAGTTCAGTTCTGGTAAACCCAGTGAATTTTTGGCTCAAATGATTTTTCGCAGCTCAGGAACCCAGCGCTATTCTTACTATTAACTGAAGATCATTTATGTATGAGGGGCTGTAGTTAGTATTAGTTTCATAAGCAGAGTAGAACTACATATGGTTGTATGAGTAGGAAACACAGTTCTTTTTTTCAGGGCATGCACATTGTTCTTGCTTTATTTTAGACTCTAGAAAGAAGATCTTGAGTCTTGTGTTAAAACAGAGTGTGTTTCAGGGAAGAGAACTCCGGTCTGAATTTCCCTTCAGAAACGGAGTTAAACCCCAGGATCTGTGTCTTCCTACAAGCAAGAGTACATTTCTGGTTAACCCAGTGAATATTGGGCTCAAATGATTATTTGCAGTTCACGAACCCAACGCGATTCTCACTATTAACTAAAGAGCATTTATGTAATAGGAGCTGTGGTTTGAATCAGTTTCATAAGCAGAGTTGAACTACATATGGTCCGTCTGAGTAGGAAACAAGGTTCTTTTTTTCTGGGCTTGATCATGTTTCTTACTATACTGGAGACGCTGGAAAGAAGAGGATGATTCTTGCCTTAAAACAGAGTGTTATTCAGGGAGGAGATCTCTGGTCTGAATTTGCCTTCAGAAACGGAGTTAAACCCCAGGATCAGTGTCTTCTTACAAGCAAGATTCATTTCTGGTAAACCCAGTGAATATTGGGCTGTAATGATTTTTCGCAGTTCACCAACCCAAACCGATTCTCACTATTAACTAAAGAGCATTTATGTAAGAGGAACTGTGGTTTGTATCAGTTTCATAAGCAGAGTTGAATACATATGGTCTGTATCAGTTGGAAACACAGTTCATTTTTTCTGGGCATGCCTATGTTTCTTACTATTTTGGAGACGCTGGAAAGAAGAGGATGATTTTTGCATTAAAACAGAGTGTTTTTCAGGGATGAGAACTCTGGTCTGAATTTGCCTTCAGAAACGGAGTTAACCCCAGGATATGTGTCTTCCTACAAGCAAGAGTTCATTTCTGGTAAACCCAGTGAATATTGGGCTCTAATGATTTTTCGCAGTTCACAAACCCAACACGATTCTCACTATTAACTAAAGAGCATTTATGTAAGATGGGCCGTGTTTGGATCAGTTTCATAAGCAGAGTTGAACTACATATGGTGTGTATGAGTCGGAAACACAGTTCTTTTTTTCTGGGCATGCTCATGGTTCTGACTTAATTTTAGACTCTGGAGAGAAGAGCTTGCGTCTTGCGTTAAAACAGAGTGTGTTTTAGGGATGAGAACTCTGGTCTGAATTTCCCTTCAGAAACGGAGTTAATCCCCATGATATGTGTCTTCCTACAAGTAAGAGTTCAGTTCTGGTAAACCCAGTGAATTTTTGGCTCAAATGATTTTTCGCAGTTCAGGAACCCAGCGCTATTCTTACTATTAACTGAAGATCATTTATGTATGAGGGGATGTAGTTAGTATTAGTTTCATAAGCAGAGTAGAACTACATATGGTCCGTATGAGTAGGAAACACAGTTCTTTTTTTCAGGGCATCCTCATGGTTATTGCTGCATTGGAGACGCTGGAAAGAAGAGCTTGCTTCTTGCCTTAAAACAGAGTGTTTTTTAGGGATGAGTACTCTGGTCTGAATTTGCCTTCAGAAACAGAGTTAAACCCCAGGATCACTGTCTTCCTACAACAAAGATTTCATTTCTTGTATACCCCGTGATTTTTTGGTCCAAATGATTTTTCGCAGTTCACTAAACCAACATGATTCTCACTCTTAACTAAAGAGCATTTATGTAAGAGGAACTGTGGTTTGTATCAGTTTCATAAGCAGAGTTGAAAACATATGGTCTGTACCAGTAGGAAACACAGTTCTTTTTTTCTGGGCATGCCCATGTTTCTTACTATTTTGGAGACGAAGGAAAGAAGAGGATGATTCTTGCCTTAAAACAGAGTGTTTTTCAGGGAGGAGATCTCTGGTCTGAATTTGTCTTCAGAAACGGGGTTAAACTCCAGGATCAGTGTCTTCCTACAAGCAAGAATTCATTTCTTGTAAACCCAGTGATTTTTTGGCCCAAATGATTTTTCACAGTTCACTAAACCAACATGATTCTCACTCTTAACTAAAGAGCATTAATGTAAGAGGAGCTGTGGTTTGTATCAGTTTCATAAGTAGAGTTGAATACATATGGTCTGTGTCAGTAGGAAACACAGTTCTTTTTTTCTGGGCATGCCCATATTTCTTACTATTTTGGAGACGCTGGAAAGAAGAGGATGATTCTTGCCTTATAACAGAGTGTTTTTCAGGGAGGAGATGTCTGGTCTGAATTTGTCTTCAGAAACGGAGTGAAAACCCAGGATCAGTGTCTTCCTACAAGCAAGAATTCATTTCTGGTAATCCCAGTGATTTTTGGGCTCAAATGATTTTTCGCAGTTCACAAACCCAAACTGATTCTCACTATTAACTAAAGAGCATTAATGTAAGAGGAGCTGTGGTTTGTATCAGGTTAATAAGCAGACTTGAATACATATGGTCTGTATCAGTAGGAAACACAGTTCTTTTTTTCTGGGCATGCTCATGGTTCTTGCTATTTTAGACTCTAGAAAGAAAGAAGAGCTTGCTTCTTGCATTAAAACAGAGTGTGTTTTAGGAATGAGAACTCTGGTCTGAATTTCCATTCAGAAACAAAGTTAAATCCCAGGATCTGTGTCTTCCTTCAAGCAAGAGTTCATTTCGGGTTAACCCAGTGAATTTTGGGCTCAAATAATTTTTCGCAGTTCACGAACCCAACACGATTCTCACTATTAACTACAGAGCATTTATGAAAGAGGAGCTGTGGTTTTTTATCAGTTTCATAGGCAGAGTTGAACTACATATGGTCCGTATGAGTAGGAAACACAGTTATTTTTTTCAGGGCATCCTCATTGTTCTTGCTGTATTGGAGACGCTGGAAAGAAGAGCTTGCTTCTTGCCTTAAAACAGAGTGTTTTTCAGGGATGAGAACTCTGGTCTGAATTTGCCTTCAGAAACAGAGTTAAACACCAGGATCAGTGTCTTCCTACAACAAAGGGTTCATTTCTGGTAAACCCAGTGATTTTTTTGGCCCAAATGATTTTTCGCACTTCACGAACCCAGCATGATTCTCACTGTTAACTAAAGAGCATTTATGTAGAGGAGCTGTGGTTTGTATCAGTTTTATAAGCTGAGTTGTACTACATATGGTCCGTCTGAGTAGGAAACACAGTTTTTTTCAGCGCATGCTCATGGTTCTTGCTCTATTTTAGACTCTAGAAAAAAGAGCTTGCTTCTTGCGTTAAAACAGAGTGTGTTTTAGGGATGAGAACTCTGGTCTGAATTTCCCTTCAGAATCGGAGTTAAATCCAGGATATGTGTCTTCCTACAAGCAAGAGATCATTTCTGGTACACCCAGTGAATATTGGGCTCTAATGATTTTTCGCAGTTCACAAACCCAACACAATTCTCACTATTAACTAAAGAGCATTTATGTAAGAGGAGCCGTGGTTGGATCAGTTTCATAAGCAGAGTTGAAATACATATGGTCTGTATGAGTTGGAAACACAGTTCTTTTATTCTGGGCATGCTCATGGTTCTTGCTTTATTTAAGACTCTAGAAAGAAGAGCTTGCTTCTTGCATTAAAACAGAGTGTGTTTTAGGGATGAGAACTCTGGTCTGAATTTCCATTCAGAAACAGAGGTATACCCAAGGATCTGTGTCTTCCTTCATGCAAGAGTTCATTTCTGGTTAACCTAGTGAATTTTGGGCTCAAGTGATTTTTCGCAGTTCACGAACCCAACGCGATTCTCACTATTAACTAAAGAGCATTTATGTAAGAGGAGCTGTGGTTTGTATCAGTTTCATAAGCAGAGTTGAACTACATATGGTCCGTATGAGTAGGAAACACAGTTCTTTTTTTCATGGCATCCTCATGGTTATTGCTGTATTGGAGACGCTGGAAAGAAGAGCTTGATTCTTGGCTTAAAACAGAGTGTTTTTCATGGATGAGAACTCTGGTCTGAATTTGCCTCAGAAACGGAGTTAAACCCCAGGATCAGTGTCTTCCTACAACCACGAGTTCATTTCTTGTAAACCCAGTGATTTTTTGGCCCAAATGATTTTTCGCAGTTCACTAAACCAACATGATTCTCACTCTTAACTAAAGAGCATTTATGTAAGAGGAACTGTGGTTTGTATCAGTTTCATAAGCAGAGTTGAAAACATATGGTCTGTACCAGTAGGAAACACAGTTCTTTTTTTCTGGGCATGCCCATGTTTCTTACTATTTTGGAGATGCTGGAAAGAAGAGGATGATTCTTGCCTTAAAACAGAGTGTTTTTCAGGGAGGAGATCTCTGGTCTGAATTTGTCTTCAGAAACGGAGTTAAACTCCAGGATCAGTGTCTTCCTACAAGCAAGAATTCATTTCTTGTAAACCCAGTGATTTTTTGGCCCAAATGATTTTTCGCAGTTCACTAAACCAACATGATTCTCACTCTTAACTAAAGAGCATTAATGTAAGAGGAGCTGTGGTGTGTATCAGTTTCATAAGTAGAGTTGAATACATATGGTCTGTGTCAGTAGGAAACACAGTTATTTTTTTCAGGGCATCCTCATGTTTCTTGCTGTATTGGAGACGCGGGAAAGAAGAGCTTGCTTCTTGCCTTAAAACAGAGTGTTTTTCAGGGATGAGAACTCTGGTCTGAATTTGCCTTCAGAAAAGGAGTTAAACCCCAGGATCAGTGTCTTCCTACAACAAAGAGTTCATTTCTGGTAAACCCAGTGATTTTTTGGCCCAAATGATTTTTCGCAGTTCACTAAACCAACATGATTCTCACTCTTAACTAAAGAGCATTAATGTAAGAGGAGCTGTGGTGTGTATCAGTTTCATAAGTAGAGTTGAATACATATGGTCTGTGTCAGTAGGAAACACAGTTATTTTTTTTAAGGGCATCCTCATGTTTCTTGCTGTATTGGAGACGCTGGAAAGAAGAGCTTGCTTCTTGCCTTAAAACAGAGTGTTTTTCAGGGATGAGAACTCTGGTCTGAATTTCCCTTCAGAAACGGAGTTAAACCCCAGGATCTGTTTCTTCCTACAAGCAAGAGTTCATTTCTGGTAAACCCAGTGTAATTTGGGCTCAAATGATTTTACACAGTTCTGGAACCCAAGGCGATTCTCACTATTAACTAAAGAGCATTTATGTAAGAGGAGCCGTGGTTGGATCAGTTTCATAAGCAGAGTTGAACTTCATATGGTTATGAGTCGGAAACACAGTTCTTTTATTCTGGGCCTGCTCATGTTTCTTGCTGTATTTTAGACACTGGAAAGAATAGCTTGCTTCTTGCCTTATAACAGAGTGTGCTTCCGGGATGAGAACTCTGGTCTGAATTTCCATTCAGAAACAGAGTTAAACCCTAGGATCTGTTTCTTCGACAAGCAAGCGTTCAGTTCTGGTAACCCCAGTGATTTTTCGGCTCAAATGATTTTTCGCAGTTCACCAACAAAACCGATTCTCACTATTAACTAAAGAGAATTAATATAAGAGGAGCTGTGGTTTGTATCAGTTTCATAAGCAGAGTTGAACTACATATGGTCTGTATGAGTCAGAAACTCAGTTATTTTTTTCTGGGCATGCCCATGTTTCTTACTACTTTGGAGACGCTGGAAAGAAGAGCTTGCTTCTTTCGTTATAACAGAGTGTTTTTGAGGGATGAGAACTCTGGTCTGAATTTGCCTTGAGAAACGGAGTTAAACCCCAGGATCAGTGTCTTCCTACAAGCAAGAGTTCATTTCTGGTAAACCCAGTGAATATTGGGCTCTAAAGATTTTTCGCAGTTCACAAACCCAACACGATTCTCACTATTAACTAAAGAGCATTTATGTAAGAGGAGCCGTGGTTGGATCAGTTTCATAAGCAGAGTTGACCTACATTTGGTCTGTATGAGTCGGAAACACAGTTCTTTTTTTCTGGGCATGCTCATGTTTCTTGCTTTATTTTAGACTCTAGAAAGAAGAGCTTGCTTCTTGCATTAAAACAGAGTGTGTTTTAGGGATGAGAACTCTGTTCTGAATTTCCATTCAGAAACAGAGTTAAACCCCAGGATCTGTGTCTTCCTTCAAGCAAGAGTTCATTTCTGGTTAACCCAGTGAATTTTGGGCTCAAATGATTTTTCGCAGTTCACGAACCCAACGCGATTCTCAGTATTAACTAAAGAGGATTTATGTAAGAGGAGCTGTAGTTTGTATCAGTTAATAAGCAGAGTTGAACTACATATGGTCTGTATGAGACGGAAACACAGATCTTTTTTTCTGGGCATGCCCATGTTTCTTACTATTTTGGAGACGCTGGAAAGAAGAGCTTGCTTTATGTGTTATGACCTAGTGTTTTTCAGGGATGAGAACTCTGGTCTGAATTTCCCTTCATAAACGGCTTTAATCCCCAGGATCTGTGTCTCCCTACAAGCAAGAGTTCAGTTCTGGTAAACCCAGTGAATTTTTGGCTCAAATGATTTTTCACAGTATACGAACCCTTACGCGATTCCAACTATTAACTAAAGAGCATTTATGTAAGAGGACCTGTGGTTTGTATCAGGTTCATAAGCAGAGTTGAACTACATATGGTCCGTATGAGTAGGAAACACAGTTCTTTTTTTCAGGGCATCCTCATGGTTCTTGCTGTATTTTAGACTCTAGAAAGAAGAGGATGATTCTTGCCTTAAAACAGAGTGTTATGCAGGGTTGAGATATCTGGTCTGAATTTGTCTTCAAAAACGGAGTTAAACCCCAGGATCAGTGTCTTCCTACAAGCAAGAGTTCACTTCTGGTAAACCCAATGAATTTTGGGCTCAAATGATTTTTCGCAGTTCACGAACCCTACGCTATTCTCACTATTAACTAAAGAGGATTTATGAAAGAGGAGCTGTGGTTTGTATCAGTTCCATAAGCAGAGTTGAATACATATGGTCTGTATCAGTAGGAAACATAGTTCTTTTTTTCTGGTCATGCCCATGTTTCTTATTATTTTGGAGACTCTGGAAAGAAGAGGATGATTCTTGCCTTAAAACAGAGTGTTGTTCAGGGATGAGAACTCTGGTCTGAATTTGCCTTCAGAAACGGAGTTAAACCCAGGATATGTGTCTTCCTACAAGCAAGAGTTCATTTCTGGTAAACCCAGTGAATATTGGGCTCTAATGATTTTTCGCAGTTCACAAACCCAACACGATTCTCACTATTAACTAAAGAGCATTTATGTAAGAGGAGCTGTGGTTTGTATCAGTTTCATAAGCAGAGTTGAACTACATATTGTCCGTTGAATAGTAAACACAGTTCTTTTTTTCAGGGCATGCTCATGGTTCTTGCTGTATTTTAGACTCTAGAAAGAAGAGCTTGCTTCTTGCATTAAAACAGAGTTTGTTTTAGGGATGAGAACTCTGGTCTGAATTTCCCTTCAGATTCGGAGTTAAACCCCAGGATCAGTGTCTTCCTACAAGCAAGAGTTCATTTCTGGTTAACCCAGTGAATTTTGGGCTCAAATGATTTTCGCAGTTCACAAACCCAAAGCGATTCTCACTATTAACTAAAGAGCATTTATGTAAGAGTAGCTGTGGTTTGTATCAGTTTCATAAGCAGAGTTGAATACATATGGTCTGTATCAGTAGGAAACACAGTTCTTTTTTTCTGGGCATGCCCATGTTTCTTACTATTTTGGAGACGCTGGAAAGAAGAGGATGATTCTTGCCTTAAAACAGAGTGAGTTTCAGGGATGAGAACTGTGGTCTGAATTTGCCTTCAGAAACAGAGTTAAATGCAGAATCAGTGTCTTCCTACAAGCAAGAGTTCATTTCTGGTAAACCCAGTGCATATTGGGCTCTAATGATTTTTCACAGTTCACAAACCCAACATGATTCTCACTATTAACTAAAGATCATTTATGTAAGAGGAGCCGTGTTTGGATCAGTTTCATAAGCAGAGCTGAACTACATATGTTGTGCATGAGTCGGAAACACAGTTCTTTTTTTCTGGGCATGCTCATGGTTTTGGCTTAATTTTAGACTCTGGAAAGAAGCGCTTGCGTCTTGCGTTAAAACAGATTGTGTTTTAGGGATGAGAACTGTGGTCTGAATTTCCCTTCAGAAACGGAGTTAATCCCCATGATCTGTGTCTTCCTACAAGCAAGAGTTCAGTTCTGGTAAACCCAGTGAATTTTTGGCTCAAATGATTTTTCGCAGTTCACAAACCCAACATGATTCTCACTATTAACTAAAGAGCATTTATGTAAGAGGAGCTGTGGTATGTATCAGTTTCATAAGCAGATTTGAACTACATGTGGTTCATCTGAGTAGGAAACACAGTTCTTTTTTTCTGGGCTTGATCATGTTTCTTACTATACTGGAGACGCTGTAAAGAAGAGGATGATTCTTGCCTTAAAACAGAGTGAGTTTCAGGGATGAGAACTGTGGTCTGAATTTGCCTTCAGAAACGGAGTTAAACACAGGATCAGTGTCTTCCTACAAGCAAGAGTTCATTTCTGGTAAACCCAGTGAATATTGGGCTCTAATGGTTTTTCGCAGTTCACAAACCCAACACGATTCTCACTATTAACTAAAGATCATTTATGTAAGAGGATCCGTGTTTGGATCAGTTTCATAAGCAGAGTTGAACTACATATGGTGTGTATGAGTCGGAAACACAGTTCTTTTTTTCTGGGCATGCTCATGGTTTTGGCTTAATTTTAGACTCTGGAAAGAAGAGCTTGCGTCTTGCGTTAAAACAGAGTGTGTTTTAGGGATGAGAACTCTGGTCTGAATTTCCCTTCAGAAACGGAGTTAATCCCCATGATCTGTGTCTTACTACAAGCAAGAGTTCAGTTCTGGTAAACCCAGTGAATTTTTGGCTCAAATGATTTTTCGCAGCTCAGGAACCCAGCGCTATTCTTACTATTAACTGAAGATCATTTATGTATGAGGGGCTGTAGTTAGTATTAGTTTCATAAGCAGAGTAGAACTACATATGGTTGTATGAGTAGGAAACACAGTTCTTTTTTTCAGGGCATGCACATTGTTCTTGCTTTATTTTAGACTCTAGAAAGAAGATCTTGAGTCTTGTGTTAAAACAGAGTGTGTTTCAGGGAAGAGAACTCCGGTCTGAATTTCCCTTCAGAAACGGAGTTAAACCCCAGGATCTGTGTCTTCCTACAAGCAAGAGTACATTTCTGGTTAACCCAGTGAATATTGGGCTCAAATGATTATTTGCAGTTCACGAACCCAACGCGATTCTCACTATTAACTAAAGAGCATTTATGTAATAGGAGCTGTGGTTTGAATCAGTTTCATAAGCAGAGTTGAACTACATATGGTCCGTCTGAGTAGGAAACAAGGTTCTTTTTTTCTGGGCTTGATCATGTTTCTTACTATACTGGAGACGCTGGAAAGAAGAGGATGATTCTTGCCTTAAAACAGAGTGTTATTCAGGGAGGAGATCTCTGGTCTGAATTTGCCTTCAGAAACGGAGTTAAACCCCAGGATCAGTGTCTTCTTACAAGCAAGATTCATTTCTGGTAAACCCAGTGAATATTGGGCTGTAATGATTTTTCGCAGTTCACCAACCCAAACCGATTCTCACTATTAACTAAAGAGCATTTATGTAAGAGGAACTGTGGTTTGTATCAGTTTCATAAGCAGAGTTGAATACATATGGTCTGTATCAGTTGGAAACACAGTTCATTTTTTCTGGGCATGCCTATGTTTCTTACTATTTTGGAGACGCTGGAAAGAAGAGGATGATTTTTGCATTAAAACAGAGTGTTTTTCAGGGATGAGAACTCTGGTCTGAATTTGCCTTCAGAAACGGAGTTAACCCCAGGATATGTGTCTTCCTACAAGCAAGAGTTCATTTCTGGTAAACCCAGTGAATATTGGGCTCTAATGATTTTTCGCAGTTCACAAACCCAACACGATTCTCACTATTAACTAAAGAGCATTTATGTAAGATGGGCCGTGTTTGGATCAGTTTCATAAGCAGAGTTGAACTACATATGGTGTGTATGAGTCGGAAACACAGTTCTTTTTTTCTGGGCATGCTCATGGTTCTGACTTAATTTTAGACTCTGGAGAGAAGAGCTTGCGTCTTGCGTTAAAACAGAGTGTGTTTTAGGGATGAGAACTCTGGTCTGAATTTCCCTTCAGAAACGGAGTTAATCCCCATGATATGTGTCTTCCTACAAGTAAGAGTTCAGTTCTGGTAAACCCAGTGAATTTTTGGCTCAAATGATTTTTCGCAGTTCAGGAACCCAGCGCTATTCTTACTATTAACTGAAGATCATTTATGTATGAGGGGATGTAGTTAGTATTAGTTTCATAAGCAGAGTAGAACTACATATGGTCCGTATGAGTAGGAAACACAGTTCTTTTTTTCAGGGCATCCTCATGGTTATTGCTGCATTGGAGACGCTGGAAAGAAGAGCTTGCTTCTTGCCTTAAAACAGAGTGTTTTTTAGGGATGAGTACTCTGGTCTGAATTTGCCTTCAGAAACAGAGTTAAACCCCAGGATCACTGTCTTCCTACAACAAAGATTTCATTTCTTGTATACCCCGTGATTTTTTGGTCCAAATGATTTTTCGCAGTTCACTAAACCAACATGATTCTCACTCTTAACTAAAGAGCATTTATGTAAGAGGAACTGTGGTTTGTATCAGTTTCCTAAGCAGAGTTGAAAACATATGGTCTGTACCAGTAGGAAACACAGTTCTTTTTTTCTGGGCATGCCCATGTTTCTTACTATTTTGGAGACGAAGGAAAGAAGAGGATGATTCTTGCCTTAAAACAGAGTGTTTTTCAGGGAGGAGATCTCTGGTCTGAATTTGTCTTCAGAAACGGGGTTAAACTCCAGGATCAGTGTCTTCCTACAAGCAAGAATTCATTTCTTGTAAACCCAGTGATTTTTTGGCCCAAATGATTTTTCACAGTTCACTAAACCAACATGATTCTCACTCTTAACTAAAGAGCATTAATGTAAGAGGAGCTGTGGTTTGTATCAGTTTCATAAGTAGAGTTGAATGCATATGGTCTTTGTCAGTAGGAAACACAGTTCTTTTTTTCTGGGCATGCCCATATTTCTTACTATTTTGGAGACGCTGGAAAGAAGAGGATGATTCTTGCCTTATAACAGAGTGTTTTTCAGGGAGGAGATGTCTGGTCTGAATTTGTCTTCAGAAACGGAGTGAAAACCCAGGATCAGTGTCTTCCTACAAGCAAGAATTCATTTCTGGTAATCCCAGTGATTTTTGGGCTCAAATGATTTTTCGCAGTTCACAAACCCAAACTGATTCTCACTATTAACTAAAGAGCATTAATGTAAGAGGAGCTGTGGTTTGTATCAGGTTAATAAGCAGACTTGAATACATATGGTCTGTATCAGTAGGAAACACAGTTCTTTTTTTCTGGGCATGCTCATGGTTCTTGCTATTTTAGACTCTAGAAAGAAAGAAGAGCTTGCTTCTTGCATTAAAACAGAGTGTGTTTTAGGAATGAGAACTCTGGTCTGAATTTCCATTCAGAAACAGAGTTAAATCCCAGGATCTGTGTCTTCCTTCAAGCAAGAGTTCATTTCGGGTTAACCCAGTGAATTTTGGGCTCAAATAATTTTTCGCAGTTCACGAACCCAACACGATTCTCACTATTAACTACAGAGCATTTATGAAAGAGGAGCTGTGGTTTTTTATCAGTTTCATAGGCAGAGTTGAACTACATATGGTCCGTATGAGTAGGAAACACAGTTATTTTTTTCAGGGCATCCTCATTGTTCTTGCTGTATTGGAGACGCTGGAAAGAAGAGCTTGCTTCTTGCCTTAAAACAGAGTGTTTTTCAGGGATGAGAACTCTGGTCTGAATTTGCCTTCAGAAACAGAGTTAAACACCAGGATCAGTGTCTTCCTACAACAAAGGGTTCATTTCTGGTAAACCCAGTGATTTTTTTGGCCCAAATGATTTTTCGCACTTCACGAACCCAGCATGATTCTCACTGTTAACTAAAGAGCATTTATGTAGAGGAGCTGTGGTTTGTATCAGTTTTATAAGCTGAGTTGTACTACATATGGTCCGTCTGAGTAGGAAACACAGTTTTTTTCAGCGCATGCTCATGGTTCTTGCTCTATTTTAGACTCTAGAAAAAAGAGCTTGCTTCTTGCGTTAAAACAGAGTGTGTTTTAGGGATGAGAACTCTGGTCTGAATTTCCCTTCAGAATCGGAGTTAAATCCAGGATATGTGTCTTCCTACAAGCAAGAGATCATTTCTGGTACACCCAGTGAATATTGGGCTCTAATGATTTTTCGCAGTTCACAAACCCAACACAATTCTCACTATTAACTAAAGAGCATTTATGTAAGAGGAGCCGTGGTTGGATCAGTTTCATAAGCAGAGTTGAAATACATATGGTCTGTATGAGTTGGAAACACAGTTCTTTTATTCTGGGCATGCTCATGGTTCTTGCTTTATTTAAGACTCTAGAAAGAAGAGCTTGCTTCTTGCATTAAAACAGAGTGTGTTTTAGGGATGAGAACTCTGGTCTGAATTTCCATTCAGAAACAGAGGTATACCCAAGGATCTGTGTCTTCCTTCATGCAAGAGTTCATTTCTGGTTAACCTAGTGAATTTTGGGCTCAAGTGATTTTTCGCAGTTCACGAACCCAACACGATTCTCACTATTAACTAAAGAGCATTTATGTAAGAGGAGCTGTGGTTTGTATCAGTTTCATAAGCAGAGTTGAACTACATATGGTCCGTATGAGTAGGAAACACAGTTCTTTTTTTCATGGCATCCTCATGGTTATTGCTGTATTGGAGACGCTGGAAAGAAGAGCTTGATTCTTGGCTTAAAACAGAGTGTTTTTCATGGATGAGAACTCTGGTCTGAATTTGCCTCAGAAACGGAGTTAAACCCCAGGATCAGTGTCTTCCTACAACCACGAGTTCATTTCTTGTAAACCCAGTGATTTTTTGGCCCAAATGATTTTTCGCAGTTCACTAAACCAACATGATTCTCACTCTTAACTAAAGAGCATTTATGTAAGAGGAACTGTGGTTTGTATCAGTTTCATAAGCAGAGTTGAAAACATATGGTCTGTACCAGTAGGAAACACAGTTCTTTTTTTCTGGGCATGCCCATGTTTCTTACTATTTTGGAGATGCTGGAAAGAAGAGGATGATTCTTGCCTTAAAACAGAGTGTTTTTCAGGGAGGAGCTCTCTGGTCTGAATTTGTCTTCAGAAACGGAGTTAAACTCCAGGATCAGTGTCTTCCTACAAGCAAGAATTCATTTCTTGTAAACCCAGTGATTTTTTGGCCCAAATGATTTTTCGCAGTTCACTAAACCAACATGATTCTCACTCTTAACTAAAGAGCATTAATGTAAGAGGAGCTGTGGTGTGTATCAGTTTCATAAGTAGAGTTGAATACATATGGTCTGTGTCAGTAGGAAACACAGTTATTTTTTTCAGGGCATCCTCATGTTTCTTGCTGTATTGGAGACGCGGGAAAGAAGAGCTTGCTTCTTGCCTTAAAACAGAGTGTTTTTCAGGGATGAGAACTCTGGTCTGAATTTGCCTTCAGAAAAGGAGTTAAACCCCAGGATCAGTGTCTTCCTACAACAAAGAGTTCATTTCTGGTAAACCCAGTGATTTTTTGGCCCAAATGATTTTTCGCAGTTCACTAAACCAACATGATTCTCACTCTTAACTAAAGAGCATTAATGTAAGAGGAGCTGTGGTGTGTATCAGTTTCATAAGTAGAGTTGAATACATATGGTCTGTGTCAGTAGGAAACACAGTTATTTTTTTTAAGGGCATCCTCATGTTTCTTGCTGTATTGGAGACGCTGGAAAGAAGAGCTTGCTTCTTGCCTTAAAACAGAGTGTTTTTCAGGGATGAGAACTCTGGTCTGAATTTCCCTTCAGAAACGGAGTTAAACCCCAGGATCTGTTTCTTCCTACAAGCAAGAGTTCATTTCTGGTAAACCCAGTGTAATTTGGGCTCAAATGATTTTACACAGTTCTGGAACCCAAGGCGATTCTCACTATTAACTAAAGAGCATTTATGTAAGAGGAGCCGTGGTTGGATCAGTTTCATAAGCAGAGTTGAACTTCATATGGTTATGAGTCGGAAACACAGTTCTTTTATTCTGGGCCTGCTCATGTTTCTTGCTGTATTTTAGACACTGGAAAGAATAGCTTGCTTCTTGCCTTATAACAGAGTGTGCTTCCGGGATGAGAACTCTGGTCTGAATTTCCATTCAGAAACAGAGTTAAACCCTAGGATCTGTTTCTTCGACAAGCAAGCGTTCAGTTCTGGTAACCCCAGTGATTTTTCGGCTCAAATGATTTTTCGCAGTTCACCAACAAAACCGATTCTCACTATTAACTAAAGAGAATTAATATAAGAGGAGCTGTGGTTTGTATCAGTTTCATAAGCAGAGTTGAACTACATATGGTCTGTATGAGTCAGAAACTCAGTTATTTTTTTCTGGGCATGCCCATGTTTCTTACTACTTTGGAGACGCTGGAAAGAAGAGCTTGCTTCTTTCGTTATAACAGAGTGTTTTTGAGGGATGAGAACTCTGGTCTGAATTTGCCTTGAGAAACGGAGTTAAACCCCAGGATCAGTGTCTTCCTACAAGCAAGAGTTCATTTCTGGTAAACCCAGTGAATATTGGGCTCTAAAGATTTTTCGCAGTTCACAAACCCAACACGATTCTCACTATTAACTAAAGAGCATTTATGTAAGAGGAGCCGTGGTTGGATCAGTTTCATAAGCAGAGTTGACCTACATTTGGTCTGTATGAGTCGGAAACACAGTTCTTTTTTTCTGGGCATGCTCATGTTTCTTGCTTTATTTTAGACTCTAGAAAGAAGAGCTTGCTTCTTGCATTAAAACAGAGTGTGTTTTAGGGATGAGAACTCTGTTCTGAATTTCCATTCAGAAACAGAGTTAAACCCCAGGATCTGTGTCTTCCTTCAAGCAAGAGTTCATTTCTGGTTAACCCAGTGAATTTTGGGCTCAAATGATTTTTCGCAGTTCACGAACCCAACGCGATTCTCAGTATTAACTAAAGAGGATTTATGTAAGAGGAGCTGTAGTTTGTATCAGTTAATAAGCAGAGTTGAACTACATATGGTCTGTATGAGACGGAAACACAGATCTTTTTTTCTGGGCATGCCCATGTTTCTTACTATTTTGGAGACGCTGGAAAGAAGAGCTTGCTTTATGTGTTATGACCTAGTGTTTTTCAGGGATGAGAACTCTGGTCTGAATTTCCCTTCATAAACGGCTTTAATCCCCAGGATCTGTGTCTCCCTACAAGCAAGAGTTCAGTTCTGGTAAACCCAGTGAATTTTTGGCTCAAATGATTTTTCACAGTATACGAACCCTTACGCGATTCCAACTATTAACTAAAGAGCATTTATGTAAGAGGACCTGTGGTTTGTATCAGGTTCATAAGCAGAGTTGAACTACATATGGTCCGTATGAGTAGGAAACACAGTTCTTTTTTTCAGGGCATCCTCATGGTTCTTGCTGTATTTTAGACTCTAGAAAGAAGAGGATGATTCTTGCCTTAAAACAGAGTGTTATGCAGGGTTGAGATATCTGGTCTGAATTTGTCTTCAAAAACGGAGTTAAACCCCAGGATCAGTGTCTTCCTACAAGCAAGAGTTCACTTCTGGTAAACCCAATGAATTTTGGGCTCAAATGATTTTTCGCAGTTCACGAACCCTACGCTATTCTCACTATTAACTAAAGAGGATTTATGAAAGAGGAGCTGTGGTTTGTATCAGTTCCATAAGCAGAGTTGAATACATATGGTCTGTATCAGTAGGAAACATAGTTCTTTTTTTCTGGTCATGCCCATGTTTCTTATTATTTTGGAGACTCTGGAAAGAAGAGGATGATTCTTGCCTTAAAACAGAGTGTTGTTCAGGGATGAGAACTCTGGTCTGAATTTGCCTTCAGAAACGGAGTTAAACCCAGGATATGTGTCTTCCTACAAGCAAGAGTTCATTTCTGGTAAACCCAGTGAATATTGGGCTCTAATGATTTTTCGCAGTTCACAAACCCAACACGATTCTCACTATTAACTAAAGAGCATTTATGTAAGAGGAGCTGTGGTTTGTATCAGTTTCATAAGCAGAGTTGAACTACATATTGTCCGTTGAATAGTAAACACAGTTCTTTTTTTCAGGGCATGCTCATGGTTCTTGCTGTATTTTAGACTCTAGAAAGAAGAGCTTGCTTCTTGCATTAAAACAGAGTTTGTTTTAGGGATGAGAACTCTGGTCTGAATTTCCCTTCAGATTCGGAGTTAAACCCCAGGATCAGTGTCTTCCTACAAGCAAGAGTTCATTTCTGGTTAACCCAGTGAATTTTGGGCTCAAATGATTTTCGCAGTTCACAAACCCAAAGCGATTCTCACTATTAACTAAAGAGCATTTATGTAAGAGGAGCTGTGGTATGTATCAGTTTCATAAGCAGATTTGAACTACATGTGGTTCATCTGAGTAGGAAACACAGTTCTTTTTTTCTGGGCTTGATCATGTTTCTTACTATACTGGAGACGCTGTAAAGAAGAGGATGATTCTTGCCTTAAAACAGAGTGAGTTTCAGGGATGAGAACTGTGGTCTGAATTTGCCTTCAGAAACGGAGTTAAACACAGGATCAGTGTCTTCCTACAAGCAAGAGTTCATTTCTGGTAAACCCAGTGAATATTGGGCTCTAATGGTTTTTCGCAGTTCACAAACCCAACACGATTCTCACTATTAACTAAAGATCATTTATGTAAGAGGATCCGTGTTTGGATCAGTTTCATAAGCAGAGTTGAACTACATATGGTGTGTATGAGTCGGAAACACAGTTCTTTTTTTCTGGGCATGCTCATGGTTTTGGCTTAATTTTAGACTCTGGAAAGAAGAGCTTGCGTCTTGCGTTAAAACAGAGTGTGTTTTAGGGATGAGAACTCTGGTCTGAATTTCCCTTCAGAAACGGAGTTAATTCCCATGATCTGTGTCTTACTACAAGCAAGAGTTCAGTTCTGGTAAACCCAGTGAATTTTTGGCTCAAATGATTTTTCGCAGCTCAGGAACCCAGCGCTATTCTTACTATTAACTGAAGATCATTTATGTATGAGGGGCTGTAGTTAGTATTAGTTTCATAAGCAGAGTAGAACTACATATGGTTGTATGAGTAGGAAACACAGTTCTTTTTTTCAGGGCATGCACATTGTTCTTGCTTTATTTTAGACTCTAGAAAGAAGATCTTGAGTCTTGTGTTAAAACAGAGTGTGTTTCAGGGAAGAGAACTCCGGTCTGAATTTCCCTTCAGAAACGGAGTTAAACCCCAGGATCTGTTTCTTCCTACAAGCAAGAGTACATTTCTGGTTAACCCAGTGAATATTGGGCTCAAATGATTATTTGCAGTTCACGAACCCAACGCGATTCTCACTATTAACTAAAGAGCATTTATGTAATAGGAGCTGTGGTTTGAATCAGTTTCATAAGCAGAGTTGAACTACATATGGTCCGTCTGAGTAGGAAACAAGGTTCTTTTTTTCTGGGCTTGATCATGTTTCTTGCTTTATTTTAGACTCTAGAAAGAAGAGCTTGCTTCTTGCATTAAAACAGAGTGTGTTTTAGGGATGAGAACTCTGTTCTGAATTTCCATTCAGAAACAGAGTTAAACCCCAGGATCTGTGTCTTCCTTCAAGCAAGAGTTCATTTCTGGTTAACCCAGTGAATTTTGGGCTCAAATGATTTTTCGCAGTTCACGAACCCAACGCGATTCTCAGTATTAACTAAAGAGGATTTATGTAAGAGGAGCTGTAGTTTGTATCAGTTAATAAGCAGAGTTGAACTACATATGGTCTGTATGAGACGGAAACACAGATCTTTTTTTCTGGGCATGCCCATGTTTCTTACTATTTTGGAGACGCTGGAAAGAAGAGCTTGCTTTATGTGTTATGACCTAGTGTTTTTCAGGGATGAGAACTCTGGTCTGAATTTCCCTTCATAAACGGCTTTAATCCCCAGGATCTGTGTCTCCCTACAAGCAAGAGTTCAGTTCTGGTAAACCCAGTGAATTTTTGGCTCAAATGATTTTTCACAGTATACGAACCCTTACGCGATTCCAACTATTAACTAAAGAGCATTTATGTAAGAGGACCTGTGGTTTGTATCAGGTTCATAAGCAGAGTTGAACTACATATGGTCCGTATGAGTAGGAAACACAGTTCTTTTTTTCAGGGCATCCTCATGGTTCTTGCTGTATTTTAGACTCTAGAAAGAAGAGGATGATTCTTGCCTTAAAACAGAGTGTTATGCAGGGTTGAGATATCTGGTCTGAATTTGTCTTCAAAAACGGAGTTAAACCCCAGGATCAGTGTCTTCCTACAAGCAAGAGTTCACTTCTGGTAAACCCAATGAATTTTGGGCTCAAATGATTTTTCGCAGTTCACGAACCCTACGCTATTCTCACTATTAACTAAAGAGGATTTATGAAAGAGGAGCTGTGGTTTGTATCAGTTCCATAAGCAGAGTTGAATACATATGGTCTGTATCAGTAGGAAACATAGTTCTTTTTTTCTGGTCATGCCCATGTTTCTTATTATTTTGGAGACTCTGGAAAGAAGAGGATGATTCTTGCCTTAAAACAGAGTGTTGTTCAGGGATGAGAACTCTGGTCTGAATTTGCCTTCAGAAACGGAGTTAAACCCAGGATATGTGTCTTCCTACAAGCAAGAGTTCATTTCTGGTAAACCCAGTGAATATTGGGCTCTAATGATTTTTCGCAGTTCACAAACCCAACACGATTCTCACTATTAACTAAAGAGCATTAATGTAAGAGGAGCTGTGGTTTGTATCAGTTTCATAAGCAGAGTTGAACTACATATTGTCCGTTGAATAGTAAACACAGTTCTTTTTTTCAGGGCATGCTCATGGTTCTTGCTGTATTTTAGACTCTAGAAAGAAGAGCTTGCTTCTTGCATTAAAACAGAGTTTGTTTTAGGGATGAGAACTCTGGTCTGAATTTCCCTTCAGATTCGGAGTTAAACCCCAGGATCAGTGTCTTCCTACAAGCAAGAGTTCATTTCTGGTTAACCCAGTGAATTTTGGGCTCAAATGATTTTCGCAGTTCACAAACCCAAAGCGATTCTCACTATTAACTAAAGAGCATTTATGTAAGAGGAGCTGTGGTATGTATCAGTTTCATAAGCAGATTTGAACTACATGTGGTTCATCTGAGTAGGAAACACAGTTCTTTTTTTCTGGGCTTGATCATGTTTCTTACTATACTGGAGACGCTGTAAAGAAGAGGATGATTCTTGCCTTAAAACAGAGTGAGTTTCAGGGATGAGAACTGTGGTCTGAATTTGCCTTCAGAAACGGAGTTAAACACAGGATCAGTGTCTTCCTACAAGCAAGAGTTCATTTCTGGTAAACCCAGTGAATATTGGGCTCTAATGGTTTTTCGCAGTTCACAAACCCAACACGATTCTCACTATTAACTAAAGATCATTTATGTAAGAGGATCCGTGTTTGGATCAGTTTCATAAGCAGAGTTGAACTACATATGGTGTGTATGAGTCGGAAACACAGTTCTTTTTTTCTGGGCATGCTCATGGTTTTGGCTTAATTTTAGACTCTGGAAAGAAGAGCTTGCGTCTTGCGTTAAAACAGAGTGTGTTTTAGGGATGAGAACTCTGGTCTGAATTTCCCTTCAGAAACGGAGTTAATCCCCATGATCTGTGTCTTACTACAAGCAAGAGTTCAGTTCTGGTAAACCCAGTGAATTTTTGGCTCAAATGATTTTTCGCAGCTCAGGAACCCAGCGCTATTCTTACTATTAACTGAAGATCATTTATGTATGAGGGGCTGTAGTTAGTATTAGTTTCATAAGCAGAGTAGAACTACATATGGTTGTATGAGTAGGAAACACAGTTCTTTTTTTCAGGGCATGCACATTGTTCTTGCTTTATTTTAGACTCTAGAAAGAAGATCTTGAGTCTTGTGTTAAAACAGAGTGTGTTTCAGGGAAGAGAACTCCGGTCTGAATTTCCCTTCAGAAACGGAGTTAAACCCCAGGATCTGTGTCTTCCTACAAGCAAGAGTACATTTCTGGTTAACCCAGTGAATATTGGGCTCAAATGATTATTTGCAGTTCACGAACCCAACGCGATTCTCACTATTAACTAAAGAGCATTTATGTAATAGGAGCTGTGGTTTGAATCAGTTTCATAAGCAGAGTTGAACTACATATGGTCCGTCTGAGTAGGAAACAAGGTTCTTTTTTTCTGGGCTTGATCATGTTTCTTACTATACTGGAGACGCTGGAAAGAAGAGGATGATTCTTGCCTTAAAACAGAGTGTTATTCAGGGAGGAGATCTCTGGTCTGAATTTGCCTTCAGAAACGGAGTTAAACCCCAGGATCAGTGTCTTCTTACAAGCAAGATTCATTTCTGGTAAACCCAGTGAATATTGGGCTGTAATGATTTTTCGCAGTTCACCAACCCAAACCGATTCTCACTATTAACTAAAGAGCATTTATGTAAGAGGAACTGTGGTTTGTATCAGTTTCATAAGCAGAGTTGAATACATATGGTCTGTATCAGTTGGAAACACAGTTCATTTTTTCTGGGCATGCCTATGTTTCTTACTATTTTGGAGACGCTGGAAAGAAGAGGATGATTTTTGCATTAAAACAGAGTGTTTTTCAGGGATGAGAACTCTGGTCTGAATTTGCCTTCAGAAACGGAGTTAACCCCAGGATATGTGTCTTCCTACAAGCAAGAGTTCATTTCTGGTAAACCCAGTGAATATTGGGCTCTAATGATTTTTCGCAGTTCACAAACCCAACACGATTCTCACTATTAACTAAAGAGCATTTATGTAAGATGGGCCGTGTTTGGATCAGTTTCATAAGCAGAGTTGAACTACATATGGTGTGTATGAGTCGGAAACACAGTTCTTTTTTTCTGGGCATGCTCATGGTTCTGACTTAATTTTAGACTCTGGAGAGAAGAGCTTGCGTCTTGCGTTAAAACAGAGTGTGTTTTAGGGATGAGAACTCTGGTCTGAATTTCCCTTCAGAAACGGAGTTAATCCCCATGATATGTGTCTTCCTACAAGTAAGAGTTCAGTTCTGGTAAACCCAGTGAATTTTTGGCTCAAATGATTTTTCGCAGTTCAGGAACCCAGCGCTATTCTTACTATTAACTGAAGATCATTTATGTATGAGGGGATGTAGTTAGTATTAGTTTCATAAGCAGAGTAGAACTACATATGGTCCGTATGAGTAGGAAACACAGTTCTTTTTTTCAGGGCATCCTCATGGTTATTGCTGCATTGGAGACGCTGGAAAGAAGAGCTTGCTTCTTGCCTTAAAACAGAGTGTTTTTTAGGGATGAGTACTCTGGTCTGAATTTGCCTTCAGAAACAGAGTTAAACCCCAGGATCACTGTCTTCCTACAACAAAGATTTCATTTCTTGTATACCCCGTGATTTTTTGGTCCAAATGATTTTTCGCAGTTCACTAAACCAACATGATTCTCACTCTTAACTAAAGAGCATTTATGTAAGAGGAACTGTGGTTTGTATCAGTTTCCTAAGCAGAGTTGAAAACATATGGTCTGTACCAGTAGGAAACACAGTTCTTTTTTTCTGGGCATGCCCATGTTTCTTACTATTTTGGAGACGAAGGAAAGAAGAGGATGATTCTTGCCTTAAAACAGAGTGTTTTTCAGGGAGGAGATCTCTGGTCTGAATTTGTCTTCAGAAACGGGGTTAAACTCCAGGATCAGTGTCTTCCTACAAGCAAGAATTCATTTCTTGTAAACCCAGTGATTTTTTGGCCCAAATGATTTTTCACAGTTCACTAAACCAACATGATTCTCACTCTTAACTAAAGAGCATTAATGTAAGAGGAGCTGTGGTTTGTATCAGTTTCATAAGTAGAGTTGAATACATATGGTCTGTGTCAGTAGGAAACACAGTTCTTTTTTTCTGGGCATGCCCATATTTCTTACTATTTTGGAGACGCTGGAAAGAAGAGGATGATTCTTGCCTTATAACAGAGTGTTTTTCAGGGAGGAGATGTCTGGTCTGAATTTGTCTTCAGAAACGGAGTGAAAACCCAGGATCAGTGTCTTCCTACAAGCAAGAATTCATTTCTGGTAATCCCAGTGATTTTTGGGCTCAAATGATTTTTCGCAGTTCACAAACCCAAACTGATTCTCACTATTAACTAAAGAGCATTAATGTAAGAGGAGCTGTGGTTTGTATCAGGTTAATAAGCAGACTTGAATACATATGGTCTGTATCAGTAGGAAACACAGTTCTTTTTTTCTGGGCATGCTCATGGTTCTTGCTATTTTAGACTCTAGAAAGAAAGAAGAGCTTGCTTCTTGCATTAAAACAGAGTGTGTTTTAGGAATGAGAACTCTGGTCTGAATTTCCATTCAGAAACAGAGTTAAATCCCAGGATCTGTGTCTTCCTTCAAGCAAGAGTTCATTTCGGGTTAACCCAGTGAATTTTGGGCTCAAATAATTTTTCGCAGTTCACGAACCCAACACGATTCTCACTATTAACTACAGAGCATTTATGAAAGAGGAGCTGTGGTTTTTTATCAGTTTCATAGGCAGAGTTGAACTACATATGGTCCGTATGAGTAGGAAACACAGTTATTTTTTTCAGGGCATCCTCATTGTTCTTGCTGTATTGGAGACGCTGGAAAGAAGAGCTTGCTTCTTGCCTTAAAACAGAGTGTTTTTCAGGGATGAGAACTCTGGTCTGAATTTGCCTTCAGAAACAGAGTTAAACACCAGGATCAGTGTCTTCCTACAACAAAGGGTTCATTTCTGGTAAACCCAGTGATTTTTTTGGCCCAAATGATTTTTCGCACTTCACGAACCCAGCATGATTCTCACTGTTAACTAAAGAGCATTTATGTAGAGGAGCTGTGGTTTGTATCAGTTTTATAAGCTGAGTTGTACTACATATGGTCCGTCTGAGTAGGAAACACAGTTTTTTTCAGCGCATGCTCATGGTTCTTGCTCTATTTTAGACTCTAGAAAAAAGAGCTTGCTTCTTGCGTTAAAACAGAGTGTGTTTTAGGGATGAGAACTCTGGTCTGAATTTCCCTTCAGAATCGGAGTTAAATCCAGGATATGTGTCTTCCTACAAGCAAGAGATCATTTCTGGTACACCCAGTGAATATTGGGCTCTAATGATTTTTCGCAGTTCACAAACCCAACACAATTCTCACTATTAACTAAAGAGCATTTATGTAAGAGGAGCCGTGGTTGGATCAGTTTCATAAGCAGAGTTGAAATACATATGGTCTGTATGAGTTGGAAACACAGTTCTTTTATTCTGGGCATGCTCATGGTTCTTGCTTTATTTAAGACTCTAGAAAGAAGAGCTTGCTTCTTGCATTAAAACAGAGTGTGTTTTAGGGATGAGAACTCTGGTCTGAATTTCCATTCAGAAACAGAGGTATACCCAAGGATCTGTGTCTTCCTTCATGCAAGAGTTCATTTCTGGTTAACCTAGTGAATTTTGGGTTCAAGTGATTTTTCGCAGTTCACGAACCCAACGCGATTCTCACTATTAACTAAAGAGCATTTATGTAAGAGGAGCTGTGGTTTGTATCAGTTTCATAAGCAGAGTTGAACTACATATGGTCCGTATGAGTAGGAAACACAGTTCTTTTTTTCATGGCATCCTCATGGTTATTGCTGTATTGGAGACGCTGGAAAGAAGAGCTTGATTCTTGGCTTAAAACAGAGTGTTTTTCATGGATGAGAACTCTGGTCTGAATTTGCCTCAGAAACGGAGTTAAACCCCAGGATCAGTGTCTTCCTACAACCACGAGTTCATTTCTTGTAAACCCAGTGATTTTTTGGCCCAAATGATTTTTCGCAGTTCACTAAACCAACATGATTCTCACTCTTAACTAAAGAGCATTTATGTAAGAGGAACTGTGGTTTGTATCAGTTTCATAAGCAGAGTTGAAAACATATGGTCTGTACCAGTAGGAAACACAGTTCTTTTTTTCTGGGCATGCCCATGTTTCTTACTATTTTGGAGATGCTGGAAAGAAGAGGATGATTCTTGCCTTAAAACAGAGTGTTTTTCAGGGAGGAGCTCTCTGGTCTGAATTTGTCTTCAGAAACGGAGTTAAACTCCAGGATCAGTGTCTTCCTACAAGCAAGAATTCATTTCTTGTAAACCCAGTGATTTTTTGGCCCAAATGATTTTTCGCAGTTCACTAAACCAACATGATTCTCACTCTTAACTAAAGAGCATTAATGTAAGAGGAGCTGTGGTGTGTATCAGTTTCATAAGTAGAGTTGAATACATATGGTCTGTGTCAGTAGGAAACACAGTTATTTTTTTCAGGGCATCCTCATGTTTCTTGCTGTATTGGAGACGCGGGAAAGAAGAGCTTGCTTCTTGCCTTAAAACAGAGTGTTTTTCAGGGATGAGAACTCTGGTCTGAATTTGCCTTCAGAAAAGGAGTTAAACCCCAGGATCAGTGTCTTCCTACAACAAAGAGTTCATTTCTGGTAAACCCAGTGATTTTTTTGGCCCTAATGATTTTTCGTACTTCACAAACCCATCATGATTCTCACTGTTAACTAAAGAGCATTTATGTAGAGGAGCTGTGGTTTGTATCAGTTTCATAAGCAGAGTTGAACTACATATGGTCCGTCTGAGTAGGAAATACAGTTGTTTTTTTCAGCGCATGCTCATGGTTCTTGCTCTATTTTAGACTCTAGAAAGAAGAGCTTGCTTCTTGCGTTAAAACAGAGTGTGTTTCTGGGATGAGAACTCTGGTGTGAATTTCCCTTCAGAATCGGAGTTAAACCCCAGGATCAGTGTCTTCCTACAAGCAAGAGTTCATTTCTGGTAAACCCAGTGAACTTTCGGCTCAAATGATTATTCACAATTCACCAACCCAAACCGATTCTCACTATTAACTAAAGAGCATTAATGTAAGAGGAGCTGTGGTTTGTATCAGTTTCATAAGCAGAGTTGAATACATATGGTCTGTATCAGTAGGAAACACAGTTCTTTTTTTCTGGGCTTGATCATGTTTCTTACTATACTGGAGTAGCTGGAAAGAAGAGGATGATTCTTGCCTTAAAACAGAGTGTTATTCAGGGAGGAGATCTCTGGTCTGAATTTGTTTAAACCCCAGGATCAGTGTCTTCCTACAAGCAAGAATTCATTTCTGGTAATCCCAGTGATTTTTGGGCTCAAATGATTTTTCGCAGTTCACCAACCCAAACCGATTCTCACTATTAACTAAAGAGCATTAATGTAAGAGGAGCTGTGGTTTGTATCAGTCATAAGCAGAGTTGAATACATATGGTCTGTATCAGTAGGAAACACAGTTCTCTTTTTCTGGGCTTGATCATGTTTCTTACTATTTTGGAGACGCTGGAAAGAAAAGGATGATTCTTGCCTTAAAACAGAGTGTTTTTCAGGGATGAGAACTCTGGTCTGAATTTGCCTTCAGAAACGGAGTAAAACCCAGGATATGTGTCTTCCTACAAGTTAGAATTCATTTCTGGTAATCCCAGTGATTTTTGGCTCAAATGATTTTTCGCAGTTCACCAACCCAAAACGATTCTCACTATTAATTAAAGAGCATTAATGTAAGAGGAGCTGTGGTTTGTATCAGTTCCATAAGCAGAGTTGAATACATATGGTCTGTATCAGTAGGAAACATAGTTCTTTTTTTCTGGTCATGCCCATGTTTCTTATTATTTTGGAGACTCTGGAAAGAAGAGGATGATTCTTGCCTTAAAACAGAGTGTTGTTCAGGGATGAGAACTCTGGTCTGAATTTGCCTTCAGAAACGGAGTTAAACCCAGGATATGTGTCTTCCTACAAGCAAGAGTTCATTTCTGGTAAACCCAGTGAATATTGGGCTCTAATGATTTTTCGCAGTTCACAAACCCAACACGATTCTCACTATTAACTAAAGAGCATTTATGTAAGAGGAGCTGTGGTTTGTATCAGTTTCATAAGCAGAGTTGAACTACATATTGTCCGTTGAGTAGTAAACACAGTTCTTTTTTTCAGGGCATGCTCATGGTTCTTGCTGTATTTTAGACTCTAGAAAGAAGAGTTTGCTTCTTGCATTAAAACAGAGTGTGTTTTAGGGATGAGAACTCTGGTCTGAATTTCCCTTCAGATTCGGAGTTAAACCCCAGGATCAGTGTCTTCCTACAAGCAAGAGTTCATTTCTGGTTAACCCAGTGAATTTTGAGCTCAAATGATTTTCGCAGTTCACAAACCCAAAGCGATTCTCACTATTAACTAAAGAGCATTTATGTAAGAGGAGCTGTGGTTTGTATCAGTTTCATAAGCAGAGTTGAAAACATATGGTCTGTATCAGTAGGAAACACAGTTCTTTTTTTCTGGGCATGCCCATGTTTCTTACTATTTTGGAGACGCTGGAAAGAAGAGGATGATTCTTGCCTTAAAACAGAGTGAGTTTCAGGGATGAGAACTGTGGTCTGAATTTGCCTTCAGAAACAGAGTTAAATGCAGAATCAGTGTCTTCCTACAAGCAAGAGTTCATTTCTGGTAAACCCAGTGCATATTGGGCTCTAATGATTTTTCACAGTTCACAAACCCAACACGATTCTCACTATTAACTAAAGATCATTTATGTAAGAGGAGCCGTGTTTGGATCAGATTCATAAGCAGAGTTGAACTACATATGTTGTGCATGAGTCGGAAACACAGTTCTTTTTTTCTGGGCATGCTCATGGTTTTGGCTTAATTTTAGACTCTGGAAAGAAGCGCTCGCGTCTTGTGTTAAAACAGATTGTGTTTTAGGGATGAGAACTGTGGTCTGAATTTCCCTTCAGAAACGGAGTTAATCCCCATGATCTGTGTCTTCCTACAAGCAAGAGTTCAGTTCTGGTAAACCCAGTGAATTTTTGGCTCAAATGATTTTTGGCAGTTCACAAACCCAACATGATTCTCACTATTAACTAAAGAGCATTTATGTAAGAGGAGCTGTGGTATGTATCAGTTTCATAAGCAGATTTGAACTACATGTGGTTCATCTGAGTAGGAAACACAGTTCTTTTTTTCTGGGCTTGATCATGATTCTTACTATACTGGAGACGCTGTAAAGAAGAGGATGATTCTTGCCTTAAAACAGAGTGAGTTTCAGGGATGAGAACTGTGGTCTGAATTTGCCTTCAGAAACGGAGTTAAACACAGGATCAGTGTCTTCCTACAAGCAAGAGTTCATTTCTGGTATACCCAGTGAATATTGGGCTCTAATGGTTTTTCGCAGTTCACAAACCCAACACGATTCTCACTATTAACTAAAGATCATTTATGTAAGAGGATCCGTGTTTGGATCAGTTTCATAAGCAGAGTTGAACTACATATGGTGTGTATGAGTCGGAAACACAGTTCTTTTTTTTCTGGGCATGCTCATGGTTTTGGCTTAATTTTAGACTCTGGAAAGAAGAGCTTGCGTCTTGCGTTAAAACAGAGTGTGTTTTAGGGATGAGAACTCTGGTCTGAATTTCCCTTCAGAAACGGAGTTAATCCCCATGATATGTGTCTTCCTACAAGTAAGAGTTCAGTTCTGGTAAACCCAGTGAATTTTTGGCTCAAATGATTTTTCGCAGTTCAGGAACCCAGCGCTATTCTTACTATTAACTGAAGATCATTTATGTATGAGGGGATGTAGTTAGTATTAGTTTCATAAGCAGAGTAGAACTACATATGGTCCGTATGAGTAGGAAACACAGTTCTTTTTTTCAGGGCATCCTCATGGTTATTGCTGCATTGGAGACGCTGGAAAGAAGAGCTTGCTTCTTGCCTTAAAACAGAGTGTTTTTTAGGGATGAGTACTCTGGTCTGAATTTGCCTTCAGAAACAGAGTTAAACCCCAGGATCACTGTCTTCCTACAACAAAGATTTCATTTCTTGTATACCCCGTGATTTTTTGGTCCAAATGATTTTTCGCAGTTCACTAAACCAACATGATTCTCACTCTTAACTAAAGAGCATTTATGTAAGAGGAACTGTGGTTTGTATCAGTTTCCTAAGCAGAGTTGAAAACATATGGTCTGTACCAGTAGGAAACACAGTTCTTTTTTTCTGGGCATGCCCATGTTTCTTACTATTTTGGAGACGAAGGAAAGAAGAGGATGATTCTTGCCTTAAAACAGAGTGTTTTTCAGGGAGGAGATCTCTGGTCTGAATTTGTCTTCAGAAACGGGGTTAAACTCCAGGATCAGTGTCTTCCTACAAGCAAGAATTCATTTCTTGTAAACCCAGTGATTTTTTGGCCCAAATGATTTTTCACAGTTCACTAAACCAACATGATTCTCACTCTTAACTAAAGAGCATTAATGTAAGAGGAGCTGTGGTTTGTATCAGTTTCATAAGTAGAGTTGAATACATATGGTCTGTGTCAGTAGGAAACACAGTTCTTTTTTTCTGGGCATGCCCATATTTCTTACTATTTTGGAGACGCTGGAAAGAAGAGGATGATTCTTGCCTTATAACAGAGTGTTTTTCAGGGAGGAGATGTCTGGTCTGAATTTGTCTTCAGAAACGGAGTGAAAACCCAGGATCAGTGTCTTCCTACAAGCAAGAATTCATTTCTGGTAATCCCAGTGATTTTTGGGCTCAAATGATTTTTCGCAGTTCACAAACCCAAACTGATTCTCACTATTAACTAAAGAGCATTAATGTAAGAGGAGCTGTGGTTTGTATCAGGTTAATAAGCAGACTTGAATACATATGGTCTGTATCAGTAGGAAACACAGTTCTTTTTTTCTGGGCATGCTCATGGTTCTTGCTATTTTAGACTCTAGAAAGAAAGAAGAGCTTGCTTCTTGCATTAAAACAGAGTGTGTTTTAGGAATGAGAACTCTGGTCTGAATTTCCATTCAGAAACAGAGTTAAATCCCAGGATCTGTGTCTTCCTTCAAGCAAGAGTTCATTTCGGGTTAACCCAGTGAATTTTGGGCTCAAATAATTTTTCGCAGTTCACGAACCCAACACGATTCTCACTATTAACTACAGAGCATTTATGAAAGAGGAGCTGTGGTTTTTTATCAGTTTCATAGGCAGAGTTGAACTACATATGGTCCGTATGAGTAGGAAACACAGTTATTTTTTTCAGGGCATCCTCATTGTTCTTGCTGTATTGGAGACGCTGGAAAGAAGAGCTTGCTTCTTGCCTTAAAACAGAGTGTTTTTCAGGGATGAGAACTCTGGTCTGAATTTGCCTTCAGAAACAGAGTTAAACACCAGGATCAGTGTCTTCCTACAACAAAGGGTTCATTTCTGGTAAACCCAGTGATTTTTTTGGCCCAAATGATTTTTCGCACTTCACGAACCCAGCATGATTCTCACTGTTAACTAAAGAGCATTTATGTAGAGGAGCTGTGGTTTGTATCAGTTTTATAAGCTGAGTTGTACTACATATGGTCCGTCTGAGTAGGAAACACAGTTTTTTTCAGCGCATGCTCATGGTTCTTGCTCTATTTTAGACTCTAGAAAAAAGAGCTTGCTTCTTGCGTTAAAACAGAGTGTGTTTTAGGGATGAGAACTCTGGTCTGAATTTCCCTTCAGAATCGGAGTTAAATCCAGGATATGTGTCTTCCTACAAGCAAGAGATCATTTCTGGTACACCCAGTGAATATTGGGCTCTAATGATTTTTCGCAGTTCACAAACCCAACACAATTCTCACTATTAACTAAAGAGCATTTATGTAAGAGGAGCCGTGGTTGGATCAGTTTCATAAGCAGAGTTGAAATACATATGGTCTGTATGAGTTGGAAACACAGTTCTTTTATTCTGGGCATGCTCATGGTTCTTGCTTTATTTAAGACTCTAGAAAGAAGAGCTTGCTTCTTGCATTAAAACAGAGTGTGTTTTAGGGATGAGAACTCTGGTCTGAATTTCCATTCAGAAACAGAGGTATACCCAAGGATCTGTGTCTTCCTTCATGCAAGAGTTCATTTCTGGTTAACCTAGTGAATTTTGGGTTCAAGTGATTTTTCGCAGTTCACGAACCCAACGCGATTCTCACTATTAACTAAAGAGCATTTATGTAAGAGGAGCTGTGGTTTGTATCAGTTTCATAAGCAGAGTTGAACTACATATGGTCCGTATGAGTAGGAAACACAGTTCTTTTTTTCATGGCATCCTCATGGTTATTGCTGTATTGGAGACGCTGGAAAGAAGAGCTTGATTCTTGGCTTAAAACAGAGTGTTTTTCATGGATGAGAACTCTGGTCTGAATTTGCCTCAGAAACGGAGTTAAACCCCAGGATCAGTGTCTTCCTACAACCACGAGTTCATTTCTTGTAAACCCAGTGATTTTTTGGCCCAAATGATTTTTCGCAGTTCACTAAACCAACATGATTCTCACTCTTAACTAAAGAGCATTTATGTAAGAGGAACTGTGGTTTGTATCAGTTTCATAAGCAGAGTTGAAAACATATGGTCTGTACCAGTAGGAAACACAGTTCTTTTTTTCTGGGCATGCCCATGTTTCTTACTATTTTGGAGATGCTGGAAAGAAGAGGATGATTCTTGCCTTAAAACAGAGTGTTTTTCAGGGAGGAGCTCTCTGGTCTGAATTTGTCTTCAGAAACGGAGTTAAACTCCAGGATCAGTGTCTTCCTACAAGCAAGAATTCATTTCTTGTAAACCCAGTGATTTTTTGGCCCAAATGATTTTTCGCAGTTCACTAAACCAACATGATTCTCACTCTTAACTAAAGAGCATTAATGTAAGAGGAGCTGTGGTGTGTATCAGTTTCATAAGTAGAGTTGAATACATATGGTCTGTGTCAGTAGGAAACACAGTTATTTTTTTCAGGGCATCCTCATGTTTCTTGCTGTATTGGAGACGCGGGAAAGAAGAGCTTGCTTCTTGCCTTAAAACAGAGTGTTTTTCAGGGATGAGAACTCTGGTCTGAATTTGCCTTCAGAAAAGGAGTTAAACCCCAGGATCAGTGTCTTCCTACAACAAAGAGTTCATTTCTGGTAAACCCAGTGATTTTTTTGGCCCTAATGATTTTTCGTACTTCACAAACCCATCATGATTCTCACTGTTAACTAAAGAGCATTTATGTAGAGGAGCTGTGGTTTGTATCAGTTTCATAAGCAGAGTTGAACTACATATGGTCCGTCTGAGTAGGAAATACAGTTGTTTTTTTCAGCGCATGCTCATGGTTCTTGCTCTATTTTAGACTCTAGAAAGAAGAGCTTGCTTCTTGCGTTAAAACAGAGTGTGTTTCTGGGATGAGAACTCTGGTGTGAATTTCCCTTCAGAATCGGAGTTAAACCCCAGGATCAGTGTCTTCCTACAAGCAAGAGTTCATTTCTGGTAAACCCAGTGAACTTTCGGCTCAAATGATTATTCACAATTCACCAACCCAAACCGATTCTCACTATTAACTAAAGAGCATTAATGTAAGAGGAGCTGTGGTTTGTATCAGTTTCATAAGCAGAGTTGAATACATATGGTCTGTATCAGTAGGAAACACAGTTCTTTTTTTCTGGGCTTGATCATGTTTCTTACTATACTGGAGTAGCTGGAAAGAAGAGGATGATTCTTGCCTTAAAACAGAGTGTTATTCAGGGAGGAGATCTCTGGTCTGAATTTGTTTAAACCCCAGGATCAGTGTCTTCCTACAAGCAAGAATTCATTTCTGGTAATCCCAGTGATTTTTGGGCTCAAATGATTTTTCGCAGTTCACCAACCCAAACCGATTCTCACTATTAACTAAAGAGCATTAATGTAAGAGGAGCTGTGGTTTGTATCAGTCATAAGCAGAGTTGAATACATATGGTCTGTATCAGTAGGAAACACAGTTCTCTTTTTCTGGGCTTGATCATGTTTCTTACTATTTTGGAGACGCTGGAAAGAAAAGGATGATTCTTGCCTTAAAACAGAGTGTTTTTCAGGGATGAGAACTCTGGTCTGAATTTGCCTTCAGAAACGGAGTAAAACCCAGGATATGTGTCTTCCTACAAGTTAGAATTCATTTCTGGTAATCCCAGTGATTTTTGGCTCAAATGATTTTTCGCAGTTCACCAACCCAAAACGATTCTCACTATTAATTAAAGAGCATTAATGTAAGAGGAGCTGTGGTTTGTATCAGTTCCATAAGCAGAGTTGAATACATATGGTCTGTATCAGTAGGAAACATAGTTCTTTTTTTCTGGTCATGCCCATGTTTCTTATTATTTTGGAGACTCTGGAAAGAAGAGGATGATTCTTGCCTTAAAACAGAGTGTTGTTCAGGGATGAGAACTCTGGTCTGAATTTGCCTTCAGAAACGGAGTTAAACCCAGGATATGTGTCTTCCTACAAGCAAGAGTTCATTTCTGGTAAACCCAGTGAATATTGGGCTCTAATGATTTTTCGCAGTTCACAAACCCAACACGATTCTCACTATTAACTAAAGAGCATTTATGTAAGAGGAGCTGTGGTTTGTATCAGTTTCATAAGCAGAGTTGAACTACATATTGTCCGTTGAGTAGTAAACACAGTTCTTTTTTTCAGGGCATGCTCATGGTTCTTGCTGTATTTTAGACTCTAGAAAGAAGAGTTTGCTTCTTGCATTAAAACAGAGTGTGTTTTAGGGATGAGAACTCTGGTCTGAATTTCCCTTCAGATTCGGAGTTAAACCCCAGGATCAGTGTCTTCCTACAAGCAAGAGTTCATTTCTGGTTAACCCAGTGAATTTTGAGCTCAAATGATTTTCGCAGTTCACAAACCCAAAGCGATTCTCACTATTAACTAAAGAGCATTTATGTAAGAGGAGCTGTGGTTTGTATCAGTTTCATAAGCAGAGTTGAAAACATATGGTCTGTATCAGTAGGAAACACAGTTCTTTTTTTCTGGGCATGCCCATGTTTCTTACTATTTTGGAGACGCTGGAAAGAAGAGGATGATTCTTGCCTTAAAACAGAGTGAGTTTCAGGGATGAGAACTGTGGTCTGAATTTGCCTTCAGAAACAGAGTTAAATGCAGAATCAGTGTCTTCCTACAAGCAAGAGTTCATTTCTGGTAAACCCAGTGCATATTGGGCTCTAATGATTTTTCACAGTTCACAAACCCAACACGATTCTCACTATTAACTAAAGATCATTTATGTAAGAGGAGCCGTGTTTGGATCAGATTCATAAGCAGAGTTGAACTACATATGTTGTGCATGAGTCGGAAACACAGTTCTTTTTTTCTGGGCATGCTCATGGTTTTGGCTTAATTTTAGACTCTGGAAAGAAGCGCTCGCGTCTTGTGTTAAAACAGATTGTGTTTTAGGGATGAGAACTGTGGTCTGAATTTCCCTTCAGAAACGGAGTTAATCCCCATGATCTGTGTCTTCCTACAAGCAAGAGTTCAGTTCTGGTAAACCCAGTGAATTTTTGGCTCAAATGATTTTTGGCAGTTCACAAACCCAACATGATTCTCACTATTAACTAAAGAGCATTTATGTAAGAGGAGCTGTGGTATGTATCAGTTTCATAAGCAGATTTGAACTACATGTGGTTCATCTGAGTAGGAAACACAGTTCTTTTTTTCTGGGCTTGATCATGATTCTTACTATACTGGAGACGCTGTAAAGAAGAGGATGATTCTTGCCTTAAAACAGAGTGAGTTTCAGGGATGAGAACTGTGGTCTGAATTTGCCTTCAGAAACGGAGTTAAACACAGGATCAGTGTCTTCCTACAAGCAAGAGTTCATTTCTGGTATACCCAGTGAATATTGGGCTCTAATGGTTTTTCGCAGTTCACAAACCCAACACGATTCTCACTATTAACTAAAGATCATTTATGTAAGAGGATCCGTGTTTGGATCAGTTTCATAAGCAGAGTTGAACTACATATGGTGTGTATGAGTCGGAAACACAGTTCTTTTTTTTCTGGGCATGCTCATGGTTTTGGCTTAATTTTAGACTCTGGAAAGAAGAGCTTGCGTCTTGCGTTAAAACAGAGTGTGTTTTAGGGATGAGAACTCTGGTCTGAATTTCCCTTCAGAAACGGAGTTAATCCCCATGATCTGTGTCTTACTACAAGCAAGAGTTCAGTTCTGGTAAACCCAGTGAATTTTTGGCTCAAATGATTTTTCGCAGCTCAGGAACCCAGCGCTATTCTTACTATTAACTGAAGATCATTTATGTATGAGGGGCTGTAGTTAGTATTAGTTTCATAAGCAGAGTAGAACTACATATGGTTGTATGAGTAGGAAACACAGTTCTTTTTTTCAGGGCATGCACATTGTTCTTGCTTTATTTTAGACTCTAGAAAGAAGATCTTGCGTCTTGTGTTAAAACAGAGTGTGTTTCAGGGAAGAGAACTCCGGTCTGAATTTCCCTTCAGAAACGGAGTAAAACCCCAGGATCTGTGTCTTCCTACAAGCAAGAGTACATTTCTGGTTAACCCAGTGAATATTGGGCTCAAATGATTATTTGCAGTTCACGAACCCAACGCGATTCTCACTATTAACTAAAGAGCATTTATGTAATAGGAGCTGTGGTTTGAATCAGTTTCATAAGCAGAGTTGAACTACATATGGTCCGTCTGAGTAGGAAACAAGGTTCTTTTTTTCTGGGCTTGATCATGTTTCTTACTATACTGGAGACGCTGGAAAGAAGAGGATGATTCTTGCCTTAAAACAGAGTGTTGTTCAGGGAGGAGATCTCTGGTCTGAATTTGCCTTCAGAAACGGAGTTAAACCCCAGGATCAGTGTCTTCTTACAAGCAAGATTCATTTCTGGTAAACCCAGTGAATATTGGGCTGTAATGATTTTTCGCAGTTCACCAACCCAAACCGATTCTCACTATTAACTAAAGAGCATTTATGTAAGAGGAACTGTGGTTTGTATCAGTTTCATAAGCAGAGTTGAAAACATATGGTCTGTACCAGTAGGAAACACAGTTCTTTTTTTCTGGGCATGCCCATGTTTCTTACTATTTTGGAGACGAAAGAAAGAAGAGGATGATTCTTGCCTTAAAACAGAGTGTTTTTCAGGGAGGAGATCTCTGGTCTGAATTTGTCTTCAGAAACGGAGTTAAACTCCAGGATCAGTGTCTTCCTACAAGCAAGAATTCATTTCTTGTAAACCCAGTGATTTTTTGGCCCAAATGATTTTTCGCAGTTCACTAAACCACCATGATTCTCACTCTTAACTAAAGAGCATTAATGTAGAGGAGCTGTGGTTTGTATCAGTTTCTTAAGTAGAGTTGAATACATATGGTCTGTGTCAGTAGGAAACACAGTTCTTTTTTTCTGGGCATGCCCATATTTCTTACTATTTTGGAGACGCTGGAAAGAAGAGGATGATTCTTGCCTTATAACAGAGTGTTTTTCAGGGAGGAGATGTCTGGTCTGAATTTGTCTTCAGAAATGGAGTTAAAACCCAGGATCAGTGTCTTCCTACAAGCAAGAATTCATTTCTGGTAATCCCAGTGATTTTTGGGCTCAAATGATTTCGGAGTTCACCAACCCAAACCAATTCTCACTATTAACTAAAGAGCATTAATGTAAGAGGAGCTGTGGTTTGTATCAGGTTAATAAGCAGACTTGAATACATATGGTCTGTATCAGTAGGAAACACAGTTCTTTTTTTCTGGGCATGCTCATGGTTCTTGCTATTTTAGACTCTAGCAAGAAAGAAGAGCTTGCTTCTTGCATTAAAACAGAGTGTGTTTTAGGGATGAGAACTCTGGTCTGAATTTGCCTTCAGAAACAGAGTTAAACCCCAGGATCAGTGTCTTCCTTCAAGCAAGAGTTCATTTCTGGTTAACCCAGTGAATTTTGGGCTCAAATAATTTTTCGCAGTTCACGAACCCAACACGATTCTCACTATTAACTACAGAGCATTTATGAAAGAGGAGCTGTGGTTTTTTATCAGTTTCATAGGCAGAGTTGAACTACATATGGTCCGTATGAGTAGGAAACACAGTTATTTTTTTCAGGGCATCCTCATGGTTCTTGCTGTATTGGAGAGGCTGGAAAGAAGAGCTTGCTTCTTGCCTTAAAACAGAGTGTTTTTCAGGGATGAGAACTCTGGTCTGAATTTGCCTTCAGAAACAGAGTTAAACCCCAGGATCAGTGTCTTCCTACAACAAAGAGTTCATTTCTGGTAAACCCAGTGATTTTTTTGGCCCAAATGATTTTTCGCACTTCACGAACCCATCATGATTCTCACTGTTAACAAAAGAGCATTTATGTAGAGGAGCTGTGGTTTGTATCAGTTTCATAAGCAGAGTTGTACTACATATGGTCCGTCTGAGTAGGAAACACAGTTTTTTTCAGCGCATGCTCATGGTTCTTGCTCTATTTTAGACTCTAGAAAGAAGAGCTTGCTTCTTGCGTTAAAACAGAGTGTGTTTTAGGGATGAGAACTCTGGTCTGAATTTCCCTTCAGAATCGGAGTTAAATCCAGGATATGTGTCTTCCTACAAGCAAGAGATCATTTCTGGTAAACCCAGTGAATATTGGGCTCTAATGATTTTTCGCAGTTCACAAACCCAACACAATTCTCACTATTAACTAAAGAGCATTTATGTAAGAGGCGCCGTGGTTGGATCAGTTTCATAAGCAGAGTTGAAATACATATGGTCTGTATGAGTTGGAAACACAGTTCTTTTTTTCTGGGCATGCTCATGGTTCTTGCTTTATTTAAGACTCTAGAAAGAAGAGCTTGCTTCTTGCATTAAAACAGAGTGTGTTTTAGGGATGAGAACTCTGGTCTGAATTTCCATTCAGAAACTGAGGTAAACCCAAGGATCTGTGTATTCCTTCATGCAAGAGTTCATTTCAGGTTAACCCAGTGAATTTTGGGCTCAAGTGATTTTTCGCAGTTCACGAACCCAACGCGATTCTCACTATTAACTAAAGAGCATTTATGTAAGAGGAGCTGTGGTTTGTATCAGTTTCATAAGCAGAGTTGAACTACATATGGTCCGTATGAGTAGGAAACACAGTTCTTTTTTTCATGGCATCCTCATGGTTATTGCTGTATTGGAGACGCTGGAAAGAAGAGCTTGATTCTTGGCTTAAAACAGAGTGTTTTTCATGGATGAGAACTCTGGTCTGAATTTGCCTCAGAAACGGAGTTAAACCCCAGGATCAGTGTCTTCCTACAACCACGAGTTCATTTCTTGTAAACCCAGTGATTTTTTGGCCCAAATGATTTTTCGCAGTTCACTAAACCAACATGATTCTCACTCTTAACTAAAGAGCATTTATGTAAGAGGAACTGTGATTTGTATCAGTTTCATAAGCAGAGTTGAAAACATATGGTCTGTACCATTAGGAAACACTGTTCTTTTTTTCTGGGCATGCCCATGTTTCTTACTATTTTGGAGACGCTGGAAAGAAGAGGATGATTCTTGCCTTAAAACAGAGTGTTTTTCAGGGAGGAGCTCTCTGGTCTGAATTTGTCTTCAGAAACGGGGTTAAACTCCAGGATCAGTGTCTTCCCACAAGCAAGAATTCATTTCTTGTAAACCCAGTGATTTTTTGGCCCAAATGATTTTTCGCAGTTCACTAAACCAACATGATTCTCACTCTTAACTAAAGAGCATTAATGTAAGAGGAGCTGTGGTGTGTATCAGTTTCATAAGTAGAGTTGAATACATATGGTCTGTGTCAGTAGGAAACACAGTTATTTTTTTCAGGGCATCCTCATGTTTCTTGCTGTATTGGAGACGCTGGAAAGAAGAGCTTGCTTCTTGCCTTAAAACAGAGTGTTTTTCAGGGATGAGAACTCTGGTCTGAATTTGCCTTCAGAAACGGAGTTAAACCCCAGGATCAGTGTCTTCCTACAACAAAGAGTTCATTTCTGGTAAACCCAGTGATTTTTTTGGCCCTAATGATTTTTCGCACTTCACGAACCCATCATGATTCTCACTGTTAACTAAAGAGCATTTATGTAGAGGAGCTGTGGTTTGTATCAGTTTCATAAGCAGAGTTGAACTACATATGATCCGTCTGAGTAGGAAACACAGTTGTTTTTTTCAGCGCATGCTCGTGGTTCTTGCTCTATTTTAGACTCTAGAAAGAAGAGCTTGCTTCTTGCGTTAAAACAGAGTGTGTTTCTGGGATGAGAACTCTGGTCTGAATTTCCCTTCAGAATCGGAGTTAAACCCCAGGATCAGTGTCTTCCTACAAGCAAGAGTTCATTTCTGGTAAACCCAGTGAACTTTCGGCTCAAATGATTATTCACAATTCACCAACCCAAACCGATTCTCACTATTAACTAAAGAGCATTAATGTAAGAGGAGCTATGGTTTGTATCAGTTTCATAAGCAGAGTTGAATACATATGGTCTGTATCAGTAGGAAACACAGTTCTTTTTTTCTGGGCTTGATCATGTTTCTTACTATACTGGAGTCGCTGGAAAGAAGAGGATTATTCTTGCCTTAAAACAGAGTGTTATTCAGGGAGGAGATCTCTGGTCTGAATTTGTTTAAACCCCAGGATCAGTGTCTTCCTACAAGCAAGAATTCATTTCTGGTAATCCCAGTGATTTTTGGGCTCAAATGATTTTTCGCAGTTCACCAACCCAAACCGATTCTCACTATTAACTAAAGAGCATTAATGTAAGAGGAGCTGTGGTTTGTATCAGTCATAAGCAGAGTTGAATACATATGGTCTGTATCAGTAGGAAACACAGTTCTCTTTTTCTGGGCTTGATCATGTTTCTTACTATTTTGGAGACGCTGGAAAGAAAAGGATGATTCTTGCCTTAAAACAGAGTGTTTTTCAGGGATGAGAACTCTGGTCTGAATTTGCCTTCAGAAACGGAGTTAAACCCAGGATATGTGTCTTCCTACAAGCAAGAGTTCATTTCTGGTAAACCCAGTGAATACTGGGCTCTAATGATTTTTTGCAGTTCACAAACCCAACACGATTCTCACTATTAACTAAAGAGCATTTATGTAAGAGGAGCTGTGGTTTGTATCAGTTTCATAAGCAGAGTTGAACTACATATGGTCCGTATGAGTAGGAAACACAGTTCTTTTTTTCATGGCATCCTCATGGTTATTGCTGTATTGGAGACGCTGGAAAGAAGAGCTTGATTCTTGGCTTAAAACAGAGTGTTTTTCATGGATGAGAACTCTGGTCTGAATTTGCCTCAGAAACGGAGTTAAACCCCAGGATCAGTGTCTTCCTACAACCACGAGTTCATTTCTTGTAAACCCAGTGATTTTTTGGCCCAAATGATTTTTCGCAGTTCACTAAACCAACATGATTCTCACTCTTAACTAAAGAGCATTTATGTAAGAGGAACTGTGGTTTGTATCAGTTTCATAAGCAGAGTTGAAAACATATGGTCTGTACCTTAGGAAACACAGTTCGTTTTTTCTGGGCATGCCCATGTTTCTTACTATTTTGGAGACGCTGGAAAGAAGAGGATGATTCTTGCCTTAAAACAGAGTGTTTTTCAGGGAGGAGCTCTCTGGTCTGAATTTGTCTTCAGAAACGGAGTTAAACTCCAGGATCAGTGTCTTCCTACAAGCAAGAATTCATTTCTTGTAAACCCAGTGATTTTTTGGCCCAAATGATTTTTCGCAGTTCACTAAACCAACATGATTCTCACTCTTAACTAAAGAGTATTAATGTAAGAGGAGCTGTGGTGTGTATCAGTTTCATAAGTAGAGTTGAATACATATGGTCTGTGTCAGTAGGAAACAGTTATTTTTTTCAGGGCATCCTCATGTTTCTTGCTGTATTGGAGACGCTGGAAAGAAGAGCTTGCTTCTTTCCTTAAAACAGAGTGTTTTTCAGGGATGAGAACTCTGGTCTGAATTTGCCTTCACAAACGGAGTTAAACCCCAGGATCAGTGTCTTCCTACAACAAAGAGTTCATTTCTGGTAAACCCAGTGATTTTTTTGGCCCTAATGATTTTTCGCACTTCATGAACCCATCATGATTCTCACTGTTAACTAAAGAGCATTTATGTAGACGAGCTGTGGTTTGTATCAGTTTCATAAGCAGAGTTGAAAACATATGGTCTGTACCAGTAGGAAACACTGTTCTTTTTTTCTGGGCATGCCCATGTTTCTTACTATTTTGGAGACGCTGGAAAGAAGAGGATGATTCTTGCCTTAAAACAGAGTGTTTTTCAGGGAGGAGCTCTCTGGTCTGAATTTGTCTTCAGAAACGGAGTTAAACTCCATGATCAGTGTCTTCCCACAAGCAAGAATTCATTTCTTGTAAACCCAGTGATTTTTTGGCCCAAATGATTTTTCGCAGTTCACTAAACCAACATGATTCTCACTCTTAACTAAAGAGCATTAATGTAAGAGGAGCTGTGGTGTGTATCAGTTTCATAAGTAGAGTTGAATACATATGGTCTGTGTCAGTAGGAAACACAGTTATTTTTTTCAGGGCATCCTCATGTTTCTTGCTGTATTGGAGACGCTGGAAAGAAGAGCTTGCTTCTTGCCTTAAAACAGAGTGTTTTTCAGGGATGAGAACTCTGGTCTGAATTTGCCTTCAGAAACGGAGTTAAACCCCAGGATCAGTGTCTTCCTACAACAAAGAGTTCATTTCTGGTAAACCCAGTGATTTTTTTGGCCCTAATGATTTTTCGCACTTCACGAACCCATCATGATTCTCACTGTTAACTAAAGAGCATTTATGTAGAGGAGCTGTGGTTTGTATCAGTTTCATAAGCAGAGTTGAACTACATATGATCCGTCTGAGTAGGAAACACAGTTGTTTTTTTCAGCGCATGCTCATGGTTCTTGCTCTATTTTAGACTCTAGAAAGAAGAGCTTGCTTCTTGCGTTAAAACAGAGTGTGTTTCTGGGATGAGAACTCTGGTCTGAATTTCCCTTCAGAATCGGAGTTAAACCCCAGGATCAGTGTCTTCCTACAAGCAAGAGTTCATTTCTGGTAAACCCAGTGAACTTTCGGCTCAAATGATTATTCACAATTCACCAACCCAAACCGATTCTCACTATTAACTAAAGAGCATTAATGTAAGAGGAGCTATGGTTTGTATCAGTTTCATAAGCAGAGTTGAATACATATGGTCTGTATCAGTAGGAAACACAGTTCTTTTTTTCTGGGCTTGATCATGTTTCTTACTATACTGGAGTCGCTGGAAAGAAGAGGATGATTCTTGCCTTAAAACAGAGTGTTATTCAGGGAGGAGATCTCTGGTCTGAATTTGTTTAAACCCCAGGATCAGTGTCTTCCTACAAGCAAGAATTCATTTCTGGTAATCCCAGTGATTTTTGGGCTCAAATGATTTTTCGCAGTTCACCAACCCAAACCGATTCTCACTATTAACTAAAGAGCATTAATGTAAGAGGAGCTGTGGTTTGTATCAGTCATAAGCAGAGTTGAATACATATGGTCTGTATCAGTAGGAAACACAGTTCTCTTTTTCTGGGCTTGATCATGTTTCTTACTATTTTGGAGACGCTGGAAAGAAAAGGATGATTCTTGCCTTAAAACAGAGTGTTTTTCAGGGATGAGAACTCTGGTCTGAATTTGCCTTCAGAAACGGAGTAAAACCCAGGATATGTGTCTTCCTACAAGTTAGAATTCATTTCTGGTAATCCCAGTGATTTTTGGGCTCAAATGATTTTTCGCAGTTCACCAACCCAAAACGATTCTCACTATTAATTAAAGAGCATTAATGTTAGAGGAGCTGTGGTTTGTATCAGTTCCATAAGCAGAGTTGAATACATATGGTCTGTATCAGTAGGAAACATAGTTCTTTTTTTCTGATCATGCCCATGTTTCTTATTATTTTGGAGACGCTGGAAAAAAGAGGATGATTCTTGCCTTAAAACAGAGTGTTGTTCAGGGATGAGAACTCTGGTCTGAATTTGCCTTCAGAAACGGAGTTAAACCCAGGATATGTGTCTTCCTACAAGCAAGAGTTCATTTCTGGTAAACCCAGTGAATACTGGGCTCTAATGATTTTTTGCAGTTCACAAACCCAACACGATTCTCACTATTAACTAAAGAGCATTTATGTAAGAGGAGCTGTGGTTTGTATCAGTTTCATAAGCAGAGTTGAACTACATATGGTCCGTATGAGTAGGAAACACAGTTCTTTTTTTCATGGCATCCTCATGGTTATTGCTGTATTGGAGACGCTGGAAAGAAGAGCTTGATTCTTGGCTTAAAACAGAGTGTTTTTCATGGATGAGAACTCTGGTCTGAATTTGCCTTCAGAAACAGAGTTAAATGCAGAATCAGTGTCTTCCTACAAGCAAGAGTTCATTTCTGGTAAACCCAGTGCATATTGGGCTCTAATGATTTTTCACAGTTCACAAACCCAACACGATTCTCACTATTAACTAAAGATCATTTATGTAAGAGGAGCCGTGTTTGGATCAGATTCATAAGCAGAGTTGAACTACATATGTTGTGCATGAGTCGGAAACACAGTTCTTTTTTTCTGGGCATGCTCATGGTTTTGGCTTAATTTTAGACTCTGGAAAGAAGCGCTCGCGTCTTGCGTTAAAACAGATTGTGTTTTAGGGATGAGAACTGTGGTCTGAATTTCCCTTCAGAAACGGAGTTAATCCCCATGATCTGTGTCTTCCTACAAGCAAGAGTTCAGTTCTGGTAAACCCAGTGAATTTTTGGCTCAAATGATTTTTCGCAGTTCACAAACCCAACATGATTCTCACTATTAACTAAAGAGCATTTATGTAAGAGGAGCTGTGGTATGTATCAGTTTCATAAGCAGATTTGAACTACATGTGGTTCATCTGAGTAGGAAACACAGTTCTTTTTTTCTGGGCTTGATCATGATTCTTACTATACTGGAGACGCTGTAAAGAAGAGGATGATTCTTGCCTTAAAACAGAGTGAGTTTCAGGGATGAGAACTGTGGTCTGAATTTGCCTTCAGAAACGGAGTTAAACACAGGATCAGTGTCTTCCTACAAGCAAGAGTTCATTTCTGGTATACCCAGTGAATATTGGGCTCTAATGGTTTTTCGCAGTTCACAAACCCAACACGATTCTCACTATTAACTAAAGATCATTTATGTAAGAGGATCCGTGTTTGGATCAGTTTCATAAGCAGAGTTGAACTACATATGGTGTGTATGAGTCGGAAACACAGTTCTTTTTTTTCTGGGCATGCTCATGGTTTTGGCTTAATTTTAGACTCTGGAAAGAAGAGCTTGCGTCTTGCGTTAAAACAGAGTGTGTTTTAGGGATGAGAACTCTGGTCTGAATTTCCCTTCAGAAACGGAGTTAATCCCCATGATCTGTGTCTTACTACAAGCAAGAGTTCAGTTCTGGTAAACCCAGTGAATTTTTGGCTCAAATGATTTTTCGCAGCTCAGGAACCCAGCGCTATTCTTACTATTAACTGAAGATCATTTATGTATGAGGGGCTGTAGTTAGTATTAGTTTCATAAGCAGAGTAGAACTACATATGGTTGTATGAGTAGGAAACACAGTTCTTTTTTTCAGGGCATGCACATTGTTCTTGCTTTATTTTAGACTCTAGAAAGAAGATCTTGCGTCTTGTGTTAAAACAGAGTGTGTTTCAGGGAAGAGAACTCCGGTCTGAATTTCCCTTCAGAAACGGAGTAAAACCCCAGGATCTGTGTCTTCCTACAAGCAAGAGTACATTTCTGGTTAACCCAGTGAATATTGGGCTCAAATGATTATTTGCAGTTCACGAACCCAACGCGATTCTCACTATTAACTAAAGAGCATTTATGTAATAGGAGCTGTGGTTTGAATCAGTTTCATAAGCAGAGTTGAACTACATATGGTCCGTCTGAGTAGGAAACAAGGTTCTTTTTTTCTGGGCTTGATCATGTTTCTTACTATACTGGAGACGCTGGAAAGAAGAGGATGATTCTTGCCTTAAAACAGAGTGTTGTTCAGGGAGGAGATCTCTGGTCTGAATTTGCCTTCAGAAACGGAGTTAAACCCCAGGATCAGTGTCTTCTTACAAGCAAGATTCATTTCTGGTAAACCCAGTGAATATTGGGCTGTAATGATTTTTCGCAGTTCACCAACCCAAACCGATTCTCACTATTAACTAAAGAGCATTTATGTAAGAGGAACTGTGGTTTGTATCAGTTTCATAAGCAGAGTTGAAAACATATGGTCTGTACCAGTAGGAAACACAGTTCTTTTTTTCTGGGCATGCCCATGTTTCTTACTATTTTGGAGACGAAAGAAAGAAGAGGATGATTCTTGCCTTAAAACAGAGTGTTTTTCAGGGAGGAGATCTCTGGTCTGAATTTGTCTTCAGAAACGGAGTTAAACTCCAGGATCAGTGTCTTCCTACAAGCAAGAATTCATTTCTTGTAAACCCAGTGATTTTTTGGCCCAAATGATTTTTCGCAGTTCACTAAACCACCATGATTCTCACTCTTAACTAAAGAGCATTAATGTAGAGGAGCTGTGGTTTGTATCAGTTTCTTAAGTAGAGTTGAATACATATGGTCTGTGTCAGTAGGAAACACAGTTCTTTTTTTCTGGGCATGCCCATATTTCTTACTATTTTGGAGACGCTGGAAAGAAGAGGATGATTCTTGCCTTATAACAGAGTGTTTTTCAGGGAGGAGATGTCTGGTCTGAATTTGTCTTCAGAAATGGAGTTAAAACCCAGGATCAGTGTCTTCCTACAAGCAAGAATTCATTTCTGGTAATCCCAGTGATTTTTGGGCTCAAATGATTTCGGAGTTCACCAACCCAAACCAATTCTCACTATTAACTAAAGAGCATTAATGTAAGAGGAGCTGTGGTTTGTATCAGGTTAATAAGCAGACTTGAATACATATGGTCTGTATCAGTAGGAAACACAGTTCTTTTTTTCTGGGCATGCTCATGGTTCTTGCTATTTTAGACTCTAGCAAGAAAGAAGAGCTTGCTTCTTGCATTAAAACAGAGTGTGTTTTAGGGATGAGAACTCTGGTCTGAATTTGCCTTCAGAAACAGAGTTAAACCCCAGGATCAGTGTCTTCCTTCAAGCAAGAGTTCATTTCTGGTTAACCCAGTGAATTTTGGGCTCAAATAATTTTTCGCAGTTCACGAACCCAACACGATTCTCACTATTAACTACAGAGCATTTATGAAAGAGGAGCTGTGGTTTTTTATCAGTTTCATAGGCAGAGTTGAACTACATATGGTCCGTATGAGTAGGAAACACAGTTATTTTTTTCAGGGCATCCTCATGGTTCTTGCTGTATTGGAGAGGCTGGAAAGAAGAGCTTGCTTCTTGCCTTAAAACAGAGTGTTTTTCAGGGATGAGAACTCTGGTCTGAATTTGCCTTCAGAAACAGAGTTAAACCCCAGGATCAGTGTCTTCCTACAACAAAGAGTTCATTTCTGGTAAACCCAGTGATTTTTTTGGCCCAAATGATTTTTCGCACTTCACGAACCCATCATGATTCTCACTGTTAACAAAAGAGCATTTATGTAGAGGAGCTGTGGTTTGTATCAGTTTCATAAGCAGAGTTGTACTACATATGGTCCGTCTGAGTAGGAAACACAGTTTTTTTCAGCGCATGCTCATGGTTCTTGCTCTATTTTAGACTCTAGAAAGAAGAGCTTGCTTCTTGCGTTAAAACAGAGTGTGTTTTAGGGATGAGAACTCTGGTCTGAATTTCCCTTCAGAATCGGAGTTAAATCCAGGATATGTGTCTTCCTACAAGCAAGAGATCATTTCTGGTAAACCCAGTGAATATTGGGCTCTAATGATTTTTCGCAGTTCACAAACCCAACACAATTCTCACTATTAACTAAAGAGCATTTATGTAAGAGGCGCCGTGGTTGGATCAGTTTCATAAGCAGAGTTGAAATACATATGGTCTGTATGAGTTGGAAACACAGTTCTTTTTTTCTGGGCATGCTCATGGTTCTTGCTTTATTTAAGACTCTAGAAAGAAGAGCTTGCTTCTTGCATTAAAACAGAGTGTGTTTTAGGGATGAGAACTCTGGTCTGAATTTCCATTCAGAAACTGAGGTAAACCCAAGGATCTGTGTATTCCTTCATGCAAGAGTTCATTTCAGGTTAACCCAGTGAATTTTGGGCTCAAGTGATTTTTCGCAGTTCACGAACCCAACGCGATTCTCACTATTAACTAAAGAGCATTTATGTAAGAGGAGCTGTGGTTTGTATCAGTTTCATAAGCAGAGTTGAACTACATATGGTCCGTATGAGTAGGAAACACAGTTCTTTTTTTCATGGCATCCTCATGGTTATTGCTGTATTGGAGACGCTGGAAAGAAGAGCTTGATTCTTGGCTTAAAACAGAGTGTTTTTCATGGATGAGAACTCTGGTCTGAATTTGCCTCAGAAACGGAGTTAAACCCCAGGATCAGTGTCTTCCTACAACCACGAGTTCATTTCTTGTAAACCCAGTGATTTTTTGGCCCAAATGATTTTTCGCAGTTCACTAAACCAACATGATTCTCACTCTTAACTAAAGAGCATTTATGTAAGAGGAACTGTGATTTGTATCAGTTTCATAAGCAGAGTTGAAAACATATGGTCTGTACCATTAGGAAACACTGTTCTTTTTTTCTGGGCATGCCCATGTTTCTTACTATTTTGGAGACGCTGGAAAGAAGAGGATGATTCTTGCCTTAAAACAGAGTGTTTTTCAGGGAGGAGCTCTCTGGTCTGAATTTGTCTTCAGAAACGGGGTTAAACTCCAGGATCAGTGTCTTCCCACAAGCAAGAATTCATTTCTTGTAAACCCAGTGATTTTTTGGCCCAAATGATTTTTCGCAGTTCACTAAACCAACATGATTCTCACTCTTAACTAAAGAGCATTAATGTAAGAGGAGCTGTGGTGTGTATCAGTTTCATAAGTAGAGTTGAATACATATGGTCTGTGTCAGTAGGAAACACAGTTATTTTTTTCAGGGCATCCTCATGTTTCTTGCTGTATTGGAGACGCTGGAAAGAAGAGCTTGCTTCTTGCCTTAAAACAGAGTGTTTTTCAGGGATGAGAACTCTGGTCTGAATTTGCCTTCAGAAACGGAGTTAAACCCCAGGATCAGTGTCTTCCTACAACAAAGAGTTCATTTCTGGTAAACCCAGTGATTTTTTTGGCCCTAATGATTTTTCGCACTTCACGAACCCATCATGATTCTCACTGTTAACTAAAGAGCATTTATGTAGAGGAGCTGTGGTTTGTATCAGTTTCATAAGCAGAGTTGAACTACATATGATCCGTCTGAGTAGGAAACACAGTTGTTTTTTTCAGCGCATGCTCGTGGTTCTTGCTCTATTTTAGACTCTAGAAAGAAGAGCTTGCTTCTTGCGTTAAAACAGAGTGTGTTTCTGGGATGAGAACTCTGGTCTGAATTTCCCTTCAGAATCGGAGTTAAACCCCAGGATCAGTGTCTTCCTACAAGCAAGAGTTCATTTCTGGTAAACCCAGTGAACTTTCGGCTCAAATGATTATTCACAATTCACCAACCCAAACCGATTCTCACTATTAACTAAAGAGCATTAATGTAAGAGGAGCTATGGTTTGTATCAGTTTCATAAGCAGAGTTGAATACATATGGTCTGTATCAGTAGGAAACACAGTTCTTTTTTTCTGGGCTTGATCATGTTTCTTACTATACTGGAGTCGCTGGAAAGAAGAGGATGATTCTTGCCTTAAAACAGAGTGTTATTCAGGGAGGAGATCTCTGGTCTGAATTTGTTTAAACCCCAGGATCAGTGTCTTCCTACAAGCAAGAATTCATTTCTGGTAATCCCAGTGATTTTTGGGCTCAAATGATTTTTCGCAGTTCACCAACCCAAACCGATTCTCACTATTAACTAAAGAGCATTAATGTAAGAGGAGCTGTGGTTTGTATCAGTCATAAGCAGAGTTGAATACATATGGTCTGTATCAGTAGGAAACACAGTTCTCTTTTTCTGGGCTTGATCATGTTTCTTACTATTTTGGAGACGCTGGAAAGAAAAGGATGATTCTTGCCTTAAAACAGAGTGTTTTTCAGGGATGAGAACTCTGGTCTGAATTTGCCTTCAGAAACGGAGTAAAACCCAGGATATGTGTCTTCCTACAAGTTAGAATTCATTTCTGGTAATCCCAGTGATTTTTGGGCTCAAATGATTTTTCGCAGTTCACCAACCCAAAACGATTCTCACTATTAATTAAAGAGCATTAATGTAAGAGGAGCTGTGGTTTGTATCAGTTCCATAAGCAGAGTTGAATACATATGGTCTGTATCAGTAGGAAACATAGTTCTTTTTTTCTGGTCATGCCCATGTTTCTTATTATTTTGGAGACGCTGGAAAGAAGAGGATGATTCTTGCCTTAAAACAGAGTGTTGTTCAGGGATGAGAACTCTGGTCTGAATTTGCCTTCAGAAACGGAGTTAAACCCAGGATATGTGTCTTCCTACAAGCAAGAGTTCATTTCTGGTAAACCCAGTGAATACTGGGCTCTAATGATTTTTTGCAGTTCACAAACCCAACACGATTCTCACTATTAACTAAAGAGCATTTATGTAAGAGGAGCTGTGGTTTGTATCAGTTTCATAAGCAGAGTTGAACTACATATGGTCCGTATGAGTAGGAAACACAGTTCTTTTTTTCATGGCATCCTCATGGTTATTGCTGTATTGGAGACGCTGGAAAGAAGAGCTTGATTCTTGGCTTAAAACAGAGTGTTTTTCATGGATGAGAACTCTGGTCTGAATTTGCCTCAGAAACGGAGTTAAACCCCAGGATCAGTGTCTTCCTACAACCACGAGTTCATTTCTTGTAAACCCAGTGATTTTTTGGCCCAAATGATTTTTCGCAGTTCACTAAACCAACATGATTCTCACTCTTAACTAAAGAGCATTTATGTAAGAGGAACTGTGGTTTGTATCAGTTTCATAAGCAGAGTTGAAAACATATGGTCTGTACCTTAGGAAACACAGTTCGTTTTTTCTGGGCATGCCCATGTTTCTTACTATTTTGGAGACGCTGGAAAGAAGAGGATGATTCTTGCCTTAAAACAGAGTGTTTTTCAGGGAGGAGCTCTCTGGTCTGAATTTGTCTTCAGAAACGGAGTTAAACTCCAGGATCAGTGTCTTCCTACAAGCAAGAATTCATTTCTTGTAAACCCAGTGATTTTTTGGCCCAAATGATTTTTCGCAGTTCACTAAACCAACATGATTCTCACTCTTAACTAAAGAGTATTAATGTAAGAGGAGCTGTGGTGTGTATCAGTTTCATAAGTAGAGTTGAATACATATGGTCTGTGTCAGTAGGAAACAGTTATTTTTTTCAGGGCATCCTCATGTTTCTTGCTGTATTGGAGACGCTGGAAAGAAGAGCTTGCTTCTTTCCTTAAAACAGAGTGTTTTTCAGGGATGAGAACTCTGGTCTGAATTTGCCTTCACAAACGGAGTTAAACCCCAGGATCAGTGTCTTCCTACAACAAAGAGTTCATTTCTGGTAAACCCAGTGATTTTTTTGGCCCTAATGATTTTTCGCACTTCATGAACCCATCATGATTCTCACTGTTAACTAAAGAGCATTTATGTAGACGAGCTGTGGTTTGTATCAGTTTCATAAGCAGAGTTGAAAACATATGGTCTGTACCAGTAGGAAACACTGTTCTTTTTTTCTGGGCATGCCCATGTTTCTTACTATTTTGGAGACGCTGGAAAGAAGAGGATGATTCTTGCCTTAAAACAGAGTGTTTTTCAGGGAGGAGCTCTCTGGTCTGAATTTGTCTTCAGAAACGGAGTTAAACTCCATGATCAGTGTCTTCCCACAAGCAAGAATTCATTTCTTGTAAACCCAGTGATTTTTTGGCCCAAATGATTTTTCGCAGTTCACTAAACCAACATGATTCTCACTCTTAACTAAAGAGCATTAATGTAAGAGGAGCTGTGGTGTGTATCAGTTTCATAAGTAGAGTTGAATACATATGGTCTGTGTCAGTAGGAAACACAGTTATTTTTTTCAGGGCATCCTCATGTTTCTTGCTGTATTGGAGACGCTGGAAAGAAGAGCTTGCTTCTTGCCTTAAAACAGAGTGTTTTTCAGGGATGAGAACTCTGGTCTGAATTTGCCTTCAGAAACGGAGTTAAACCCCAGGATCAGTGTCTTCCTACAACAAAGAGTTCATTTCTGGTAAACCCAGTGATTTTTTTGGCCCTAATGATTTTTCGCACTTCACGAACCCATCATGATTCTCACTGTTAACTAAAGAGCATTTATGTAGAGGAGCTGTGGTTTGTATCAGTTTCATAAGCAGAGTTGAACTACATATGATCCGTCTGAGTAGGAAACACAGTTGTTTTTTTCAGCGCATGCTCATGGTTCTTGCTCTATTTTAGACTCTAGAAAGAAGAGCTTGCTTCTTGCGTTAAAACAGAGTGTGTTTCTGGGATGAGAACTCTGGTCTGAATTTCCCTTCAGAATCGGAGTTAAACCCCAGGATCAGTGTCTTCCTACAAGCAAGAGTTCATTTCTGGTAAACCCAGTGAACTTTCGGCTCAAATGATTATTCACAATTCACCAACCCAAACCGATTCTCACTATTAACTAAAGAGCATTAATGTAAGAGGAGCTATGGTTTGTATCAGTTTCATAAGCAGAGTTGAATACATATGGTCTGTATCAGTAGGAAACACAGTTCTTTTTTTCTGGGCTTGATCATGTTTCTTACTATACTGGAGTCGCTGGAAAGAAGAGGATGATTCTTGCCTTAAAACAGAGTGTTATTCAGGGAGGAGATCTCTGGTCTGAATTTGTTTAAACCCCAGGATCAGTGTCTTCCTACAAGCAAGAATTCATTTCTGGTAATCCCAGTGATTTTTGGGCTCAAATGATTTTTCGCAGTTCACCAACCCAAACCGATTCTCACTATTAACTAAAGAGCATTAATGTAAGAGGAGCTGTGGTTTGTATCAGTCATAAGCAGAGTTGAATACATATGGTCTGTATCAGTAGGAAACACAGTTCTCTTTTTCTGGGCTTGATCATGTTTCTTACTATTTTGGAGACGCTGGAAAGAAAAGGATGATTCTTGCCTTAAAACAGAGTGTTTTTCAGGGATGAGAACTCTGGTCTGAATTTGCCTTCAGAAACGGAGTAAAACCCAGGATATGTGTCTTCCTACAAGTTAGAATTCATTTCTGGTAATCCCAGTGATTTTTGGGCTCAAATGATTTTTCGCAGTTCACCAACCCAAAACGATTCTCACTATTAATTAAAGAGCATTAATGTTAGAGGAGCTGTGGTTTGTATCAGTTCCATAAGCAGAGTTGAATACATATGGTCTGTATCAGTAGGAAACATAGTTCTTTTTTTCTGGTCATGCCCATGTTTCTTATTATTTTGGAGACGCTGGAAAAAAGAGGATGATTCTTGCCTTAAAACAGAGTGTTGTTCAGGGATGAGAACTCTGGTCTGAATTTGCCTTCAGAAACGGAGTTAAACCCAGGATATGTGTCTTCCTACAAGCAAGAGTTCATTTCTGGTAAACCCAGTGAATACTGGGCTCTAATGATTTTTTGCAGTTCACAAACCCAACACGATTCTCACTATTAACTAAAGAGCATTTATGTAAGAGGAGCTGTGGTTTGTATCAGTTTCATAAGCAGAGTTGAACTACATATGGTCCGTATGAGTAGGAAACACAGTTCTTTTTTTCATGGCATCCTCATGGTTATTGCTGTATTGGAGACGCTGGAAAGAAGAGCTTGATTCTTGGCTTAAAACAGAGTGTTTTTCATGGATGAGAACTCTGGTCTGAATTTGCCTCAGAAACGGAGTTAAACCCCAGGATCAGTGTCTTCCTACAACCACGAGTTCATTTCTTGTAAACCCAGTGATTTTTTGGCCCAAATGATTTTTCGCAGTTCACTAAACCAACATGATTCTCACTCTTAACTAAAGAGCATTTATGTAAGAGGAACTGTGGTTTGTATCAGTTTCATAAGCAGAGTTGAAAACATATGGTCTGTACCTTAGGAAACACAGTTCGTTTTTTCTGGGCATGCCCATGTTTCTTACTATTTTGGAGACGCTGGAAAGAAGAGGATGATTCTTGCCTTAAAACAGAGTGTTTTTCAGGGAGGAGCTCTCTGGTCTGAATTTGTCTTCAGAAACGGAGTTAAACTCCAGGATCAGTGTCTTCCTACAAGCAAGAATTCATTTCTTGTAAACCCAGTGATTTTTTGGCCCAAATGATTTTTCACAGTTCACTAAACCAACATGATTCTCACTCTTAACTAAAGAGTATTAATGTAAGAGGATCTGTGGTGTGTATCAGTTTCATAAGTAGAGTTGAATACCTATGGTCTGTGTCAGTAGGAAACAGTTATTTTTTTCAGGGCATCCTCATGATTCTTGCTGTATTGGAGACGCTGGAAAGAAGAGCTTGCTTCTTTCCTTAAAACAGAGTGTTTTTCAGGGATGAGAACTCTGGTCTGAATTTGCCTTCAGAAACGGAGTTAAACCCCAGGATCAGTGTCTTCCTACAACAAAGAGTTCATTTCTGGTAAACCCAGTGATTTTTTTGGCCCTCATGATTTTTCGCACTTCACGAACCCATCATGATTCTCACTGTTAACTAAAGAGCATTTATGTAGAGGAGCTGTGGTTTGTATCAGTTTCATAAGCAGAGTTGAACTACATATGATCCGTCTGAGTAGGAAATACAGTTGTTTTTTTCAGCGCATGCTCATGGTTCTTGCTCTATTTTAGACTCTAGAAAGAAGAGCTTGCTTCTTGCGTTAAAACAGAGTGTGTTTCTGGGATGAGAACTCTGGTCTGAATTTCCCTTCAGAATCGGAGTTAAACCCCAGGATCAGTGTCTTCCTACAAGCAAGAGTTCATTTCTGGTAAACCCAGTGAACTTCCGGCTCAAATGATTATTCACAATTCACCAACCCAAACCGATTCTCACTATTAACTAAAGAGCATTAATGTAAGAGGAGCTATGGTTTGTATCAGTTTCATAAGCAGAGTTGAATACATATGGTCTGTATCAGTAGGAAACACAGTTCTTTTTTTCTGGGCTTGATCATGTTTCTTACTATACTGGAGTCGCTGGAAAGAAGAGGATGATTCTTGCCTTAAAACAGAGTGTTATTCAGGGAGGAGATCTCTGGTCTGAATTTGTTTAAACCCCAGGATCAGTGTCTTCCTACAAGCAAGAATTCATTTCTGGTAATCCCAGTGATTTTTGGGCTCAAATGATTTTTCGCAGTTCACCAACCCAAACCGATTCTCACTATTAACTAAAGAGCATTAATGTAAGAGGAGCTGTGGTTTGTATCAGTCATAAGCAGAGTTGAATACATATGGTCTGTATCAGTAGGAAACACAGTTCTCTTTTTCTGGGCTTGATCATGTTTCTTACTATTTTGGAGACGCTGGAAAGAAAAGGATGATTCTTGCCTTAAAACAGAGTGTTTTTCAGGGATGAGAACTCTGGTCTGAATTTGCCTTCAGAAACGGAGTAAAACCCAGGATATGTGTCTTCCTACAAGTTAGAATTCATTTCTGGTAATCCCAGTGATTTTTGGGCTCAAATGATTTTTCGCAGTTCACCAACCCAAAACGATTCTCACTATTAATTAAAGAGCATTAATGTAAGAGGAGCTGTGGTTTGTATCAGTTCCATAAGCAGAGTTGAATACATATGGTCTGTATCAGTAGGAAACGTAGTTCTTTTTTTCTGGTCATGCACATGTTTCTTATTATTTTGGAGACTCTGGAAAGAAGAGGATGATTCTTGCCTTAAAACAGAGTGTTGTTCAGGGATGAGAACTCTGGTCTGAATTTGCCTTCAGAAACGGAGTTAAACCCAGGATATGTGTCTTCCTACAAGCAAGAGTTCATTTCTGGTAAACCCAGTGAATATTGGGCTCTAATGATTTTTCGCAGTTCACAAACCCAACACGATTCTCACTATTAACTAAAGAGCATTAATGTAAGAGGAGCTGTGGTTTGTATCAGTTTCATAAGCAGAGTTGAATACATATGGTCTGTATCAGTAGGAAACACAGTTCTTTTTTTCTGGGCATGCCCATATTTCTTACTATTTTGGAGATGCTGGAAAGAAGAGGATGATTCTTGCCTTATAACAGAGTGTTTTTCAGGGAGGAGATCTCTCGTCTGAATTTGTCTTCAGAAACGGAGTTAAACCCCAGGATCAGTGTCTTCCTACAAGCAAGAAATCATTTCTTGTAAACCCAGTGATTTTTTGGCCCAAATGATTTTTCGCTGTTCACTAAACCAACATGATTCTCACTCTTAACTAAAGAGCATTTATGTAAGAGGAGCTGTGGTTTGTATCAGTTTCATATGCAGAGTTGAATACATATGGTCTGTGTCAGTAGGAAACACAGTTCTTTTTTTCAGGGCATGCTCATGGTTCTGCTGTATTTTAGACTCTAGGAAGAAGAGCTTGCTTCTTGCGTTAAAAGAGAGTGTGTTTCAAGGATGAGAACTCTGGTCTGAATTTCCTTTCAGAAAAGGAGTTGAACCCCAGGATCTGTGTCTTCCTTCAAGCAAGAGTTCATTTCTGGTTAACCCAGTGAATTTTGGGCTCAAATGATTTTCGCAGTTCACGAACCCAAAGCGATTCTCACGATTAACTAAAGAGCCTTAATATAAGAGGAGCTGTGGTTTATATCAGTTTCATAAGCAGAGTTGAACTACTTATGGTCTGTATCAGTAGGAAACACAGTTCTTTTTTTCTGGGCTTGATCGTGTTTCTTCCTATACTGGAGACGCTGGAAAGAAGAGGATTATTCTTGCCTTAAAACAGAGTGTTTTTCAGGGATGAGAACTCTGGTCTGAATTTGCCATCAGAAACAGAGTTAAACTCAGGATATGTGTCTTCCTACAAGCGAGAGGTCATTTCTGGTAAACCCAGTGAATTTTTGGCTCAAATGATTTTTAGCAGTTCACGAACCCAACGCAATTCTCACTATTAACTAAAGAGCATTTATATAAGAGGAGCTGTGGTTTGTATCAGTTTCATAAGCAGAGTTGAACTACATATGGTCCGTATGAGTAGGAAACACAGTTCTTTTTTTCAGGGCATCCTCATGGTTATTGCTGTATTGGATACACTGGAAAGAAGAGCTTGTTTCTTGGCTTAAAACAGAGTGTTTTTCAGGGATGAGAACTCTGGTCTGAATTTGCCTTCAGAAACGGAGTTAAACCCCAGGATCTGTGTCTTCCTACAAGCAAGAGTTCAGTTCTGGTAAACCCAGTGAATATTGGGCTCAAATGATATTTTGCAGTTCACGAACCCAACGCGATTCTCACTATGAACTAAAGAGCATTTATGTAAGAGGAGCTGTGGTTTGTATCAGTTTCATAAGCAGATTTGAACTACATATGGTCCATCTGAGTAGGAAACACAGTTCATTTTTTCAGGGCATCCTCATGGTTCTTGCTGTATTTTAGAATCTAGAAAGAAGAGCTTGCTTCTTGCATAAAAACAGAGTTTGTTTCAGGGATGAGAATTCTGGTCTGAATTTCCCTTCAGAATATGAGTTAAACCTCATGATCTGTGTCTTCCTACAAGCAAGAGTTCATATCTGGTAAACCTAGTGAATTTTTGGCTCAAAGATTTTTCACAGTTCACCAACCCAAACCGATTCTCACTGTTAACTCAAGAGCATTAATGTAAGAGTAGCTGTGGTATGTATCAGTTTCATAAGCAGAGTTGAACTACGTATGGTCTGTATCAGTAGGAAACACAGTTCTTTTTTTCTGGGCTTGAACATGTTTCTTACTATACTGGAGACGCTGGAAAGAAGAGGATGATTCTTGCCTTAAAACAGAGTGTTATTCAGGGATGAGATCTCTGGTATGAATTTGTCTTCAGAAACGGAGTTAAACCCCAGGATTCGTGTCTTCCTACAAGCAAGAATTCGTTTCTGGTAATCCCAGTGATTTTCGTGCTCAAATGATTTTTTGTAGTTCACCAACCCAAACCGATTCTCACTATTAACTAAAGAGCATTAATGTAAGAGGAGCTGTTGTTTGTATCAGTTTCATAAGCAAAGTTGAATACATATGATCTGTATCATTAGGAAACGCAGTTCTTTTTTTCTGGGCATGCCCATGTTTCTTACTATTATGGAGACGATGGAAAGAAAAGGATGATTCTTGCCTTAAAACAGAGTGTTTTTCAGGGATGAGAACTCTGGTCTGAATTTTCCTTCAGAAACGGAGTTAAACTAAGGATATGTGTCTTCCTAAAAGCAAGAGTTCATTTCTGGTAAACCCAGTGAATATTGTGCTCTAATGATTTTTCGCAGTTCACAAACCCAACACGATTCTCACTAATAACTAAAGAGCATTTATGTAAGAGGAGCCGTGGTTGGATCAGTTTCATAAGCAGAGTTGAGCTACATATGGTATGTATGAGTCGGAAACACAGTTCTTTTTTTCTGGGCATGTTCATGGTTCTTGCTTTATTTTAGACTCTAGAAAGAAGAGCTTGCTTCTTGCATTAAAACAGAGTGTGTTTTAGGGATGAGAACTCTGGTCTGAATTTCCATTCAGAAACAGAGTTAAACCCCAGGATCTGTGTCTTCCTTCAAGCAAGAGTTCATTTCTGGTTAACCCAGTGAATTTTGGGCTCAAGGGGTTTTTTCGCAGTTCACGAACCCAACGCGATTCTCACTATTAACTAAAGAGCATTTATGTAAGAGGAGCTGTGGTTTGTATCAGTTTCATAAGCAGAGTTGAACTACATATGGTCCTTATGAGTAGGAAACACAGTTCTTTTTTTCAGGGCATATTCATGGTTATTGCTGTATTGTAGACACTGGAAAGAAGAGCTTGCTTCTTGGCTTAAAACAGAGTGTTTTTCAGGGATGAGACCTCTGGTCTGAATTTGCCTTCAGAAACTGAGTTAAACCCCAGGATCTGTGTCTTCCTACAAGCAAGAGTTCAGTTCTGGTAAACCCAGTGAATATTGGGCTCAAATGATTTTTCGCAGTTCACAAACCCAACGCGATTCTCACTATTAACTAAAGAGCATTTATGTAAGAGGAGCTGTGGTTTGTATCAGTTCCATAAGCAGAGTTGAACTACATATGGTCCGTATTAGTAGGAAACACAGTTCATTTTTTCAGGGCATCCTCATGGTTCTTGCTGCATTGTAGACGCTGGAAAGAAGAGCTTGCTTCTTGCCTTAAAACAGAGTGTTTTTCAGGGATGAGATCTCTGGTCTGAATTTCCCTTCCGAATCTGAATTAAATCCCATGATCTGTGTCTTCCTACAAGCAAGAGTTCATTTCTGGTAATCCTAGTGAATTTTTGGCTCAAATGTTTATTTTGCAGTTCACCAACACAAACCGATTCTCACTATTAACTAAAGAGCATTTATGTAAGAGGAGCTGTGGTTTGTATCAGTTTCATAAGCAGAGTTGAACTACATATGGTCTATGAGTCTGAAACACCGTTCCTTTTTTCTGTGCATGCCCATGTTTCTTAATATTTTGGAGACACTGGAAAGAAGAGCTTGCTTCTTTCGTTATAACAGAGTGTATTTCAGGGATGAGAACTCTGGTCTGAATTTGCGTTCAGAAACGGAGTTAAACCCCAGGATCAGTGTCTTCCTACAAGCAAGAGTTCATTTCTGGCAAACCCAGTGATTATTGGGCTCAAATGATTTTTCGCTGTTCACGAACCCAACACGATTCTCACTATTAACTAAAGAGCATTTATGTAAGAGGAGCCGTGTTTGGATCAGTTTCATAAGCAGAGTTGAACTACATATGGTTATGAGTTGGAAACACAGTTCTTTTTTTCTGGGCATGCCCATGTTTCTTACTTTTTTGGAGATGCTGGAAAGTAGAGCTTGCTTCTTTCGTTATAACAGAGTGTTTTTTAGGGATGAGAACTCTGGTCTGAATTTGCCTTCAGAAACGGAGTTAAACCCCAGGATCTGTGTTTTCCTACAAGCAAGAGTTCATTTCTGGTAAACCCAGTGAATATTGGGCTCAAATGATTTTTCTCAGTTCACGAACCCAACGCGATTCTCACTATTAACTAAAGAGAATTTATGTAAGAGGAGCTGTGCTTTGTATCAGTTTCATAAGCAGATTTGAACTACATGTGGTCCGTCTGAGTAGGAAACCCAGTTCTTTTTTTTAGGGCATCCTCATGGTTCTTGCTGTATTTTAGAATCTAGAGAGAAGAGCTTGCTTCTTGCGTTAAAACAGAGTGTGTTTCAGGGATGAGAACTCTGGTCTGAATTTCCCTTCAGAATCGGAGTTAAACCCCATGATCTGTGTCTTCCTACAAGCAAGAGTTCATTTCTGGTAAACCTAGTGAATTTTTGGCTCAAATGATTGTTTGCAGTTCACCAACCCAAACCGATTCTCACTGTTAAATAAAGAGCATTAATGTAAGAGGAGCTGTGGTATGTATCAGTTTCAAGAGCAGAGTTTAACTACATATGGTCCTTATCAGTAGGAAACACAGTTCTTTCTTTCTGGGCTTGATCATGTTTCTTACTATACTGGAGACGCTAAAAGAAGAGGATGATTCTTGCCTTAAAACAGAGTGTAATTCAGGGACGAGATCTCTGGACTGCATTTGTCTTCAGAAACGGAGTGAAACCCCAGGATCAGTGTCTTCCTACAAGCAAGAATTCATTTTTGGTTAACCCAGTGATTTTTGGTCTCAAATGATTTTTCGCAGTTCACAAACCCAACATGATTCTCACTATTAACTAAAGAGCATTTATGTAAGAGGAACTGTGGTTTGTATCAGTTTCATAAGCAGAGTTGAATACATATGGTCTGTATCAGTTGGAAACACAGTTCATTTTTTCTGGGCATGCCTATGTTTCTTACTATTTTGGAGACGCTGGAAAGAAGAGGATGATTTTTGCATTAAAACAGAGTGTTTTTCAGGGATGAGAACTCTGGTCTGAATTTGCCTTCAGAAACGGAGTTAACCCCAGGATATGTGTCTTCCTACAAGCAAGAGTTCATTTCTGGTAAACCCAGTGAATATTGGGCTCTAATGATTTTTCGCAGTTCACAAACCCAACACGATTCTCACTATTAACTAAAGAGCATTTATGTAAGATGGGCCGTGTTTGGATCAGTTTCATAAGCAGAGTTGAACTACATATGGTGTGTATGAGTCGGAAACACAGTTCTTTTTTTCTGGGCATGCTCATGGTTCTGACTTAATTTTAGACTCTGGAGAGAAGAGCTTGCGTCTTGCGTTAAAACAGAGTGTGTTTTAGGGATGAGAACTCTGGTCTGAATTTCCATTCAGAAACAGAGTTAAACCCCAGGATCTGTGTCTTCCTTCAAGCAAGAGTTCATTTCTGGTTAACCCAGTGAATTTTGGGCTCAAATAATTTTTCGCAGTTCACGAACCCAACAAGATTCTCACTAAAACTTCAGAGCATTTATGAAAGAGGAGCTGTGGTTTTTTATCAGTTTCATAGGCAGAGTTGAACTACATATGGTCCGTATGAGTAGGAAACACAGTTATTTTTTTCAGGGCATCCTCATTGTTCTTGCTGTATTGGAGACGCTGGAAAGAAGAGCTTGCTTCTTGCCTTAAAACAGAGTGTTTTTCAGGGATAAGAACTCTGGTCTGAATTTGCCTTCAGAAACAGAGTTAAACACCAGGATCAGTGTCTTCCTACAACAAAGGGTTCATTTCTGGTAAACCCAGTGATTTTTTTGGCCGAAATGATTTTTTGCACTTCACGAACCCATCATGATTCTCACTGTTAACTAAAGAGCATTTATGTAGAGGAGCTGTGGTTTGTATCAGTTTCATAAGCTGAGTTGTACTACATATGGTCCGTCTGAGTAGGAAACACAGTTTTTTTCAGCGCATGCTCATGGTTCTTGCTCTATTTTAGACTCTAGAAAGAAGAGCTTGCTTCTTGCGTTAAAACAGAGTGTGTTTTAGGGATGAAAACTCTGGTCTGAATTTCCCTTCAGAATCGGAGTTAAATCCAGGATATGTGTCTTCCTACAAGCAAGAGATCATTTCTGGTAAACCCAGTGAATATTGGGCTCTAATGATTTTTCGCAGTTCACAAACCCAACACAATTCTCACTATTAACTAAAGAGCATTTATGTAAGAGGCGCCGTGGTTGGATCAGTTTCATAAGCAGAGTTGAAATACATATGGTCTGTATGAGTTGGAAACACAGTTCTTTTATTCTGGGCATGCTCATGGTTCTTGCTTTATTTAAGACTCTAGAAAGAAGAGCTTGCTTCTTGCATTAAAACAGAGTGTGTTTTAGGGATGAGAACTCTGGTCTGAATTTCCATTCAGAAACAGAGGTATACCCAAGGATCTGTGTCTTCCTTCATGCAAGAGTTCATTTCTGGTTAACCCAGTGAATTTTGGGCTCAAGTGATTTTTCGCAGTTCACTAAACCAACATGATTCTCACTCTTAACTAAAGAGCATTTATGTAAGAGGAACTGTGGTTTGTATCAGTTTCATAAGCAGAGTTGAAAACATATGGTCTGTACCAGTAGGAAACACAGTTCTTTTTTTCTGGGCATGCCCATGTTTCTTACTATTTTGGAGATGCTGGATAGAAGAGGATGATTCTTGCCTTAAAACAGAGTGTTTTTCAGGGAGGAGCTCTCTGGTCTGAATTTGTCTTCAGAAACGGAGTTAAACTCCAGGATCAGTGTCTTCCTACAAGCAAGAATTCATTTCTTGTAAACCCAGTGATTTTTTGGCCCAAATGATTTTTCGCAGTTCACTAAACCAACATGATTCTCACTCTTAACTAAAGAGAATTAATGTAAGAGGAGCTGTGGTGTGTATCAGTTTCATAAGTAGAGTTGAATACATATGGTCTGTGTCAGTAGGAAACACAGTTATTTTTTTCAGGGCATCCTCATGTTTCTTGCTGTATTGGAGACGCTGGAAAGAAGAGCTTGCTTCTTGCCTTAAAACAGAGTGTTTTTCAGGGATGAGAACTCTGGTCTGAATTTGCCTTCAGAAACGGAGTTAAACCCCAGGATCAGTGTCTTCCTACAACAAAGAGTTCATTTCTGGTAAACCCAGTGATTTTTTTGGCCCTAATGATTTTTCGCACTTCACAAACCCATCATGATTCTCACTGTTAACTAAAGAGCATTTATGTAGAGGAGCTGTGGTTTGTATCAGTTTCATAAGCAGAGTTGAACTACATATGGTCCGTCTGAGTAGGAAACACAGTTGTTTTTTTCAGCGCATGCTCATGGTTCTTGCTCTATTTTAGACTCTAGAAAGAAGAGCTTGCTTCTTGCGTTAAAACAGAGTGTGTTTCTGGGATGAGAACTCTGGTCTGAATTTCCCTTCAGAATCGGAGTTAAACCCCAGGATCAGTGTCTTCCTACAAGCAAGAGTTCATTTCTGGTAAACCCAGTGAACTTTCGGCTCAAATGATTATTCACAATTCACCATCCCAAACCGATTCTCACTATTATCTAAAGAGCATTAATGTAAGAGGAGCTGTGGTTTGTATCAGTTTCATAAGCAGAGTTGAATACATATGGTCTGTATAGTAGGAAACACAGTTCTTTTTTTCTGGGCTTGATCATGTTTCTTACTATACTGGAGTCGCTGGAAAGAAGAGGATGATTCTTGCCTTAAAACAGAGTGTTATTCAGGGAGGAGATCTCTGGTCTGAATTTGTTTAAACCCCAGGATCAGTGTCTTCCTACAAGCAAGAATTCATTTCTGGTAATCCCAGTGATTTTTGGGCTCAAATGATTTTTCGGAGTTCACCAACCCAAACCGATTCTCACTATTAACTAAAGAGCATTAATGTAAGAAGAGCTGTGGTTTGTATCAGTCATAAGCAGAGTTGAATACATATGGTCTGTATCAGTAGGAAACACAGTTCTCTTTTTCTGGGCTTGATCATGTTTCTTACTATTTTGGAGACGCTGGAAAGAAAAGGATGATTCTTGCCTTAAAACAGAGTGTTTTTCAGGGATGAGAACTCTGGTCTGAATTTGCCTTCAGAAACGGAGTAAAACCCAGGATATGTGTCTTCTTACAAGTTAGAATTCATTTCTGGTAATCCCAGTGATTTTTGGGCTCAAATGATTTTTCGCAGTTCACCAACCCAAAACGATTCTCACTATTAATTAAAGAGCATTAATGTAAGAGGAGCTGTGGTTTGTATCAGTTCCATAAGCAGAGTTGAATACATATGGTCTGTATCAGTAGGAAACATAGTTCTTTTTTTCTGGTCATGCCCATGTTTCTTATTATTTTGGAGACTCTGGAAAGAAGAGGATGATTCTTGCCTTAAAACAGAGTGTTGTTCAGGGATGAGAACTCTGGTCTGAATTTGCCTTCAGAAACGGAGTTAAACCCAGGATATGTGTCTTCCTACAAGCAAGAGTTCATTTCTGGTAAACCCAGTGAATATTGGGCTCTAATGATTTTTCGCAGTTCACAAACCCAACACGATTCTCACTATTAACTAAAGAGCATTTATGTAAGAGGAGCTGTGGTTTGTATCAGTTTAATAAGCAGAGTTGAACTACATATTGTCCGTTGAGTAGTAAACACAGTTCTTTTTTTCAGGGCATGCTCATGGTTCTTGCTGTATTTTAGACTCTAGAAAGAAGAGATTGCTTCTTGCATTAAAACAGAGTGTGTTTTAGGGATGAGAACTCTGGTCTGAATTTCCCTTCAGATTCGGAGTTAAACCCCAGGATCAGTGTCTTCCTACAAGCAAGAGTTCATTTCTGGTTAACCCAGTGAATTTTGGGCTCAAATGATTTTCGCAGTTCACAAACCCAAAGCGATTCTCACTATTAACTAAAGAGCATTTATGTAAGAGGAGCTGTGGTTTGTATCAGTTTCATAAGCAGAGTTGAATACATATGGTCTGTATCAGTAGGAAACACAGTTCTTTTTTTCTGGGCATGCCCATGTTTCTTACTATTTTGGAGACGCTGGAAAGAAGTGGATGATTCTTGCCTTAAAACAGAGTGAGTTTCAGGGATGAGAACTGTGGTCTGAATTTGCCTTCAGAAACAGAGTTAAATGCAGAATCAGTGTCTTCCTACAAGCAAGAATTCATTTCTGGTAAACCCAGTGCATATTGGGCTCTAATGATTTTTCACAGTTCACAAACCCAACACGATTCTCACTATTAACTAAAGATCATTTATGTAAGAGGAGCCGTGTTTGGATCAGTTTCATAAGCAGAGTTGAACTACATATGTTGTGCATGAGTCGGAAACACAGTTCTTTTTTTCTGGGCATGCTCATGGTTTTGGCTTAATTTTAGACCCTGGAAAGAAGCGCTTGCGTCTTGCGTTAAAACAGATTGTGTTTTAGGGATGAGAACTGTGGTCTGAATTTCCCTTCAGAAACGGAGTTAATCCCCATGATCTGTGTCTTCCTACAAGCAAGAGTTCAGTTCTGATAAACCCAGTGAATTTTTGGCTCAAATGATTTTTCGCAGTTCACAAACCCAACATGATTCTCACTATTAACTAAAGAGCATTTATGTAAGAGGAGCTGTGGTATGTATCAGTTTCATGAGCAGATTTGAACTACATGTGGTTCATCTGAGTAGGAAACACAGTTCTTTTTTTCTGGGCTTGATCATGATTCTTACTATACTGGAGACGCTGTAAAGAAGAGGATGATTCTTGCCTTAAAACAGAGTGAGTTTCAGGGATGAGAACTGTGGTCTGAATTTGCCTTCAGAAACGGAGTTAAACACAGGATCAGTGTCTTCCTACAAGCAAGAGTTCATTTCTGGTATACCCAGTGAATATTGGGCTCTAATGGTTTTTCGCAGTTCACAAACCCAACACGATTCTCACTATTAACTAAAGATCATTTATGTAAGAGGATCCGTGTTTGGATCAGTTTCATAAGCAGAGTTGAACTACATATGGTGTGTATGAGTCGGAAACACAGTTCTTTTTTTCTGGGCATGCTCATGGTTTTGGCTTAATTTTAGCCTCTGGAAAGAAGCGCTTGCGTCTTGCGTTAAAACAGATTGTGTTTTAGGGATGAGAACTGTGGTCTGAATTTCCCTTCAGAAACGGAGTTAATCCCCATGATCTGTGTCTTCCTACAAGCAAGAGTTCAGTTCTGGTAAACCCAGTGAATTTTTGGCTCAAATGATTTTTCGCAGTTCACAAACCCAACATGATTCTCACTATTAACTAAAGAGCATTTATGTAAGAGGAGCTGTGGTATGTATCAGTTTCATGAGCAGATTTGAACTACATGTGGTTCATCTGAGTAGGAAACACAGTTCTTTTTTTCTGGGCTTGATCATGATTCTTACTATACTGGAGACGCTGTAAAGAAGAGGATGATTCTTGCCTTAAAACAGAGTGAGTTTCAGGGATGAGAACTGTGGTATGAATTTGCCTTCAGAAACGGAGTTAAACACAGGATCAGTGTCTTCCTACAAGCAAGAGTTCATTTCTGTTATACCCAGTGAATATTGGGCTCTAATGGTTTTTCGCAGTTCACAAACCCAACACGATTCTCACTATTAACTAAAGATCATTTATGTAAGAGGATCCGTGTTTGGATCAGTTTCATAAGCAGAGTTGAACTACATATGGTGTGTATGAGTCGGAAACACAGTTCTTTTTTTCTGGGCATGCTCATGGTTTTGGCTTAATTTTAGACTCTGGAAAGAAGAGCTTGCGTCTTGCGTTAAAACAGAGTGTGTTTTAGGGATGAGAACTCTGGTCTGAATTTCCCTTCAGAAACGGAGTTAATCCCCATGATCTGTGTCTTACTACAAGCAAGAGTTCAGTTCTGGTAAACCCAGTGAATTTTTGGGTCAAATGATTTTTCGCAGCTCAGGAACCCAGCGCTATTCTTACTATTAACTGAAGATCATTTATGTATGAGGGGCTGTAGTTAGTATTAGTTTCATAAGCAGAGTAGAACTACATATGGTTGTATGAGTAGGAAACACAGTTCTTTTTTTCAGGGCATGCACATTGTTCTTGCTTTATTTTAGACTCTAGAAAGAAGATCTTGCGTCTTGTGTTAAAACAGAGTGTGTTTCAGGGAAGAGAACTCCGGTCTGAATTTCCCTTCAGAAACGGAGTAAAACCCCAGGATCTGTGTCTTCCTACAAGCAAGAGTACATTTCTGGTTAACCCAGTGAATATTGGGCTCAAATGATTATTTGCAGTTCACGAACCCAACGTGATTCTCACTATTAACTAAAGAGCATTTATGTAATAGGAGCTGTGGTTTGAATCAGTTTCATAAGCAGAGTTGAACTACATATGGTCCGTCTGAGTAGGAAACAAGGTTCTTTTTTTCTGGGCTTGATCATGTTTCTTACTATACTGGAGACGCTGGAAAGAAGAGGATGATTCTTGCCTTAAAACAGAGTGTCATTCAGGGAGGAGATCTCTGGTCTGAATTTGCCTTCAGAAACGGAGTTAAACCCCAGGATCAGTGTCTTCTTACAAGCAAGATTCATTTCTGGTAAACCCAGTGAATATTGGGCTGTAATGATTTTTCGCAGTTCACCAACCCAAACCGATTCTCACTATTAACTAAAGAGCATTTATGTAAGAGGAACTGTGGTTTGTATCAGTTTCATAAGCAGAGTTGAATACATATGGTCTGTATCAGTTGGAAACACAGTTCATTTTTTCTGGGCATGCCTATGTTTCTTACTATTTTGGAGACGCTGGAAAGAAGAGGATGATTTTTGCATTAAAACAGAGTGTTTTTCAGGGATGAGAACTCTGGTCTGAATTTGCCTTCAGAAATGGAGTTAACCCCAGGATATGTGTCTTCCTACAAGCAAGAGTTCATTTCTGGTAAACCCAGTGAATATTGGGCTCTAATGATTTTTCGCAGTTCACAAACCCAACACGATTCTCACTATTAACTAAAGAGCATTTATGTAAGATGGGCCGTGTTTGGATCACTTTCATAAGCAGAGTTGAACTACATATGGTGTGTATGAGTCGGAAATACAGTTCTTTTTTTCTGGGCATGCTCATGGTTCTGGCTTAATTTTAGACTCTGGAGAGAAGAGCTTGCGTCTTGAGTTAAAACAGAGTGTGTTTTAGGGATGAGAACTCTGGTCTGAATTTCACTTCAGAAACGGAGTTAATCCCCATGATATGTGTCTTCCTACAAGTAAGAGTTCAGTTCTGGTAAACCCAGTGAATTTTTGGCTCAAATGATTTTTCGCAGTTCAGGAACCCAGCGCTATTCTTACTATTAACTGAAGATCATTTATGTATGAGGGGATGTAGTTAGTATTAGTTTCATAAGCAGAGTAGAACTACATATGGTCCGTATGAGTAGGAAACACAGTTCTTTTTTTCAGGGCATCCTCATGGTTATTGCTGCATTGGAGACGCTGGAAAGAAGAGCTTGCTTCTTGCCTTAAAACAGAGTGTTTTTTAGGGATGAGTACTCTGGTCTGAATTTGCCTTCAGAAACGGAGTTAAACCCCAGGATCAGTGTCTTCCTACAACAAAGATTTCATTTCTTGTAAACCCAGTGATTTTTTGGCCCAAATGATTTTTCGCAGTTCACTAAACCAACATGATTCTCACTCTTAACTAAAGAGCATTTATGTAAGAGGAACTGTGGTTTGTATCAGTTTCATAAGCAGAGTTGAAAACATATGGTCTGTACCAGTAGGAAACACAGTTCTTTTTTTCTGGGCATGCCCATGTTTCTTACTATTTTGGAGACGAAGGAAAGAAGAGGATGATTCTTGCCTTAAAACAGAGTGTTTTTCAGGGAGGAGATCTCTGGTCTGAATTTGTCTTCAGAAACGGAGTTAAACTCCAGGATCAGTGTCTTCCTACAAGCAAGAATTCATTTCTTGTAAACCCAGTGATTTTTTGGCCCAAATGATTTTTCGCAGTTCACTAAACCAACATGATTCTCACTCTTAACTAAAGAGCATTAATGTAAGAGGAGCTGTGGTTTGTATCAGTTTCTTTTGTAGAGTTGAATACATATGGTCTGTATCAGTAGGAAACACAGTTCTTTTTTTCTGGGCATGCTCATGGTTCTTGCTATTTTAGACTCTAGCAAGAAAGAAGAGCTTGCTTCTTGCATTAAAACAGAGTGTTTTTCATGGATGAGAACTCTGGTCTGAATTTGCCTTCAGAAACAGAGTTAAACCCCAGGATCAGTGTCTTCCTTCAAGCAAGAGTTCATTTCTGGTTAACCCAGTGAATTTTGGGCTCAAATAATTTTTCGCAGTTCACGAACCCAACACGATTCTCACTATTAACTACAGAGCATTTATGAAAGAGTAGCTGTGGTTTTTTATCAGTTTCATAGGCAGAGTTGAACTACATATGGTCCGTATGAGTAGGAAACACAGTTATTTTTTTCAGGGCATCCTCATTGTTCTTGCTGTATTGGAGACGCTGGAAAGAAGAGCTTGCTTCTTGCCTTAAAACAGAGTGTTTTTCAGGGATGAGAACTCTGGTCTGAATTTGCCTTCAGAAACAGAGTTAAACCCCAGGATCAGTGTCTTCCTACAACAAAGAGTTCATTTCTGGTAAACCCAGTGATTTTTTTGGCCCAAATGATTTTTCGCACTTCACGAACCCATCATGATTCTCACTGTTAACAAAAGAGCATTTATGTAGAGGAGCTGTGGTTTGTATCAGTTTCATAAGCAGAGTTGTACTACATATGGTCCGTCTGAGTAGGAAACACAGTTTTTTTCAGCGCATGCTCATGGTTCTTGCTCTATTTTAGACTCTAGAAAGAAGAGCTTGCTTCTTGCGTTAAAACAGAGTGTGTTTTAGGGATGAGAACTCTGGTCTGAATTTCCCTTCAGAATCGGAGTTAAATCCAGGATATGTGTCTTCCTACAAGCAAGAGATCATTTCTGGTAAACCCAGTGAATATTGGGCTCTAATGATTTTTCGCAGTTCACAAACCCAACACAATTCTCACTATTAACTAAAGAGCATTTATGTAAGAGGCGCCGTGGTTGGATCAGTTTCATAAGCAGAGTTGAAATACATATGGTCTGTATGAGTTGGAAACACAGTTCTTTTTTTCTGGGCATGCTCATGGTTCTTGCTTTATTTAAGACTCTAGAAAGAAGAGCTTGCTTCTTGCATTAAAACAGAGTGTGTTTTAGGGATGAGAACTCTGGTCTGAATTTCCATTCAGAAACTGAGGTAAACCCAAGGATCTGTGTCTTCCTTCATGCAAGAGTTCATTTCAGGTTAACCCAGTGAATTTTGGGCTCTAGTGATTTTTCGCAGTTCACGAACCCAACGCGATTCTCACTATTAACTAAAGAGCATTTATGTAAGAGGAGCTGTGGTTTGTATCAGTTTCATAAGCAGAGTTGAACTACATATGGTCCGTATGAGTAGGAAACACAGTTCTTTTTTTCATGGCATCCTCATGGTTATTGCTGTATTGGAGACGCTGGAAAGAAGAGCTTGATTCTTGGCTTAAAACAGAGTGTTTTTCATGGATGAGTACTCTGGTCTGAATTTGCCTCAGAAACGGAGTTAAACCCCAGGATCAGTGTCTTCCTACAACCACGAGTTCATTTCTTGTAAACCCAGTGATTTTTTGGCCCAAATGATTTTTCGCAATTCACTAAACCAACATGATTCTCACTCTTAACTAAAGAGCATTTATGTAAGAGGAACTGTGGTTTGGATCAGTTTCATAAGCAGAGTTGAAAACATATGGTCTGTACCAGTAGGAAACACTGTTCTTTTTTCTGGGCATGCCCATGTTTCTTACTATTTTGGAGACGCTGGAAAGAAGAGGATGATTCTTGCCTTAAAACAGAGTGTTTTTCAGGGAGGAGCTCTCTGGTCTGAATTTGTCTTCAGAAACGGAGTTAAACTCCAGGATCAGTGTCTTCCCACAAGCAAGAATTCATTTCTTGTAAACCCAGTGATTTTTTGGCCCAAATGATTTTTCGCAGTTCACTAAACCAACATGATTCTCACTCTTAACTAAAGCGCATTAATGTAAGAGGAGCTGTGGTGTGTATCAGTTTCATAAGTAGAGTTGAATACATATGGTCTGTGTCAGTAGGAAACACAGTTATTTTTTTCAGGGCATCCTCATGTTTCTTGCTGTATTGGAGACGCTGGAAAGAAGGGCTTGCTTCTTGCCTTAAAACAGAGTGTTTTTCAGGGATGAGAACTCTGGTCTGAATTTGCCTTCAGAAACGGAGTTAAACCCCAGGATCAGTGTCTTCCTACAACAAAGAGTTCATTTCTGGTAAACCCAGTGATTTTTTTGGCCCTAATGATTTTTCGCACTTCACGAACCCATCATGATTCTCACTGTTAACTAAAGAGCATTTATGTAGAGGAGCTGTGGTTTGTATCAGTTTCATAAGCAGAGTTGAACTACATATGATCCGTCTGAGTAGGAAACACAGTTGTTTTTTTCAGCGCATGCTCATGGTTCTTGCTCTATTTTAGACTCTAGAAAGAAGAGCTTGCTTCTTGCGTTAAAACAGAGTGTGTTTCTGGGATGAGAACTCTAGTCTGAATTTCCCTTCAGAATCGGAGTTAAACCCCAGGATCAGTGTCTTCCTACAAGCAAGAGTTCATTTCTGGTAAACCCAGTGAACTTTCGGCTCAAATGATTATTCACAATTCACCAACCCAAACCGATTCTCACTATTAACTAAAGAGCATTAATGTAAGAGGAGCTGTGGTTTGTATCAGTTTCATAAGCAGAGTTGAATACATATGGTCTGTATCAGTAGGAAACACAGTTCTTTTTTTCTGGGCTTGATCATGTTTCTTACTATACTGGAGTCGCTGGAAAGAAGAGGATGATTCTTGCCTTAAAACAGAGTGTTATTCAGGGAGGAGATCTCTGGTCTGAATTTGTTTAAACCCCAGGATCAGTGTCTTCCTACAACAAGAATTCATTTCTGGTAATCCCAGTGATTTTTGGGCTCAAATGATTTTTCGCAGTTCACCAACCCAAACCGATTCTCACTATTAACTAAAGAGCATTAATGTAAGTGGAGCTGTGGTTTGTATCAGTCATAAGCAGAGTTGAATACATATGGTCTGTATCAGTAGGAAACACAGTTCTCTTTTTCTGGGCTTGATCATGTTTCTTACTATTTTGGAGACGCTGGAAAGAAAAGGATGATTCTTGCCTTAAAACAGAGTGTTTTTCAGGGATGAGAACTCTGGTCTGAATTTGCCTTCAGAAACGGAGTAAAACCCAGGATATGTGTCTTCCTACAAGTTAGAATTCATTTCTGGTAATCCCAGTGATTTTTGGGCTCAAATGATTTTTCGCAGTTCACCAACCCAAAACGATTCTCACTATTATTTAAAGAGCATTAATGTAAGAGGAGCTGTGGTTTGTATCAGTTCCATAAGCAGAGTTGAATACATATGGTCTGTATCAGTAGGAAACATAGTTCTTTTTTTCTGGTCATGCCCAAGTTTCTTATTATTTTGGAGACTCTGGAAAGAAGAGGATGATTCTTGCCTTAAAACAGAGTGTTGTTCAGGGATGAGAACTCTGGTCTGAATTTGCCTTCAGAAACGGAGTTAAACCCAGGATATGTGTCTTCCTACAAGCAAGAGTTCATTTCTGGTAAACCCAGTGAATACTGGGCTCTAATGATTTTTTGCAGTTCACAAACCCAACACGATTCTCACTATTAACTAAAGAGCATTTATGTAAGAGGAGCTGTGGTTTGTATCAGTTTCATAAGCAGAGTTGAACTACATATGGTCCGTATGAGTAGGAAACACAGTTCTTTTTTTCATGGCATCCTCATGGTTATTGCTGTATTGGAGACGCTGGAAAGAAGAGCTTGATTCTTGGCTTAAAACAGAGTGTTTTTCATGGTTGAGAACTCTGGTCTTAATTTGCCTCAGAAACGGAGTTAAACCCCAGGATCAGTGTCTTCCTACAACCACGAGTTCATTTCTTGTAAACCCAGTGATTTTTTGGCCCAAATGATTTTTCGCAGTTCACTAAACCAACATGATTCTCACTCTTAACTAAAGAGCATTTATGTAAGAGGAACTGTGGTTTGTATCAGTTTCATAAGCAGAGTTGAAAACATATGGTCTGTACCAGTAGGAAACACAGTTCGTTTTTTCTGGGCATGCCCATGTTTCTTACTATTTTGGAACGCTGGAAAGAAGAGGATGATTCTTGCCTTAAAACAGAGTGTTTTTCAGGGAGGAGCTCTCTGGTCTGAATTAGTCTTCAGAAACGGAGTTAAACTCCAGGATCAGTGTCTTCCTACAAGCAAGAATTCATTTCTTGTAAACCCAGTGATTTTTTGGCCCAAATGATTTTTCGCAGTTCACTAAACCAACATGATTCTCACTCTTAACTAAAGAGTATTAATGTAAGAGGAGCTGTGGTGTGTATCAGTTTCATAAGTAGAGTTGAATACATATGGTCTGTGTCAGTAGGAAACACAGTTATTTTTTTCAGGGCATCCTCATGTTTCTTGCTGTATTGGAGACGCTGGAAAGAAGAGCTTGCTTCTTTCCTTAAAACAGAGTGTTTTTCAGGGATGAGAACTCTGGTCTGAATTTGCCTTCAGAAACGGAGTTAAACCCCAGGATCAGTGTCTTCCTACAACAAAGAGTTCATTTCTGGTAAACCAGTGATTTTTTTGGCCCTAATGATTTTTCGCACTTCACGAACCCATCATGATCCTCACTGTTAACTAAAGAGCATTTATGTAGAGGAGCTGTGGTTTGTATCAGTTTCATAAGCAGAGTTGAACTACATATGATCCGTCTGAGTAGGAAACACAGTTGTTTTTTTCAGCGCATGCTCATGGTTCTTGCTCTATTTTAGACTCTAGAAAGAGGAGCTTGCTTCTTGCGTTAAAACAGAGTGTGTTTCTGGGATGAGAACTCTGGTCTGAATTTCCCTTCAGAATCGGAGTTAAACCCCAGGATCAGTGTCTTCCTACAAGCAAGAGTTCACTTTTGGTAAACCCAGTGAACTTTCGGCTCAAATGATTATTCACAATTCACCAACCCAAACCGATTCTCACTATTAACTAAAGAGCATTAATGTAAGAGGAGCTGTGGTTTGTATCAGTTTCATAAGCAGAGTTGAACTACATATGGTCCGTATGAGTAGGAAACCCAGTTCATTTTTTCAGGGCATCCTCATGGTTCTTGCTGTATTTTAGAATCTAGAAAGAAGAGCTTGCTTCTTGGCTTAAAAAAGAGTGTTTTTCAGCGATGAGAACTCTGGTCGGAATTTGCCTTCAGAAACGGACTTAAACCCCAGGATCAGTGTCTTCCTACAACAAAGAGTTCATTTCTGGTAAACCCAGTCATTTTTTGCCCCAAATGATTTTTCGCAGTCCACGAACCCAACGCGATTCTCACTATTAACTAAAGAGCATTTATGTAAGAGGAGCTGTGGTTTGTATCAGTTCCATAAGCAGAGTTGAACTACATATGGTCCGTCTGAGTAGGAAACCCAGTTCATTTTTTCAGGGCATCCTCATGGTTCTTGTTGTATTTTAGAATCTAGAAAGAAGAGCTTGCTTCTTGGCTTAAAAAAGAGTGTTTTTCAGGGATGAGAACTCTGGTCGGAATTTGCCTTCAGAAACGGACTTAAACCCCAGGATCAGTGTCTTCCTACAACAAAGAGTTCATTTCTGGTAAACCCAGTGATTTTTTGCCCCAAATGATTTTTCGCAGTTCACGAACCAAACATGATTCTCACTATTAACTAAAGAGCATTTAAGTAAGAGGAGCTGTGGTTTGTATCAGTTTCATAAGCAGAGTTGAACTAATTATGGTCCGTCAGAGTAGGAAACACAGTTCTTTTATTCAGGGCATGCTCATGGTTCTTGCTTTATTTTAGACTCTAGAAAGAAGAGCTTGCTTCTTGCATTAAAACAGAGTGTGTTTTAGGGATGAGAACTCTGGTTTGAATTTCCATTCAGAAACAGAGTTAAACGCCAGGATCTGTGTCTTCCTTCAAGCAAGAGATCATTTCTGGTGAACCCAGTGAATTTTGGGCTCAAAAGATTTTTAGCAGTTCTCGAACCCAACGCAATTCTCACTATTAACTAAAGAGCATTTATGTAAGAGGAGCTGTGGTTTGTATCAGTTTCATAAGCAGAGTTGAACTACATATGGTCCGTATGAGTATGAAACACAGTTCTTTTTTTCAGGGCATCCTCATGGTTATTGCTGTATTGGAGACGCTGGAAAGAAGAGCTTGCTTCTTGGCTTAAAAAAGAGTGTTTTTCAGGGATGAGAACTCTGGTCTGAATTTGCCTTCAGAAACGGACTTAAACCCCAGGATCAGTGTCTTCCTACAACAAAGAGTTCATTTCTGCTAAACCCAGTGATTTTTTGGCCCAAATGATTTTTCGCAGTTCACGAACCCAACATGATTCTCACTATTAAGTAAAGAGCATTTATGTAAGAGGAGCTGTGGTTTGCATCAGTTTCATAAGCAGAGTTGAACTACATATGGTCCGTCTGAGTAGGAAACACAGTTCTTTTTTTCAGGGCATGCTCATGGTTCTTGCTGTATTTTAGATTCTAGAAAGAAGAGCTTGCTTCTTGCGTTAAAACAGAGTGTGTTTCTTGGATGAGACCTCTGGTCTGAATTTCCCTTCAGAATCTGAGTTCAACCTCATGATCTGTGTCTACCTACATGCAAGAGTTCATTTCTGGTAAACCTAGTGAATTTTCGGCTCAAATGATTATTCGCAGTTCACCAACCCAAACCGATTCTCACTATTAACTAAAGAGCCTTAATATAAGAGGAGCTGTGGTTTGTATCAGTTTCATAAGCAGAGTTGAACTACATATGGTCTGTATCAGTAGGAAACACAGTTCTTTTTTTCTGGGCTTGATCGTGTTTCTTACTATACTGGAGACGCTGGAAAGAAGAGGATGATTCTTGCATTAAAACAGAGTGTTATTCAGGGAGGAGATCTCTGGTCTGAATTTGTCTTCAGAAACGGAGATAAACCCCTGGATCAGTGTCTTCCTACAAGCAAGAATTCATTTCTGGTAATCCCAGTGAATTTTGGGCTCAAATGATTTTTCGCAGTTCACCAACCCAAACCGATTATCACTATTAACTAAATAGCATTAATGCAAGAGGAGCTGTGGTTTTTATCAGTTTCATAAGCAGAGTTGAATACATATGGTCTGTATCAGTAGGAAACACAGTTCTTTTTTTCTGGGCATGCCCAAGTTTCTTACTATTTTGGAGACGCTGGAAAAAAGAGGATGATTCTTGCCTTAAAACAGAGTGTTTTTCAGGGATGAGAACTCTGGTCTGAATTTGCCTTCAGACACGGAGTTAAACCTAGGATATGTGTCTTCCTAGAAGCAAGAGGTCATTTCTGGTAAACCCAGTGAATATTGGGCTCTAATGATTTTTCACCGTTCACAAACCCAACATGATTCTCACTATTAACTAAAGAGCATTTTTGTAAGAAGAGCCGTGGTTGGATCAGTTTCATAAGCAGAGTTGAACTACATATGGTCTGTATGAGTTGGAAACACAGTTCTTTTTTTGTGGGCATGCTCATGGTTCTTGCTTTATTTTAGACTCTAGAAAGAAGAGCTTGCTTCTTGCATTAAAACAGAGTGTGTTTTAGGGATGAGAACTCTGGTCTGAATTTCCATTCAGAAACAGAGTTAAACCCCAGGATCTGTGTCTTCCTTCAAGCAAGAGTTCATTTCTGGTTAACCCAGTGAATTTTGGGTTCAAATGATTTTTCGCAGTTCACAAACCCAACGCGATTCTCACTATTAACTAAAGAGCATTTATGTAAGAGGAGCTGTGGTTTGTATCAGTTTCATAAGCAGAGTTGAACTACATATGGTCCGTTGAGTAGTAAACACAGTTTTTTTTTTCAGGGCATGCTCATGGTTCTTGCTGTATTTTAGACTCTAGAAAGAAGAGCTTGCTTCTTGCATTAAAACAGAGTGTTTTTTAGGGATGAGAACTCTGGTCTGAATTTCCATTCAGAAACAGAGTTAAACCCCAGGATCTGTGTCTTCCTTCAAGCAAGAGTTCATTTCTGGTTAACCCCGTGAATTTTGGGCTCAAATGATTTTCGCAGTTCACAAACCCAAAGCGATTCTCACTATTAACTAAAGAGCATTTATGTAAGAGGAGCTGTGGTTTGTATCAGTTTCATAAGCAGAGTTGAATACATATGGTCTGTATCAGTAGGAAACTCAGTTCTTTTTCTCTGGGCATGCCCATGTTTCTTACTATTTTGGAGACGCTGGAAAGAAGAGGATGATTCTTGCCTTAAAACAGAGTGTTTTTCAGGGAGGAGATCTTTGGTCTGAATTTGTCTTCAGAAACGGAGTTAAACCCCAGGATCAGTGTCTTCCTACATGCAAGAATTCATTTCTGGTAATCCCAGTGATTTTTGGGCTCAAATGATTTTTCGCAGTTCACCAACCCAAACCGATTCTCACTATTAACTAAAGAGCATTAATGTAAGAGGAGCAGTGGTTTGTATCAGTTTCATAAGCAGAGTTGAATACATATGGTCTGTATCAGTAGGAAACACAGTTCTTTTTTTCTGGGCATGCCCATATTTCTTACTATTTTGGAGATGCTGGAAAGAAGAGGATGATTCTTGCCTTATAACAGAGTGTTTTTCAGGGAGGAGATCTCTGGTCTGAATTTGTCTTCAGAAACGGAGTTAAACCCCAGGATCAGTGTCTTCCTACAAGCAAGAATTCATTTCTTGTAAACCCAGTGATTTTTTGGCCCAAATGATTTTTCGCTGTTCACTAAACCAACATGATTCTCACTCTTAACTAAAGAGCATTTATGTAAGAGGAGCTGTGGTTTGTATCAGTTTCATATGCAGAGTTGAATACATATGGTCTGTGTCAGTAGGAAACACAGTTCTTTTTTTCAGGGCATGCTCATGGTTCTGCTGTATTTTAGACTCTAGGAAGAAGAGCTTGCTTCTTGCGTTAAAAGAGAGTGTGTTTCAAGGATGAGAACTCTGGTCTGAATTTCCTTTCAGAAAAGGAGTTGAACCCCAGGATCTGTGTCTTCCTTCAAGCAAGAGTTCATTTCTGTTAACCCAGTGAATTTTGGGCTCAAATGATTTTCGCAGTTCACGAACCCAAAGCGATTCTCACGATTAACTAAAGAGCCTTAATATAAGAGGAGCTGTGGTTTGTATCAGTTTCATAAGCAGAGTTGAACTACATATGGTCCGTATGAGTAGGAAACACAGTTCTTTTTTTCAGGGCATCCTCATGGTTCTTGCTGTATTAGAGACACTGAAAAGAAGAGCTTGTTTCTTGGCTTAAAACAGAGTGTTTTTCAGGGATGAGAACTCTGGTCTGAATTTGCCTTCAGAAACGGAGTTAAACCCCAGGATCTGTGTCTTCCTTCAAGCAAGAGTTCAGTTCTGGTAAACCCAGTGAATATTGGGCTCAAATGATATTTCGCAGTTCACGAACCCAACGCGATTCTCACTATGAACTAAAGAGCATTTATGTAAGAGGAGCTGTGGTTTGTATCAGTTTCATAAACAGATTTGAACTACATATGGTCCGTCTGAGTAGGAAACACAGTTCATTTTTTCAGGGCATCCTCATGGTTCTTGCTGTATTTTAGAATCTAGAAAGAAGAGCTTGCTTCTTGCATAAAAACAGAGTTTGTGTCAGGGATGAGAATTCTGGTCTGAATTTCCCTTCAAAATATGAGGTAAACCTCATGATCTGTGTCTTCCTACAAGCAAGAGTTCATATCTGGTAAACCTAGTGAATTTTTGGCTCAAAGATTTTTCGCAGTTCACCAACCCAAACCGATTCTCACTGTTAACTCAAGAGCATTAATGTAAGAGGAGCTGTGGTATGTATCAGTTTCATAAGCAGAGTTGAACTACATATGGTCTGTATCAGTAGGAAACACAGTTCTTTTTTTCTGGGCTTGAACATGTTTCTTACTATACTGGAGACGCTGGAAAGAAGAGGATGATTCTTGCCTTAAAACAGAGTGTTATTCAGGGATGACATCTCTGGTCTGAATTTGTCTTCAGAAACGGAGTTAAACCCCAGGATTAGTGTCTTCCTACAAGCAAGAATTCATTTCTGGTAATCCCAGTGATTTTCGTGCTCAAATGATTTTTTGTAGTTCACCAACCCAAACCGATTCTCACTATTAACTAAAGAGCATTAATGTAAGAGGAGCTGTTGCTTGTATCAGTTTCATAAGCAAAGTTGAATACATATGATCTGTATCAGTAGGAAACACAGTTCTTTTTTTCTGGGCATGCCCATGTTTCTTACTATTATGGAGACGATGGAAAGAAAAGGATGATTCTTGCCTTAAAACAGAGTGTTTTTCAGGGATGAGAACTCTGGTCTGAATTTTCCTTCAGAAACGGAGTTAAACCCAGGATATGTGTCTTCCTAAAAGCAAGAGTTCATTTCTGGTAAACCCAGTGAATATTGGGCTCTAATGATTTTTCGCAGTTCACAAACCCAACACGATTCTCACTATTAACTAAAGAGCATTTATGTAAGAGGAGCCGTGGTTGGATCAGTTTCATAAGCAGAGTTGAGCTACATATGGTATGTATGAGTCGGAAACACAGTTCTTTTTTTCTGGGCATGCTCATGGTTCTTGCTTTATTTTATACTCTAGAAAGAAGAGCTTGCTTCTTGCATTAAAACAGAGGTTGTTTTAGGGATGAGAGCTCTGGTCTGAATTTCCATTCAGAAACAGAGTTAAACCCCTGGATCTGTGTCTTCCTTCAAGCAAGAGTTCATTTCTGGTTAACCCAGTGAATTTTGGGCTCAAATGATTTTTCGCAGTTCACGAACCCAACGCGATTCTCACTATTAACTAAAGAGCATTTATGTAAGAGGAGCTGTGGTTTGTATCAGTTTCATAAGCAGAGTTGAACTACATATGGTCCGTATGAGTAGGAAACCCAGTTCATTTTTTCAGGGCATCCTCATGGTTCTTGCTGTATTTTAGAATCTAGAAAGAAGAGCTTGCTTCTTGGCTTAAAAAAGAGTGTTTTTCAGGGATGAGAACTCTGGTCGGAATTTGCCTTCAGAAACGGACTTAAACCCCAGGATCAGTGTCTTCCTACAACAAAGAGTTCATTTCTGGTAAACCCAGTCATTTTTTGCCCCAAATGATTTTTCGCAGTCCACGAACCCAACGCGATTCTCACTATTAACTAAAGAGCATTTATGTAAGAGGAGCTGTGGTTTGTATCAGTTCCATAAGCAGAGTTGAACTACATATGGTCCGTCTGAGTAGGAAACCCAGTTCATTTTTTCAGGGCATCCTCATGGTTCTTGTTGTATTTTAGAATCTAGAAAGAAGAGCTTGCTTCTTGGCTTAAAAAAGAGTGTTTTTCAGGGATGAGAACTCTGGTCGGAATTTGCCTTCAGAAACGGACTTAAACCCCAGGATCAGTGTCTTCCTACAACAAAGAGTTCATTTCTGGTAAACCCAGTGATTTTTTGCCCCAAATGATTTTTCGCAGTTCACGAACCAAACATGATTCTCACTATTAACTAAAGAGCATTTAAGTAAGAGGAGCTGTGGTTTGTATCAGTTTCATAAGCAGAGTTGAACTAATTATGGTCCGTCAGAGTAGGAAACACAGTTCTTTTATTCAGGGCATGCTCATGGTTCTTGCTTTATTTTAGACTCTAGAAAGAAGAGCTTGCTTCTTGCATTAAAACAGAGTGTGTTTTAGGGATGAGAACTCTGGTTTGAATTTCCATTCAGAAACAGAGTTAAACGCCAGGATCTGTGTCTTCCTTCAAGCAAGAGATCATTTCTGGTGAACTCAGTGAATTTTGGGCTCAAAAGATTTTTAGCAGTTCACGAACCCAACGCAATTCTCACTATTAACTAAAGAGCATTTATGTAAGAGGAGCTGTGGTTTGTATCAGTTTCATAAGCAGAGTTGAACTACATATGGTCCGTATGAGTATGAAACACAGTTCTTTTTTTCAGGGCATCCTCATGGTTATTGCTGTATTGGAGACGCTGGAAAGAAGAGCTTGCTTCTTGGCTTAAAAAAGAGTGTTTTTCAGGGATGAGAACTCTGGTCGGAATTTGCCTTCAGAAACGGACTTAAACCCCAGGATCAGTGTCTTCCTACAACAAAGAGTTCATTTCTGGTAAACCCAGTGATTTTTTGCCCCAAATGATTTTTCGCAGTTCACGAACCCAACATGATTCTCACTATTAAGTAAAGAGCATTTATGTAAGAGGAGCTGTGGTTTGTATCAGTTTCATAAGCAGAGTTGAACTACATATGGTCCGTCTGAGTAGGAAACACAGTTCTTTTTTTCAGGGCATGCTCATGGTTCTTGCTGTATTTTAGATTCTAGAAAGAAGAGCTTGCTTCTTGCGTTAAAACAGAGTGTGTTTCTTGGATGAGACCTCTGGTCTGAATTTCCCTTCAGAATCTGAGTTCAACCTCATGATCTGTGTCTTCCTACATGCAAGAGTTCATTTCTGGTAAACCTAGTGAATTTTCGGCTCAAATGATTATTCGCAGTTCACCAACCCAAACCGATTCTCACTATTAACTAAAGAGCCTTAATATAAGAGGAGCTGTGGTTTGTATCAGTTTCATAAGCAGAGTTGAACTACATATGGTCTGTATCAGTAGGAAACACAGTTCTTTTTTTCTGGGCTTGATCGTGTTTCTTACTATACTGGAGACGCTGGAAAGAAGAGGATGATTCTTGCATTAAAACAGAGTGTTATTCAGGGAGGAGATCTCTGGTCTGAATTTTTCTTCAGAAACGGAGATAAACCCCTGGATCAGTGTCTTCCTACAAGCAAGAATTCATTTCTGGTAATCCCAGTGAATTTTGGGCTCAAATGATTTTTCGCAGTTCACCAACCCAAACCGATTCTCACTATTAACTAAATAGCATTAATGCAAGAGGAGCTGTGGTTTTTATCAGTTTCATAAGCAGAGTTGAATACATATCGTCTGTATCAGTAGGAAACACAGTTCTTTTTTTCTGGGCATGCCCAAGTTTCTTACTATTTTGGAGACGCTGGAAAAAAGAGGATGATTCTTGCCTTAAAACAGAGTGTTTTTCAGGGATGAGAACTCTGGTCTGAATTTGCCTTCAGACACGGAGTTAAACCTAGGATATGTGTCTTCCTAGAAGCAAGAGGTCATTTCTGGTAAACCCAGTGAATATTGGGCTCTAATGATTTTTCACCGTTCACAAACCCAACATGATTCTCACTATTAACTAAAGAGCATTTTTGTAAGAAGAGCCGTGGTTGGATCAGTTTCATAAGCAGAGTTGAACTACATATGGTCTGTATGAGTTGGAAACACAGTTCTTTTTTTGTGGGCATGCTCATGGTTCTTGCTTTATTTTAGACTCTAGAAAGAAGAGCTTGCTTCTTGCATTAAAACAGAGTGTGTTTTAGGGATGAGAACTCTGGTCTGAATTTCCATTCAGAAACAGAGTTAAACCCCAGGATCTGTGTCTTCCTTCAAGCAAGAGTTCATTTCTGGTTAACCCAGTGAATTTTGGGTTCAAATGATTTTTCGCACTTCACAAACCCAACGCGATTCTCACTATTAACTAAAGAGCATTTATGTAAGAGGAGCTGTGGTTTGTATCAGTTTCATAAGCAGAGTTGAACTACATATGGTCCGTTGAGTAGTAAACACAGTTCTTTTTTTCAGGGCATGCTCATGGTTCTTGCTGTATTTTAGACTCTAGAAAGAAGAGCTTGCTTCTTGCATTAAAACAGAGTGTTTTTTAGGGATGAGAACTCTGGTCTGAATTTCCATTCAGAAACAGAGTTAAACCCCAGGATCTGTGTCTTCCTTCAAGCAAGAGTTCATTTCTGGTTAACCCCGTGAATTTTGGGCTCAAATGATTTTCGCAGTTCACAAACCCAAAGCGATTCTCACTATTAACTAAAGAGCATTTATGTAAGAGGAGCTGTGGTTTGTATCAGTTTCATAAGCAGAGTTGAATACATATGGTCTGTATCAGTAGGAAACACAGTTCTTTTTTTCTGGGCATGCCCATGTTTCTTACTATTTTGGAGACGCTGGAAAGAAGAGGATGATTCTTGCCTTAAAACAGAGTGTTTTTCAGGGAGGAGATCTTTGGTCTGAATTTGTCTTCAGAAACGGAGTTAAACCCCAGGATCAGTGTCTTCCTACATGCAAGAATTCATTTCTGGTAATCCCAGTGATTTTTGGGCTCAAATGATTTTTCGCAGTTCACCAACCCAAACCGATTCTCACTATTAACTAAAGAGCATTAATGTAAGAAGAGCTGTGGTTTGTATCAGTTTCATAAGCAGAGTTGAATACATATGGTCTGTATCAGTAGGAAACACAGTTCTTTTTTTCTGGGCATGCCCATATTTCTTACTATTTTGGAGATGCTGGAAAGAAGAGGATGATTCTTGCCTTATAACAGAGTGTTTTTCAGGGAGGAGATCTCTGGTCTGAATTTGTCTTCAGAAACGGAGTTAAACCCCAGGATCAGTGTCTTCCTACAAGCAAGAATTCATTTCTTGTAAACCCAGTGATTTTTTGGCCCAAATGATTTTTCGCTGTTCACTAAACCAACATGATTCTCACTCTTAACTAAAGAGCATTTATGTAAGAGGAGCTGTGGTTTGTATCAGTTTCATATGCAGAGTTGAATACATATGGTCTGTGTCAGTAGGAAACACAGTTCTTTTTTTCAGGGCATGCTCATGGTTCTGCTGTATTTTAGACTCTAGGAAGAAGAGCTTGCTTCTTGCGTTAAAAGAGAGTGTGTTTCAAGGATGAGAACTCTGGTCTGAATTTACATTCAGAAACAGAGTTGAACCCCAGGATCTGTGTCTTCCTTCAAGCAAGAGTTCATTTCTGGTTAACCCAGTGAATTTTGGGCTCAAATGATTTTCGCAGTTCACGAACCCAAAGCGATTCTCACGATTAACTAAAGAGCCTTAATATAAGAGGAGCTGTGGTTTGTATCAGTTTCATAAGCAGAGTTGAACTACATATGGTCCGTATGAGTAGGAAACACAGTTCTTTTTTCAGGGCATCCTCATGGTTCTTGCTGTATTGGAGACACTGAAAAGAAGAGCTTGTTTCTTGGCTTAAAACAGAGTGTTTTTCAGGGATGAGAACTCTGGTCTGAATTTGCCTTCAGAAACGGAGTTAAACCCCAGGATCTGTGTCTTCCTACAAGCAAGAGTTCAGTTCTGGTAAACCCAGTGAATATTGGGCTCAAATGATATTTCGCAGTTCACGAACCCAACGCGATTCTCACTATGAACTAAAGAGCATTTATGTAAGAGGAGCTGTGGTTTGTATCAGTTTCAAAAGCAGATTTGAACTACATATGGTCCGTCTGAGTAGGAAACACAGTTCATTTTTTCAGGGCATCCTCATGGTTCTTGCTGTATTTTAGAATCTAGAAAGAAGAGCTTGCTTCTTGCATAAAAACAGAGTTTGTGTCAGGGATGAGAATTCTGGTCTGAATTTCCCTTCAGAATATGAGTTAAACCTCATGATCTGTGTCTTCCTACAAGCAAGAGTTCATATCTGGTAAACCTAGTGAATTTTTGGCTCAAAGATTTTTCGCAGTTCACCAACCCAAACAGATTCTCACTGTTAACTCAAGAGCATTAATGTAAGAGGAGCTGTGGTATGTATCAGTTTCATAAGCAGAGTTGAACTACATATGGTCTGTATCAGTAGGAAACACAGTTCTTTTTTTCTGGGCTTGAACATGTTTCTTACTATACTGGAGACGCTGGAAAGAAGAGGATGATTCTTGCCTTAAAACAGAGTGTTATTCAGGGATGACATCTCTGGTCTGAATTTGTCTTCAGAAACGGAGTTAAACCCCAGGATTAGTGTCTTCCTACAAGCAAGAATTCATTTCTGGTAATCCCAGTGATTTTCGTGCTCAAATGATTTTTTGTAGTTCACCAACCCAAACCGATTCTCACTATTAACTAAAGAGCATTAATGTAAGAGGAGCTGTTGCTTGTATCAGTTTCATAAGCAAAGTTGAATACATATGATCTGTATCAGTAGGAAACACAGTTCTTTTTTTCTGGGCATGCCCATGTTTCTTACTATTATGGAGACGATGGAAAGAAAAGGATGATTCTTGCCTTAAAACAGAGTGTTTTTCAGGGATGAGAACTCTGGTCTGAATTTTCCTTCAGAAACGGAGTTAAACCCAGGATATGTGTCTTCCTAAAAGCAAGAGTTCATTTCTGGTAAACCCAGTGAATATTGGGCTCTAATGATTTTTCGCAGTTCACAAACCCAACACGATTCTCACTATTAACTAAAGAGCATTTATGTAAGAGGAGCCGTGGTTGGATCAGTTTCATAAGCAGAGTTGAGCTACATATGGTATGTATGAGTCGGAAACACAGTTCTTTTTTTCTGGGCATGCTCATGGTTCTTGCTTTATTTTATACTCTAGAAAGAAGAGCTTGCTTCTTGCATTAAAACAGAGGTTGTTTTAGGGATGAGAGCTCTGGTCTGAATTTCCATTCAGAAACAGAGTTAAACCCCTGGATCTGTGTCTTCCTTCAAGCAAGAGTTCATTTCTGGTTAACCCAGTGAATTTTGGGCTCAAATGATTTTTCGCAGTTCACGAACCCAACACGATTCTCACTATTAACTAAAGAGCATTTATGTAAGAGGAGCTGTGGTTTGTATCAGTTTCATAAGCAGAGTTGAACTACATATGGTCCGTATGAGTAGGAAACCCAGTTCATTTTTTCAGGGCATCCTCATGGTTCTTGCTGTATTTTAGAATCTAGAAAGAAGAGCTTGCTTCTTGGCTTAAAAAAGAGTGTTTTTCAGGGATGAGAACTCTGGTCGGAATTTGCCTTCAGAAACGGACTTAAACCCCAGGATCAGTGTCTTCCTACAACAAAGAGTTCATTTCTGGTAAACCCAGTCATTTTTTGCCCCAAATGATTTTTCGCAGTCCACGAACCCAACGCGATTCTCACTATTAACTAAAGAGCATTTATGTAAGAGGAGCTGTGGTTTGTATCAGTTCCATAAGCAGAGTTGAACTACATATGGTCCGTCTGAGTAGGAAACCCAGTTCATTTTTTCAGGGCATCCTCATGGTTCTTGTTGTATTTTAGTATCTAGAAAGAAGAGCTTGCTTCTTGGCTTAAAAAAGAGTGTTTTTCAGGGATGAGAACTCTGGTCTGAATTTGCCTTCAGAAACGGACTTAAACCCCAGGATCAGTGTCTTCCTACAACAAAGAGTTCATTTCTGGTAAACCCAGTGATTTTTTGCCCCAAATGATTTTTCGCAGTTCACGAACCCAACATGATTCTCACTATTAAGTAAAGAGCATTTATGTAAGAGGAGCTGTGGTTTGTATCAGTTTCATAAGCAGAGTTGAACTACATATGGTCCATCTGAGTAGGAAACACAGTTCTTTTTTTCAGGGCATGCTCATGGTTCTTGCTGTATTTTAGATTCTAGAAAGAAGAGCTTGCTTCTTGCGTTAAAACAGAGTGTGTTTCTTGGATGAGACCTCTGGTCTGAATTTCCCTTCAGAATCTGAGTTCAACCTCATGATCTGTGTCTTCCTACATGCAAGAGTTCATTTCTGGTAAACCTAGTGAATTTTCGGCTCAAATGATTATTCGCAGTTCACCAACCCAAACCGATTCTCACTATTAACTAAAGAGCCTTAATATAAGAGGAGCTGTGGTTTGTATCAGTTTCATAAGCAGAGTTGAACTACATATGGTCTGTATCAGTAGGAAACACAGTTCTTTTTTTCTGGGCTTGATCGTGTTTCTTACTATACTGGAGACGCTGGAAAGAAGAGGATGATTCTTGCATTAAAACAGAGTGTTATTCAGGGAGGAGATCTCTGGTCTGAATTTGTCTTCAGAAACGGAGTTAAACCCCTGGATCAGTGTCTTCCTACAAGCAAGAATTCATTTCTGGTAATCCCAGTGAATTTTGGGCTCAAATGATTTTTCGCAGTTCACCAACCCAAACCGATTCTCACTATTAACTAAATAGCATTAATGCAAGAGGAGCTGTGGTTTTTATCAGTTTCATAAGCAGAATTGAATACATATGGTCTGTATCAGTAGGAAACACAGTTCTTTTTTTCTGGGCATGCCCAAGTTTCTTACTATTTTGGAGACGCTGGAAAAAAGAGGATGATTCTTGCCTTAAAACAGAGTGTTTTTCAGGGATGAGAACTCTGGTCTGAATTTGCCTTCAGACACGGAGTTAAACCTAGGATATGTGTCTTCCTAGAAGCAAGAGGTCATTTCTGGTAAACCCAGTGAATATTGGGCTCTAATGATTTTTCACCGTTCACAAACCCAACATGATTCTCACTATTAAGTAAAGAGCATTTTTGTAAGACGAGCCGTGGTTGGATCAGTTTCATAAGCAGAGTTGAACTACATATGGTCTGTATGAGTTGGAAACACAGTTCTTTTTTTGTGGGCATGCTCATGGTTCTTGCTTTATTTTAGACTCTAGAAAGAAGAGCTTGCTTCTTGCATTAAAACAGAGTGTGTTTTAGGGATGAGAACTCTGGTCTGAATTTCCATTCAGAAACAGAGTTAAACCCCAGGATCTGTGTCTTCCTTCAAGCAAGAGTTCATTTCTGGTTAACCCAGTGAGTTTTGGGTTCAAATGATTTTTCGCAGTTCACAAACCCAACGCGATTCTCACTATTAACTAAAGAGCATTTATGTAAGATGAGCTGTGGTTTGTATCAGTTTCATAAGCAGAGTTGAACTACATATGGTCCGTATGAGTAGGAAACGCAGTTCTTTTTTTCAGGGAATCCTCATGGTTATTGCTGTATTGGAGACGCTGGAAAGAAGAGCTTGCTTCTTGGCTTAAAACAGAGTGTTTTTCATGGATGAGAACTCTGGTCTGAATTGCCTTCAGAAACGTACTTAAACCCCAGGATCAGTGTTTTCCTACAACAAAGAGTTCATTTCTGGTAAACCCAGTGATTTTTTGCCCCAAATGATTTTTCGCAGTTCACGAACCCAACATGATTCTCACTATTAACTAAAGAGCATTTATGTAAGAGGAGCTGTGGTTTGTATCAGTTTAATAAGCAGAGTTGAACTACATATGGTGCGTCTGAGTAGGAAACACAGTTCTTTTTTTCAGGGCATGCTCGTGGTTCTTGCTGTTTTTAGACTCTAGAAAGAAGAGCTTGCTTCTTGCGTTAATACAGAGTGTGTTTCTTGGATGAGAACTCTGGTCTGAATTTCCCTTCAGAATCGGAGTTAAACCCCAGGATCAGTGTCTTCCTACAAGCAAGAGTTCATTTCTGGTAAACCTAGTGAATTTTTGGCTCAAATGATTTTTCGCACTTCACCAACCCAAACCGATTCTCACTATTAACTAAAGAGCATTAATGCAAGAGGAGCTGTGGTTTTTATCAGTTTCATAAGCAGAGTTGAATACATATGGTCTGTATCAGTAGGAAACACAGTTCTTTTTTTCTGGGCATGCCCATGTTTCTTACTATTTTGGAGACGCTGGAAAAAAGAGGATGATTCTTGCCTAAAAAAATAGTGTTTTTCAGGGATGAGAACTCTGGTCTGAATTTGCCTTCAGAAACGGAGTTAAACCCAGGATATGTGTCTTCCTAGAAGCGAGAGGTCATTTCTGGTAAACCCAGTGAATATTGGGCTCTAATGATTTTTCGCCGTTCACAAACCCAACACGATTCTCACTAGTAACTAAAGAGCATTTATGTAATAGGAGCCGTGGTTGGATCAGTTTCATAAGCAGAGTTGAGCTACATATGGTCTGTATGAGTCGGAAACACAGTTCTTTTTTTCTGGGCATGCTCATGGTTCTTGCTTTATTTTAGACTCTAGAAAGAAGAGCTTGCTTCTTGAATTAAAACAGAGTGTTTTTCAGGGATGAGAACTCTAGTCTGAATTTCCATTCAGAAACAGAGTTAAACCCCAGGCTCTGTGTCTTCCTTCAAGCAAGAGTTCTTTTCTGGTTAACCCAGTGAATTTTGGCCTCAAATGATTTTTTGCAGTTCACGAACCAAACGCGATTCTCACTATTAACTAAAGAGCATTTATGTAAGAGGAGCTGTGGTTTGTATCAGTCTCATGAGCAGATTTGAACTACATATGGTCCATCTGATTAGGAAACACAGTTCTTTTTTTCAGGGCATGCTCATGGTTCTTGCTGTATTTTAGACTCTAGAAAGAAGAGCTTGCTTCTTGCGTTAAAACAGAGTGTGTTTCAGGGATGAGAACTCTGGTCTTAATTTGCCTTCAGAAATGGAGTTAAACCCCATAGTCTGTGTCTTCTTACAAGCAGGAATTCATTTCTGGTAAACGTAGTGAATCTTCGGCTCAAATGATTTTTCACAGTTCACGAACCCAACACGATTCTCACTATTAACTAAAGAGCATTTATGTAAGAGGAGTCGTGGTTGGATCAATTTCATAAGCAGAGTTGAACTACATAGGGTTATGAGTCGGAAATACAGTTCTTTTTTTCTGGGCATGCTCATGTTTCTTGCTGTATTTTTGACTCTACAAATTAGAGCTTGCTTCTTGCCTCACAACAGAGTGTTTTTCTGGGATGATAACTCTGGTCTGATTTGCCTTCAGAAACAGAGTTAAATCCCAGGATCTGTGTCTTACTATAAGCAAGAGTTCATTTCTATGTTAAGCCAGTGAATTTTTGGCTCAAATGATTTTTCGCAGTCCACGAACCCAACGCGATTCTCACTATTAACTAAAGAGCTTTTATGTAAGAGGAGCTGTGGTTTGTATCAGTTTCATAAGCAGAGTTGAACTACATATGGTCCATCTGAGTAGGAAACACAGTTCTTTTTTTCAGGGCATGCTCATGGTTCTTGCTCTATTTTAGACTCTAGAAAGAAGAGCTTGCTTCTTGCGTTAAAACAGAGTGTGTTTCTGGGATGAGAACTCTGGTCTGAATTTCCCTTCAGAATCGGAGTTAAACCCCAGGATCAGTGTCTTCCTACAAGCAAGAGTTCATTTCTGGTAAACCTAGTGAATTTTGGGCTCAAATGATTTTTCACAGTACACCAACCCAAACCGATACTCACTATTAACTAAAGAGCATTAATGTAAGAGGAGCTGTGGTTTGTATCAGTTTCATAAGCAGAGTTGAATACATATATTCTGTATCAGTAGGAAACACAGTTCTTTTTTTCTGGGCTTCATCATGTTTCTTACTATACTAGAGACGCTGGAAAGAAGAGTATGATTCTTGCCTTCAAACAGAGGGTTATTCAGGGAGGAGATCTCTGGTCTGAATTTGTGTTCAGAAATGGAGTTAAACCCCAGGGTCAGTGTCTTCCTCCAAGCAAGAATTCATTTCTGGAAATCCCAGTGATTTTTGGGCTCAAATGATTTTTCGCAGTTCACCAACCCAAACCGATTCTCACTATTAACTAAAGAGCATTAATGTAAGAGGAGCTGTTGTTTGTATCAGTTTCATAAGCAGAGTTGAATACATGTGGTCTGTATCAGTAGGAAACACAGTTCTTTTTTTCTGGGCATGCCCATGTTTCTTACTATTTTGGAGACGCTGGAAAGAAGAGGATGATTCTTGCCCTAAAACAGAGTGTTTTTCAGGGATGAGAACAATGGTCTGAATTTGCCTTCAGAAACGGAGTTAAACCCAGGATATGTGTCTTCCTACAATGAGAGGTCATTTCTGGTAAACTCAGTGAATATTGGGCTCTAATGATTTTTCGGAGTTCACAAACCTAACACGATTCTCACTATTAACTAAAGAGCATTTATGTAAGAGGAGCCGTAGTTGGATCAGTTTCATAAGCAGAGTTGAACTACATATGGTATGTATGAGTCGGAAACACAGTTCTTGTTTTCTGGGCATGCTCATGGTTCTTGCTTTATTTTAGACTCTAGAATGAAGAGCTTGCTTCTTGGCTTAAAAAAGAGTGTTTTTCAGGGATGAGAACTCTGGTCGGAATTTGCCTTCAGAAACGGACTTAAACCCCAGGATCAGTGTCTTCCTACAACAAAGAGTTCATTTCTGGTAAACCCAGTGATTTTTTGCCCCAAATGATTTTTCGCAGTTCACGAACCAAACATGATTCTCACTATTAACTAAAGAGCATTTAAGTAAGAGGAGCTGTGGTTTGTATCAGTTTCATAAGCAGAGTTGAACTAATTATGGTCCGTCAGAGTAGGAAACACAGTTCTTTTATTCAGGGCATGCTCATGGTTCTTGCTTTATTTAGACTCTAGAAAGAAGAGCTTGCTTCTTGCATTAAAACAGAGTATGTTTTAGGGATGAGAACTCTGGTTTGAATTTCCATTCAGAAACAGAGTTAAACACCAGGATCTGTGTCTTCCTTCAAGCAAGAGATCATTTCTGGTGAACCCAGTGAATTTTGGGCTCAAAAGATTTTTAGCAGTTCACGAACCCAACGCAATTCTCACTATTAAGTAAAGAGCATTTATGTAAGAGGAGCTGTGGTTTGTATCAGTTTCATAAGCAGAGTTGAACTACATATGGTCCGTATGAGTATGAAACACAGTTCTTTTTTTCAGGGCATCCTCATGGTTATTGCTGTATTGGAGACGCTGGAAAGAAGAGCTTGCTTCTTGGCTTAAAAAAGAGTGTTTTTCAGGGATGAGAACTCTGGTCTGAATTTGCCTTCAGAAACGGACTTAAACCCCAGGATCAGTGTCTTCCTACAACAAAGAGTTCATTTCTGGTAAACCCAGTGATTTTTTGCCCCAAATGATTTTTCGCAGTTCACGAACCCAACATGATTCTCACTATTAAGTAAAGAGCATTTATGTAAGAGGAGCTGTGGTTTGTATCAGTTTCATAAGCAGATTGAACTACATATGGTCCGTCTGAGTAGGAAACACAGTTCTTTTTTTCAGGGCATGCTCATGGTTCTTGCTGTATTTTAGATTCTAGAAAGAAGAGCTTGCTTCTTGCGTTAAAACAGAGTGTGTTTCTTGGATGAGACCTCTGGTCTGAATTTCCCTTCAGAATCTGAGTTCAACCTCATGATCTGTGTCTTTCTACATGCAAGAGTTCATTTCTGGTAAACCTAGTGAATTTTCGGCTCAAATGATTATTTGCAGTTCACCAACCCAAACCGATTCTAACTATTAACTAAAGAGCCTTAATATAAGAGGAGCTGTGGTTTGTATCAGTTTCATAAGCAGAGTTGAACTACATATGGTCTGTATCAGTAGGAAACACAGTTCTTTTTTTCTGGGCTTGATCGTGTTTCTTACTATACTGGAGACGCTGGAAAGAAGAGGATGATTCTTGCATTAAAACAGAGTGTTATTCAGGGAGGAGATCTCTGGTCTGAATTTGTCTTCAGAAACGGAGTTAAACCCCTGGATCAGTGTCTTCCTACAAGCAAGAATTCATTTCTGGTAATCCCAGTGAATTTTGGGCTCAAATGATTTTTCGCAGTTCACCAACCCAAACCGATTCTCACTATTAACTAAATAGCATTAATGCAAGAGGAGCTGTGGTTTTTATCAGTTTCATAAGCAGAATTGAATACATATGGTCTGTATCAGTAGGAAACACAGTTCTTTTTTTCTGGGCATGCCCAAGTTTCTTACTATTTTGGAGACGCTGGAAAAAAGAGGATGATTCTTGCCTTAAAACAGAGTGTTTTTCAGGGATGAGAACTCTGGTCTGAATTTGCCTTCAGACACGGAGTTAAACCTAGGATATGTGTCTTCCTAGAAGCAAGAGGTCATTTCTGGTAAACCCAGTGAATATTGGGCTCTAATGATTTTTCACCGTTCACAAAGCCAACATGATTCTCACTATTAACTAAAGAGCATTTTTGTAAGAAGAGCCGTGGTTGGATCAGTTTCATAAGCAGAGTTGAACTACATATGGTCTGTATGAGTTGGAAACACAGTTCTTTTTTTGTGGACATGCTCATGGTTCTTGCTTTATTTTAGACTCTAGAAAGAAGAGCTTGCTTCTTGCATTAAAACAGAGTGTGTTTTAGGGATGAGAACTCTGGTCTGAATTTCCATTCAGAAACAGAGTTAAACCCCAGGATCTGTGTCTTCCTTCAAGCAAGAGTTCATTTCTGGTTAACCCAGTGAATTTTGGGTTCAAATGATTTTTCGCAGTTCACAAACCCAACGCGATTCTCACTATTAACTAAAGAGCATTTATGTAAGAGGAGCTGTGGTTTGTATCAGTTTAATAAGCAGAGTTGAACTACATATGGTGCGTCTGAGTAGGAAACACAGTTCTTTTTTTCAGGGCATGCTCGTGGTTCTTGCTGTTTTTAGACTCTAGAAAGAAGAGCTTGCTGCTTGCGTTAATACAGAGTGTGTTTCTTGGATGAGAACTCTGGTCTGAATTTCCCTTCAGAATCGGAGTTAAACCCCAGGATCAGTGTCTTCCTACAAGCAAGAGTTCATTTCTGGTAAACCTAGTGAATTTTTGGCTCAAATGATTTTTCGCACTTCACCAACCCAAACCGATTCTCACTATTAACTAAAGAGCATTAATGCAAGAGGAGCTGTGGTTTTTATCAGTTTGATAAGCAGAGTTGAATACATATGGTCTGTATCAGTAGGAAACACAGTTCTTTTTTTCTGGGCATGCCCATGTTTCTTACTATTTTGGAGACGCTGGAAAAAAGAGGATGATTCTTGCCTAAAAAAATAGTGTTTTTCAGGGATGAGAACTCTGGTCTGAATTTGCCTTCAGAAACGGAGTTAAACCCAGGATATGTGTCTTCCTAGAAGCGAGAGGTCATTTCTGGTAAACCCAGTGAATATTGGGCTCTAATGATTTTTCGCCGTTCACAAACCCAACACGATTCTCACTAGTAACTAAAGAGCATTTATGTAAGAGGAGCAGTGGTTGCATCAGTTTCATAAGCAGAGTTGAGCTACATATGGTCTGTATGAGTCGGAAACACAGTTCTTTTTTTCTGGGCATGCTCATGGTTCTTGCTTTATTTTAGACTCTAGAAAGAAGAGCTTGCTTCTTGAATTAAAACAGAGTGTTTTTCAGGGATGAGAACTCTAGTCTGAATTTCCATTCAGAAACAGAGTTAAACCCCAGGCTCTGTGTCTTCCTTCAAGCAAGAGTTCTTTTCTGGTTAACCCAGTGAATTTTGGGTTCAAATGATTTTTTGCAGTTCACGAACCAAACGCGATTCTCACTATTAACTAAAGAGCATTTATGTAAGAGGAGCTGTGGTTTGTATCAGTCTCATGAGCAGATTTGAACTACATATGGTCCATCTGATTAGGAAACACAGTTCTTTTTTTCAGGGCATGCTCATGGTTCTTGCTGTATTTTAGACTCTAGAAAGAAGAGCTTGCTTCTTGCGTTAAAACAGAGTGTGTTTCAGGGATGAGAACTCTGGTCTTAATTTGCCTTCAGAAATGGAGTTAAACCCCATAGTCTGTGTCTTCTTACAAGCAGCAATTCATTTCTGGTAAACGTAGTGAATTTTCGGCTCAAATGATTTTTCACAGTTCACGAACCCAACACGATTCTCACTATTAACTAAAGAGCATTTATGTAAGAGGAGTCGTGGTTGGATCAATTTCATAAGCAGAGTTGAACTACATAGGGTTATGAGTCGGAAATACAATCTTTTTTTCTGGGCATGCTCATGTTTCTTGCTGTATTTTTGACTCTACAAATTAGAGCTTGCTTCTTGCCTCACAACAGAGTGTTTTTCTGGGATGATAACTCTGGTCTGAATTTGCCTTCAGAAACAGAGTTAAATCCCAGGATCTGTGTCTTACTATAAGCAAGAGTTCATTTCTATGTTAAGCCAGTGAATTTTTGGCTCAAATGATTTTTCGCAGTCCACGAACCCAACGCGATTCTCACTATTAACTAAAGAGCTTTTATGTAAGAGGAGCTGTGGTTTGTATCAGTTTCATAAGCAGAGTTGAACTACATATGGTCCATCTGAGTAGGAAACACAGTTCTTTTTTTCAGGGCATGCTCATGGTTCTTGCTCTATTTTAGACTCTAGAAAGAAGAGCTTGCTTCTTGCGTTAAAACAGAGTGTGTTTCTGGGATGAGAACTCTGGTCTGAATTTCCCTTCAGAATCGGAGTTAAACCCCAGGATCAGTGTCTTCCTACAAGCAAGAGTTCATTTCTGGTAAACCTAGTGAATTTTGGGCTCAAATGATTTTTCACAGTACACCAACCAAAACCGATACTCACTATTAACTAAAGAGCATTAATGTAAGAGGAGCTGTGGTTTGTATCAGTTTCATAAGCAGAGTTGAATACATATATTCTGTATCAGTAGGAAACACAGTTCTTTTTTTCTGGGCTTCATCATGTTTCTTACTATACTAGAGACGCTGGAAAGAAGAGTATGATTCTTGCCTTCAAACAGAGGGTTATTCAGGGAGGAGATCTCTGGTCTGAATTTGTGTTCAGAAATGGAGTTAAACCCCAGGGTCAGTGTCTTCCTCCAAGCAAGAATTCATTTCTGGAAATCCCAGTGATTTTTGGGCTCAAATGATTTTTCGCAGTTCACCAACCCAAACCGATTCTCACTATTAACTAAAGAGCATTAATGTAAGAGGAGCTGTTGTTTGTATCAGTTTCATAAGCAGAGTTGAATACATGTGGTCTGTATCAGTAGGAAACACAGTTCTTTTTTTCTGGGCATGCCCATGTTTCTTACTATTTTGGAGACGCTGGAAAGAAGAGGATGATTCTTGCCGTAAAACAGAGTGTTTTTCAGGGATGAGAACAATGGTCTGAATTTGCCTTCAGAAACGGAGTTAAACCCAGGATATGTGTCTTCCTACAATGAGAGGTCATTTCTGGTAAACTCAGTGAATATTGGGCTCTAATGATTTTTCGGAGTTCACAAACCCAACACGATTCTCACTATTAACTAAAGAGCATTTATGTAAGAGGAGCCGTGGTTGGATCAGTTTCATAAGCAGAGTTGAACTACATATGGTATGTATGAGTCGGAAACACAGTTCTTGTTTTCTGGGCATGCTCATGGTTCTTGCTTTATTTTAGACTCTAGAATGAAGAGCTTGCTTCTTGCATTAAAACAGAGTGTGTTTTAGGGATGAGAACTCTGGTCTGAATTTCGATTCAGAAACAGAGTTAAACCCCAGGATCTGTGTCTTCCTTCAAGCAAGATTTCATTTCTGGTTAACCCAGTGAATTTTGGGCTCAAATGATTTTTTTCGCAGTTCACGAACCCAACGCAATTCTCACTATTAACTAAAGAGCATTTATGTAAGAGGAGCTGTGGTTTGTATCAGTTTCATAAGCAGAGTTGAACTACATATGGTCCGTATGAGTATGAAACACAGTTCTTTTTTTCAGGGCATCCTCATGGTTATTGCTGTATTGGAGACGCTGGAAAGAAGAGCTTGCTTCTTGGCTTAAAAAAAGTGTTTTTCAGGGATGAGAACTCTGGTCTGAATTTGCCCTCAGAAACGGACTTAAACCCCAGGATCAGTGTCTTCCTACATCAAAGAGTTCATTTCTGGTAAACCCAGTGATTTTTTGCCCCAAATGATTTTTCTCAGTTCACGAACCCAACATGATTCTCACTATTAAGTAAAGAGCATTTATGTAAGAGGAGCTGTGGTTTGTATCAGTTTCATAAGCAGAGTTGAACTACATATGGTCCGTCTGAGTAGGAAACACAGTTCTTTTTTTCAGGGCATGCTCATGGTTCTTGCTGTATTTTAGATTCTAGAAAGAAGAGCTTGCTTCTTGCTTTAAAACAGAGTGTGTTTCTTGGATGAGACCTCTGGTCTGAATTTCCCTTCAGAATCTGAGTTCAACCTCATGATCTGTGTCTTCCTACATGCAAGAGTTCATTTCTGCTAAACCTAGTGAATTTTCTGCTCAAATGATTATTCGCAGTTCACCAACCCAAACCTATTCTCACTATTAACTAAATAGCCTTAATATAAGAGGAGCTGTGGTTTGTATCAGTTTCATAAGCAGAGTTGAACTACATATGGTCTGTATCAGTAGGAAACACAGTTCTTTTTTTCTGGGCTTGATCGTGTTTCTTACTATACTGGAGACGCTGGAAAGAAGAGGATGATTCTTGCATTAAAACAGAGCGTTATTCAGGGAGGAGATCTCTGGTCTGAATTTGTCTTCAGAAACGGAGTTAAACCCCTGAATCAGTGCCTTCCTACAAGCAAGAATTCATTTCTGGTAATCCCAGTGAATTTTGGGCTCAAATGATTTTTCGCAGTTCACCAACCCAAACCGATTCTCACAATTAACTAAATAGCATTAATGCAAGAGGAGCTGTGGTTTTTATCAGTTTCATAAGCAGAGTTGAATACATATGGTCTGTATCAGTAGGAAACACAGTTCTTTTTTTCTGGGCATGCCCAAGTTTCTTACTATTTTGGAGACGCTGGAAAAAAGAGGATGATTCTTGCCTTAAAACAGAGTGTATTTCAGTGATGAGAACTCTGGTCTTATTTGTGTTCAGAAACGTAGTTAAACCCAGGATATGTGTCTTCCTACAAGCAAGAGTTCATTTCTGGTAAACCCAGTGAATATTGGGCCCTAATGATTTTTCGCAGTTCGCAAACCCAACAAGATTCTCACTATTAACTAAAGAGCATTTATGTAAGAGGAGCCGTGGTTGGATCAGTTTCATAAGCAGAGTTGAACTACATATGGTCCGTCTGAGTAGGAAACACAGATCTTTTTTTCAGGGCATGCTCATGGTTCTTGCTGTATTTTAGACTCTAGAAAGAAGAGCTTGCTTCTTGCGTTAAAACAGAGTGTGTTTCTGGGATGAGAACTCTGGTCTGAATTTCCCTTCAGAATTGGAGTTAAACCCCAGGATCAGTGTCTTCCTACAAGCAAGAGTTCATTTCTGGTAAACCTAGTGAATTTTCGGCTCAAATGATTATTCGCAGTTCACCAACCCAAACCGATTCTCACTATTAACTAAAGAGCCTTAATATAAGAGGAGTTGTGGTTTGTATCAGTTTCATAAGCAGAGTTGAACTACATATGGTCTGTATCAGTAGGAAACACAGTTCTTTTTTCTGGGCTTGATCGTGTTTCTTACAATACTGAAGACGCTGGAAAGAAGAGGATGATTCTTGCCTTAAAACAGAGTGTAATTTAGGGATGAGATCTCTGGTCTGAATTTGTCTTCAGAAACGGAGTTAAACCCCAGGATCTGTGTCTTCCTACAAGCAAGAGTTCATTTCTGGTAAACCTAGTGAATTTTCGGCTCAAATGATTATTCGAAGTTCACCAACCCAAACCGATTCTCACTATTAACTAAAGAGCCTTAATATAAGAGGAGTTGTGGTTTGTATCAGTTTCATAAGCAGAGTTGAACTATATATGGTCTGTATCAGTAGGAAACACAGTTCTTTTTTTCTGGGCTTGATCGTGTTTCTTACTATACTGAAGACGCTGGAAAGAAGAGGATGATTCTTGCCTTAAAACAGAGTGTAATTCAGGGATGAGATCTCTGGTCTGAATTTGTCTTCCGAAACGGAGTTAAACCCCAGGATCAGTGTCATCCTACAAGCAAGAGTTCATTTCTGGTAAACCTAGTGAATTTTCGGATCAAATGATTTTTCGCAGTTCACCAACCCAAACCGATTCTCACTATTAAATAAAGAGCATTAATGTAAGAGGAGCGGTGCTTTGTATCACTTTCAGAAGCAGAGTTGAATACATATATTCTGTATCAGTAGGAAACACAGCTCTTTTTTTCTGGGCATGCCCATGTTTCTTACTATTTTGGAGACGCTGGAAAGAAAAGGATGATTCTTGCCTTAAAACAGAGTGTTTTCAGGGATGAGAACTCTGGTCTGAATTTGCCTTCAGAAACGGAGTTAAACCCAGGATATGTGTCTTCCTACAAGCAAGAGTTCATTTCTGGTAAACCCAGTGAATATTGTTCTCTAATGATTTTTCGCAGTTCACAAACCCAGCACGATTCTCACTATTAACTAAAGAGCATTTATGTAAGAGGAGCTGTGGTTTGTATCAGTTTCATAAGCAGAGTTAAACTACATATGGTCCATATGAGTAGGAAACACAGTTCTTTTTTTCTGGACATGCTCATGGTTCTTGCTCCATTTTAGACTCTAGAAAGAAGAGCTTGCTTCTTGCATTAAAACAGAGAGTGTTTCTGGGATGAGATGTCTGGTCTGAATTTCCCTTCAGAATCAGAGTTAAACCCCAGGATCAGTGTCTTCCTACAAGCAAGTGTTCATTTCTGGTAAACCTAGTGAATTTTCGGGTCAAATGATTTTTCGCAGTTCACCAACCCAAACCGATTCTCACTATTAACTAAAGAGCATTAATGTAAGAGGAGCTGTGGCTTGTATCAGTTTCCTAAGCAGAGTTGAATACATAGGGTCTGTATCAGTAGGAAACACAGTTCTTTTTTTCTGGGCATGCCCATGTTTCTTACTGTTTTGGAGACGCTGGAAAGAAGAGGATGATTCTTGCCTTAAAACAGAGTGATTTTCAGGGATGAGAACTCTGGTCTGAATTTGCCATCAGAAACGGATTTAAACCCAATATATGTGTCTTCCTACAGGCGAGAGGTCATTTCTGGTAAACCCAGTTAATATTGGGCTCTAATGATTTTTCGCAGTTCACAAACCCAACACGATTCTCACTATTAACTAAAGAGCATTTATGTAAGAGGAGCAGTGGTTGGATCAATTTCATAAGCAGAGTTGAACTACATATGGTTTGTATGAGTCGGAAACTCAATTCTTTTTTTCTGGGAATGCTCATGGTTCTTGCTTTATTTTAGACTCTAGAAAGAAGAGCTTGCTTCTTGCATTAAAACAGAGTGTGTTTTAGGGATGAGTACTCTGGTCTGAATTTCCATTCAGAAACAGAGTTAAACCCCAGGATCTGTGTCTTCCTTCAAGCAAGAGTTCATTTCTGGTAAACCCAGTGTATATTGGGCTCTAAAGATTTTTCGCAGTTCACGAACCCAACGCGATTCTCACTATTAACTAAAGAGCATTTATGTAAGAGGAGCTGGGGTTTGTATCAGTTTCATAAGCAGAGTTGAACTACATATGGTCCATATGAGTAGGAAACACAGTTCTTTTTTTTGGGGCATGCTCATTGTTCTTGCTCTATTTTAGACTCTAGAAAGAAGAGCTTACTTCTTGCGGTAAAACAGAGTGTGTTTTTGGGATGAGAACTCTGGTCTGAATTTCCCTTCAGAATCGGAGTTAAACCCCAGGATCAGTGTCTTCCTACAAGCAAGTGTTCATTTCTGGTAAACCTAGTGAATTTTCGGATCAAATGATTTTTTGCAGTTCACCAACCCAAACCTATTCTCACTATTAACTAAACAGCATTAATGTAAGAGGAGCTGTGGTTTGTATCAGTTTCATAAGCAGAGTTGAATACATATATTCTGTATCAGTAGGAAACACAGTTCTTTTTTTCTGGGCTTGATCATGTGTCTTACTAAAGTGGAGACGCTGGAAAGAAGAGGATGATTCTTGCCTTAAAACAGAGGGTTATTCAGGGAGGAGATCTCTGGTCTGAATTTGTCTTCAGAAATGGAGTTCAACCCCAGGGTCAGTGTCTTCCTACAAGCAAGAATTCATTTCGGGTAATCCCAGTGATTTTTGGGCTCAAATGATTTTTCGCAGTTCACCAACCCAAACCGATTCTCACTATTAACTAAAGAGCATTAATGTAAGAGGAGCTGTTGTTTGTATCAGTTTCATAAGCAGAGTTGAATGCATATGGTCTGTATCAGTAGGAAACAAGTTCTTTTTTTCTGGGCTTGAACATGTTTCTTACTATACTGGAGAAGCTGGAAAGAAGAGGATGATTCTTGCCTTAAAACAGAGTGTTATTCAGGGATGAGATCTCTGGTCTGAATTTGTCTTCAGAAACGGAGTTAAACCCCAGGATCAGTGTCTTACTACAAGCAAGAATTCATTTCTGGTATTCCCTGTGATTTTTGGGCTCAAATGATTTTTTCGCAGTTCACGAACCCAACATGATTCTCACTATTAACTAAAGAGCATTTATGTAAGAGTAGCCGTGGTTTGTATCAGTTTCATAAGCAGAGTTGAACTACATATGGTCCGTCTGAGTAGGAACACAGTTCTTTTTTTCAGGGCATGCTCATGGTTCTTGCTCTATTTTAGACTCTAGAAAGAAGAGCTTGCTTCTTGCGATAAAACAGAGTGTGTTTCTGGGATGAGAACTCTGGTCTGAATTTCCCTTTAGAACCGGAGTTAAACCCCAGGATCAGTGTCGTCCTACAAGCAAGAGTTCATTTCTGGTAAACCTAGTGAATTTTCGGATCAAATGATTTTTCGCAGTTCACCAACCCAAACTGATTCTCACTATTAACTAAAGAGCCTTAATATAAGAGGAGCTGTGGTTTGTATCAGTTTCATAAGTAGAGTTGAACTACATATGGTCTGTATCAGTAGGAAACACAGTTCTTTTTTTCTGGGCATGCCCATGTTTCTTACTATTTTGGAGACGCTGGTAAGAAGAGGATGATTCTTGCCTTAAAACAGAGTGTTTCAGGGATGAGAACTCTGGTCTGAATTTGCCTTCAGAAACGGATTTAAACCCAGGATATGTGTCTTCTTACAAGCGAGAGGTCATTTCTGGTAAACCCATTTAATATTGGGCTCTAATGATTATTCGCAGTTCACAAACCCAACATGATTCTCACTATTAACTAAAGAGCATTTATGTAAGAGGAGCAGTGGTTGGATCAGTTTCATAAGTAGAGTTGAACTACATATGGTTTATATGAGTTGGAAACACAGTTCTTTTTTTCTGGGAATGCTCATGTTTCTTGCTTTATTTTAGACTCTAGAAAGAAGAGCTTGCTTCTTGCATTAAAACAGAGTGTGTTTTAGGGATGAGAACTCAGGTCTGAATTTCCAATCAGAAACAGAGTTAAACCCCAGGATCTGTGTCTTCCTTCAAGCAAGAGTTCATTTCTGGTAAACCCAGTGAATATTGGGCTCTAATGATTTTTCGCAGTTCACGAACCCAACGCGATTCTCACGATTAACTAAATAGCATTTATGTAAGAGGAGCTGGGGTTTGTATCAGTTTCATAAGCAGAGTTGAATTACATATGGTCCATATGAGTAGGAAACACAGTTCTTTTTTCTGGGCATGCTCATGGTTCTTTCTCTATTTTAGACTCTAGAAAGAAGAGCTTACTTCTTGCGGTAAAACAGAGTGTGTTTTTGGGATGAGAACTCTGGTCTGAATTTCCCTTCAGAATCGGAGTTAAACCCCAGGATCAGTGTCTTCCTACAAGCAAGTTTTCATTTCTGGTAAACCTAGTGAATTTTCGGATCAAATGATTTTTCGCAGTTCACCAACCCAAACCGATTCTCACTATTAACTAAACAGCATTAATGTAAGAGGAGCTGTGGTTTGTATCAGTTTCATAAGCAGAGTTGAATACATATATTCTGTATCAGTAGGAAACACAGTTCTTTTTTTCTGGGCTTGATCATGTGTCTTACTAAAGTGGAGACGCTGGAAAGAAGAGGATGATTCTTGCCTTAAAACAGAGGGTTATTCAGGGAGGAGATCTCTGGTCTGAATTTGTCTTCAGAAATGGAGTTCAACCCCAGGGTCAGTGTCTTCCTACAAGCAAGAATTCATTTCGGGTAATCCCAATGATTTTTGGGCTCAAATGATTTTTCGCAGTTCACCAACCCAAACCGATTCTCACTATTAACTAAAGAGCATTAATGTAAGAGGAGCTGTTGTTTGTATCAGTTTCATAAGCAGAGTTGAATACATATGGTCTGTATCAGTAGGAAACACAGTTCTTTTTTTCTGGGCTTGAACATGTTTCTTACTATACTGGAGAAGCTGGAAAGAAGAGGATGATTCTTGCCTTAAAACAGAGTGTTATTCAGGGATGAGATCTCTGGTCTGAATTTGTCTTCAGAAACGGAGTTAAACCCCAGGATCAGTGTCTTACTACAAGCAAGAATTCATTTCTGGTAATCCCAGTGATTTTTGGGCTCAAATGATTTTTTCGCAGTTCACGAACCCAACATGATTCTCACTATTAACTAAAGAGCATTTATGTAAGAGGAGCTGTGGTTTGTATCAGTTTCATAAGCAGAGTTGAACTACTTATGGTCCGTCTGAGTAGGAAACACAGTTCTTTATTTCAGGGCATTCTCATGGTTCTTGCTCTATTTTAGACTCTAGAAAGAAGAGCTTGCTTCTTGCGATAAAACAGAGTGTGTTTCTGGGATGAGAACTCTGGTCTGAATTTCCCTTTAGAATCGGAGTTAAACCCCAGGATCAGTGTCGTCCTACAAGCAAGAGTTCATTTCTGGTAAACCTAGTGAATTTTCGGATCAAATGATTTTTCACAGTTCACCAACCCAAACTGATTCTCACTATTAACTAAAGAGCCTTAATATAAGAGGAGCTGTGGTTTGTATCAGTTTCATAAGCAGAGTTGAACTACATATGGTCTGTATCAGTAGGAAACACAGTTCTTTTTTTCTGGGCATGCCCATGTTTCTTACTATTTTGGAGACGCTGGAAAGAAGAGGATGATTCTTGCCTTAAAACAGAGTGTTTTACAGGGATGAGAACTCTGGTCTGAATTTGCCTTCAGGAACGGATTTAAACCCAGGATATGTGTCTTCCTACAAGCGAGAGGTCATTTCTGGTAAACCCAGTTAATATTGGGCTCTAATGATTTTTCGCAGTTCACAAACCCAACAGGATTCTCACTATTAACTAAAGAGCATTTATGTAAGAGGAGCAGTGGTTGGATCAGTTTCATAAGTAGAGTTGAACTTCATATGGTTTATATGAGTTGGAAACACAGTTCTTTTTTTCTGGGAATGCTCATGTTTCTTGCTTTATTTTAGACTCTAGAAAGAAGAGCTTGCTTCTTGCATTAAAACAGAGTGTGTTTTAGGGATGAGAACTCAGGTCTGAATTTCCAATCAGAAACAGAGTTAAACCCCAGGATCTGTGTCTTCCTTCAAGCAAGAGTTCATTTCTGGTAATCCCAGTGAATATTGGGCTCTAATGATTTTTCGCAGTTCACGAACCCAACGCGATTCTCACGATTAACTAAATAGCATTTATGTAAGAGGAGCTGGGGTTTGTATCAGTTTCATAAGCAGAGTTGAATTACATATGGTCCATATGAGTAGGAAACACAGTTCTTTTTTCTGGGCATGCTCATGGTTCTTTCTCTATTTTAGACTCTAGAAAGAAGAGCTTACTTCTTGCGGTAAAACAGAGTGTGTTTTTGGGATGAGAACTCTGGTCTGAATTTCCCTTCAGAATCGGAGTTAAACCCCAGGATCAGTGTCTTCCTACAAGCAAGTTTTCATTTCTGGTAAACCTAGTGAATTTTCGGATCAAATGATTTTTCGCAGTTCACCAACCCAAACCGATTCTCACTATTAACTAAACAGCATTAATGTAAGAGGAGCTGTGGTTTGTATCAGTTTCATAAGCAGAGTTGAATACATATATTCTGTATCAGTAGGAAACACAGTTCTTTTTTTCTGGGCTTGATCATGTGTCTTACTAAAGTGGAGACGCTGGAAAGAAGAGGATGATTCTTGCCTTAAAACAGAGGGTTATTCAGGGAGGAGATCTCTGGTCTGAATTTGTCTTCAGAAATGGAGTTCAACCCCAGGGTCAGTGTCTTCCTACAAGCAAGAATTCATTTCGGGTAATCCCAATGATTTTTGGGCTCAAATGATTTTTCGCAGTTCACCAACCCAAACCGATTCTCACTATTAACTAAAGAGCATTAATGTAAGAGGAGCTGTTGTTTGTATCAGTTTCATAAGCAGAGTTGAATACATATGGTCTGTATCAGTAGGAAACACAGTTCTTTTTTTCTGGGCTTGAACATGTTTCTTACTATACTGGAGAAGCTGGAAAGAAGAGGATGATTCTTGCCTTAAAACAGAGTGTTATTCAGGGATGAGATCTCTGGTCTGAATTTGTCTTCAGAAACGGAGTTAAACCCCAGGATCAGTGTCTTACTACAAGCAAGAATTCATTTCTGGTAATCCCAGTGATTTTTGGGCTCAAATGATTTTTTCGCAGTTCACGAACCCAACATGATTCTCACTATTAACTAAAGAGCATTTATGTAAGAGGAGCTGTGGTTTGTATCAGTTTCATAAGCAGAGTTGAACTACATATGGTCCGTCTGAGTAGGAAACACAGTTCTTTATTTCAGGGCATTCTCATGGTTCTTGCTCTATTTTAGACTCTAGAAAGAAGAGCTTGCTTCTTGCGATAAAACAGAGTGTGTTTCTGGGATGAGAACTCTGGTCTGAATTTCCCTTTAGAATCGGAGTTAAACCCCAGGATCAGTGTCGTCCTACAAGCAAGAGTTCATTTCTGGTAAACCTAGTGAATTTTCGGATCAAATGATTTTTCGCAGTTCACCAACCCAAACTGATTCTCACTATTAACTAACGAGCCTTAATATAAGAGGAGCTGTGGTTTGTATCAGTTTCATAAGCAGAGTTGAACTACATATGGTCTGTATCAGTAGGAAACACAGTTCTTTTTTTCTGGGCATGCCCATGTTTCTTACTATTTTGGAGACGCTGGAAAGAAGAGGATGATTCTTGCCTTAAAACAGAGTGTTTTACAGGGATGAGAACTCTGGTCTGAATTTGCCTTCAGGAACGGATTTAAACCCAGGATATGTGTCTTCCTACAAGCGAGAGGTCATTTCTGGTAAACCCAGTTAATATTGGGCTCTAATGATTTTTCGCAGTTCACAAACCCAACAGGATTCTCACTATTAACTAAAGAGCATTTATGTAAGAGGAGCAGTGGTTGGATCAGTTTCATAAGTAGAGTTGAACTTCATATGGTTTATATGAGTTGGAAACACAGTTCTTTTTTTCTGGGAATGCTCATGTTTCTTGCTTTATTTTAGACTCTAGAAAGAAGAGCTTGCTTCTTGCATTAAAACAGAGTGTGTTTTAGGGATGAGAACTCAGGTCTGAATTTCCAATCAGAAACAGAGTTAAACCCCAGGATCTGTGTCTTCCTTCAAGCAAGAGTTCATTTCTGGTAAACCCAGTGAATATTGGGCTCAAATGATTTTTCGCAGTTCACGAACCCAACGCGATTCTCACTATTATCTAAAGAGCATTTATGTAAGAGGAGCTGGGGTTTGTATCAGTTTCATAAGCAGAGTTGAACTACATATGGTCCATATGAGTAGGAAACACAGTTCTTTTTTTCTGGGCATGCTCATGGTTCTTTCTCTATTTTAGACTCTAGAAAGAAGAGCTTACTTCTTGCGGTAAAACAGAGTGTGTTTTTGGGATGAGAACTCTGGTCTGAATTTCCCTTCAGAATCGGAGTTAAACCCCAGGATCAGTGTCTTCCTACAAGCAAGTGTTCATTTCTGGTAAACCTAGTGAATTTTCGGATCAAATGATTTTTCGCAGTTCACCAACCCAAACCGATTCTCACTATTAACTAAACAGCATTAATGTAAGAGGAGCTGTGGTTTGTATCAGTTTCATAAGCAGAGTTGAATACATATATTCTGTATCAGTAGGAACCACAGTTCTTTTTTTCTGGGCTTGATCATGTGTCTTACTAAAGTGGAGACGCTGGAAAGAAGAGGATGATTCTTGCCTTAAAACAGAGGGTTATTCAGGGAGGAGATCTCTGGTCTGAATTTGTCTTCAGAAATGGAGTTCAACCCCAGGGTCAGTGTCTTCCTACAAGCAAGAATTCATTTCGGGTAATCCCAGTGATTTTTGGGCTCAAATGATTTTTCGCAGTTCACCAACCCAAACCGATTCTCACTATTAACTAAAGAGCATTAATGTAAGAGGAGCTGTTGTTTGTATCAGTTTCATAAGCAGAGTTGAATGCATATGGTCTGTATCAGTAGGAAACAAGTTCTTTTTTTCTGGGCTTGAACATGTTTCTTACTATACTGGAGAAGCTGGAAAGAAGAGGATGATTCTTGCCTTAAAACAGAGTGTTATTCAGGGATGAGATCTCTGGTCGGAATTTGTCTTCAGAAACGGAGTTAAACCCCAGGATCAGTGTCTTACTACAAGCAAGAATTCATTTCTGGTATTCCCAATGATTTTTGGGCTTAAATGATTTTTTCGCAGTTCACGAACCCAACATGATTCTCACTATTAACTAAAGAGCATTTATGTAAGAGGAGCTGTGGTTTGTATCAGTTTCATAAGCAGAGTTTAACTACATATGGTCCGTCTGAGTAGGAAACACAGTTCTTTTTTTCAGGGCATGCTCATGGTTCTTGCTCTATATTAGACTCTAGAAAGAAGAGCTTGCTTCTTGCGATAAAACAGAGTGTGTTTCTGGGATGAGAACTCTGGTCTGAATTTCCCTTTAGAATCGGAGTTAAACCCCAGGATCAGTGTCGTCCTACAAGCAAGAGTTCATTTCTGGTAAACCTAGTGAATTTTCGGATCAAATGATTTTTCGCAGTTCACCAACCCAAACTGATTCTCACTATTAACTAAAGAGCCTTAATATAAGAGGAGCTGAGGTTTGTATCAGTTTCATATGTAGAGTTGAACTACATATGGTCTGTATCAGTAGGAAATACAGTTCTTTTTTTCTGGGCATGCCCATGTTTCTTACTATTTTGGAGACGCTGGAAAGAAGAGGATGATTCTTGCCTAAAAACAGAGTGTTTCAGGGATGAGAACTCTGGTCTGAATTTGCCTTCAGAAACGGATTTAAACCCAGGATATGTGTCTTCCTACAAGCGAGAGGTCATTTCTGGTAAACACAGTTAATATTGGGCTCTAATGATTTTTCGCAGTTCACAAACCCAACATGATTCTCACTATTAACTAAAGTGCATTTATGTAAGAGGAGCAGTGGTTGGATCAGTTTCATAAGTAGAGTTGAACTACATATGGTTTATATGAGTTGGAAACACAGTTCTTTTTTTCTGGGAATGCTCATGTTTCTTGCTTTATTTTAGACTCTAGAAAGAAGAGCTTGGTTCTTGCATTAAAACAGAGTATGTTTTAGGGATGAGAACTCAGGTCTGATTTTCCAATCAGAAACAGAGTTAAACCCCAGGATCTGTGTCTTCCTTCAAGCAAGTGTTCATTTCTGGTAAACCCAGGGAATATTGGGCTCTAATGATTTTTCGCAGTTCACGAACCCAACGCGATTCTCACTATTAACTAAAGAGCATTTATGTAAGAGGAGATGGGGTTTGTATCAGTTTCATAAGCAGAGTTGAACTACATATGGTCCATATGAGTAGGAAACACAGTTCTTTTTTTCTGGGCATGCTCATGGTTCTTTCTCTATTTTAGACTCTAGAAAGAAGAGCTTACTTCTTGCGGTAAAACAGAGTGTGTTTTTGGGATGAGAACTCTGGTCTGAATTTCCCTTCAGAATCGTGGTTAAACCCCAGGATCAGTGTCTTCCTACAAGCAAGTTTTCATTTCTGGTAAACCTAGTGAATTTTCGGATCAAATGATTTTTCGCAGTTCACCAACCCAAACCGATTCTCACTATTAACTTAACAGCATTAATGTAAGAGGAGCTGTGGTTTGTATCAGTTTCATAAGCAGAGTTGAATACATGTGGTCTGTATCAGTAGGAAACACAGTTCTTTTTTTCTGGGCATCCCATGTTTCTTACTATTTTGGAGACGCTGGAAAGAAGAGGATGATTCTTGCCTTAAAACAGAGTGTTTTTCAGGGATGAGAACTCTGGTCTGAATTTGCCTTCAGGAACGGATTTAAACCCAGGATATGTGTCTTCCTACAAGCGAGAGGTCATTTCTGGTAAACCCAGTTAATATTGGGCTCTAAAGATTTTTCGCAGTTCACAAACCCAACATGATTCTCACTATTAACTAAAGAGCATTTATGTAAGAGGAGCAGTGGTTGGATCAGTTTCATAAGTAGAGTTGAACTACATATGGTTTATATGAGTTGGAAACACAGTTCTTTTTTTCTGGGAATGCTCATGTTTCTTGCTTTATTTTAGACTCTAGAAAGAAGAGCTTGCTTCTTGCATTAAAACAGAGTGTGTTTTAGGGATGAGAACTCAGGTCTGAATTTCCAATCAGAAACAGAGTTAAACGCCAGGATCAGTGTCTTACTACAAGCAAGAGTTCATTTCTGGTAAACCCAGTGAATATTGGGCTCAAATGATTTTTCGCAGTTCACGAACCCAACGCGATTCTCACTATTAACTAAAGAGCATTTATGTAAGAGGAGCTGGGGTTTGTATCAGTTTCATAAGCAGAGTTGAACTACATATGGTCCATATGAGTAGGAAACACAGTTCTTTTTTTCTGGGCATGCTCATGGTTCTTTCTCTATTTTAGACTCTAGAAAGAAGAGCTTACTTCTTGCGGTGAAACAGAGTGTGTTTTTGGGATGAGAACTCTGGTCTGAATTTCCCTTCAGAATCGGAGTTAAACCCCAGGATCAGTGTCTTCCTACAAGCAAGTGTTCATTTCTGGTAAACCTAGTGAATTTTCGGATCAAATGATTTTTCGCAGTTCACCAACCCAAACCGATTCTCACTATTAACTAAACAGCATTAATGTAAGAGGAGCTGTGGTTTGTATCAGTTTCATAAGCAGAGTTGAATACATATATTCTGTATCAGTAGGAACCACAGTTCTTTTTTTCTGGGCTTGATCATGTGTCTTACTAAAGTGGAGACGCTGGAAAGAAGAGGATGATTCTTGCCTTAAAACAGAGGGTTATTCAGGGAGGAGATCTCTGGTCTGAATTTGTCTTCAGAAATGGAGTTCAACCCCAGGGTCAGTGTCTTCCTACAAGCAAGAATTCATTTCGGGTAATCCCAGTGATTTTTGGGCTCAAATGATTTTTCGCAGTTCACCAACCCAAACCGATTCTCACTATTAACTAAAGAGCATTAATGTAAGAGGAGCTGTTGTTTGTATCAGTTTCATAAGCAGAGTTGAATGCATATGGTCTGTATCAGTAGGAAACAAGTTCTTTTTTTCTGGGCTTGAACATGTTTCTTACTATACTGGAGAAGCTGGAAAGAAGAGGATGATTCTTGCCTTAAAACAGAGTGTTATTCAGGGATGAGATCTCTGGTCGGAATTTGTCTTCAGAAACGGAGTTAAACCCCAGGATCAGTGTCTTACTACAAGCAAGAACTCATTTCTGGTATTCCCAATGATTTTTGGGCTTAAATGATTTTTTCGCAGTTCACGAACCCAACATGATTCTCACTATTAACTAAAGAGCATTTATGTAAGAGGAGCTGTGGTTTGTATCAGTTTCATAAGCAGAGTTGAACTACATATGGTCCGTCTGAGTAGGAAACACAGTTCTTTTTTTCAGGGCATGCTCATGGTTCTTGCTCTATATTAGACTCTAGAAAGAAGAGCTTGCTTCTTGCGATAAAACAGAGTGTGTTTCTGGGATGAGAACTCTGGTCTGAATTTCCCTTTAGAATCGGAGTTAAACCCCAGGATCAGTGTCGTCCTACAAGCAAGAGTTCATTTCTGGTAAACCTAGTGAATTTTAGGATCAAATGATTTTTCGCAGTTCACCAAACCAAACTGATTCTCACTATTAACTAAAGAGCCTTAATATAAGAGGAGCTGTGGTTTGTATCAGTTTCATAAGCAGAGTTGAACTACATATGGTCTGTATCAGTAGGAAACACAGTTCTTTTTTTCTGGGAATGCTCATGTTTCTTGCTTTATTTTAGACTCTAGAAAGAAGAGCTTGCTTCTTGCATTAAAACAGAGTGTGTTTTAGGGATGAGAACTCAGGTCTGAATTTCCAATCAGAAACAGAGTTAAACCCCAGGATCTGTGTCTTCCTTCAAGCAAGAGTTCATTTCTGGTAAACCCAGTTAATATTGGGCTCTAATGATTTTTCGCAGTTCACGAACCCAACGCGATTCTCACTATTAACTAAAGAGCATTTATGTAAGAGGAGCTGGGGTTTGTATCAGTTTTATAAGCAGAGTTGAACTACATATGGTCCATATGAGTAGGAAACACAGTTCTTTTTTTCTGGGCATGCTCATGGTTCTTTCTATATTATAGATTCTAGAAAGAAGAGCTTACTTCTTGCGGTAAAACAGAGTGTGTTTTTGGGATGAGAACTCTGGTCTGAATTTCCCTTCAGAATCGGAGTTACACCCCAGGATCAGTGTCTTCCTACAAGCAAGTGTTCATTTCTGGTAAACCTAGTGAATTTTCGGGTCAAATGATTTTTCGCTGTTCACCAACCCAAACCAATTCTCACTATTAACTAAACATCATTAATGTAAGAGGAGCTGTGGTTTGTACCAGTTTCATAAGCAGAGTTGAATACATATATTCTGTATCAGTAGGAAACACAGTTCTTTTTTTCTGGGCTTGATCATGTGTCTTACTAAAGTGGAGACGCTGGAAAGAAGAGGATGATTCTTGCCTTAAAACAGAGGGTTATTCAGGGAGGAGATCTCTGGTCTGAATTTGTCTTCAGAAATGGAGTTCAACCCCAGGGTCAGTGTCTTCCTACAAGCAAGAATTCATTTCGGGTAATCCCAGTGATTTTTGGGCTCAAATGATTTTTCGCAGTTCACCAACCCAAACCGATTCTCACTATTAACTAAAGAGCATTAATGTAAGAGGAGCTGTTGTTTGTATCAGTTTCATAAGCAGAGTTGAATGCATATGGTCTGTATCAGTAGGAAAAAAGTTCTTTTTTTCTGGGCTTGAACATGTTTCTTACTATACTGGAGAAGCTGGAAAGAAGAGGATGATTCTTGCCTTAAAACAGAGTGTTATTCAGGGATGAGAACTCTGGTCTGAATTTCCCTGTAGAATCGGAGTTAAACCCCAGGATCAGTGTCGTCCTACAAGCAAGAGTTCATTTCTGGTAAACCTAGTGAATTTTCGGATCAAATGATTTTTCGCAGTTCACCAACCCAAACTGATTCTCACTATTAACTAAAGAGCCTTAATATAAGAGGAGCTGTGGTTTGTATCAGTTTCATAAGCAGAGTTGAACTACATATGGTCTGTATCAGTAGGAAACACAGTTCTTTTTTTCTGGGCATGCCCATGTTTCTTACTATTTTGGAGACGCTGGAAAGAAGAGGATGATTCTTGCCTTAAAACAGAGTGTTTTACAGGGATGAGAACTCTGGTCTGAATTTGCCTTCAGGAACGGATTTAAACCCAGGATATGTGTCTTCCTACAAGCGAGAGGTCATTTCTGGTAAACCCAGTTAATATTGGGCTCTAATGATTTTTCGCAGTTCACAAACCCAACAGGATTCTCACTATTAACTAAAGAGCATTTATGTAAGAGGAGCAGTGGTTGGATCAGTTTCATAAGTAGAGTTGAACTTCATATGGTTTATATGAGTTGGAAACACAGTTCTTTTTTTCTGGGAATGCTCATGTTTCTTGCTTTATTTTAGACTCTAGAAAGAAGAGCTTGCTTCTTGCATTAAAACAGAGTGTGTTTTAGGGATGAGAACTCAGGTCTGAATTTCCAATCAGAAACAGAGTTAAACCCCAGGATCTGTGTCTTCCTTCAAGCAAGAGTTCATTTCTGGTAATCCCAGTGAATATTGGGCTCTAATGATTTTTCGCAGTTCACGAACCCAACGCGATTCTCACGATTAACTAAATAGCATTTATGTAAGAGGAGCTGGGGTTTGTATCAGTTTCATAAGCAGAGTTGAATTACATATGGTCCATATGAGTAGGAAACACAGTTCTTTTTTCTGGGCATGCTCATGGTTCTTTCTCTATTTTAGACTCTAGAAAGAAGAGCTTACTTCTTGCGGTAAAACAGAGTGTGTTTTTGGGATGAGAACTCTGGTCTGAATTTCCCTTCAGAATCGGAGTTAAACCCCAGGATCAGTGTCTTCCTACAAGCAAGTTTTCATTTCTGGTAAACCTAGTGAATTTTCGGATCAAATGATTTTTCGCAGTTCACCAACCCAAACCGATTCTCACTATTAACTAAACAGCATTAATGTAAGAGGAGCTGTGGTTTGTATCAGTTTCATAAGCAGAGTTGAATACATATATTCTGTATCAGTAGGAAACACAGTTCTTTTTTTCTGGGCTTGATCATGTGTCTTACTAAAGTGGAGACGCTGGAAAGAAGAGGATGATTCTTGCCTTAAAACAGAGGGTTATTCAGGGAGGAGATCTCTGGTCTGAATTTGTCTTCAGAAATGGAGTTCAACCCCAGGGTCAGTGTCTTCCTACAAGCAAGAATTCATTTCGGGTAATCCCAATGATTTTTGGGCTCAAATGATTTTTCGCAGTTCACCAACCCAAACCGATTCTCACTATTAACTAAAGAGCATTAATGTAAGAGGAGCTGTTGTTTGTATCAGTTTCATAAGCAGAGTTGAATACATATGGTCTGTATCAGTAGGAAACACAGTTCTTTTTTTCTGGGCTTGAACATGTTTCTTACTATACTGGAGAAGCTGGAAAGAAGAGGATGATTCTTGCCTTAAAACAGAGTGTTATTCAGGGATGAGATCTCTGGTCTGAATTTGTCTTCAGAAACGGAGTTAAACCCCAGGATCAGTGTCTTACTACAAGCAAGAATTCATTTCTGGTAATCCCAGTGATTTTTGGGCTCAAATGATTTTTTCGCAGTTCACGAACCCAACATGATTCTCACTATTAACTAAAGAGCATTTATGTAAGAGGAGCTGTGGTTTGTATCAGTTTCATAAGCAGAGTTGAACTACATATGGTCCGTCTGAGTAGGAAACACAGTTCTTTATTTCAGGGCATTCTCATGGTTCTTGCTCTATTTTAGACTCTAGAAAGAAGAGCTTGCTTCTTGCGATAAAACAGAGTGTGTTTCTGGGATGAGAACTCTGGTCTGAATTTCCCTTTAGAATCGGAGTTAAACCCCAGGATCAGTGTCGTCCTACAAGCAAGAGTTCATTTCTGGTAAACCTAGTGAATTTTCGGATCAAATGATTTTTCGCAGTTCACCAACCCAAACTGATTCTCACTATTAACTAACGAGCCTTAATATAAGAGGAGCTGTGGTTTGTATCAGTTTCATAAGCAGAGTTGAACTACATATGGTCTGTATCAGTAGGAAACACAGTTCTTTTTTTCTGGGCATGCCCATGTTTCTTACTATTTTGGAGACGCTGGAAAGAAGAGGATGATTCTTGCCTTAAAACAGAGTGTTTTACAGGGATGAGAACTCTGGTCTGAATTTGCCTTCAGGAACGGATTTAAACCCAGGATATGTGTCTTCCTACAAGCGAGAGGTCATTTCTGGTAAACCCAGTTAATATTGGGCTCTAATGATTTTTCGCAGTTCACAAACCCAACAGGATTCTCACTATTAACTAAAGAGCATTTATGTAAGAGGAGCAGTGGTTGGATCAGTTTCATAAGTAGAGTTGAACTTCATATGGTTTATATGAGTTGGAAACACAGTTCTTTTTTTCTGGGAATGCTCATGTTTCTTGCTTTATTTTAGACTCTAGAAAGAAGAGCTTGCTTCTTGCATTAAAACAGAGTGTGTTTTAGGGATGAGAACTCAGGTCTGAATTTCCAATCAGAAACAGAGTTAAACCCCAGGATCTGTGTCTTCCTTCAAGCAAGAGTTCATTTCTGGTAAACCCAGTGAATATTGGGCTCAAATGATTTTTCGCAGTTCACGAACCCAACGCGATTCTCACTATTATCTAAAGAGCATTTATGTAAGAGGAGCTGGGGTTTGTATCAGTTTCATAAGCAGAGTTGAACTACATATGGTCCATATGAGTAGGAAACACAGTTCTTTTTTTCTGGGCATGCTCATGGTTCTTTCTCTATTTTAGACTCTAGAAAGAAGAGCTTACTTCTTGCGGTAAAACAGAGTGTGTTTTTGGGATGAGAACTCTGGTCTGAATTTCCCTTCAGAATCGGAGTTAAACCCCAGGATCAGTGTCTTCCTACAAGCAAGTGTTCATTTCTGGTAAACCTAGTGAATTTTCGGATCAAATGATTTTTCGCAGTTCACCAACCCAAACCGATTCTCACTATTAACTAAACAGCATTAATGTAAGAGGAGCTGTGGTTTGTATCAGTTTCATAAGCAGAGTTGAATACATATATTCTGTATCAGTAGGAACCACAGTTCTTTTTTTCTGGGCTTGATCATGTGTCTTACTAAAGTGGAGACGCTGGAAAGAAGAGGATGATTCTTGCCTTAAAACAGAGGGTTATTCAGGGAGGAGATCTCTGGTCTGAATTTGTCTTCAGAAATGGAGTTCAACCCCAGGGTCAGTGTCTTCCTACAAGCAAGAATTCATTTCGGGTAATCCCAGTGATTTTTGGGCTCAAATGATTTTTCGCAGTTCACCAACCCAAACCGATTCTCACTATTAACTAAAGAGCATTAATGTAAGAGGAGCTGTTGTTTGTATCAGTTTCATAAGCAGAGTTGAATGCATATGGTCTGTATCAGTAGGAAACAAGTTCTTTTTTTCTGGGCTTGAACATGTTTCTTACTATACTGGAGAAGCTGGAAAGAAGAGGATGATTCTTGCCTTAAAACAGAGTGTTATTCAGGGATGAGATCTCTGGTCGGAATTTGTCTTCAGAAACGGAGTTAAACCCCAGGATCAGTGTCTTACTACAAGCAAGAATTCATTTCTGGTATTCCCAATGATTTTTGGGCTTAAATGATTTTTTCGCAGTTCACGAACCCAACATGATTCTCACTATTAACTAAAGAGCATTTATGTAAGAGGAGCTGTGGTTTGTATCAGTTTCATAAGCAGAGTTGAACTACATATGGTCCGTCTGAGTAGGAAACACAGTTCTTTTTTTCAGGGCATGCTCATGGTTCTTGCTCTATATTAGACTCTAGAAAGAAGAGCTTGCTTCTTGCGATAAAACAGAGTGTGTTTCTGGGATGAGAACTCTGGTCTGAATTTCCCTTTAGAATCGGAGTTAAACCCCAGGATCAGTGTCGTCCTACAAGCAAGAGTTCATTTCTGGTAAACCTAGTGAATTTTCGGATCAAATGATTTTTCGCAGTTCACCAACCCAAACTGATTCTCACTATTAACTAAAGAGCCTTAATATAAGAGGAGCTGAGGTTTGTATCAGTTTCATATGTAGAGTTGAACTACATATGGTCTGTATCAGTAGGAAATACAGTTCTTTTTTTCTGGGCATGCCCATGTTTCTTACTATTTTGGAGACGCTGGAAAGAAGAGGATGATTCTTGCCTAAAAACAGAGTGTTTCAGGGATGAGAACTCTGGTCTGAATTTGCCTTCAGAAACGGATTTAAACCCAGGATATGTGTCTTCCTACAAGCGAGAGGTCATTTCTGGTAAACACAGTTAATATTGGGCTCTAATGATTTTTCGCAGTTCACAAACCCAACATGATTCTCACTATTAACTAAAGTGCATTTATGTAAGAGGAGCAGTGGTTGGATCAGTTTCATAAGTAGAGTTGAACTACATATGGTTTATATGAGTTGGAAACACAGTTCTTTTTTTCTGGGAATGCTCATGTTTCTTGCTTTATTTTAGACTCTAGAAAGAAGAGCTTGGTTCTTGCATTAAAACAGAGTATGTTTTAGGGATGAGAACTCAGGTCTGATTTTCCAATCAGAAACAGAGTTAAACCCCAGGATCTGTGTCTTCCTTCAAGCAAGTGTTCATTTCTGGTAAACCCAGGGAATATTGGGCTCTAATGATTTTTCGCAGTTCACGAACCCAACGCGATTCTCACTATTAACTAAAGAGCATTTATGTAAGAGGAGATGGGGTTTGTATCAGTTTCATAAGCAGAGTTGAACTACATATGGTCCATATGAGTAGGAAACACAGTTCTTTTTTTCTGGGCATGCTCATGGTTCTTTCTCTATTTTAGACTCTAGAAAGAAGAGCTTACTTCTTGCGGTAAAACAGAGTGTGTTTTTGGGATGAGAACTCTGGTCTGAATTTCCCTTCAGAATCGTGGTTAAACCCCAGGATCAGTGTCTTCCTACAAGCAAGTTTTCATTTCTGGTAAACCTAGTGAATTTTCGGATCAAATGATTTTTCGCAGTTCACCAACCCAAACCGATTCTCACTATTAACTTAACAGCATTAATGTAAGAGGAGCTGTGGTTTGTATCAGTTTCATAAGCAGAGTTGAATACATGTGGTCTGTATCAGTAGGAAACACAGTTCTTTTTTTCTGGGCATCCCATGTTTCTTACTATTTTGGAGACGCTGGAAAGAAGAGGATGATTCTTGCCTTAAAACAGAGTGTTTTTCAGGGATGAGAACTCTGGTCTGAATTTGCCTTCAGGAACGGATTTAAACCCAGGATATGTGTCTTCCTACAAGCGAGAGGTCATTTCTGGTAAACCCAGTTAATATTGGGCTCTAAAGATTTTTCGCAGTTCACAAACCCAACATGATTCTCACTATTAACTAAAGAGCATTTATGTAAGAGGAGCAGTGGTTGGATCAGTTTCATAAGTAGAGTTGAACTACATATGGTTTATATGAGTTGGAAACACAGTTCTTTTTTTCTGGGAATGCTCATGTTTCTTGCTTTATTTTAGACTCTAGAAAGAAGAGCTTGCTTCTTGCATTAAAACAGAGTGTGTTTTAGGGATGAGAACTCAGGTCTGAATTTCCAATCAGAAACAGAGTTAAACGCCAGGATCAGTGTCTTACTACAAGCAAGAGTTCATTTCTGGTAAACCCAGTGAATATTGGGCTCAAATGATTTTTCGCAGTTCACGAACCCAACGCGATTCTCACTATTAACTAAAGAGCATTTATGTAAGAGGAGCTGGGGTTTGTATCAGTTTCATAAGCAGAGTTGAACTACATATGGTCCATATGAGTAGGAAACACAGTTCTTTTTTTCTGGGCATGCTCATGGTTCTTTCTCTATTTTAGACTCTAGAAAGAAGAGCTTACTTCTTGCGGTGAAACAGAGTGTGTTTTTGGGATGAGAACTCTGGTCTGAATTTCCCTTCAGAATCGGAGTTAAACCCCAGGATCAGTGTCTTCCTACAAGCAAGTGTTCATTTCTGGTAAACCTAGTGAATTTTCGGATCAAATGATTTTTCGCAGTTCACCAACCCAAACCGATTCTCACTATTAACTAAACAGCATTAATGTAAGAGGAGCTGTGGTTTGTATCAGTTTCATAAGCAGAGTTGAATACATATATTCTGTATCAGTAGGAACCACAGTTCTTTTTTTCTGGGCTTGATCATGTGTCTTACTAAAGTGGAGACGCTGGAAAGAAGAGGATGATTCTTGCCTTAAAACAGAGGGTTATTCAGGGAGGAGATCTCTGGTCTGAATTTGTCTTCAGAAATGGAGTTCAACCCCAGGGTCAGTGTCTTCCTACAAGCAAGAATTCATTTCGGGTAATCCCAGTGATTTTTGGGCTCAAATGATTTTTCGCAGTTCACCAACCCAAACCGATTCTCACTATTAACTAAAGAGCATTAATGTAAGAGGAGCTGTTGTTTGTATCAGTTTCATAAGCAGAGTTGAATGCATATGGTCTGTATCAGTAGGAAACAAGTTCTTTTTTTCTGGGCTTGAACATGTTTCTTACTATACTGGAGAAGCTGGAAAGAAGAGGATGATTCTTGCCTTAAAACAGAGTGTTATTCAGGGATGAGATCTCTGGTCGGAATTTGTCTTCAGAAACGGAGTTAAACCCCAGGATCAGTGTCTTACTACAAGCAAGAACTCATTTCTGGTATTCCCAATGATTTTTGGGCTTAAATGATTTTTTCGCAGTTCACGAACCCAACATGATTCTCACTATTAACTAAAGAGCATTTATGTAAGAGGAGCTGTGGTTTGTATCAGTTTCATAAGCAGAGTTGAACTACATATGGTCCGTCTGAGTAGGAAACACAGTTCTTTTTTTCAGGGCATGCTCATGGTTCTTGCTCTATATTAGACTCTAGAAAGAAGAGCTTGCTTCTTGCGATAAAACAGAGTGTGTTTCTGGGATGAGAACTCTGGTCTGAATTTCCCTTTAGAATCGGAGTTAAACCCCAGGATCAGTGTCGTCCTACAAGCAAGAGTTCATTTCTGGTAAACCTAGTGAATTTTAGGATCAAATGATTTTTCGCAGTTCACCAAACCAAACTGATTCTCACTATTAACTAAAGAGCCTTAATATAAGAGGAGCTGTGGTTTGTATCAGTTTCATAAGCAGAGTTGAACTACATATGGTCTGTATCAGTAGGAAACACAGTTCTTTTTTTCTGGGAATGCTCATGTTTCTTGCTTTATTTTAGACTCTAGAAAGAAGAGCTTGCTTCTTGCATTAAAACAGAGTGTGTTTTAGGGATGAGAACTCAGGTCTGAATTTCCAATCAGAAACAGAGTTAAACCCCAGGATCTGTGTCTTCCTTCAAGCAAGAGTTCATTTCTGGTAAACCCAGTTAATATTGGGCTCTAATGATTTTTCGCAGTTCACGAACCCAACGCGATTCTCACTATTAACTAAAGAGCATTTATGTAAGAGGAGCTGGGGTTTGTATCAGTTTTATAAGCAGAGTTGAACTACATATGGTCCATATGAGTAGGAAACACAGTTCTTTTTTTCTGGGCATGCTCATGGTTCTTTCTATATTATAGATTCTAGAAAGAAGAGCTTACTTCTTGCGGTAAAACAGAGTGTGTTTTTGGGATGAGAACTCTGGTCTGAATTTCCCTTCAGAATCGGAGTTACACCCCAGGATCAGTGTCTTCCTACAAGCAAGTGTTCATTTCTGGTAAACCTAGTGAATTTTCGGGTCAAATGATTTTTCGCTGTTCACCAACCCAAACCAATTCTCACTATTAACTAAACATCATTAATGTAAGAGGAGCTGTGGTTTGTACCAGTTTCATAAGCAGAGTTGAATACATATATTCTGTATCAGTAGGAAACACAGTTCTTTTTTTCTGGGCTTGATCATGTGTCTTACTAAAGTGGAGACGCTGGAAAGAAGAGGATGATTCTTGCCTTAAAACAGAGGGTTATTCAGGGAGGAGATCTCTGGTCTGAATTTGTCTTCAGAAATGGAGTTCAACCCCAGGGTCAGTGTCTTCCTACAAGCAAGAATTCATTTCGGGTAATCCCAGTGATTTTTGGGCTCAAATGATTTTTCGCAGTTCACCAACCCAAACCGATTCTCACTATTAACTAAAGAGCATTAATGTAAGAGGAGCTGTTGTTTGTATCAGTTTCATAAGCAGAGTTGAATGCATATGGTCTGTATCAGTAGGAAAAAAGTTCTTTTTTTCTGGGCTTGAACATGTTTCTTACTATACTGGAGAAGCTGGAAAGAAGAGGATGATTCTTGCCTTAAAACAGAGTGTTATTCAGGGATGAGAACTCTGGTCTGAATTTCCCTGTAGAATCGGAGTTAAACCCCAGGATCAGTGTCTTACTACAAGCAAGAGTTCATTTCTGGTAAACCTAGTGAATTTTCGGATCAAATGATTTTTCGCAGTTCACCAACCCAAACTGATTCTCACTATTAACTAAAGAGTCTTAATATAAGAGGAGCTGTGGTTTGTATCAGTTTCATAAGTAGAGTTGAACTACATATGGTCTGTATCAGTAGGAAACACAGTTTTTTTTTCTGGGCATGCCCATGTTTCTTACTATTTTGGAGACGCTGGAAAGAAGAGGATGATTCTTGCCTTAAAACAGAGTGTTTTTCAGGGATGAGAACTCTGGTCTGAATTTGCCTTCAGAAACGGATTTAAACCCAGGATATGTGTCTTCCTACAAGCGAGAGGTCATTTCTGGTAAACCCAGTTAATATTGGGCTCTAATGATTTTTCGCAGTTCACAAACCCAACATGATTCTCACTATTAACTAAAGAGCATTTATGTAAGAGGAGCAGTGGTTGGATCAGTTTCATAAGTAGAGTTGAACTACATATGGTTTATATGAGTTGGAAACACAGTTCTTTTTTTCTGGGAATGCTCATGTTTCTTGCTTTATTTTAGACTCTAGAAAGAAGAGCTTGCTTCTTGCATTAAAACAGAGTGTGTTTTAGGGATGAGAACTCAGGTCTGAATTTCCAATCAGAAACAGAGTTAAACCCCAGGATCTGTGTCTTCCTTCAAGCAAGAGTTCATTTCTGGTAAACCCAGTGAATATTGGGCTCTAATGATTTTTCGCAGTTCACGAACCCAACGCGATTCTCACTATTAACTAAAGAGCATTTATGTAAGAGGAGCTGGTGTTTGTATCAGTTTCATAAGCAGAGTTGAACTACATATGGTCCATATGAGTAGGAAACACAGTTCTTTTTTTCTGGGCATGCTCATGGTTCTTTCTCTATTTTAGACTCTAGAAAGAAGAGCTTACTTCTTGCGGTAAAACAGAGTGTGTTTTTGGGATGAGAACTCTGGTCTGAATTTCCCTTCAGAATCGTGGTTAAACCCCAGGATCAGTGTCTTCCTACAAGCAAGTTTTCATTTCTGGTAAACCTAGTGAATTTTCGGATCAAATGATTTTTCGCAGTTCACCAACCCAAACCGATTCTCACTATTAACTTAACAGCATTAATGTAAGAGGAGCTGTGGTTTGTATCAGTTTCATAAGCAGAGTTGAATACATGTGGTCTGTATCAGTAGGAAACACAGTTCTTTTTTTGTGGGCATCCCATGTTTCTTACTATTTTGGAGACGCTGGAAAGAAGAGGATGATTCTTGCCTTAAAACAGAGTGTTTTTCAGGGATGAGAACTCTGGTCTGAATTTGCCTTCAGGAACGGATTTAAACCCAGGATATGTGTCTTCCTACAAGCGAGAGGTCATTTCTGGTAAACCCAGTTAATATTGGGCTCTAAAGATTTTTCGCAGTTCACAAACCCAACATGATTCTCACTATTAACTAAAGAGCATTTATGTAAGAGGAGCAGTGGTTGGATCAGTTTCATAAGTAGAGTTGAACTACATATGGTTTATATGAGTTGGAAACACAGTTCTTTTTTTCTGGGAATGCTCATGTTTCTTGCTTTATTTTAGACTCTAGAAAGAAGAGCTTGCTTCTTGCATTAAAACAGAGTGTGTTTTAGGGATGAGAACTCAGGTCTGAATTTCCAATCAGAAACAGAGTTAAACGCCAGGATCAGTGTCTTACTACAAGCAAGAGTTCATTTCTGGTAAACCCAGTGAATATTGGGCTCAAATGATTTTTCGCAGTTCACGAACCCAACGCGATTCTCACTATTAACTAAAGAGCATTTATGTAAGAGGAGCTGGGGTTTGTATCAGTTTCATAAGCAGAGTTGAACTACATATGGTCCATATGAGTAGGAAACACAGTTCTTTTTTTCTGGGCATGCTCATGGTTCTTTCTCTATTTTAGACTCTAGAAAGAAGAGCTTACTTCTTGCGGTGAAACAGAGTGTGTTTTTGGGATGAGAACTCTGGTCTGAATTTCCCTTCAGAATCGGAGTTAAACCCCAGGATCAGTGTCTTCCTACAAGCAAGTGTTCATTTCTGGTAAACCTAGTGAATTTTCGGATCAAATGATTTTTCGCAGTTCACCAACCCAAACCGATTCTCACTATTAACTAAACAGCATTAATGTAAGAGGAGCTGTGGTTTGTATCAGTTTCATAAGCAGAGTTGAATACATATATTCTGTATCAGTAGGAACCACAGTTCTTTTTTTCTGGGCTTGATCATGTGTCTTACTAAAGTGGAGACGCTGGAAAGAAGAGGATGATTCTTGCCTTAAAACAGAGGGTTATTCAGGGAGGAGATCTCTGGTCTGAATTTGTGTTCAGAAATGGAGTTCAACCCCAGGGTCAGTGTCTTCCTACAAGCAAGAATTCATTTCGGGTAATCCCAGTGATTTTTGGGCTCAAATGATTTTTCGCAGTTCACCAACCCAAACCGATTCTCACTATTAACTAAAGAGCATTAATGTAAGAGGAGCTGTTGTTTGTATCAGTTTCATAAGCAGAGTTGAATGCATATGGTCTGTATCAGTAGGAAACAAGTTCTTTTTTTCTGGGCTTGAACATGTTTCTTACTATACTGGAGAAGCTGGAAAGAAGAGGATGATTCTTGCCTTAAAACAGAGTGTTATTCAGGGATGAGATCTCTGGTCGGAATTTGTCTTCAGAAACGGAGTTAAACCCCAGGATCAGTGTCTTACTACAAGCAAGAACTCATTTCTGGTATTCCCAATGATTTTTGGGCTTAAATGATTTTTTCGCAGTTCACGAACCCAACATGATTCTCACTATTAACTAAAGAGCATTTATGTAAGAGGAGCTGTGGTTTGTATCAGTTTCATAAGCAGAGTTGAACTACATATGGTCCGTCTGAGTAGGAAACACAGTTCTTTTTTTCAGGGCATGCTCATGGTTCTTGCTCTATATTAGACTCTAGAAAGAAGAGCTTGCTTCTTGCGATAAAACAGAGTGTGTTTCTGGGATGAGAACTCTGGTCTGAATTTCCCTTTAGAATCGGAGTTAAACCCCAGGATCAGTGTCGTCCTACAAGCAAGAGTTCATTTCTGGTAAACCTAGTGAATTTTAGGATCAAATGATTTTTCGCAGTTCACCAAACCAAACTGATTCTCACTATTAACTAAAGAGCCTTAATATAAGAGGAGCTGTGGTTTGTATCAGTTTCATAAGCAGAGTTGAACTACATATGGTCTGTATCAGTAGGAAACACAGTTCTTTTTTTCTGGGAATGCTCATGTTTCTTGCTTTATTTTAGACTCTAGAAAGAAGAGCTTGCTTCTTGCATTAAAACAGAGTGTGTTTTAGGGATGAGAACTCAGGTCTGAATTTCCAATCAGAAACAGAGTTAAACCCCAGGATCTGTGTCTTCCTTCAAGCAAGAGTTCATTTCTGGTAAACCCAGTTAATATTGGGCTCTAATGATTTTTCGCAGTTCACGAACCCAACGCGATTCTCACTATTAACTAAAGAGCATTTATGTAAGAGGAGCTGGGGTTTGTATCAGTTTTATAAGCAGAGTTGAACTACATATGGTCCATATGAGTAGGAAACACAGTTCTTTTTTTCTGGGCATGCTCATGGTTCTTTCTATATTATAGATTCTAGAAAGAAGAGCTTACTTCTTGCGGTAAAACAGAGTGTGTTTTTGGGATGAGAACTCTGGTCTGAATTTCCCTTCAGAATCGGAGTTACACCCCAGGATCAGTGTCTTCCTACAAGCAAGTGTTCATTTCTGGTAAACCTAGTGAATTTTCGGGTCAAATGATTTTTCGCTGTTCACCAACCCAAACCAATTCTCACTATTAACTAAACATCATTAATGTAAGAGGAGCTGTGGTTTGTACCAGTTTCATAAGCAGAGTTGAATACATATATTCTGTATCAGTAGGAAACACAGTTCTTTTTTTCTGGGCTTGATCATGTGTCTTACTAAAGTGGAGACGCTGGAAAGAAGAGGATGATTCTTGCCTTAAAACAGAGGGTTATTCAGGGAGGAGATCTCTGGTCTGAATTTGTCTTCAGAAATGGAGTTCAACCCCAGGGTCAGTGTCTTCCTACAAGCAAGAATTCATTTCGGGTAATCCCAGTGATTTTTGGGCTCAAATGATTTTTCGCAGTTCACCAACCCAAACCGATTCTCACTATTAACTAAAGAGCATTAATGTAAGAGGAGCTGTTGTTTGTATCAGTTTCATAAGCAGAGTTGAATGCATATGGTCTGTATCAGTAGGAAAAAAGTTCTTTTTTTCTGGGCTTGAACATGTTTCTTACTATACTGGAGAAGCTGGAAAGAAGAGGATGATTCTTGCCTTAAAACAGAGTGTTATTCAGGGATGAGAACTCTGGTCTGAATTTCCCTGTAGAATCGGAGTTAAACCCCAGGATCAGTGTCTTACTACAAGCAAGAGTTCATTTCTGGTAAACCTAGTGAATTTTCGGATCAAATGATTTTTCGCAGTTCACCAACCCAAACTGATTCTCACTATTAACTAAAGAGTCTTAATATAAGAGGAGCTGTGGTTTGTATCAGTTTCATAAGTAGAGTTGAACTACATATGGTCTGTATCAGTAGGAAACACAGTTTTTTTTTCTGGGCATGCCCATGTTTCTTACTATTTTGGAGACGCTGGAAAGAAGAGGATGATTCTTGCCTTAAAACAGAGTGTTTTTCAGGGATGAGAACTCTGGTCTGAATTTGCCTTCAGAAACGGATTTAAACCCAGGATATGTGTCTTCCTACAAGCGAGAGGTCATTTCTGGTAAACCCAGTTAATATTGGGCTCTAATGATTTTTCGCAGTTCACAAACCCAACATGATTCTCACTATTAACTAAAGAGCATTTATGTAAGAGGAGCAGTGGTTGGATCAGTTTCATAAGTAGAGTTGAACTACATATGGTTTATATGAGTTGGAAACACAGTTCTTTTTTTCTGGGAATGCTCATGTTTCTTGCTTTATTTTAGACTCTAGAAAGAAGAGCTTGCTTCTTGCATTAAAACAGAGTGTGTTTTAGGGATGAGAACTCAGGTCTGAATTTCCAATCAGAAACAGAGTTAAACCCCAGGATCTGTGTCTTCCTTCAAGCAAGAGTTCATTTCTGGTAAACCCAGTGAATATTGGGCTCTAATGATTTTTCGCAGTTCACGAACCCAACGCGATTCTCACTATTAACTAAAGAGCATTTATGTAAGAGGAGCTGGTGTTTGTATCAGTTTCATAAGCAGAGTTGAACTACATATGGTCCATATGAGTAGGAAACACAGTTCTTTTTTTCTGGGCATGCTCATGGTTCTTTCTCTATTTTAGACTCTAGAAAGAAGAGCTTACTTCTTGCGGTAAAACAGAGTGTGTTTTTGGGATGAGAACTCTGGTCTGAATTTCCCTTCAGAATCGGAGTTAAACCCCAGGATCAGTGTCTTCCTACAAGCAAGTGTTCATTTCTGGTAAACCTAGTGAATTTTCGGATCAAATGATTTTTCGCAGTTCACCAACCCAAACCGATTCTCACTATTAACTAAACAGCATTAATGTAAGAGGAGCTGTGGTTTGTATCAGTTTCATAAGCAGAGTTGAATACATATATTCTGTAACAGTAGGAAACACAGTTCTTTTTTTCTGGGCTTGATCATGTGTCTTACTAAAGTGGAGACGCTGGAAAGAAGAGGATGATTCTTGCCTTAAAACAGAGGGTTATTCAGGGAGGAGATCTCTGGTCTGAATTTGTCTTCAGAAATGGAGTTCAACCCCAGGGTCAGTGTCTTCCTACAAGCAAGAATTCATTTCGGGTAATCCCAGTGATTTTTGGGCTCAAATGATTTTTCGCAGTTCACCAACCCAAACCGATTCTCACTATTAACTAAAGAGCATTAATGTAAGAGGAGCTGTTGTTTGTATCAGTTTCATAAGCAGAGTTGAATGCATATGGTCTGTATCAGTAGGAAACAAGTTCTTTTTTTCTGGGCATGAACATGTTTCTTACTATACTGGAGAAGCTGGAAAGAAGAGGATGATTCTTGCCTTAAAACAGAGTGTTATTCAGGGATGAGATCACTGGTCTGAATTTGTCTTCAGAAACGGAGTTAAACCCCAGGATCAGTGTCTTACTACAAGCAAGAATTCATTTCTGGTATTCCCAGTGATTTTTGGGCTCAAATGATTTTTTCGCAGTTCACGAACCCAACATGATTCTCACTATTAACTAAAGAGCATTTATGTAAGAGGAGCTGTGGTTTGTATCAGTTTCATAAGCAGAGTTGAACTACATATGGTCCGTCTGAGTAGGAAACACAGTTCTTTTTTTCAGGGCATGCTCATGGTTCTTGCTCTATTTTAGACTCTAGAAAGAAGAGCTTGCTTCTTTCGATAAAACAGAATGTGTTTCTGGGATGAGAACTCTGGTCTGAATTTCCCTTTAGAATCGGAGTTAAACCCCAGGATCAGTGTCGTCCTACAAGCAAGAGTTCATTTCTGGTAAACCTAGTGATTTTTCGGATCAAATGATTTTTCGCAGTTCACCAACCCAAACTGATTCTCACTATTAACTAAAGAGTCTTAATATAAGAGGAGCTGTGGTTTGTATCAGTTTCATAAGTAGAGTTGAACTACATATGGTCTGTATCAGTTGGAAACACAGTTCTTTTTTTCTGGGCATGCCCATGTTTCTTACTATTTTGGAGACGCTGGAAAGAAGAGGATGATTCTTGCCTTAAAACAGAGTGTTTCAGGGATGAGAACTCTGGTCTGAATTTGCCTTCAGAAACGGATTTAAACCCAGGATATGTGTCTTCCTACAAGCGAGAGGTCATTTCTGGTAAACCCAGTTAATATTGGGCTCTAATGATTTTTCGCAGTTCACAAACCCAACATGATTCTCACTATTAACTAAAGAGCATTTATGTAAGAGGAGCAGTGGTTGGATCAGTTTCATAAGTAGAGTTGAACTACATATGGTTTATATGAGTTGGAAACACAGTTCTTTTTTTCTGGGAATGCTCATGTTTCTTGCTTTATTTTAGACTCTAGAAAGAAGAGCTTGCTTCTTGCATTAAAACAGAGTGTGTTTTAGGGATGAGAACTCAGGTCTGAATTTCCAATCAGAAACAGAGTTAAACCCCAGGATCTGTGTCTTCCTTCAAGCAAGAGTTCATTTCTGGTAATCCCAGTGAATATTGGGCTCTAATGATTTTTCGCAGTTCACGAACCCAACGCGATTCTCACTATTAACTAAAGAGCATTTATGTAAGAGGAGCTGGGGTTTGATCAGTTTCATAAGCAGAGTTGAACTACATATGGTCCATATGAGTAGGAAACACAGTTCTTTTTTTCTGGGCATGCTCATGGTTCTTTCTCTATTTTAGACTCTAGAAAGAAGAGCTTACTTCTTGCGGTAAAACAGAGTGTGTTTTTGGGATGAGAACTCTGGTCTGAATTTCCCTTCAGAATCGGAGTTAAACCCCAGGATCAGTGTCTTCCTACAAGCAAGTGTTCATTTCTGGTAAACCTAGTGAATTTTCGGATCAAATGATTTTTCGCAGTTCACCAACCCAAACCAATTCTCACTATTAACTAAAGGGCATTAATGTAAGAGGAGCTGTGGTTTGTATCAGTTTCATAAGCAGAGTTGAATACATATATTCTGTATCAGTAGGAAACACAGTTCTTTTTTTCTGGGCTTGATCATGTGTCTTACTAAAGTGGAGACGCTGGATAGAAGAGGATGATTCTTGCCTTAAAACAGAGGGTTATTCAGGGAGGAGATCTCTGGTCTGAATTTGTCTTCAGAAATGGAGTTCAACCCCAGGGTCAGTGTCTTCCTACAAGCAAGAATTCATTTCGGGTAATCCCAGTGATTTTTGGGCTCAAATGATTTTTCGCAGTTCACCAACCCAAACCGATTCTCACTATTAACTAAAGAGCATTAATGTAAGAGGAGCTGTTGTTTGTATCAGTTTCATAAGCAGAGTTGAATACATATGGTCTGTATCAGTAGGAAACACAGTTCTTTTTTTCTGGGCTTGAACATGTTTCTTACTATACTGGAGAAGCTGGAAAGAAGAGGATGATTCTTGCCTTAAAACAGAGTGTTATTCAGGGATGAGATCTCTGGTCTGAATTTGTCTTCAGAAACGGAGTTAAACCCCAGGATCAGTGTCTTACTACAAGCAAGAATTCATTTCTGGTAATCCCAGTGATTTTTGGGCTCAAATGATTTTTTCGCAGTTCACGAACCCAACATGATTCTCTCTATTAACTAAAGAGCATTTATGTAAGAGGAGCTGTGGTTTGTATCAGTTTCATAAGCAGAGTTGAACTACATATGGTCCGTCAGAGTAGGAAACACAGTTCTTTTTTTCAGGGCATGCTCATGGTTCTTGCTCTATTTTAGACTCTAGAAAGAAGAGCTTGCTTCTTGTGATAAAACAGAGTGTGTTTCTGGGATGAGAACTCTGGTCTGAATTTCCCTTTAGAATCAGAGTTAAACTCCAGCATCAGTGTCGTCCTACAAGCAAGAGTTCATTTCTGGTAAACCTAGTGAATTTTCGGATCAAATGATTTTTCGCAGTTCACCAACCAAAACCGATTCTCACTATTAACTAAACAGCATTAATGTAAGAGGAGCAGTTGTTGGATCAGTTTCCTTAGCAGAGTTGAACTACATATGGTTTGTATCAGTCGGAAACACAGTTCTTTTTTTCTGGGAATGCTCATGTTTCTTGCTTTATTTTAGACTCTAGAAAGAAGAGCTTGCTTCTTACATTAAAACAGAGTGTGTTTTAGGGATGAGAACTCTGGTCTGAATTTCCATTCAGAAACAGAGTTAAACCCCAGGATCCTTGTCTTCCTTCAAGCAAGAGTTCATTTCTGGTAAACCCAGTGAATATTGGGCTCTAATGATTTTTCGCAGTTCACGAACCCAAGGCGATTCTCACTATTAACTAAAGAGCATTTATGTAACAGGAGCTGAGGTTTGTATCAGTTTCATAAGCAGAGTTGAACTATATATGGTCCATATGAGTAGGAAACACAGTTCTTTTTTTCTGGGCTTGATCATTTTTCTTACTAAATTTGAGACGCTGGAAAGAAGAATATGACTCTTGCCTTAAAACAGAGGGTTATTCAGGGAGGAGATCTCTGGTCTTAATTTGTCTTCAGAAATGGAGTTCAACCCCAGGGTCAGTGTCTTCCTACAAGCAAGAATTCATTTCTGGTAATCCCAGTGATTTTTGGGCTCAAATGATTTTTTGCAGTTCACCAACCCAAACCGATTCTCACTATTAACTAAAGAGCATTAATGTAAGAGGAGCTGTTGTTTGTATCAGTTTCATAAGCAGAGTTGAATACATATGGTCTGTATCAGTAGGAAACACAGTTCTTTTTTTCTGGGCTTGAACATGTTTCTTACTATACTGGAGACGCTGGAAAGAAGAGTATGATTCTTGCCTTAAAACAGAGTGTTATTCAGGGATGAGATCTCTGGTCTGAATTTGTCTTCAGAAACGGAGTTAAACCCCAGGATCAGTGTCTTACTACAAGGAAGAATTCATTTCTGGTAATCCCAGTGATTTTTGGGCTGAAATGATTTTTTCACAGTTCACGAACCCAACATGATTCCACTATTAACTAAAGAGAATTTATGTAAGAGGAGCTGTGGTTTGTATCAGGTTCATAAGCAGAGTTGAACTACATATGGTCCGTCTGAGTAGGAAACACAGTTCTTTTTTTCAGGGCATGCTCATGATTCTTGGTGTATTTTAGACTCTAGAAAGAAGTGCTTGCTTCTTGCGTTAAAACAGAGTGTGTTTCTGGGATGAGAACTCTGGTCTGAATTTCCCTTCAGAATCTGAGTTCAACCTCATGATCTGTGTCTTCCTACATGCAAGAGTTCATTTCTGGTAAACCTAGTGAATTTTTGGCTCAAAAGATTTTTCGCAGTTCACAAACCCAAACCGATTCTCACTGTTAACTCAAGAGCATTAATGTAAAAGGAGTTGTGGTATGTATCAGTTTCATAAGCAGAGTTGAACTACATATGGTCTGTATCAGTAGGAAACACAGTTCTTTTTTTCTGGGCTTGAACATGTTTCTTACTATACTGGAGACGCTAGATTGAAGAGGATGATTCTTGCCTTCAAACAGAGTGTTATTCAGGGATGAGATCTCTGGTCTGAATTTGTATTCAGGTACGGAGTTAAACGCCAGGATCAGTGTCTTCATACAAGCAAGAATTCATTTCTGGTAAACCCAGTGTTTTTGGGCTCAAATGATTTTTTCGCAGTTCACGAACCCAACATGATTCTCACTATTAACTAAAGAGCATTTATGTAAGAGGAGCTGGGGTTTGTATCAGTTTCATAAGCAGAGTTGAACTACATATGGTCCATATGAGTAGGAAACACAGTTCTTTTTTTCTGGGCATGCTCATGGTTCTTTCTCTATTTTAGACTCTAGAAAGAAGAGCTTACTTCTTGCGGTAAAACAGAGTGTGTTTTTGGGATGAGAACTCTGGTCTGAATTTCCCTTCAGAATCGGAGTTAAACCCCAGGATCAGTGTCTTCCTACAAGCAAGTGTTCATTTCTGGTAAACCTAGTGAATTTTCGGATCAAATGATTTTTCGCAGTTCACCAACCCAAACCGATTCTCACTATTAACTAAACAGCATTAATGTAAGAGGAGCTGTGGTTTGTATCAGTTTCATAAGCAGAGTTGAATACATATATTCTGTATCAGTAGGAACCACAGTTCTTTTTTTCTGGGCTTGATCATGTGTCTTACTAAAGTGGAGACGCTGGAAAGAAGAGGATGATTCTTGCCTTAAAACAGAGGGTTATTCAGGGAGGAGATCTCTGGTCTGAATTTGTCTTCAGAAATGGAGTTCAACCCCAGGGTCAGTGTCTTCCTACAAGCAAGAATTCATTTCGGGTAATCCCAGTGATTTTTGGGCTCAAATGATTTTTCGCAGTTCACCAACCCAAACCGATTCTCACTATTAACTAAAGAGCATTAATGTAAGAGGAGCTGTTGTTTGTATCAGTTTCATAAGCAGAGTTGAATGCATATGGTCTGTATCAGTAGGAAACAAGTTCTTTTTTTCTGGGCTTGAACATGTTTCTTACTATACTGGAGAAGCTGGAAAGAAGAGGATGATTCTTGCCTTAAAACAGAGTGTTATTCAGGGATGAGATCTCTGGTCGGAATTTGTCTTCAGAAACGGAGTTAAACCCCAGGATCAGTGTCTTACTACAAGCAAGAATTCATTTCTGGTATTCCCAATGATTTTTGGGCTTAAATGATTTTTTCGCAGTTCACGAACCCAACATGATTCTCACTATTAACTAAAGAGCATTTATGTAAGAGGAGCTGTGGTTTGTATCAGTTTCATAAGCAGAGTTGAACTACATATGGTCCGTCTGAGTAGGAAACACAGTTCTTTTTTTCAGGGCATGCTCATGGTTCTTGCTCTATATTAGACTCTAGAAAGAAGAGCTTGCTTCTTGCGATAAAACAGAGTGTGTTTCTGGGATGAGAACTCTGGTCTGAATTTCCCTTTAGAATCGGAGTTAAACCCCAGGATCAGTGTCGTCCTACAAGCAAGAGTTCATTTCTGGTAAACCTAGTGAATTTTCGGATCAAATGATTTTTCGCAGTTCACCAACCCAAACTGATTCTCACTATTAACTAAAGAGCCTTAATATAAGAGGAGCTGAGGTTTGTATCAGTTTCATATGTAGAGTTGAACTACATATGGTCTGTATCAGTAGGAAATACAGTTCTTTTTTTCTGGGCATGCCCATGTTTCTTACTATTTTGGAGACGCTGGAAAGAAGAGGATGATTCTTGCCTAAAAACAGAGTGTTTCAGGGATGAGAACTCTGGTCTGAATTTGCCTTCAGAAACGGATTTAAACCCAGGATATGTGTCTTCCTACAAGCGAGAGGTCATTTCTGGTAAACACAGTTAATATTGGGCTCTAATGATTTTTCGCAGTTCACAAACCCAACATGATTCTCACTATTAACTAAAGTGCATTTATGTAAGAGGAGCAGTGGTTGGATCAGTTTCATAAGTAGAGTTGAACTACATATGGTTTATATGAGTTGGAAACACAGTTCTTTTTTTCTGGGAATGCTCATGTTTCTTGCTTTATTTTAGACTCTAGAAAGAAGAGCTTGGTTCTTGCATTAAAACAGAGTATGTTTTAGGGATGAGAACTCAGGTCTGATTTTCCAATCAGAAACAGAGTTAAACCCCAGGATCTGTGTCTTCCTTCAAGCAAGTGTTCATTTCTGGTAAACCCAGGGAATATTGGGCTCTAATGATTTTTCGCAGTTCACGAACCCAACGCGATTCTCACTATTAACTAAAGAGCATTTATGTAAGAGGAGATGGGGTTTGTATCAGTTTCATAAGCAGAGTTGAACTACATATGGTCCATATGAGTAGGAAACACAGTTCTTTTTTTCTGGGCATGCTCATGGTTCTTTCTCTATTTTAGACTCTAGAAAGAAGAGCTTACTTCTTGCGGTAAAACAGAGTGTGTTTTTGGGATGAGAACTCTGGTCTGAATTTCCCTTCAGAATCGTGGTTAAACCCCAGGATCAGTGTCTTCCTACAAGCAAGTTTTCATTTCTGGTAAACCTAGTGAATTTTCGGATCAAATGATTTTTCGCAGTTCACCAACCCAAACCGATTCTCACTATTAACTTAACAGCATTAATGTAAGAGGAGCTGTGGTTTGTATCAGTTTCATAAGCAGAGTTGAATACATGTGGTCTGTATCAGTAGGAAACACAGTTCTTTTTTTCTGGGCATCCCATGTTTCTTACTATTTTGGAGACGCTGGAAAGAAGAGGATGATTCTTGCCTTAAAACAGAGTGTTTTTCAGGGATGAGAACTCTGGTCTGAATTTGCCTTCAGGAACGGATTTAAACCCAGGATATGTGTCTTCCTACAAGCGAGAGGTCATTTCTGGTAAACCCAGTTAATATTGGGCTCTAAAGATTTTTCGCAGTTCACAAACCCAACATGATTCTCACTATTAACTAAAGAGCATTTATGTAAGAGGAGCAGTGGTTGGATCAGTTTCATAAGTAGAGTTGAACTACATATGGTTTATATGAGTTGGAAACACAGTTCTTTTTTTCTGGGAATGCTCATGTTTCTTGCTTTATTTTAGACTCTAGAAAGAAGAGCTTGCTTCTTGCATTAAAACAGAGTGTGTTTTAGGGATGAGAACTCAGGTCTGAATTTCCAATCAGAAACAGAGTTAAACGCCAGGATCAGTGTCTTACTACAAGCAAGAGTTCATTTCTGGTAAACCCAGTGAATATTGGGCTCAAATGATTTTTCGCAGTTCACGAACCCAACGCGATTCTCACTATTAACTAAAGAGCATTTATGTAAGAGGAGCTGGGGTTTGTATCAGTTTCATAAGCAGAGTTGAACTACATATGGTCCATATGAGTAGGAAACACAGTTCTTTTTTTCTGGGCATGCTCATGGTTCTTTCTCTATTTTAGACTCTAGAAAGAAGAGCTTACTTCTTGCGGTGAAACAGAGTGTGTTTTTGGGATGAGAACTCTGGTCTGAATTTCCCTTCAGAATCGGAGTTAAACCCCAGGATCAGTGTCTTCCTACAAGCAAGTGTTCATTTCTGGTAAACCTAGTGAATTTTCGGATCAAATGATTTTTCGCAGTTCACCAACCCAAACCGATTCTCACTATTAACTAAACAGCATTAATGTAAGAGGAGCTGTGGTTTGTATCAGTTTCATAAGCAGAGTTGAATACATATATTCTGTATCAGTAGGAACCACAGTTCTTTTTTTCTGGGCTTGATCATGTGTCTTACTAAAGTGGAGACGCTGGAAAGAAGAGGATGATTCTTGCCTTAAAACAGAGGGTTATTCAGGGAGGAGATCTCTGGTCTGAATTTGTCTTCAGAAATGGAGTTCAACCCCAGGGTCAGTGTCTTCCTACAAGCAAGAATTCATTTCGGGTAATCCCAGTGATTTTTGGGCTCAAATGATTTTTCGCAGTTCACCAACCCAAACCGATTCTCACTATTAACTAAAGAGCATTAATGTAAGAGGAGCTGTTGTTTGTATCAGTTTCATAAGCAGAGTTGAATGCATATGGTCTGTATCAGTAGGAAACAAGTTCTTTTTTTCTGGGCTTGAACATGTTTCTTACTATACTGGAGAAGCTGGAAAGAAGAGGATGATTCTTGCCTTAAAACAGAGTGTTATTCAGGGATGAGATCTCTGGTCGGAATTTGTCTTCAGAAACGGAGTTAAACCCCAGGATCAGTGTCTTACTACAAGCAAGAACTCATTTCTGGTATTCCCAATGATTTTTGGGCTTAAATGATTTTTTCGCAGTTCACGAACCCAACATGATTCTCACTATTAACTAAAGAGCATTTATGTAAGAGGAGCTGTGGTTTGTATCAGTTTCATAAGCAGAGTTGAACTACATATGGTCCGTCTGAGTAGGAAACACAGTTCTTTTTTTCAGGGCATGCTCATGGTTCTTGCTCTATATTAGACTCTAGAAAGAAGAGCTTGCTTCTTGCGATAAAACAGAGTGTGTTTCTGGGATGAGAACTCTGGTCTGAATTTCCCTTTAGAATCGGAGTTAAACCCCAGGATCAGTGTCGTCCTACAAGCAAGAGTTCATTTCTGGTAAACCTAGTGAATTTTCGGATCAAATGATTTTTCGCAGTTCACCAAACCAAACTGATTCTCACTATTAACTAAAGAGCCTTAATATAAGAGGAGCTGTGGTTTGTATCAGTTTCATAAGCAGAGTTGAACTACATATGGTCTGTATCAGTAGGAAACACAGTTCTTTTTTTCTGGGAATGCTCATGTTTCTTGCTTTATTTTAGACTCTAGAAAGAAGAGCTTGCTTCTTGCATTAAAACAGAGTGTGTTTTAGGGATGAGAACTCAGGTCTGAATTTCCAATCAGAAACAGAGTTAAACCCCAGGATCTGTGTCTTCCTTCAAGCAAGAGTTCATTTCTGGTAAACCCAGTTAATATTGGGCTCTAATGATTTTTCGCAGTTCACGAACCCAACGCGATTCTCACTATTAACTAAAGAGCATTTATGTAAGAGGAGCTGGGGTTTGTATCAGTTTTATAAGCAGAGTTGAACTACATATGGTCCATATGAGTAGGAAACACAGTTCTTTTTTTCTGGGCATGCTCATGGTTCTTTCTATATTATAGATTCTAGAAAGAAGAGCTTACTTCTTGCGGTAAAACAGAGTGTGTTTTTGGGATGAGAACTCTGGTCTGAATTTCCCTTCAGAATCGGAGTTACACCCCAGGATCAGTGTCTTCCTACAAGCAAGTGTTCATTTCTGGTAAACCTAGTGAATTTTCGGGTCAAATGATTTTTCGCTGTTCACCAACCCAAACCAATTCTCACTATTAACTAAACATCATTAATGTAAGAGGAGCTGTGGTTTGTACCAGTTTCATAAGCAGAGTTGAATACATATATTCTGTATCAGTAGGAAACACAGTTCTTTTTTTCTGGGCTTGATCATGTGTCTTACTAAAGTGGAGACGCTGGAAAGAAGAGGATGATTCTTGCCTTAAAACAGAGGGTTATTCAGGGAGGAGATCTCTGGTCTGAATTTGTCTTCAGAAATGGAGTTCAACCCCAGGGTCAGTGTCTTCCTACAAGCAAGAATTCATTTCGGGTAATCCCAGTGATTTTTGGGCTCAAATGATTTTTCGCAGTTCACCAACCCAAACCGATTCTCACTATTAACTAAAGAGCATTAATGTAAGAGGAGCTGTTGTTTGTATCAGTTTCATAAGCAGAGTTGAATGCATATGGTCTGTATCAGTAGGAAAAAAGTTCTTTTTTTCTGGGCTTGAACATGTTTCTTACTATACTGGAGAAGCTGGAAAGAAGAGGATGATTCTTGCCTTAAAACAGAGTGTTATTCAGGGATGAGAACTCTGGTCTGAATTTCCCTGTAGAATCGGAGTTAAACCCCAGGATCAGTGTCTTACTACAAGCAAGAGTTCATTTCTGGTAAACCTAGTGAATTTTCGGATCAAATGATTTTTCGCAGTTCACCAACCCAAACTGATTCTCACTATTAACTAAAGAGTCTTAATATAAGAGGAGCTGTGGTTTGTATCAGTTTCATAAGTAGAGTTGAACTACATATGGTCTGTATCAGTAGGAAACACAGTTTTTTTTTCTGGGCATGCCCATGTTTCTTACTATTTTGGAGACGCTGGAAAGAAGAGGATGATTCTTGCCTTAAAACAGAGTGTTTTTCAGGGATGAGAACTCTGGTCTGAATTTGCCTTCAGAAACGGATTTAAACCCAGGATATGTGTCTTCCTACAAGCGAGAGGTCATTTCTGGTAAACCCAGTTAATATTGGGCTCTAATGATTTTTCGCAGTTCACAAACCCAACATGATTCTCACTATTAACTAAAGAGCATTTATGTAAGAGGAGCAGTGGTTGGATCAGTTTCATAAGTAGAGTTGAACTACATATGGTTTATATGAGTTGGAAACACAGTTCTTTTTTTCTGGGAATGCTCATGTTTCTTGCTTTATTTTAGACTCTAGAAAGAAGAGCTTGCTTCTTGCATTAAAACAGAGTGTGTTTTAGGGATGAGAACTCAGGTCTGAATTTCCAATCAGAAACAGAGTTAAACCCCAGGATCTGTGTCTTCCTTCAAGCAAGAGTTCATTTCTGGTAAACCCAGTGAATATTGGGCTCTAATGATTTTTCGCAGTTCACGAACCCAACGCGATTCTCACTATTAACTAAAGAGCATTTATGTAAGAGGAGCTGGGGTTTGTATCAGTTTCATAAGCAGAGTTGAACTACATATGGTCCATATGAGTAGGAAACACAGTTCTTTTTTTCTGGGCATGCTCATGGTTCTTTCTCTATTTTAGACTCTAGAAAGAAGAGCTTACTTCTTGCGGTAAAACAGAGTGTGTTTTTGGGATGAGAACTCTGGTCTGAATTTCCCTTCAGAATCGGAGTTAAACCCCAGGATCAGTGTCTTCCTACAAGCAAGTGTTCATTTCTGGTAAACCTAGTGAATTTTCGGATCAAATGATTTTTCGCAGTTCACCAACCCAAACCGATTCTCACTATTAACTAAACAGCATTAATGTAAGAGGAGCTGTGGTTTGTATCAGTTTCATAAGCAGAGTTGAATACATATATTCTGTAACAGTAGGAAACACAGTTCTTTTTTTTGGGCTTGATCATGTGTCTTACTAAAGTGGAGACGCTGGAAAGAAGAGGATGATTCTTGCCTTAAAACAGAGGGTTATTCAGGGAGGAGATCTCTGGTCTGAATTTGTCTTCAGAAATGGAGTTCAACCCCAGGGTCAGTGTCTTCCTACAAGCAAGAATTCATTTCGGGTAATCCCAGTGATTTTTGGGCTCAAATGATTTTTCGCAGTTCACCAACCCAAACCGATTCTCACTATTAACTAAAGAGCATTAATGTAAGAGGAGCTGTTGTTTGTATCAGTTTCATAAGCAGAGTTGAATGCATATGGTCTGTATCAGTAGGAAACAAGTTCTTTTTTTCTGGGCATGAACATGTTTCTTACTATACTGGAGAAGCTGGAAAGAAGAGGATGATTCTTGCCTTAAAACAGAGTGTTATTCAGGGATGAGATCACTGGTCTGAATTTGTCTTCAGAAACGGAGTTAAACCCCAGGATCAGTGTCTTACTACAAGCAAGAATTCATTTCTGGTATTCCCAGTGATTTTTGGGCTCAAATGATTTTTTCGCAGTTCACGAACCCAACATGATTCTCACTATTAACTAAAGAGCATTTATGTAAGAGGAGCAGTGGTTGGATCAGTTTCATAAGTAGAGTTGAACTACATATGGTTTATATGAGTTGGAAACACAGTTCTTTTTTTCTGGGAATGCTCATGTTTCTTGCTTTATTTTAGACTCTAGAAAGAAGAGCTTGCTTCTTGCATTAAAACAGAGTGTGTTTTAGGGATGAGAACTCAGGTCTGAATTTCCAATCAGAAACAGAGTTAAACCCCAGGATCTGTGTCTTCCTTCAAGCAAGAGTTCATTTCTGGTAATCCCAGTGAATATTGGGCTCTAATGATTTTTCGCAGTTCACGAACCCAACGCGATTCTCACTATTAACTAAAGAGCATTTATGTAAGAGGAGCTGGGGTTTGATCAGTTTCATAAGCAGAGTTGAACTACATATGGTCCATATGAGTAGGAAACACAGTTCTTTTTTTCTGGGCATGCTCATGGTTCTTTCTCTATTTTGGACTCTAGAAAGAAGAGCTTACTTCTTGCGGTAAAACAGAGTGTGTTTTTGGGATGAGAACTCTGGTCTGAATTTCCCTTCAGAATCGGAGTTAAACCCCAGGATCAGTGTCTTCCTACAAGCAAGTGTTCATTTCTGGTAAACCTAGTGAATTTTCGGATCAAATGATTTTTCGCAGTTCACCAACCCAAACCAATTCTCACTATTAACTAAAGGGCATTAATGTAAGAGGAGCTGTGGTTTGTATCAGTTTCATAAGCAGAGTTGAATACATATATTCTGTATCAGTAGGAAACACAGTTCTTTTTTTCTGGGCTTGATCATGTGTCTTACTAAAGTGGAGACGCTGGATAGAAGAGGATGATTCTTGCCTTAAAACAGAGGGTTATTCAGGGAGGAGATCTCTGGTCTGAATTTGTCTTCAGAAATGGAGTTCAACCCCAGGGTCAGTGTCTTCCTACAAGCAAGAATTCATTTCGGGTAATCCCAGTGATTTTTGGGCTCAAATGATTTTTCGCAGTTCACCAACCCAAACCGATTCTCACTATTAACTAAAGAGCATTAATGTAAGAGGAGCTGTTGTTTGTATCAGTTTCATAAGCAGAGTTGAATACATATGGTCTGTATCAGTAGGAAACACAGTTCTTTTTTTCTGGGCTTGAACATGTTTCTTACTATACTGGAGAAGCTGGAAAGAAGAGGATGATTCTTGCCTTAAAACAGAGTGTTATTCAGGGATGAGATCTCTGGTCTGAATTTGTCTTCAGAAACGGAGTTAAACCCCAGGATCAGTGTCTTACTACAAGCAAGAATTCATTTCTGGTAATCCCAGTGATTTTTGGGCTCAAATGATTTTTTCGCAGTTCACGAACCCAACATGATTCTCTCTATTAACTAAAGAGCATTTATGTAAGAGGAGCTGTGGTTTGTATCAGTTTCATAAGCAGAGTTGAACTACATATGGTCCGTCAGAGTAGGAAACACAGTTCTTTTTTTCAGGGCATGCTCATGGTTCTTGCTCTATTTTAGACTCTAGAAAGAAGAGCTTGCTTCTTGTGATAAAACAGAGTGTGTTTCTGGGATGAGAACTCTGGTCTGAATTTCCCTTTAGAATCAGAGTTAAACTCCAGCATCAGTGTCGTCCTACAAGCAAGAGTTCATTTCTGGTAAACCTAGTGAATTTTCGGATCAAATGATTTTTCGCAGTTCACCAACCAAAACCGATTCTCACTATTAACTAAACAGCATTAATGTAAGAGGAGCAGTTGTTGGATCAGTTTCCTTAGCAGAGTTGAACTACATATGGTTTGTATCAGTCGGAAACACAGTTCTTTTTTTCTGGGAATGCTCATGTTTCTTGCTTTATTTTAGACTCTAGAAAGAAGAGCTTGCTTCTTACATTAAAACAGAGTGTGTTTTAGGGATGAGAACTCTGGTCTGAATTTCCATTCAGAAACAGAGTTAAACCCCAGGATCCTTGTCTTCCTTCAAGCAAGAGTTCATTTCTGGTAAACCCAGTGAATATTGGGCTCTAATGATTTTTCGCAGTTCACGAACCCAAGGCGATTCTCACTATTAACTAAAGAGCATTTATGTAACAGGAGCTGAGGTTTGTATCAGTTTCATAAGCAGAGTTGAACTATATATGGTCCATATGAGTAGGAAACACAGTTCTTTTTTTCTGGGCTTGATCATTTTTCTTACTAAATTTGAGACGCTGGAAAGAAGAATATGACTCTTGCCTTAAAACAGAGGGTTATTCAGGGAGGAGATCTCTGGTCTTAATTTGTCTTCAGAAATGGAGTTCAACCCCAGGGTCAGTGTCTTCCTACAAGCAAGAATTCATTTCTGGTAATCCCAGTGATTTTTGGGCTCAAATGATTTTTCGCAGTTCACCAACCCAAACCGATTCTCACTATTAACTAAAGAGCATTAATGTAAGAGGAGCTGTTGTTTGTATCAGTTTCATAAGCAGAGTTGAATACATATGGTCTGTATCAGTAGGAAACACAGTTCTTTTTTTCTGGGCTTGAACATGTTTCTTACTATACTGGAGACGCTGGAAAGAAGAGTATGATTCTTGCCTTAAAACAGAGTGTTATTCAGGGATGAGATCTCTGGTCTGAATTTGTCTTCAGAAACGGAGTTAAACCCCAGGATCAGTGTCTTACTACAAGGAAGAATTCATTTCTGGTAATCCCAGTGATTTTTGGGCTGAAATGATTTTTTCACAGTTCACGAACCCAACATGATTCCACTATTAACTAAAGAGAATTTATGTAAGAGGAGCTGTGGTTTGTATCAGGTTCATAAGCAGAGTTGAACTACATATGGTCCGTCTGAGTAGGAAACACAGTTCTTTTTTTCAGGGCATGCTCATGATTCTTGGTGTATTTTAGACTCTAGAAAGAAGTGCTTGCTTCTTGCGTTAAAACAGAGTGTGTTTCTGGGATGAGAACTCTGGTCTGAATTTCCCTTCAGAATCTGAGTTCAACCTCATGATCTGTGTCTTCCTACATGCAAGAGTTCATTTCTGGTAAACCTAGTGAATTTTTGGCTCAAAAGATTTTTCGCAGTTCACAAACCCAAACCGATTCTCACTGTTAACTCAAGAGCATTAATGTAAAAGGAGTTGTGGTATGTATCAGTTTCATAAGCAGAGTTGAACTACATATGGTCTGTATCAGTAGGAAACACAGTTCTTTTTTTCTGGGCTTGAACATGTTTCTTACTATACTGGAGACGCTAGATTGAAGAGGATGATTCTTGCCTTCAAACAGAGTGTTATTCAGGGATGAGATCTCTGGTCTGAATTTGTATTCAGGTACGGAGTTAAACGCCAGGATCAGTGTCTTCATACAAGCAAGAATTCATTTCTGGTAAACCCAGTGTTTTTGGGCTCAAATGATTTTTTCGCAGTTCACGAACCCAACATGATTCTCACTATTAACTAAAGAGCATTTATGTAAGAGGAGCTGTGGTTTGTATCAGTTTCATAAGCAGAGTTGAACTACATATGGTCCGTCTGAGTAGGAAACACAGTTCTTTTTTTCAGGGCAAGCTCATGGTTCTTGCTTTATTTTAGACTCTAAAAAGAAGAGCTTGCTTCTTGTATTAAAACAGAGTGTTTTTCCGGGATGAGAACTCTGGTCTGAATTTTCCTTCAGAAACGGACTTTAACCCCAGGATCAGTGTCTTCCTACAACATAGAGTTCATTTCTGGTAAACCCAGTGATTTTTTGCCCCAAATGATATTTCGCAGTTCACGAACCCAACATGATTCTCACTATTAACTAAAGAGCATTTATGTAAGAGGAGCTGTGGTTTGTATCAGTTTCATAAGCAGAGTTGAACTACATATGGTCCGTCTGAGTAGGAAACACAGTTCATTTTTTCAGGGCATGCTCATGGTTCTTGCTCTATTTTATACTCTAGAAAGAAGAGCTTGCTTCTTGCGATAAAACAGAGTGTGTTTCTGGGATGAGAACTCTGGTCTGAATTTCCCTTTAGAATCGGAGTTAAACCCCAGGATCAGTGTCGTCCTACAAGCAAGAGTTCATTTCTGGTAAACCTAGTGAATTTTCGGATCAAATGATTTTTCGCAGTTCACCAACCCAAACTGATTCTCACTATTAACTAAAGAGCATTAATGTAAGAGGAGCTGTGGTTTGTATCAGTTTCCTAAGCAGAGTTGAATACATATATTCTGTATCAGTGGGAAACACAGTACTTTTTATCTGGGCATGCCCATGTTTCTTACTATTTTGGAGACGCTGGAAAGAAGAGGATGATTCTTGCCTTAAAACAGACTGTTTTTCAGGGATGAGAACTCTGGTCTGAATTTGCCTTCAGAAATGGAGTTAAACCCAGGATATGTGTCTTCCTACAAGCGAGAGGTCATTTCTGGTAAACCCAGTGAATATTGGGCTCTAATGATTTTTCGCAGTACACAAATCCAACACAATTCTCCCTATTAACTAAAGAGCATTTATGTAAGAGGAGCCGTAGTTGGATCAGTTTCATAAGCAGAGTTGAACTACATATGGTTTGTATGAGTCGGAAACACCGTTCTTTTTTTCTGGGAATGCTCATGGTTCTTGCTTTATTTTAGACTCTAGAAAGAAGAGCTTGCTTCTTCCATTAAAACAGAGAGTGTTTCTGGGATGAGAACTCTGGTCTGAATTTCCCTTCAGATTCGGAGTTAAACTCCAGGATCAGTGTCTTTCTACAAGCAAGAGTTCATTTCTGGTAAACCCAGTGAATATTGGGCTCTAATGATTTTTCGCAGTTCACGAACCCAAGGCGATTCACACTATTAACTAAAGAGCATTAATGTAACAGGAGCTGGGGTTTGTATCAGTTTCATAAGCAGAGTTGAACTACATATGTTCTGTTTCATTAGGAAACACAGTTCTTTTTTTATGGGCTTGATCATGTTTCTTACTATACTGGAGACGCTGGAAAGAAGAGGATGATTCTTGCCTTAAAACAGAGGGTTATTCACGGAGGAGATCTCTGGTCTGAATTTGTCTTCAGAAATGGAGTTGAACCCCAGGGTCAGTGTCTTCCTACAAGCAAGAGTTCATTTCTGGTAATCCCAGTGATTTTTGGGCTCAAATGATTTTTCACAGTTCACCAACCCAAACCGATTCTCACTATTAATTAAAGAGCATTAATGTAAGAGGAGCTATTGTTTGTATCAGTTTCATAAGCAGAGTTGAACTACATATGGTCCGTCTGAGTAGGAAACACAGTTCTTTTTTTCTGGGCTTGGTCGTGTTTCTTACTATACTGAAGATGCTGGAAAGAAGAGGATGATTCTTGCCTTAAAACAGAGTGTAATTTAGGGATGAGATCTCTGGTCTGAATTTGTCTTCAGAAACGGAGTTAAACCCCAGGATCAGTGTCTTCCTACAAGCAAGAGTTCATTTCTGGTAAACCTAGTGAATTTTCGGCTCAAATGATTATTCGAAGTTCACCAACCCAAACCGATTCTCACTATTAACTAAAGAGCGTTAATATAGGAGGAGTTGTGGTTTGTATCAGTTTCATAAGCAGAGTTGAACTATATATGGTCTGTATCAGTAGGAAACACAGTTCTTTTTTTCTGGGCTTGATCGTGTTTCTTACTATACTGAAGACGCTGGAAAGAAGAGGATGATTCTTGCCTTAAAAGAGAGTGTAATTCAGGGAATAGATCTCTGGTCTGAATTTGTCTTCAGAAACGGAGTTAAACCCCAGGATCAGTGTCATCCTACAAGCAAGAGTTCATTTCTGGTAAACCTAGTGAATTTTTGGATCAAATAATTTTTCGCAGTTCACCAACCCAAACCGATTCTCACTATTAACTAAAGAGCATTAATGTAAGAGGAGCTGTGGTTTGTATCAGTTTCATAAGCAGAGTTGAATACATATATTCTGTATCAGTAGGAAACACAGCTCTTTTTTTCTGCGCATGCCCATGTTTCTTACTATTTTGGAGACGTTGGAAAGAAGGGGATGATTCTTGCCTTAAAACAGAGTGTTTTTCAGGGATGAGAACTCTGGTCTGAATTTGCCATCAGAAACGGATTTAAACCCAGTATATGTGTCTTCCTACAAGCGAGAGGTCATTTCTGGTAAACCCAGTTAATATTGGGCTCTAAAGATTTTTCGCAGTTCACGAACCCAATGCGATTCTCACTATTAACTAAAGAGCATTTATGTAAGAGGAGCTGGTGTTTGTATCAGTTTCATAAGCAGAGTTGAACTACATATGGTCCATATGAGTAGGAAACACAGTTCTTTTTTTCTGGGCATGCTCATGGTTCTTGCTCTATTTTAGACTCTAGAAAAAGAGCTTACTTCTTGCGGTAAAACAGAGTGTGTTTTAGGGATGAGAACTCTGGTCTGAATTTCCCTTCAGAATCGGAGTTAAACCCCAGGATCAGTGTCTTCCTACAAGCAAGTGTTCATTTCTGGTAAACTTAGTGAATTTTCGGATCAAATGATTTTTTGCAGTTCACCAACCCAAACCGATTATCACTATTAACTAAACGGCATTAATGTAAGAGGAGCTGTGGTTTGTATCAGTTTCATAAGCAGAGTTGAATACATATATTCTGTATCAGTAGGAAACACAGTTCTTTTTTTCTGGGCATGCCCATGTTTCTTACTATTTTGGAGACACTGGATAGAAGAGGATGATTCTTGCCTTAAAACAGAGGGTTATTCAGGGAGGAGATCTCTGGTCTGAATTTGTCTTCAGAAATGGAGTTCAACCCCAGGGTCAGTGTCTTCCTACAAGCAAGAATTCATTTCGGGTAATCCCAGTGATTTTTGGCCTCAAATGATTTTTCGCAGTTCACCAACCCAAGCAGATTCTCACTATTAACTAAAGAGCATTAATGTAAGAGGAGCTGTTGTTTGTATCAGTTTCATAAGCAGAGTTGAATACATATGGTCTGTATCAGTAGGAAACACAGTTCTTTTTTTCTGGGCTTGAACATGTTTCTTACTATACTGGAGAAGCTGGAAAGAAGAGGATGATTCTTGCCTTAAAACAGAGTGTTATTCAGGGATGAGATCTCTGGTCTGAATTTGTCTTCAGAAACGGAGTTAAACCCCAGGATCAGTGTCTTACTACAAGCAAGAATTCATTTCTGGTAATCCCAGTGAATTTTGGGCTCAAATGATTTTTTCGCAGTTCACGAACCCAACATGATTCTCACTATTAACTAAAGAGCATTTATGTAAGAGGAGCTGTGGTTTGTATCAGTTTCATAAGCAGAGTTGAACTACATATGGTCCGTCTGAGTAGGAAACACAGTTCATTTTTTCAGGGCATGCTCATGGTTCTTGCTCTATTTTACACTCTAGAAAGAAGAGCTTGCTTCTTGCGATAAAACAGAGTGTGTTTCTGGGATGAGAACTCTGGTCTGAATTTCCCTTTAGAATCGGAGTTAAACCCCAGGATCAGTGTCGTCCTACAAGCAAGAGTTCATTTCTGGTAAACCTAGTGAATTTTTGGATCAAATGATTTTTCGCAGTTCACCAACCCAAACTGATTCTCACTATTAACTAAAGAGCATTAATGTAAGAGGAGCTGTGGTTTATATCAGTTTCATAAGCAGAGTTGAACTACATATGGTCTGTATCAGTAGGAAACACAGTTCTTTTTTTCTGGGCATGCCCATGTTTCTTACTATTTTGGAGACGCTGGAAAGAAGAGGATGATTATTGCCTTAAAACAGACTGTTTTTCAGGGATGAGAACTCTGGTCTGAATTTGCCTTCAGAAACGGATTTAAACCCAGGATATGTGTCTTCCTACAAGCGAGAGGTCATTTTTGGTAAACCCAGTTAATATTGGGCTCTAATGATTTTTCGCAGTTCACAAACCCAACATGATTCTCACTATTAACTAAAGAGCATTTATGTAAGAGGAGCAGTAGTTGGATCAGTTTCATAAGCAGAGTTGAACTACATATGGTCCGTCTGAGTAGGAAACACAGTTCATTTTTTCAGGGCATGCTCATGGTTCTTGCTCTATTTTACACTCTAGAAAGAAGAGCTTGCTTCTTGCGATAAAACAGAGTGTGTTTCTGGGATGAGAACTCTGGTCTGAATTTCCCTTCAGAATCGGAGTTAAACCCCAGGGTCAGTGTCTTCCTACAAGCAAGAATTCATTTCGGGCAATCCCATTGATTTTTGGGCTCAAATGATTTTTCGCAGTTCACCAAACCAAACCGATTCTCACTATTAACTAAAGAGCATTAATGTAAGAGGAGCTGTTGTTCCTATCAGTTTCATAAGCAGAGTTGAATACATATGGTCTGTATCAGTAGGAAACACAGTTCTTTTTTTCTGGGCTTGAACATGTTTCTTACTATACTGGAGAAGCTGGAAAGAAGAGGATGATTCTTGCCTTAAAACAGAGTGTTATTCAGGGATGAGATCTCTGGTCTGAATTTGTCTTCAGAAACGGAGTTAAACCCCAGGATCAGTGTCTTACTACAAGCAAGAATTCATTTCTGGTAATCCCAGTGATTTTTGGGCTCAAATGATTTTTTCGCAGTTCACGAACCCAACATGATTCTCACTATTAACTAAAGAGCATTTATGTAAGAGGAGCTGTGGTTTGTATCAGTTTCATAAGCAGAGTTGAACTATATATGGTCCGTCTGAGTAGGAAACACAGTTCTTTTTTTCAGGGCATGCTCATGGTTCTTGCTCTATTTTAGACTCTAGAAAGAAGAGCTTGCTTCTTGCGATAAAACAGAGTGTGTTTCTGGGATGAGAACTCTGGTCTGAATTTCCCTTTAGAATCGGAGTTAAACCCCAGGATCAGTGTCGTCCTACAAGCAAGAGTTCATTTCTGGTAAACCTAGTGAATTTTCGGTCAAATGATTTTTCGCAGTTCACCAACCCAAACTGATTCTCACTATTAACTAAAGAGCCTTAATATAAGAAGAGCTGTGGTTTGTATCAGTTTCATAAGCAGAGTTGAACTACATATGGTCCGTCTGAGTAGGAAACACAGTTCTTTTTTTCAGGGCATGCTCATGATTCTTGGTGTATTTTAGACTCTAGAAAGAAGTGCTTGCTTCTTGCGTTAAAACAGAGTGTGTTTCTGGGATGAGAACTCTGGTCTGAATTTCCCTTCAGAATCTGAGTTCAACCTCATGATCTGTGTCTTCCTACATGCAAGAGTTCATTTCTGGTAAACCTAGTGAATTTTTGGCTCAAAAGATTTTTCGCAGTTCACAAACCCAAACCGATTCTCACTGTTAACTCAAGAGCATTAATGTAAAAGGAGTTGTGGTATGTATCAGTTTCATAAGCAGAGTTGAACTACATATGGTCTGTATCAGTAGAAAACACAGTTCTTTTTTTCTGGGCTTGAACATGTTTCTTACTATACTGGAGACGCTAGATTGAAGAGGATGATTCTTGCCTTAAAACAGAGTGTTATTCAGGGATGAGATCTCTGGTCTGAATTTGTCTTCAGAAACGGAGTTAAACGCCAGGATCAGTGTCTTCCTACAAGCAAGAATTCATTTCTGGTAAACCCAGTGTTTTTGGGCTCAAATGATTTTTTCGCAGTTCACGACCCCAACATGATTCTCACTATTAACTAAAGAGCATTTATGTAAGAGGAGCTGTGGTTTGTATCAGTTTCATAAGCAGAGTTGAACTACATATGGTCCGTCTGAGTAGGAAACACAGTTCTTTTTTTCAGGGCAAGCTCATGGTTCTTGCTTTAATTTAGACTCTAAAAAGAAGAGCTTGCTTCTTGTATTAAAACAGAGTGTTTTTCAGGGATGAGAACTCTGGTCTGAATTTTCCTTCAGAAACGGACTTTAACCCCAGGATCAGTGTCTTCCTACAACATAGAGTTCATTTCTGGTAAACCCAGTGATTTTTTGCCCCAAATGATATTTCGCAGTTCACGAACCCAACATGATTCTCACTATTAACTAAAGAGCATTTATGTAAGAGGAGCTGTGGTTTGTATCAGTTTCATAAGCAGAGTTGAACGACATATGGTCCGTCTGAGTAGGAAACACAGTTCTTTTTTTCAGGGCATGCTCATGGTTCTTGCTCTATTTTAGACTCTAGAAAGAAGAGCTTGCTTCTTGCGATAAAACAGAGTGTGTTTCTGGGATGAGAACTCTGGTCTGTATTTCCCTTTAGAATCGGAGTTAAACGCTAGGATCAGTGTCGTCCTACAAGCAAGAGTTCATTTCTGGTAAACCTAGTGAATTTTCGGATCAAATGATTTTTCGCAGTTCACCAACCCAAACTGATTCTCACTATTAACTAAAGAGCATTAATGTAAGAGGAGCTGTGGTTTGTATCAGTTTCATAAGCAGAGTTGAATACATATATTCTGTATCAGTAGGAAACACAGTTCTTTTTTTCTGGGCATGCCCATGTTTCTTACTATTTTGGAGACGCTGGAAAGAAGAGGATGATTCTTGCCTTAAAACAGACTGTTTTTCAAGGATGAGAACTCTGGTCTGAATTTGCCTTCAGAAATGGAGTTAAACCGAGGATATGTGTCTTCCTACAAGCGAGAGGTCGTTTCTGGTAAACCCAGTGAATATTGGGCTCTAATGATTTTTCGCAGTTCACAAAGCCAACACGATTCTCCCTATTAACTAAAGAGCATTTATGTAAGAGGAGCCGTGGTTGGATCAGTTTCATAAGCAGATTTGAACTACATATGGTTTGTATGAGTCGGAAACACAGTTCTTTTTTTCTGGGAATGCTCAGGTTTCTTGCTTTATTTTAGACTCTAGAAAGAAGAGCTTGCTTCTTCCATTAAAACAGAGTGTGTTTTAGGGATGAGAACTCTGGTCTGAATTTCCATTCAGAAACAGAGTTAAACCCCAGGATCTGTGTCTTCCATCAAGCAAGAGTTCATTTCTGGTAAACCCAGTGTTATTGGGCTCTAATGATTTTTCGCAGTTCACGAACCCAACGCGATTCTCACTATTAACTAAAGAGCATTTATGTAATAGGAGCTGGGGTTTGTATCAGTTTCATAAGCAGAGTTGAACTACATATGGTCCATATGAGTAGGAAACACAGTTATTTTTTTCTGGGCATGCTCATGGTTCTTGCTCTATTTTAGACTCTAGAAAGAAGATCTTGCTTCTTGGGTTAAAACAGAGTGTGTTTCTGGGATGAGAACTCTGGTCTGAATTTCCCTTCAGAATCAGAGTAAAACCCCAGGATCAGTGTCTTCCTACAAGCAAGTGTTCATTTCTGGTAAACCTAGTGAATTTTCGGATCAAATGATTTTTTGCAGTTCACCAACCCAAACCGATTCTCACTATTAACTAAAGAGCATTAATGTAAGAGGAGCTGTGGTTTGTATCAGTTTCATAAGCAGAGTTGAATACATATATTCTGTATCAGTAGGAAACACAGTTTTTTTTTTTCTGGGCTTTATCATGTTTCTTACTATACTGGAGATGCTGAAAAGAAGAGGATGATTCTTGCCTTAAAACAGAGGGTTATTCAGGGAGGAGATCTCTGGTCTGAATTTGTCTTCAGAAATGGAGTTAAACCCCAGGATCAGTGTCTTCCTACAAGCAAGAATTCATTTCTGGTAATCCCAGTGATTTTTGGGCTCAAATGATTTTTCGCAATTCACCAACCCAAACGGATTCTCACTATTAACTAAAGAGAATTAATGTAAGAGGAGCTGTGGTTTGTATCAGTTTCATAAGCAGAGTTGAATACATATGGTCTGTATCAGTACGAAACACAGTTCTTTTTTTCTGGGCATGCCCATGTTTCTTACTATTTTGGAGACGCTGGAAAGAAAAGGATGATTCTTGCCTTAGAGTGTTTTTCAGGGATGAGAACTCTGGTCTGAATTTGCCTTCAGAAACGGAGTTAAAGCCAGGATATGTGTCTTCCTACAAGCAAGAGTTCATTTCTGGTAAACCCAGTGAATATTGGGCTCTAATGATTTTTCGCAGTTCACGAACCCAACACGATTCTCACTATTAACTAAAGAGCATTTATGTAAGAGGAGCCGTGGTTGGATCAGTTTCATAAGCAGATTTGAACTACATATGTTCCGTCTGAGTAGGAAGCACAGTTCATTTTTTCAGGGCAACCTCATGGTTCTTGCTGTATTTTAGAATCTAGAAAGAAGAGTTTGCTTCTTGCGTAAAAACAGAGTGTGTTCCAGGTATGAGAATTCTGGTCTGAATTTCCCTTCAGAATCTGAGTTCAACCTCATGATCTGTGTCTTCCTACATGCAAGAGTTCATTTCTGGTAAACCTAGTGAATTTTTGGCTCAAAAGATTTTTCGCAGTTCACAAACCCAAACCGATTCTCACTGTTAACTCAAGAGCATTAATGTAAAAGGAGTTGTGGTATGTATCAGTTTCATAAGCAGAGTTGAACTACATATGGTCTGTATCAGTAGGAAACACAGTTCCTTTTTTCTGGGCTTGAACATGTTTCTTACTATACTGGAGACGCTGGAAAGAAGAGGATGATTCTTGCCTTAAAACAGAGTGTTATTCAGGGATGAGATCTCTGGTCTGAATTTGTCTTCAGAAACGGAGTTAAACGCCAGGATCAGTGTCTTCCACAAGCAAGAATTCATTTCTGGTAAACCCAGTGATTTTTGGGCTCTAATGATTTTTGCAGTTCACGAACCCAACACGATTCTCACTATTAACTAAAGAGCATTTATGTAAGAGGAGCCGTGGTTGGATCAGTTTCATAAGCAGATTTGAACTACATATGGTCCGTCTGAGTAGGAAAGACAGTTCTTTTTTTCAGGGCATGCTCATGGTTCTTGCTCTATTTTAGACTCTAGAAAGAAGAGCTTGCTTCTTGCGTTAAAACAGAGTGTGTTTTAGGGATGAGAACTCTGGTCTGAATTTTCATTCAGTAACGGAGTTAAACCCAGGATATATGTCTTCCTACATGCGAGAGGTCATTTCTGGTAAACCCAGTGAATATTGGGCTCTAATGATTTTTCGCAGTTCACAAACCCAACACGATTCTCTCTATTAACTAAAGAGCATTTATGTAAGAGGAGCCGTGGTTGGATCAGTTTCATAAGCAGAGTTGAACTACATATGGTTTGTATGAGTCGGAAACACAGTCCTTTTTTTCTGGCCATGCTCATGTTTCTTGCTTTATTTTAGACTCTAGAAAGAAGAGCTTGCTTCTTGCATTAAAACAGAGTGTGTTTTAGGGATGAGAACTCTGGCCTGAAATTCCATTCAGAAACAGAGTTAAACGACAGGATCTGTGTCTTCCTTCAAGCAAGAATTCATTTCTGGTTAACCCAGTGAATTTTGGGCTCAAATGATTTTTTGCAGTTCACGAACCCAACGCGATTCTCACTATTAACTAAAGAGCATTTATGTAAGAGGAGCTGTGGTTTGTATCAGTTTCAGAAGCAGATTGAACTACATATGGTCCATATGAGTAGGAAACACAGTTCTTTTTTTCAGGGCATCCTCATGGTTATTGCTGTATTGGAGATGCTGGAAAGAAGAGCTTTCTTCTTGGCTTAAAACAGAGAGTTTTTCAGGGATGAGAACTCTGGTCTGAATTTGCCTTCAGAAAAGGACTTAAACCCCAGGATCAGTGTCTTCCTACAACAAAGAGTTCATTTGTGGTAAACCCAGTGATTTTTTGCCCCAAATGATTTTTCGCAGTTCATGAACCCAACATGATTCTCACTATTAACTAAAGAGCATTTATGTAAGAGGAGCTGTGGTTTGTATCAGTTTCATAAGCAGAGTTGAACGACATATGGTCCATATGAGTAGGAAACACAGTTCTTTTTTTCAGGGCTTGCTCATGGTTCTTGCTCTATTTTAGACTCTAGAAAGAAGAGCTTGCTTCTTGCGATAAAACAGAGTGTGTTTCTGGGATGAGAACTCTGGTCTGAATTTCCCTTTAGAATCGGAGTTAAACCCCAGGATCAGTGTCGTCCTACAAGCAAGAGTTCATTTCTGGTAAACCTAGTGAATTTTCGGATCAAATGATTTTTCGCAGTTCACCAACCCAAACTGATTCTCACTATTAACTAAAGAGCATTAATGTAAGAGGAGCTGTGGTTTGTATCAGTTTCATAAGCAGAGTTGAATACATATATTCTGTATCTGTAGGAAACACAGTTCTTTTTTTCTGGGCATGCCCATGTTTCTTACTATTTTGGAGACGCTGGAAAGAAGAGGATGATTCTTGCCTTAAAACAGACTGTTTTTCATGGATGAGAACTCTGGTCTGAATTTTCATTCAGTAACGGAGTTAAACCCAGGATATATGTCTTCCTACATGCGTGAGGTCATTTCTGGTAAACCCAGTGAATATTGGGCTCTAATGATTTTTCGCAGTTCACAAACCCAACACGATTCTCTCTATTAACTAAAGAGCATTTATGTAAGAGGAGCCGTGGTTGGATCAGTTTCATAAGCAGAGTTGAACTACATATGGTTTGTATGAGTCGGAAACACAGTCCTTTTTTTCTGGCCATGCTCATGGTTCTTGCTTTATTTTAGACTCTAGAAAGAAGAGCTTGCTTCTTGCATTAAAACAGAGTGTGTTTTAGGGATGAGAACTCTGGCCTGAAATTCCATTCAGAAACAGAGTTAAACGACAGGATCTGTGTCTTCCTTCAAGCAAGAATTCATTTCTGGTTAACCCAGTGAATTTTGGGCTCAAATGATTTTTTGCAGTTCACGAACCCAACGCGATTCTCACTATTAACTAAAGAGCATTTATGTAAGAGGAGCTGTGGTTTGTATCAGTTTCAGAAGCAGATTGAACTACATATGGTCCGTATGAGTAGGAAACACAGTTCTTTTTTTCAGGGCATCCTTATGGTTATTGCTGTATTGGAGATCCTGGAAAGAAGAGCTTTCTTCTTGGCTTAAAACAGAGTGTTTTTCAGGGATGAGAACTCTGGTCTGAATTTGCCTTCAGAAACGGACTTAAACCCCAGGATCAGTCTTCCTACAACAAAGAGTTCATTTCTGGTAAACCCAGTGATTTTTTGCCCCAAATGATTTTTCGCAGTTCATGAACCCAACGTGATTCTCACTATTAACTAAAGAGCATTTATTTAAGACAAGCTGTGGTTTGTATCAGTTTCATAAGCAGAGTTGAACGACATATGGTCCATCTGAGTAGGAAACACAGTTCTTTTTTTCAGGGCTTGCTCATGGTTCTTGCTCTATTTTAGACTCTAGAAAGAAGAGCTTGATTCTTGCGTTAAAACAGAGTGTGTTTCTGGGATGAGAACTCTGGTCTGAATTTCCCTTCAGAAATGGAGTTAAACCCCAGGATCCGTGTCTTCCTACAAGCAAGAATTCATTTATGGTAAACCCAGTGAATTTTGGGCTCAAATGATTTTTCGCAATTGACCAACACAAACCTATTCTCACTATTAACTAAAGAGCATTAATGTAAGAGGAGCTGTGGTTTGTATCAGTTTCATAAGCAGAGTTGAATACATATATTCTGTATCAGTAGGGAACACAGTTCTTTTTTTCTGGGCTTGATCATTTTTCTTACTATACTGGAGATGCTGGAAAGAAGAGGATGATTCTTGCCTTAAAACAGAGGGTTATTCAGGAAGGAGATCTCTGGTCTGAATTTGTCTTCAGAAATGGAGTTAAACCCCAGGATCAGTGTCTTCCTACAAGCAAGAATTCATTTCTGGTAATCCCAGTGATTTTTGGGCTCAAATGATTTTTCGCAATTCACCAACCCAAACGGATTCTCACTATTAACTAAAGAGCATTAATGTAAGAGGAGCTGTGGTTTGTATCAGTTTCATAAGCAGAGTTGAATACATATGGTCTGTATCAGTAGGAAACACAGTTCTTTTTTTCTGGGCATGCCCATGTTTCTTACTATTTTGGAGACGCTGGAAAGAAAAGGATGATTCTTGCCTTAGAGTGTTTTTCAGGGATGAGAACTCTGGTCTGAATTTGCCTTCAGAAACGGAGTTAAAGCCAGGATATGTGTCTTCCTACAAGCAAGAGTTCATTTCTGGTAAACCCAGTGAATATTGGGCTCTAATGATTTTTCGCAGTTCACGAACCCAACACGATTCTCACTATTAACTAAAGAGCATTTATGTAAGAGGAGCTGTGGTTGGATCAGTTTCATAAGCAGATTTGAACTACATATGGTCCGTCTGAGTAGGAAACACAGTTCATTTTTTCAGGGCAACCTCATGGTTCTTGCTGTATTTTAGAATCTAGAAAGAAGAGTTTGCTTCTTGCGTAAAAACAGAGTGTGTTCCAGGGATGAGAATTCTGGTCTGAATTTCCCTTCAGAATCTGAGTTCAACCTCATGATCTGTGTCTTCCTACATGCAAGAGTTCATTTCTGTTAAACCCAGTGAATTTTTGGCTCAAAAGATTTTTCGCAGTTCACAAACCCAAACGGATTCTCACTGTTAATTCAAGAGCATTAATGTAAAAGGAGTTGTGGTATGTATCAGTTTCATAAGCAGAGTTGAACTACATATGGTCTGTATCAGTAGGAAACACAGTTCTTTTTTTCTGGGCTTGAACATGTTTCTTACTATACTGGAGACTCTAGAAAGAAGAGCTTGCTTCTTGCGTTAAAACAGAGTGTGTTTTAGGGATGTGAACTCTGGTCTGAATTTGCCTTCAGAAACGGAGTTAAAGCCAGGATATATGTCTTCCTACAAGTGAGAGGTCATTTCTGGTAAACCCAGTGAATATTGGGCTCTAATGATTTTTCGCAGTTCACAAACCCAACACGATTCTCACTATTAACTAAAGAGCATTTATGTAAGAGGAGCCGTGGTTGGATCTGTTTCATAAGCAGAGTTGAACTACATATGGTTTTTATGAGTCGGAAACACAGTTCTTTTTTTCTGGGCATGCTCATGGTTCTTGCTTTATTTTAGACTCTAGAAAGAAGAGCTTGCTTCTTGCATTAAAACCGAGTGAGTTTTAGGGATGAGAACTCTGGCCTGAAATTCCATTCAGAAACAGAGTTAAACGACAGGATCTGTGTCTTCCTTCAAGCAAGAATTCATTTCTATTAACCCAGTGAATTTTGGGCTCAAATGATTTTTTGCAGTTCACGAACCCAACGCGATTCTCACTATTAACTAAAGAGCATTTATGTAAGAGGAGCTGTGGTTTGTATCAGTTTCAGAAGCAGATTGAACTACATATGGTCCGTATGAGTAGGAAACACAGTTCTTTTTTTCAGGGCATCCTCATGGTTATTGCTGTATTGGAGATGCTGGAAAGAAGAGCTTTCTTCTTGGCTTAAAACAGAGTGTTTTTCAGGGATGAGAACTCTGGTCTGAATTTGCCTTCAGAAACGGACTTAAACCCCAGGATCAGTGTCTTCCTACAACAAAGAGTTCATTTCTGGTAAACCCAGTGATTTTTTGCCCCAAATGATTTTTCGCAGTTCATGAACCCAACGTGATTCTCACTATTAACTAAAGAGCATTTATTTAAGAGGAGCTGTCGTTTGTATCAGTTTCATAAGCAGAGTTGAACGACATATGGTCCGTCTGAGTAGGAAACACAGTTCTTTTTTTCAGGGCATGCTCATGGTTCTTGCTCTATTTTAGACTCTAGAAAGAAGAGCTTGCTTCTTGCGTTAAAACAGAGTGTGTTTTAGGGATGAGAACTCTGGTCTGAATTTTCATTCAGTAACGGAGTTAAACCCAGGATATATGTCTTCCTACATGCGTGAGGTCATTTCTGGTAAACCCAGTGAATATTGGGCTCTAATGATTTTTCGCAGTTCACAAACCCAACACGATTCTCTCTATTAACTAAAGAGCATTTATGTAAGAGGAGCCGTGGTTGGATCAGTTTCATAAGCAGAGTTGAACTACATATGGTTTGTATGAGTCGGAAACACAGTCCTTTTTTTCTGGCCATGCTCATGGTTCTTGCTTTATTTTAGACTCTAGAAAGAAGAGCTTGCTTCTTGCATTAAAACAGAGTGTGTTTTAGGGATGAGAACTCTGGCCTGAAATTCCATTCAGAAACAGAGTTAAACGACAGGATCTGTGTCTTCCTTCAAGCAAGAATTCATTTCTGGTTAACCCAGTGAATTTTGGGCTCAAATGATTTTTTGCAGTTCACGAACCCAACGCGATTCTCACTATTAACTAAAGAGCATTTATGTAAGAGGAGCTGTGGTTTGTATCAGTTTCAGAAGCAGATTGAACTACATATGGTCCGTATGAGTAGGAAACACAGTTCTTTTTTTCAGGGCATCCTCATGGTTATTGCTGTATTGGAGATCCTGGAAAGAAGAGCTTTCTTCTTGGCTTAAAACAGAGTGTTTTTCAGGGATGAGAACTCTGGTCTGAATTTGCCTTCAGAAACGGACTGAAACCCCAGGATCAGTCTTCCTACAACAAAGAGTTCATTTCTGGTAAACCCAGTGATTTTTTGCCCCAAATGATTTTTCGCAGTTCATGAACCCAACGTGATTCTCACTATTAACTAAAGAGCATTTATTTAAGACAAGCTGTGGTTTGTATCAGTTTCATAAGCAGAGTTGAACGACATATGGTCGATCTGAGTAGGAAACACAGTTCTTTTTTTCAGGGCTTGCTCATGGTTCTTGCTCTATTTTAGACTCTAGAAAGAAGAGCTTGATTCTTGCGTTAAAACAGAGTGTGTTTCTGGGATGAGAACTCTGGTCTGAATTTCCCTTCAGAAATGGAGTTAAACCCCAGGATCCGTGTCTTCCTACAAGCAAGAATTCATTTATGGTAAACCCAGTGAATTTTGGGCTCAAATGATTTTTCGCAATTCACCAACACAAACCTATTCTCACTATTAACTAAAGAGCATTAATGTAAGAGGAGCTGTGGTTTGTATCAGTTTCATAAGCAGAGTTGAATACATATATTCTGTATCAGTAGGGAACACAGTTCTTTTTTTCTGGGCTTGATCATTTTTCTTACTATACTGGAGATGCTGGAAAGAAGAGGATGATTCTTGCCTTAAAACAGAGGGTTATTCAGGAAGGAGATCTCTGGTCTGAATTTGTCTTCAGAAATGGAGTTAAACCCCAGGATCAGTGTCTTCCTACAAGCAAGAATTCATTTCTGGTAATCCCAGTGATTTTTGGGCTCAAATGATTTTTCGCAATTCACCAACCCAAACGGATTCTCACTATTAACTAAAGAGCATTAATGTAAGAGGAGCTGTGGTTTGTATCAGTTTCATAAGCAGAGTTGAATACATATGGTCTGTATCAGTAGGAAACACAGTTCTTTTTTTCTGGGCATGCCCATGTTTCTTACTATTTTGGAGACGCTGGAAAGAAAAGGATGATTCTTGCCTTAGAGTGTTTTTCAGGGATGAGAACTCTGGTCTGAATTTGCCTTCAGAAACGGAGTTAAAGCCAGGATATGTGTCTTCCTACAAGCAAGAGTTCATTTCTGGTAAACCAAGTGAATATTGGGCTCTAATGATTTTTCGCAGTTCACGAACCCAACACGATTCTCACTATTAACTAAAGAGCATTTATGTAAGAGGAGCTGTGGTTTGTATCAGTTTCAGAAGCAGATTGAACTACATATGGTCCGTATGAGTAGGAAACACAGTTCTTTTTTTCAGGGCATCCTCATGGTTATTGCTGTATTGGAGATCCTGGAAAGAAGAGCTTTCTTCTTGGCTTAAAACAGAGTGTTTTTCAGGGATGAGAACTCTGGTCTGAATTTGCCTTCAGAAACGGACTTAAACCCCAGGATCAGTCTTCCTACAACAAAGAGTTCATTTCTGGTAAACCCAGTGATTTTTTGCCCCAAATGATTTTTCGCAGTTCATGAACCCAACGTGATTCTCACTATTAACTAAAGAGCATTTATTTAAGACAAGCTGTGGTTTGTATCAGTTTCATAAGCAGAGTTGAACGACATATGGTCCATCTGAGTAGGAAACACAGTTCTTTTTTTCAGGGCTTGCTCATGGTTCTTGCTCTATTTTAGACTCTAGAAAGAAGAGCTTGATTCTTGCGTTAAAACAGAGTGTGTTTCTGGGATGAGAACTCTGGTCTGAATTTCCCTTCAGAAATGGAGTTAAACCCCAGGATCCGTGTCTTCCTACAAGCAAGAATTCATTTATGGTAAACCCAGTGAATTTTGGGCTCAAATGATTTTTCGCAATTCACCAACACAAACCGATTCTCAATATTAACTAAAGAGCATTAATGTAAGAGGAGCTGTGGTTTGTATCAGTTTCATAAGCAGAGTTGAATACATATATTCTGTATCAGTAGGGAACACAGTTCTTTTTTTCTGGGCTTGATCATTTTTCTTACTATACTGGAGATGCTGGAAAGAAGAGGATGATTCTTGCCTTAAAACAGAGGGTTATTCAGGAAGGAGATCTCTGGTCTGAATTTGTCTTCAGAAATGGAGTTAAACCCCAGGATCAGTGTCTTCCTACAAGCAAGAATTCATTTCTGGTAATCCCAGTGATTTTTGGGCTCAAATGATTTTTCGCAATTCACCAACCCAAACGGATTCTCACTATTAACTAAAGAGCATTAATGTAAGAGGAGCTGTGGTTTGTATCAGTTTCATAAGCAGAGTTGAATACATATGGTCTGTATCAGTAGGAAACACAGTTCTTTTTTTCTGGGCATGCCCATGTTTCTTACTATTTTGGAGACGCTGGAAAGAAAAGGATGATTCTTGCCTTAGAGTGTTTTTCAGGGATGAGAACTCTGGTCTGAATTTGCCTTCAGAAACGGAGTTAAAGCCAGGATATGTGTCTTCCTACAAGCAAGAGTTCATTTCTGGTAAACCCAGTGAATATTGGGCTCTAATGATTTTTCGCAGTTCACGAACCCAACACGATTCTCACTATTAACTAAAGAGCATTTATGTAAGAGGAGCTGTGGTTGGATCAGTTTCATAAGCAGATTTGAACTACATATGGTCCGTCTGAGTAGGAAACACAGTTCATTTTTTCAGGGCAACCTCATGGTTCTTGCTGTATTTTAGAATCTAGAAAGAAGAGTTTGCTTCTTGCGTAAAAACAGAGTGCGTTCCAGGGATGAGAATTCTGGTCTGAATTTCCCTTCAGAATCTGAGTTCAACCTCATGATCTGTGTCTTCCTACATGCAAGAGTTCATTTCTGTTAAACCCAGTGAATTTTTGGCTCAAAAGATTTTTCGCAGTTCACAAACCCAAACCGATTCTCACTGTTAACTCAAGAGCATTAATGTAAAAGGAGTTGTGGTATGTATCAGTTTCATAAGCAGAGTTGAACTACATATGGTCTGTATCAGTAGGAAACACAGTTCTTTTTTTCTGGGCTTGAACATGTTTCTTACTATACTGGAGACTCTAGAAAGAAGAGCTTGCTTCTTGCGTTAAAACAGAGTGTGTTTTAGGGATGTGAACTCTCGTCTGAATTTGCCTTCAGAAACGGAGTTAAAGCCAGGATATATGTCTTCCTACAAGTGAGAGGTCATTTCTGGTAAACCCAGTGAATATTGGGCTCTAATGATTTTTCGCAGTTCACAAACCCAACACGATTCTCACTGTTAACTAAAGAGCATTTATGTAAGAGGAGCCGTGGTTGGATCAGTTTCATAAGCAGAGTTGAACTACATATGGTTTTTATGAGTCGGAAACACAGTTCTTTTTTTCTGGGCATGCTCATGGTTCTTGCTTTATTTTAGACTCTAGAAAGAAGAGCTTGCTTCTTGCATTAAAACAGAGTGTGTTTTAGGGATGAGAACTCTGGCCTGAAATTCCATTCAGAAACAGAGTTAAACGACAGGATCTGTGTCTTCCTTCAAGCAAGAATTCATTTCTGGTTAACCCAGTGAATTTTGGGCTCAAATGATTTTTTGCAGTTCACGAACCCAACGCGATTCTCACTATTAACTAAAGAGCATTTATGTAAGAGGAGCTGTGGTTTGTATCAGTTTCAGAAGCAGATTGAACTACATATGGTCCGTATGAGTAGGAAACACAGTTCTTTTTTTCAGGGCATCCTCATGGTTATTGCTGTATTGGAGATGCTGGAAAGAAGAGCTTTCTTCTTGGCTTAAAACAGAGTGTTTTTCAGGGATGAGAACTCTGGTCTGAATTTGCCTTCAGAAACGGACTTAAACCCCAGGATCAGTCTTCCTACAACAAAGAGTTCATTTCTGGTAAACCCAGTGATTTTTTGCCCCAAATGATTTTTCGCAGTTCATGAACCCAACGTGATTCTCACTATTAACTAAAGAGCATTTATTTAAGACAAGCTGTGGTTTGTATCAGTTTCATAAGCAGAGTTGAACGACATATGGTCCATCTGAGTAGGAAACACAGTTCTTTTTTTCAGGGCTTGCTCATGGTTCTTGCTCTATTTTAGACTCTAGAAAGAAGAGCTTGATTCTTGCGTTAAAACAGAGTGTGTTTCTGGGATGAGAACTCTGGTCTGAATTTCCCTTCAGAAATGGAGTTAAACCCCAGGATCCGTGTCTTCCTACAAGCAAGAATTCATTTATGGTAAACCCAGTGAATTTTGGGGTCAAATGATTTTTCGCAATTCACCAACACAAACCGATTCTCACTATTAACTAAAGAGCATTAATGTAAGAGGAGCTGTGGTTTGTATCAGTTTCATAAGCAGAGTTGAATACATATATTCTGTATCAGTAGGGAACACAGTTCTTTTTTTCTGGGCTTGATCATTTTTCTTACTATACTGGAGATGCTGGAAAGAAGAGGATGATTCTTGCCTTAAAACAGAGGGTTATTCAGGAAGGAGATCTCTGGTCTGAATTTGTCTTCAGAAATGGAGTTAAACCCCAGGATCAGTGTCTTCCTACAAGCAAGAATTCATTTCTGGTAATCCCAGTGATTTTTGGGCTCAAATGATTTTTCGCAATTCACCAACCCAAACGGATTCTCACTATTAACTAAAGAGCATTAATGTAAGAGGAGCTGTGGTTTGTATCAGTTTCATAAGCAGAGTTGAATACATATGGTCTGTATCAGTAGGAAACACAGTTCTTTTTTTCTGGGCATGCCCATGTTTCTTACTATTTTGGAGACGCTGGAAAGAAAAGGATGATTCTTGCCTTAGAGTGTTTTTCAGGGATGAGAACTCTGGTCTGAATTTGCCTTCAGAAACGGAGTTAAAGCCAGGATATGTGTCTTCCTACAAGCAAGAGTTCATTTCTGGTAAACCCAGTGAATATTGGGCTCTAATGATTTTTCGCAGTTCACGAACCCAACACGATTCTCACTATTAACTAAAGAGCATTTATGTAAGAGGAGCTGTGGTTGGATCAGTTTCATAAGCAGATTTGAACTACATATGGTCCGTCTGAGTAGGAAACACAGTTCATTTTTTCAGGGCAACCTCATGGTTCTTGCTGTATTTTAGAATCTAGAAAGAAGAGTTTGCTTCTTGCGTAAAAACAGAGTGTGTTTCAGGGATGAGAATTCTGGTCTGAATTTCCCGTCAGAATCTGAGTTCAACCTCATGATCTGAGTCTTCCTACATGCAAGAGTTCATTTCTGGTAAACCTAGTGAATTTTTGGCTCAAAAGATTTTTCGCAGTTCACAAACCCAAACCGATTCTCACTGTTACCTCAAGAGCATTAATGTAAAAGGAGTTGTGGTATGTATCAGTTTCATAAGCAGAGTTGAACGACATATGGTCCGTCTGAGTAGGAAACACAGTTCTTTTTTTCAGGGCATGCTCATGGTTCTTGCTCTATTTTAGACTCTAGAAAGAAGAGCTTGCTTCTTGCGTTAAAACAGAGTGTGTTTTAGGGATGAGAACTCTGGCCTGAAATTCCATTCAGAAACAGAGTTAAACGACAGGATCTGTATCTTCCTTCAAGCAAGAATTCATTTCTGGTTAACCCAGTGAATTTTGGGCTCAAATGATTTTTTGCAGTTCACGAACCCAACGCGATTCTCACTATTAACTAAAGAGCATTTATGTAAGAGGAGCTGTGGTTTGTATCAGTTTCAGAAGCAGATTGAACTACATATGGTCCGTATGAGTAGGAAACACAGTTCTTTTTTTCAGGGCATCCTCATGGTTATTGCTGTATTGGAGATCCTGGAAAGAAGAGCTTTCTTCTTGGCTTAAAACAGAGTGTTTTTCAGGGATGAGAACTCTGGTCTGAATTTGCCTTCAGAAACGGACTTAAACCCCAGGATCAGTCTTCCTACAACAAAGTGTTCATTTCTGGTAAACCCAGTGATTTTTTGCCCCAAATGATTTTTCGCAGTTCATGAACCCAACGTGATTCTCACTATTAACTAAAGAGCATTTATTTAAGAGGAGCTGTGGTTTGTATCAGTTTCATAAGCAGAGTTGAACGACATATGGTCCATCTGAGTAGGAAACACAGTTCTTTTTTTCAGGGCTTGCTCATGGTTCTTGCTCTATTTTAGACTCTAGAAAGAAGAGCTTGATTCTTGCGTTAAAACAGAGTGTGTTTCTGGGATGAGAACTCTGGTCTGAATTTCCCTTCAGAAATGGAGTTAAACCCCAGGATCCGTGTCTTCCTACAAGCAAGAATTCATTTATGGTAAACCCAGTGAATTTTGGGCTCAAATGATTTTTCGCAATTCACCAACACAAACCGATTCTCACTATTAACTAAAGAGCATTAATGTAAGAGGAGCTGTGGTTTGTATCAGTTTCATAAGCAGAGTTGAATACATATATTCTGTATCAGTAGGGAACACAGTTCTTTTTTTCTGGGCTTGATCATTTTTCTTACTATACTGGAGATGCTGGAAAGAAGAGGATGATTCTTGCCTTAAAACAGAGGGTTATTCAGGAAGGAGATCTCTGGTCTGAATTTGTCTTCAGAAATGGAGTTAAACCCCAGGATCAGTGTCTTCCTACAAGCAAGAATTCATTTCTGGTAATCCCAGTGATTTTTGGGCTCAAATGATTTTTCGCAATTCACCAACCCAAACGGATTCTCACTATTAACTAAAGAGCATTAATGTAAGAGGAGCTGTGGTTTGTATCAGTTTCATAAGCAGAGTTGAATACATATGGTCTGTATCAGTAGGAAACACAGTTCTTTTTTTCTGGGCATGCCCATGTTTCTTACTATTTTGGAGACGCTGGAAAGAAAAGGATGATTCTTGCCTTAGAGTGTTTTTCAGGGATGAGAACTCTGGTCTGAATTTGCCTTCAGAAACGGAGTTAAAGCCAGGATATGTGTCTTCCTACAAGCAAGAGTTCATTTCTGGTAAACCCAGTGAATATTGGGCTCTAATGATTTTTCGCAGTTCACGAACCCAACACGATTCTCACTATTAACTAAAGAGCATTTATGTAAGAGGAGCTGTGGTTGGATCAGTTTCATAAGCAGATTTGAACTACATATGGTCCGTCTGAGTAGGAAACACAGTTCATTTTTTCAGGGCAACCTCATGGTTCTTGCTGTATTTTAGAATCTAGAAAGAAGAGTTTGCTTCTTGCGTAAAAACAGAGTGTGTTCCAGGGATGAGAATTCTGGTCTGAATTTCCCTTCAGAATCTGAGTTCAACCTCATGATCTGTGTCTTCCTACATGCAAGAGTTCATTTCTGTTAAACCCAGTGAATTTTTGGCTCAAAAGATTTTTCGCAGTTCACAAACCCAAACCGATTCTCACTGTTAACTCAAGAGCATTAATGTAAAAGGAGTTGTGGTATGTATCAGTTTCATAAGCAGAGTTGAACTACATATGGTCTGTATCAGTAGGAAACACAGTTCTTTTTTTCTGGGCTTGAACATGTTTCTTACTATACTGGAGACTCTAGAAAGAAGAGCTTGCTTCTTGCGTTAAAACAGAGTGTGTTTTAGGGATGTGAACTCTGGTCTGAATTTGCCTTCAGAAACGGAGTTAAAGCCAGGATATATGTCTTCCTACAAGTGAGAGGTCATTTCTGGTAAACCCAGTGAATATTGGGCTCTAATGATTTTTCGCAGTTCACAAACCCAACACGATTCTCACTATAAACTAAAGAGCATTTATGTAAGAGGAGCCGTGGTTGGATCAGTTTCATAAGCAGAGTTGAACTACATATGGTTTTTATGAGTCGGAAACACAGTTCTTTTTTTCTGGGCATGCTCATGGTTCTTGCTTTATTTTAGACTCTAGAAAGAAGAGCTTGCTTCTTGCATTAAAACAGAGTGTGTTTTAGGGATGAGAACTCTGGCCTGAAATTCCATTCAGAAACAGAGTTAAACGACAGGATCTGTGTCTTCCTTCAAGCAAGAATTCATTTCTGGTTAACCCAGTGAATTTTGGGCTCAAATGATTTTTTGCAGTTCACGAACCCAACGCGATTCTCACTATTAACTAAAGAGCATTTATGTAAGAGGAGCTGTGGTTTGTATCAGTTTCAGAAGCAGATTGAACTACATATGGTCCGTATGAGTAGGAAACACAGTTCTTTTTTTCAGGGCATCCTCATGGTTATTGCTGTATTGGAGATGCTGGAAAGAAGAGCTTTCTTCTTGGCTTAAAACAGAGTGTTTTTCAGGGATGAGAACTCTGGTCTGAATTTGCCTTCAGAAACGGACTTAAACCCCAGGATCAGTGTCTTCCTACAACAAAGAGTTCATTTCTGGTAAACCCAGTGATTTTTTGCCCCAAATGATTTTTTGCAGTTCATGAACCCAACGTGATTCTCACTATTAACTAAAGAGCATTTATTTAAGAGGAGCTTTCGTTTGTATCAGTTTCATAAGCAGAGTTGAACGACATATGGTCCGTCTGAGTAGGAAACACAGTTCTTTTTTTCAGGGCATGCTCATGGTTCTTGCTCTATTTTAGACTCTAGAAAGAAGAGCTTGCTTCTTGCGTTAAAACAGAGTGTGTTTTAGGGATGAGAACTCTGGTCTGAATTTTCATTCAGTAACGGAGTTAAACCCAGGATATATGTCTTCCTACATGCGAGAGGTCATTTCTGGTAAACCCAGTGAATATTGGGCTCTAATGATTTCTCGCAGTTCATGAACCCAACGTGATTCTCACTATTAACTAAAGAGCATTTATTTAAGACAAGCTGTGGTTTGTATCAGTTTCATAAGCAGAGTTGAACGACATATGGTCCATCTGAGTAGGAAACACAGTTCTTTTTCTCAGGGCTTGCTCATGGTTCTTGCTCTATTTTAGACTCTAGAAAGAAGAGCTTGATTCTTGCGTTAAAACAGAGTGTGTTTCTGGGATGAGAACTCTGGTCTGAATTTCCCTTCAGAAATGGAGTTAAACCCCAGGATCCGTGTCTTCCTACAAGCAAGAATTCATTTATGGTAAACCCAGTGAATTTTGGGCTCAAATGATTTTTCGCAAATCACCAACACAAACCGATTCTCACTATTAACTAAAGAGCATTAATGTAAGAGGAGCTGTGGTTTGTATCAGTTTCATAAGCAGAGTTGAATACATATATTCTGTATCAGTAGGGAACACAGTTCTTTTTTTCTGGGCTTGATCATTTTTCTTACTATACTGGAGATGCTGGAAAGAAGAGGATGATTCTTGCCTTAAAACAGAGGGTTATTCAGGAAGGAGATCTCTGGTCTGAATTTGTCTTCAGAAATGGAGTTAAACCCCAGGATCAGTGTCTTCCTACAAGCAAGAATTCATTTCTGGTAATCCCAGTGATTTTTGGGCTCAAATGATTTTTCGCAATTCACCAACCCAAACGGATTCTCACTATTAACTAAAGAGCATTAATGTAAGAGGAGCTGTGGTTTGTATCAGTTTCATAAGCAGAGTTGAATACATATGGTCTGTATCAGTAGGAAACACAGTTCTTTTTTTCTGGGCATGCCCATGTTTCTTACTATTTTGGAGACGCTGGAAAGAAAAGGATGATTCTTGCCTTAGAGTGTTTTTCAGGGATGAGAACTCTGGTCTGAATTTGCCTTCAGAAATGGAGTTAAAGCCAGGATATGTGTCTTCCTACAAGCAAGAGTTCATTTCTGGTAAACCCAGTGAATATTGGGCTCTAATGATTTTTCGCAGTTCACGAACCCAACATGATTCTCACTATTAACTAAAGAGCATTTATGTAAGAGGAGCTGTGGTTGGATCAGTTTCATAAGCAGATTTGAACTACATATGGTCCGTCTGAGTAGGAAACACAGTTCATTTTTTCAGGGCAACCTCATGGTTCTTGCTGTATTTTAGAATCTAGAAAGAAGAGTTTGCTTCTTGCGTAAAAACAGAGTGTGTTTCAGGGATGAGAATTCTGGTCTGAATTTCCCGTCAGAATCTGAGTTCAACCTCATGATCTGAGTCTTCCTACATGCAAGAGTTCATTTCTGGTAAACCTAGTGAATTTTTGGCTCAAAAGATTTTTCGCAGTTCACAAACCCAAACCGATACTCACTGTTAACTCAAGAGCATTAATGTAAAAGGAGTTGTGGTATGTATCAGTTTCATAAGCAGAGTTGAACTACATATGGTCTGTATCAGTAGGAAACACAGTTCTTTTTTTCTGGGCTTGAACATGTTTCTTACTATACTGGAGACCCTGGAAAGAAGAGGATGATTCTTGCCTTAAAACAGTGTGTTATTCAGGGATGAGATCTCTGGTCTGAATTTGTCTTCAGAAACGGAGTTAAACGCCAGGATCAGTGTCTTCCTACAAGCAAGAATTCATTTCTGGTAAACCCAGTGATTTTTGGGCTCAAATGATTTTTTCGCAGTTCACGAACCCAACATGATTCTCACTATTAACTAAAGAGCATTTATGTAAGAGGAGCTGTGGTTTGTATCAGTTTCATAAGCAGAGTTGAACTACATATGGTCCGTCTGAGTAGGAGACACAGTTCTTTTTTTCAGGGCATGCTCATGGTTCTTGTTGTATTTTAGACTCTAGAAAGAAGAGCTTGCTTCTTGCGTTAAAACAGAGTGTGTTTTAGGGCTGTGAACTCTGGTCTGAATTTGCCTTCAGAAACGGAGTTAAAGCCAGGATATATGTCTTCCTACAAGTGAGAGGTCATTTCTGGTAAACCCAGTGAATATTGGGCTCTAATGATTTTTCACAGTTCACAAACCCAACACGATTCTCACTATTAACTAAAGAGCATTTATGTAAGAGGAGCCGTGGTTGGATCAATTTCATAAGCAGAGTTGAACTACATATGGTTTTTATGAGTCGGAAACACAGTTCTTTTTTTCTGGGCATGCTCATGGTTCTTGCTTTATTTTAGACTCTAGAAAGAAGAGCTTGCTTCTTGCATTAAAACAGAGTGTGTTTTAGGGATGAGAACTCTGGCCTGAAATTCCATTCAGAAACAGAGTTAAACGACAGGATCTGTGTCTTCCTTCAAGCAAGAATTCATTTCTGGTTAACCCAGTGAATTTTGGGCTCAAATGATTTTTTGCAGTTCACGAACCCAACGCGATTCTCACTATTAACTAAAGAGCATTTATGTAAGAGGAGCTGTGGTTTGTATCAGTTTCAGAAGCAGATTGAACTACATATGGTCCGTATGAGTAGGAAACACAGTTCTTTTTTTCAGGGCATCCTCATGGTTATTGCTGTATTGGAGATGCTGGAAAGAAGAGATTTCTTCTTGGCTTAAAACAGAGTGTTTTTCAGGGATGAGAACTCTGGTCTGAATTTGCCTTCAGAAACGGACTTAAACCCCAGGATCAGTGTCTTCCTACAACAAAGAGTTCATTTCTGGTAAACCCAGTGATTTTTTGCCCCAAATGATTTTTCGCAGTTCATGAACCCGACGTGATACTCACTATTAACTAAAGATCATTTATTTAAGAGGAGCTGTGGTTTGTATCAGTTTCATAAGCAGAGTTGAACGACATATGGTCCGTCTGAGTAGGAAACACAGTTCTTTTTTTCAGGGCATGCTCATGGTTCTTGCTCTATTTTAGACTCTAGAAAGAAGAGCTTGCTTCTTGCGTTAAAACAGAGTGTGTTTTAGGGATGAGAACTCTGGTCTGAATTTTCATTCAGTAACGGAGTTAAACCCAGGATATATGTCTTCCTACATGCGAGAGGTCATTTCTGGTAAACCCAGTGAATATTGGGCTCTAATGATTTCTCGCAGTTCACAAACCCAACACGATTCTCTCTATTAACTAAAGAGCATTTATGTAAGAGGAGCCGTGGTTGGATCAGTTTCATAAGCAGAGTTGAACTACATATGGTTTGTATGAGTCAGAAACACAGTCCTTTTTTTCTGGCCATGCTCATGGTTCTTGCTTTATTTTAGACTCTAGAAAGAAGAGCTTGCTTCTTGCATTAAAACAGAGTGTGTTTTAGGGATGAGAACTCTGGCCTGTAATTCCATTCAGAAACAGAGTTAAACGACAGGATCTGTGTCTTCCTTCAAGCAAGAATTCATTTCTGGTTAACCCAGTGAATTTTGGGCTCAAATGATTTTTTGCAGTTCACGAACCCAACGCGATTCTCACTATTAACTAAAGAGCATTTATGTAACAGGAGCTGTGGTTTGTATCAGTTTCAGAAGCAGATTGAACTACATATGGTCCGTATGAGTAGGAAACACAGTTCTTTTTTTCAGGGCATCCTCATGGTTATTGCTGTATTGGAGATGCTGGAAAGAAGAGCTTTCTTCTTGGCTTAAAACAGAGTGTTTTTGAGGCATGAGAACTCTGGTCTGAATTTGCCTTCAGAAACGGACTTAAATCCCAGGATCAGTCTTCCTACAACAAAGAGTTCATTTCTGGTAAACCCAGTGATTTTTTGCCCCAAATGATTTTTCGCAGTTCATGAACCCAACGTGATTCTCACTATTAACTAAAGAGCATTTATTTAAGAGGAGCTGTGGTTTGTATCAGTTTCATAAGCAGAGTTGAACGACATATGGTCCATCTGAGTAGGAAACACAGTTCTTTTTTTCAGGGCTTGCTCATGGTTCTTGCTCTATTTTAGACTCTAGAAAGAAGAGCTTGATTCTTGCGTTAAAACAGAGTGTGTTTCTGGGATGAGAACTCTGGTCTGAATTTCCCTTCAGAAATGGAGTTAAACCCCAGGATCCGTGTCTTCCTACAAGCAAGAATTCATTTATGGTAAACCCAGTGAATTTTCGGCTCAAATGATTTTTCGCAATTCACCAACACAAACCGATTCTCACTATTAACTAAAGAGCATTAATGTAAGAGGAGCTGTGGTTTGTATCAGTTTCATAAGCAGAGTTGAATACATATATTCTGTATCAGTAGGAAACACAGTTCTTTTTTTCTGGGCTTGATCATTTTTCTTACTACACTGGAGATGCTGGAAAGAAGAGGATGATTCTTGCCTTAAAACAGAGGGTTATTCAGGAAGGAGATCTCTGGTCTGAATTTGTCTTCAGAAATGGAGTTAAACCCCAGGATCAGTGTCTTCCTACAAGCAAGAATTCATTTCTGGTAATCCCAGTGATTTTTGGGCTCAAATGATTTTTTCGCAGTTCACGAACCCAACATGATTCTCACTATTAACTAAAGAGCATTTATGTAAGAGGAGCTGTTTTTTATATCAGTTTCATAAGCAGAGTTGAACTACATATGGTCTGTCAAGTAGGAAACACAGTTCTTTTTTTCAGGGCATCCTCATGGTTATTGCTGTATTGGAGATGCTGGAAAGAAGAGCTTTCTTCTTGGCTTAAAACAGAGTGTTTTTCAGGGATGAGAACTCTGGTCTGAATTTGCCTTCAGATACGGACTTAAACCCCAGGATCAGTGTCTTCCTACAACAAAGAGTTCATTTCTGGTAAACCCAGTGATTTTTTGCCCCAAATGATTTTTCGCAGTTCATGAACCCAACGTGATTCTCACTATTAACTAAAGAGCATTTATTTAAGAGGAGCTGTGGTTTGTATCAGTTTCATAAGCAGAGTTGAACGACATATGGTCCGTCTGAGTAGGAAACACAGTTCTTTTTTTCAGGGCATGCTCATGGTTCTTGTTCTATTTTAGACTCTAGAAAGAAGAGCTTGCTTCTTGCGTTAAAACAGAGTGTGTTTTAGGGATGAGAACTCTGGTCTGAATTTTCATTCAGTAACGGAGTTAAACCCAGGATATATGTCTTCCTACATGCGAGAGGTCATTTCTGGTAAACCCAGTGAATATTGGGCTCTAATGATTTTTCGCAGTTCACAAACCCAACACGATTCTCTCTATTAACTAAAGAGCATTTATGTAAGAGGAGCCGTGGTTGGATCAGTTTCATAAGCAGAGTTGAACTACATATGGTTTGTATGAGTTGGAAACACAGTCCTTTTTTTCTGGCCATGCTCATGGTTCTTGCTTTATTTTAGACTCTAGAAAGAAGAGCTTGATTCTTGCGTTAAAACAGAGTGTGTTTCTGGGATGAGAACTCTGGTCTGAATTTCCCTTCAGAAATGCAGTTAAACCCCAGGATCCGTGTCTTCCTACAAGCAAGAATTCATTTATGGTAAACCCAGTGAATTTTGGGCTCAAATGATTTTTCGCAATTCACCAACACAAACCGATTCTCACTATTAACTAAAGAGCATTAATGTAAGAGGAGCTGTGGTTTGTATCAGTTTCATAAGCAGAGTTGAATACATATATTCTGTATCAGTAGGAAACACAGTTCTTTTTTTCTGGGCATGCTCATGGTTCTTGCTTTATTTTAGACTCTAGAAAGAAGAGCTTGCTTCTTGCATTAAAACAGAGTGTGTTTTAGGGATGAGAACTCTGGCCTGAAATTCCATTCAGAAACAGAGTTAAACCCCAGGATCTGTGTCTTCCTTCAAGCAAGAATTCATTTCTGGTTAACCCAGTGACTTTAGGGCTCAAATGATTTTTCGCAGTTCACGAACCCAACGCGATTCTCACTATTAACTAAAGAGCATTTATGTAAGAGGAGCTGTGGTTTGTATCAGTTTCATAAGCAGAGTTGAACTACATATGGTCCGTATGAGTAGGAAACACAGTTCTTTTTTTCAGGGCATCCTCATGGTTATTGCTGTATTGGAGACGCTGGAAAGAAGAGCTTGATTCTTGCATTAAAACAGAGTGTTTTTCAGTGATGAGAACTCTGGTCTGAATTTGCCTTCAGAAACGGACTTAAACCCCAGGATCAGTGTCTTCCTACAACAAAGAGTTCATTTCTGGTAAACCAGTGATTTTTTGCCCCAAATGATTTTTCGCAGTTCACGAACCCACCATGATTCTCACTATTAACTAAAGAGCATTTATGTAAGAGGAGCTGTGGTTTGTATCAGTTTCATAAGCTGAGTTGAACGACATATGGTCCATCTGAGTAGGAAACACAGTTCTTTTTTTCAGGGCATGCTCATGGTTCTTGCTCTATTTTAGACTCTAGAAAGAAGAGCTTGCTTCTTGCGTTAAAACAGAGTGTGCTTCTGGGATGAGAACTCTGGTCTGAATTTCCCTTCAGAATCGGAGTTAAACCCCAGACTCAGCGTCGTCCTACAAGCAAGAGTTCATTTCTGGTAAACCTAGTGAATTTTCGGATCAAATGATTTTTCGCAGTTCACCAACCCAAACTGATTCTCACTAATAACTAAAGAGCATTAATGTAAGAGGAGCTGTGGTTTGTATCAGTTTCATAAGCAGAGTTGAAAACATATATTCTGTATCAGTAGGAAACACAGTTCTTTTTTTCTGGGCTTGATCATGTTTCTTACTATACTGGATACGCTGGAAAGAAGAGGATGATTCTTGCCTTAAAACAGAGGGTTATACAGGGAGGAGATCTCTGGTCTGAATTTGTCTTCAGAAATGGAGTTAAACCCCAGGATCAGTGTCTTCCTACAAGCAAGAATTCATTTCTGGTAATCACAGTGAATTTTGTGCTCAAATGATTTTTCGCAATTCACCAACCCAAACCGATTCTCACTATTAACTAAAGAGCATTAATGTAAGAGGAGCTGTGGTTTGTATCAGTTTCATAAGCAGAGTTGAATACATATGGTCTGTATCAGTAGGAAACACAGTTCTTTTTTTCTGGGCTTTATCATGTTTCTTTCTGAAGTGGAGACGCTGGAAAGAAAAGGATGATTTTTGCCTTAAAACAGAGTGTATTTCAGTGATGAGAACCCTGGTCTGAATTTGCCTTCAGAAACGAAGTTAAACACAGGATATGTGTCTTACTACAAGCAAGAGTTCATTTCTGGTAAACCCAGTGAATATTGGGCTCTAATGGTTTTTCACAGTTCACCAACCCAAACCGATTCTCACTATTAACTTAAGAGCATTAATGTAAGAGGAGCTGTGGTTTGTATCAGTTTCATAAGCAGAGTTGAACGACATATGGTCCACCTGAGTAGGAAACACAGTTCTTTTTTTTCAGGGCTTGCTCATGGTTCTTGCTCTATTTTAGACTCTAGAAAGAAGAGCTTGCTTCTTGCGTTGAAACAGAGTGTGTTTCTGGGATGAGAACTCTGGTCTGAATTTCCCTTCAGAATCGGAGTTAAACCCCAGGATCAGTGTCGTCCTAAAAGCAAGAGATCATTTCTGGTAAACCTATTTAATTTTTGGATCATATGATTTTTCGCAGTTCACCAACCCAAACTGATTCTCACTATTAACTAAAGAGCATTAATGTTAGAGGAGCTGTGGTTTGTATCAGTTTCAATAGCTGAGTTGAATACATATATTCTGTATCAGTAGGAAACACACTTCTTTTTTTCTGGGCTTGATCATGTTTCTTACTATACTGGAGACGCTTGAAAGAAGAGGATGATTCTTGCCTTAAAACAGAGGGTTATTCAGGGAGGAGATCTCTGGTCTGAATTTGTCTTCAGAAATGGAGTTAAACCCCAGGATCAGTGTCTTCCTACAAGCAAGAATTCATTTCTGGTAATCCCAGTGAATTTTGGGCTCAAATGATTTTTCGCAATTCACCAACACAAACCGATTCTCACTATTAACTAAAGAGCATTAACGTAAGAGGAGCTGTGGTTTGTATCAGTTTCATAAGCAGAGTTGAATACATATATTCTGTATCAGTAGGAAACACAGTTCTTTTTTTCTGGGCTTGATCATTTTTGTTACTATAATGGAGACGCTGGAAAGAAGAGCTTGCTTCTTGGCTTATAACAGAGTGTGTTTCAAGGATGAGAACTCTGGTCTGAATTTCCCTTCAGAATCGGAGTTAAACCCCATGATCTGTGTCTTCCTACAAGCAAGAGTTCATTTCTGGTAAACCTAGTGAATTTTCGGCTCAAATGATTATTCGCAGTTCACCAAACCAAACCGATTCTCACTATTAACTAAAGAGCATTAATGTAAGAGGAGCTGTGGTTTGTATCAGTTTCATAAGCAGAGTTGAATACATATGGTCTGTATCAGTAGGAAACACAGTTCTTTTTTTCTGGGCTTTATCATGTTTCTCACTAAAGTGGAGACGCTGGAAAGAAGAGGATGATTCTTGCCTTAAAACAGAGGGTTATTCAGGGAGGAGATCTCTGGTCTGAATTTGTCTTCAGAAATGGAGTTAAACCCCAGGATCAGTGTCTTCCTACAAGCAAGAATTCATTTCTGGTAATCCCAGTGATTTTTGGGCTCAAATGATTTTTCGCAGTTCACCAACCCAAACCGATTCTCACTATTAACTAAACAGCGTTAATGTAAGAGGAGCTGTGGTTTGTATCAGTTTCATAAGCAGACTTGAGTACATATGGTCTGTATCAGTAGGAAACACAGTTCTTTTTTTTCTGGGCATGCCCATGTTTCTTACTATTTTGGAGACGCTGGAAAGAAAAGGATGATTCTTGCCTTAAAACAGAGTGTATTTCAGTGATGAGAACTCTGGTCTGAATTTGCCTTCAGAAACGTAGTTAAACACAGGATATGTGTCTTCCTACAAGCAAGAGTTCATTTCTGGTAAACCCAGTGAATATTGGGCTCTAATGATTTTTCACAGTTCACAAACCCAACACGATTCTCACTATTAACTAAAGAGCATTTATGTAAGAGGAGCCGTGGTTGGATCATTTTCATAAGCAGAGTTGATCTGCATATGGTCTGTATGAGTCGGAAACACAGTTCTTTTTTTCTGGGCAAGCTCATGGTTCTTGCTTTATTTTAGACTCTAGAAAGAAGAGCTTGCTTCTTGCATTAAAACAGAGTGTGTTTTAGGGATGAGAACTCTGGTCTGAATTTCCATTCAGAAACAGAGTTAAACCCCTTGATCTGTGTCTTCCTACAAGCAAGAGTTCAGTTCTGGTAAACCCAGTGAATATTGGGCTCAAATGATTTTTCACAGTTCACGAACCCAATGCGATTCTCACTATTAACTACAGAGCATTTATGTAAGAGGAGCCGTGGTTGGATAAGTTTCATAAGCAGAGTTGAACGACATATGGTCCATAGGTGTAGGTAACACAGTTCTTTTTTTCAGGGCATGCTCATGTTTCTTGCTGTACTTTAGACTCTAGGAAGAAGAGCTTGTTTCTTGCGTTAAAACAGAGTGTGTTTCAAGGATGAGAACTCTAGTCTGAATTTTCCTTCTGAAACAGAGTTAAACCCCAGGATCTGTGTCTTCCTACCAGCAAGAGTTCATTTCTGGTTAACCCAGTGAATTTTGGGCTCAAATGATTTTTTGCAGTTCACGAACCCAACGCGGTCTCACTATTAACTAAAGAGCATTTATGTAAGAGGAGCTGTGGTTTGTATCAGTTTCATAAGCAGAGTTGAACTACATATGGTACGTCTGAGTAGGAAACACAGTTCTTTTTTTCAGGGCATGCTCATGGTTCTTGCTGTATTTTAGAGTCTAGGAAGAAGAGCTTGCTTCTTGCGTTAAAACAGAGTGTGTTTCAGTGATGAGAACTCTGGTCTGAATTTCCCTTCAGAATCAGACTTAAACCCCATGATCTGTGTCTTCCTACAAGCAAGAGTTCATTTCTGGTAATACTGGTGAATTTTCGTGTCAAATGATTTTTCGCAGTTCACCAACCCAAACCGATTCTCACTATTAACTAAAGAGCATTAATGTAAGAGGAGCTGTGGTTTGTATCAGTTTCATAAGCAGAGTTGAATACATATGGTCTGTATCAGTAGGAAACACAGTTCTTTTTTTCTGGGCTTGATCATGTTTCTTACTATTTTGGAGACGCTGGAAAGAAGAGGATGATTCTTGCCTTAAAACAGAGGGTTATTCAGGGATGAGAACTCTGGTCTGAATTTGCCTTCAGAAACGGAGTTAAACCCAGGATATGTGTCTTCCTACAAGCAAGAGTTCATTTCTGGTAAACCCAGTGAGTATTGGGCTCTAATGATTTTTCCCAGTTCATGAACCGAACACGATTCTCACTATTAACTAAAGAGCATTTATGTAAGAGGAGCTGTGGTTTGTATCAGTTTCATAAGCAGACTTGAACTACATATGGTCCGTATGAGTAGGAAACACAGTTCTTTTTTTCAGGGCATCCTCATGGTCATTGCTGTATTGGAGACGCTGGAAAGAAGAGCTTGCTTCTTGGCTTAAAACAGAGTGTTTTTCAGGGATGAAAACTCTGGTCTGAATTTGCCTTCAGAAACGGAGTTAAACCCCAGGATCAGTGTCTTCCTACAACCAAGAGTTCATTTCTTGTATACCCAATGATTTTTTGGCCCAAATGATTTTTCGCAGTTCACTAAACCAACATGATTCTCACTATGAACTAAAGAGCATTTAGGTAAGAGGAGCTGTGGTTTGTATCAGTTTCATAAGCAGAGTTGAACTACATATGGTCCGTCTGAGTAGGAAACACAGTTCTTTTCTTCAGGGCATGCTCATGGTTCTTGCTGTATTTTAGACTCTAGGAATAAGAGCTTGCTTCTTGCATTAAAACAGAGTGTGTTTCAAGGATGAGAACTCTGGTCTGAATTTCCCTTCAGAATCGGAGTTAAACCCCATGATCTGTGTCTTCCTAAAAGCAAGAGTTCATTTCTGGTAAACCTAGTGAATTTTCGGCTCAAATGATTATTCGCAGTTCACCAACCCAAACCGATTCTCACTGTTAACTAAAGAGCATTAATGTAAGAGGAGCTGTGGTTTGTATCAGTTTCATAAGCAGAGTTGAATACATATGGTCTGTATCAGTAGGAAACACAGTTCTTTTTTTCTGGGCTTTATCATGTTTCTCACTAAAGTGGAGACGCTGGAAAGAAGGGGATGATTCTTGCCTTAAAACAGAGGGTTATTCAGGGAGGAGATCTCTGGTCTGAATTTGTCTTCAGAAATGGAGTTAAACCCCAGGATCAGTGTCTTCCTACAAGCAAGAATTCATTTCTGGTAATCCCAGTGATTTTTGGGCTCAAATGATTTTTCGCAGTTCACCAACCCAAACCGATTCTCACTATTAACTAAACAGCGTTAATGTAAGAGGAGCTGTGGTTTGTATCAGTTTCATAAGCAGAGTTGAGTACATATGGTCTGTATCAGTAGGAAACACAGTTCATTTTTTTCTGGGCATGCCCATGTTTCTTACTATTTTGGAGACGCTGGAAAGAAAAGGATGATTCTTGCCTTAAAACAGAGTGTATTTCAGTGATGAGAACTCTGGTCTGAATTTGCCTTCAGAAACGTAGTTAAACACAGGATATGTGTCTTCCTACAAGCAAGAGTTCATTTCTGGTAAACCCAGTGAATATTGGGCTCTAATGATTTTTCACAGTTCACAAACCCAACACGATTCTCACTATTAACTAAAGAGCATTTATGTAAGAGGAGCCGTGGTTGCATCAGTTTCATAAGCAGAGTTGATCTACATATGGTCTGTATGAGTCGGAAACACAGTTCTTTTTTTCTGGGCAAGCTCATGGTTCTTGCTTTATTTTAGACTCTAGAAAGAAGAGCTTGCTTCTTGCATTAAAACAGAGTGTGTTTTAGGGATGAGAACTCTGGTCTGAATTTCCATTCAGAAACAGAGTTAAACCCCTTGATCTGTTTCTTCCTACAAGCAAGAGTTCAGTTCTGGTAAACCCAGTGAATATTGGGCTCAAATAATTTTTCACAGTTCACGAACCCAACACGATTCTCACTATTAACTAGAGACCATTTATGTAAGAGGAGCTTTGGTTTGTATCAGTTTCATAAGCAGATTTGAACTACATATGGTCCGTCTGAGTAGGAAATACAGTTCATTTTTTCAGGGCATCCTCATGGTTCTTGCTGTATTTTAGACTCTAGAAAGAAGAGCTTGCATCTTGCGTTAAAACAGAGTGTGTTTCTGGGATGAGAACTCTGGTCTGAATTTCCCTTCAGAATCGGAGTTAAACCCCAGGGTCAGTGTCTTCCTACAAGCAAGAGTTCATTTCTGGTAAACCTAGTGAATTTTCGGATCAAATGATTTTTCGCAGTTCACCAACCCAAACCGATTCTCACTATTAACTAAAGAGCATTAATGTAAGAGGAGCTGTGGTTTGTATCAGTTTCATAAACAGTGTTGAATACATATATTCTGTATCAGTAGGAAACACAGTTCTTTTTTTCTGGGCTTGATCATGTTTCTTACTACACTGGAGACGCTGGAAAGAAGAGGATGATTCTTGCCTTAAAACAGAGGGTTATTCATGGAGGAGATCTCTGGTCTGAATTTGTCTTCAGAAATGGAGTTCAACCCCAGGGTCCGTGTCTTCCTACAAGCAAGAATTCATTTCTGGTAATCCCAGTGATTTTTGGGCTCAAATGATTTTTCGCAGTTCACCAACCAAAACCGATTCTTACTATTAACTAAAGAGCATTAATGTAAGAGGAGTTGTTGTTTGTATCAGTTTCATAAGCAGAGTTGAATACATATGGTCTGTATCAGTAGGAAACACAGTTCTTTTTTTCTGGGCTTGAACATGTTTCTTACTATACTGGAGACGCTGGAAAGAAGAGGATGATTCTTGCCTTAAACCGAGTGTTATTCAGGGATGAGATCTCTGGTCTGAATTTCCCTTCAGAATTTGAGTTAAACCCCAGGATCAGTGTCTTCCTACAAGCAAGAATTCATTTCTGGTAATCCCAGTGATTTTTGGGCTCAAATGATTTTTCGCAGTTCACCAACCCAAACCGATTCTCACTATTAAGTAAACAGCGTTAATGTAAGAGGAGCTGTGGTTTGTATCAGTTTCATAAGCAGAGTTGAGTACATATGGTCTGTATCAGTAGGAAACACAGTTCATTTTTTTCTGGGCATGCCCATGTTTCTTACTATTTTGGAGACGCTGGAAAGAAAAGGATGATTCTTGCCTTAAAACAGAGTGTATTTCAGTGATGAGAACTCTGGTCTGAATTTGCCTTCAGAAACGTAGTTAAACACAGGATATGTGTCTTCCTACAAGCAAGAGTTCATTTCTGGTAAACCCAGTGAATATTGGGCTCTAATGATTTTTCACAGTTCACAAACCCAACACGATTCTCACTATTAACTAAAGAGCATTTATGTAAGAGGAGCCGTGGTTGCATCAGTTTCATAAGCAGAGTTGATCTACATATGGTCTGTATGAGTCGCAAACACAGTTCTTTTTTTCTGGGCAAGCTCATGGTTCTTGCTTTATTTTAGACTCTAGAAAGAAGAGCTTGCTTCTTGCATTAAAACAGAGTGTGTTTTAGGGATGAGAACTCTGGTCTGAATTTCCATTCAGAAACAGAGTTAAACCCCTTGATCTGTTTCTTCCTACAAGCAAGAGTTCAGTTCTGGTAAACCCAGTGAATATTGGGCTCAAATAATTTTTCACAGTTCACGAACCCAACGCGATTCTCACTATTAACTAGAGACCATTTATGTAAGAGGAGCTTTGGTTTGTATCAGTTTCATAAGCAGATTTGAACTACATATGGTCCGTCTGAGTAGGAAATACAGTTCATTTTTTCAGGGCATCCTCATGGTTCTTGCTGTATTTTAGACTCTAGAAAGAAGAGCTTGCATCTTGCGTTAAAACAGAGTGTGTTTCTGGGATGAGAACTCTGGTCTGAATTTCCCTTCAGAATCGGAGTTAAACCCCAGGGTCAGTGTCTTCCTACAAGCAAGAGTTCATTTCTGGTAAACCTAGTGAATTTTCGGATCAAATGATTTTTCGCAGTTCACCAACCCAAACCGATTCTCACTATTAACTAAAGAGCATTAATGTAAGAGGAGCTGTGGTTTGTATCAGTTTCATAAACAGTGTTGAATACATATATTCTGTATCAGTAGGAAACACAGTTCTTTTTTTCTGGGCTTGATCATGTTTCTTACTACACTGGAGACGCTGGAAAGAAGAGGATGATTCTTGCCTTAAAACAGAGGGTTATTCATGGAGGAGATCTCTGGTCTGAATTTGTCTTCAGAAATGGAGTTCAACCCCAGGGTCCGTGTCTTCCTACAAGCAAGAATTCATTTCTGGTAATCCCAGTGATTTTTGGGCTCAAATGATTTTTCGCAGTTCACCAACCAAAACCGATTCTTACTATTAACTAAAGAGCATTAATGTAAGAGGAGTTGTTGTTTGTATCAGTTTCATAAGCAGAGTTGAATACATATGGTCTGTATCAGTAGGAAACACAGTTCTTTTTTTCTGGGCTTGAACATGTTTCTTACTATACTGGAGACGCTGGAAAGAAGAGGATGATTCTTGCCTTAAACCGAGTGTTATTCAGGGATGAGATCTCTGGTCTGAATTTCCCTTCAGAATTTGAGTTAAACCCCAGGATCAGTGTCTTCCTACAAGCAAGAATTCATTTCTGGTAATCCCAGTGATTTTTGGGCTCAAATGATTTTTCGCAGTTCACCAACCCAAACCGATTCTCACTATTAAGTAAACAGCGTTAATGTAAGAGGAGCTGTGGTTTGTATCAGTTTCATAAGCAGAGTTGAGTACATATGGTCTGTATCAGTAGGAAACACAGTTCATTTTTTTCTGGGCATGCCCATGTTTCTTACTATTTTGGAGACGCTGGAAAGAAAAGGATGATTCTTGCCTTAAAACAGAGTGTATTTCAGTGATGAGAACTCTGGTCTGAATTTGCCTTCAGAAACGTAGTTAAACACAGGATATGTGTCTTCCTACAAGCAAGAGTTCATTTCTGGTAAACCCAGTGAATATTGGGCTCTAATGATTTTTCACAGTTCACAAACCCAACACGATTCTCACTATTAACTAAAGAGCATTTATGTAAGAGGAGCCGTGGTTGCATCAGTTTCATAAGCAGAGTTGATCTACATATGGTCTGTATGAGTCGGAAACACAGTTCTTTTTTTCTGGGCAAGCTCATGGTTCTTGCTTTATTTTAGACTCTAGAAAGAAGAGCTTGCTTCTTGCATTAAAACAGAGTGTGTTTTAGGGATGAGATCTCTGGTCTGAATTTCCATTCAGAAACAGAGTTAAACCCCTTGATCTGTGTCTTCCTACAAGCAAGAGTTCAGTTCTGGTAAACCCAGTGAATATTGGGCTCAAATAATTTTTCACAGTTCACGAACCCAACGCGATTCTCACTATTAACTAAAGACCATTTATGTAAGAGGAGCTTTGGTTTGTATCAGTTTCATAAGCAGATTTGAACTACATATGGTCCGTCTGAGTAGGAAATACAGTTCATTTTTTCAGGGCATCCTCATGGTTCTTGCTGTATTTTAGACTCTAGAAAGAAGAGCTTGCATCTTGCGTTAAAACAGAGTGTGTTTCTGGGATGAGAACTCTGGTCTGAATTTCCCTTCAGAATCGGAGTTAAACCCCAGGGTCAGTGTCTTCCTACAAGCAAGAGTTCATTTCTGGTAAACCTAGTGAATTTTCGGATCAAATGATTTTTCGCAGTTCACCAACCCAAACCGATTCTCACTATTAACTAAAGAGCATTAATGTAAGAGGAGCTGTGGTTTGTATCAGTTTCATAAACAGTGTTGAATACATATATTCTGTATCAGTAGGAAACACAGTTCTTTTTTTCTGGGCTTGATCATGTTTCTTACTACACTGGAGACGCTGGAAAGAAGAGGATGATTCTTGCCTTAAAACAGAGGGTTATTCATGGAGGAGATCTCTGGTCTGAATTTGTCTTCAGAAATGGAGTTCAACCCCAGGGTCCGTGTCTTCCTACAAGCAAGAATTCATTTCTGGTAATCCCAGTGATTTTTGGGCTCAAATGATTTTTCGCAGTTCACCAACCCAAACCGATTCTTACTATTAACTAAAGAGCATTAATGTAAGAGGAGTTGTTGTTTGTATCAGTTTCATAAGCAGAGTTGAATACATATGGTCTGTATCAGTAGGAAACACAGTTCTTTTTTTCTGGGCTTGAACATGTTTCTTACTATACTGGAGACGCTGGAAAGAAGAGGATGATTCTTGCCTTAAACCGAGTGTTATTCAGGGATGAGATCTCTGGTCTGAATTTCCCTTCAGAATTTGAGTTAAACCCCAGGATCAGTGTCTTCCTACAAGCAAGAGTTCATTTCTGGTAAACCCAGTAAATATTGGGCTGTAATGATTTTTCGCAGTTCACGTACCCAAATGATTCTCACTATTAACTAAAGAGCATTTATGTAAGAGGAGCCGTGGTTGGATAAGTTTCATAAGCAGAGTTGAACTACATATGGTCCGTCTGAGTAGGAAACACAGTTCTTTTTTTCAGGGCATGCTCATGGTTCTTGCTGTATTTTAGAGTCTAAGAAGAAGAGCTTGCTTCTTGCGTTAAAACAGAGTGTGTTTCAGTGATGAGAACTCTGGTCTGAATTTCCCTTCAGAATCGGACTTAAACCCCATGATCTGTGTCTTCCTACAAGCAAGAGTTCATTTCTGGTAATCCTGGTGAATTTTTGTCTCAAATGATTTTTCGCAGTTCACCATCCCAAACCGATTCTCACTATTAACTAAAGAGCATTAATGTAAGAGGAGCTGTGGTTTGTATCAGTTTCATAAGCAGAGTTGAATACATATGGTCTGTATCAGTAGGAAACACAGTTCTTTTTTTCTGGGCTTTATCATGTTTCTCACTAAAGTGGAGACGCTGGAAAGAAGAGGATTATTCTTGCCTTAAAACAGAGGGTTATTCAGGGAGGAGATCTCTGGTCTGAATTTGTCTTCAGAAATGGAGTTAAACCCCAGGATCAGTGTCTTCCTACAAGCATGAATTCATTCTGGTAATCCCAGTGATTTTTGGGCTCAAATGATTTTTCGATGTTCACCGCCCAAACCGATTCTCACTATTAACTAAACAGCGTTAATGTAAGAGGGGCTGTGGTTTGTATCAGTTTCATAAGCAGAGTTGAGTACATATGGTCTGTATCAGTAGGAAACACAGTTCTTTATTTTCTGGGCATGCCCATGTTTCTTACTATTTTGGAGACGCTGGAAAGAAAAGGATGATTCTTGCCTTAAAACAGAGTGTATTTCAGTGATGAGATCTCAGGTCTGAATTTGTCTTCAGAAATGGAGTTAAACCCCATGATCTGTGTCTTCCTACAAGCAAGAGTTCATTTCTGGTAATCCTGGTGAATTTTCGTCTCAGATGATTTTTCGCAGTTCACCAACCCAAACCGATTCTCACTATTAACTAAAGAGCCTTAATATAAGAGGAGCAGTGGTTTGCATAAGTTTCATAAGCAGAGTTGAACTACATATGGTCTGTATCATAGGAAACACAGTTCTTTTTTTCTGGGCTTGATCGTGTTTCTTACTATACTGGAGACGCTGGAAAGAAGAGGATGATTCTTGCCGTAAAACAGAGTGTTATTCAGGGAGGAGATCTCTGGTCTGAATTTGTCTTCAGAATCTGAGTTTAACCCAGGATATGTGTCTTCCTAGAAGCGAGAGGTCATTTCTGGTAAACCCAGTGAATATTGAGCTCTAATGATTTTTCGCAGTTCACAAACCCAACACGATTCTCACTATTAACTAATTGCATTTATGTAAGAGGAGCCGTGGTTGGATCAGTTTCATAAGCAGAGTTGAACTACATATGGTTTGTATGAGTCTGAAACACAGTTTTTTTTTTCTGGGCATGCTCGTGGTTCTTGCTTTATTTTAGAGTCTAGAAAGAAGAGCTTGCTCTTTGCATTAGAACAGAGTGTGTTTTAGGGATGTGAATTCTGGCCTGAAATTTCATTCAGAAACAGAGATAAACCCCAGGATCTGTGTCTTCCTTCAAGCAAGAGTTCATTTCTGGTTAACCCAGTGAATTTTTGGCTCAAATGATTTTTCGCAGTTCACGAACCCAACGCTATTCTCACTATTAACTAAGGAGCATTTATGTAAGAGGAGCTGTGGTTTGTATCAGTTTCATAAGCAGAGTTGAACTACATATGGTCTGTATGAGTCAGAAAAACAGTTCTTTTTTTCTGGGCATGCTCATGGTTCTTGCTTTATTTTAGACTCTAGAAAGAAGAGCTTGCTTCTTGTATTAAAACAGAGTGTGTTTTAGGGATGAGAACTCTGGTCTGAATTTCCATTCAGAAACAGAGTTAAACCCCAGGATCTGTGTCTTCCTTCAAGCAAGAGTTCATTTCTGGTTAACCCAGTGAATTTTTGGCTCAAATGATTTTTCGCAGTTCACGAACCCAACGGTATTCTCACTATTAACTAAAGATCATTTATGTAAGAGGAGCTGTGGTTTTTATCAGTTTCATAAGCAGAGTTGAACTACATATGGTCCGTATGAGTAGGAAACACAGTTCTTTTTTTCAGGGCATCCTCATGGTTATTGCTGTATTGGAGACGCTGGAAAGAAGAGCTTGCTTCTTGGCTTAAAACAGAGTGTTTTTCAGGGATGAGAACTCTGGTCTGAATTTGCCTTCAGAATCGGAGTTATAGCCAGGATATGTGTCTTCCTACAAGCAAGAGTTCATTTCTGGTAAACCCAGTGAATATTGGGCTCTAATGATTTTTCACAGTTCACGAACCCAACACGATTCTCACTATTAACTAAAGAGCATTTATGTAAGAGTAGCCGTGGTTGGATCAGTTTCATAAGCAGATTTCAACTACATATGGTCCGTCTGAGTAGGAAACACAGTTCATTTTTTCAGGGCATCCTCATTGTTCTTGCTGTATTTTAGAATGTAGAAAGAAGAGTTTGCTTCTTGCGTAAAAACAGAGTGTGTTTCAGGGATGAGAATTCTGGTCTGAATTTCCCTTCAGAATCTGAGTTAAACCTCATGATCTGTGTCTTCCTACAGGTAAGAGTTCATTTCTGGTAAACCTAGTGAATTTTTGGCTCAAAGGATTTTTCGCAGTTCACAAACCCAAACCGATTCTCACTGTTAACTCAAGAGCATTAATGTAAAAGGAGGTGTGGTATGTATCAGTTTCATAAGCAGAGTTGAAGTACATATGGTCTCTATCAGTAGGAAACACAGTTCTTTTTTTCTGGGCTTGAACATGTTTCTTACTATACTGGAGACGCTGGAAAGAAGAGGATGATTCTTGCCTTAAAACAGAGTCTTATTCAAGGATGACATCTCTGGTCTGAATTTGTCTTCAGAAACGGAGTTAAACGCCAGGATCAGTGTCTTCCTACAAGCAAGAATTCATTTCTGGTAAACCCAGTGATTTTGGGGCTCAAATGATTTTTTCGCAGTTCACGTACCCAACATGATTCTCACTATTAACTAAAGAGCATTTATGTAAGAGGAGCTGTGGTTTGTATCAGTTTCATAAGCAGAGTTGAACTACATATGGTCCGTCTGAGTAGGAAACACAGTTCTTTTTTTCTGGGCATGCTCATGGTTCTTGCTTTATTTTAGACTCTAGAAAGAAGAGCTTGCTTCTTGTATTAAAACAGAGTGTGTTTTAGGGATGAGAACTCTGGTCTGAATTTCCATTCAGAAACAGAATTAAACCCCAGGATCTGTGTCTTCCTTCAAGCAAGAGTTCATTTCTGATTAACCCAGTGAATTTTAGGCTCAAATGATTTTTCGCAGTTCCCGAACCCACGCTATTCTCACTATTAACTAAAGAGGATTTATGTAAGAGGAGCTGTGGTTTGTATCAGTTTCATAAGCAGAGTTGAACTACATATGGTCCGTATGAGTAGGAAACACAGTTCTTTTTTTCAGGGCATCCTCATGGTTATTGCTGTATTGGAGACACTGGAAAGAAGAGCTTGATTCTTGCATTAAAACAGAGTGTTTTTCAGTGATGAGAACTCTGGTCTGAATTTGCCTTCAGAAACGGACTTAAACCCCAGGATCACTGTCTTCCTACAACAAAGAGTTCATTTCTGGTAAACCCAGTGATTTTTTGCCCCAAATGATTTTTCGCAGTTCACCAACCCAAACTGATTCTCACTAATAACTAAAGAGCATTAATGTAAGGGGAGCTGTGGTTTGTATCAGTTTCATAAGCAGAGTTGAAAACATATATTCTGTATCAGTAGGAAACACAGTTCTTTTTTTCTGGGCTTGATCATGTTTCTTACTATACTGGATACGCTGGAAAGAAGAGGATGATTCTTGCCTTAGAACAGAGGGTTATTCAGGGAGGAGATCTCTGGTCTGAATTTGTCTTTAGAAATGGAGTTAAACCCCAGGATCAGTGTCTTCCTACAAGCAAGAATTCATTTCTGGTAATCCCAGTGATTTTGGGGCTCAAATGATTATTCGCAATTCACCAAAGCAAACCGATTCTCACTATTAACTAAAGAGCATTAATGTAAGAGGAGCTGTGGTTTGTATCAGTTTCATAAGCAGAGTTGAATACATATGGTCTGTATCAGTAGGAAACACAGTTCTTTTTTTCTGGGCATGCCCATGTTTCTTACTATTTTGGAGACGCTGGAAAGAAAAGGATGATTCTTGCCTTAAAACAGAGTGTTTTTCAGGGATGAGAACTCTGGTCTGAATTTGCCTTCAGAAACGGAGTTAAAGCCAGGATATGTGTCTTCCTACAATCAAGAGTTCATTTCTGGTAAACCCAGTGAATATTGGGCTCTAATGATTGTTCACAGTTCACGAACCCAACACGATTCTCACTATTAACTAAAGAGCATTTATGTAAGAGTAGCCGTGGTTGGATCAGTTTCATAAGCAGATTTCAACTACATATGGTCCGTCTGAGTAGGAAACACAGTTCATTTTTTCAGGGCATCCTCATGGTTCTTGCTGTATTTTAGAATGTAGAAAGAAGAGTTTGCTTCTTGCGTAAAAACAGAGTGTGTTTCAGGGATGAGAATTCTGGTCTGAATTTCCCTTCAGAATCTGAGTTAAACCTCATGATCTGTGTCTTCCTACAGGTAAGAGTTCATTTCTGGTAAACCTAGTGAATTTTTGGCTCAAAGGATTTTTCGCAGTTCACAAACCCAAACCGATTCTCACTGTTAACTCAAGAGCATTAATGTAAAAGGAGGTGTGGTATGTATCAGTTTCATAAGCAGAGTTGAAGTACATATGGTCTCTATCAGTAGGAAACACAGTTCTTTTTTTCTGGGCTTGAACATGTTTCTTACTATACTGGAGATGCTGGAAAGAAGAGGATGATTCTTGCCTTAAAACAGAGTCTTATTCAAGGATGACATCTCTGGTCTGAATTTGTCTTCAGAAACGGAGTTAAACGCCAGGATCAGTGTCTTCCTACAAGCAAGAATTCATTTCTGGTAAACCCAGTGATTTTGGGGCTCAAATGATTTTTTCGCAGTTCACGTACCCAACATGATTCTCACTATTAACTAAAGAGCATTTATGTAAGAGGAGCTGTGGTTTGTATCAGTTTCATAAGCAGAGTTGAACTACATATGGTCCGTCTGAGTAGGAAACACAGTTCTTTTTTTCTGGGCATGCTCATGGTTCTTGCTTTATTTTAGACTCTAGAAAGATGAGCTTGCTTCTTGTATTAAAACAGAGTGTGATTTAGGGATGAGAACTCTGGTCTGAATTTCCATTCAGAAACAGAATTAAACCCCAGGATCTGTGTCTTCCTTCAAGCAAGAGTTCATTTCTGATTAACCCAGTGAATTTTAGGCTCAAATGATTTTTCGCAGTTCCCGAACCCACGCTATTCTCACTATTAACTAAAGAGGATTTATGTAAGAGGAGCTGTGGTTTGTATCAGTTTCATAAGCAGAGTTGAACTACATATGGTCCGTATGAGTAGGAAACACAATTCTTTTTTTCAGGGCATCCTCATGGTTATTGCTGTATTGGAGACACTGGAAAGAAGAGCTTGATTCTTGCATTAAAACAGAGTGTTTTTCAGTGATGAGAACTCTGGTCTGAATTTGCCTTCAGAAACAGACTTAAACCCCAGGATCACTGTCTTCCTACAACAAAGAGTTCATTTCTGGTAAACCCAGTGATTTTTTGCCCCAAATGATATTTCGCAGTTCACCAACCCAAACTGATTCTCACTAATAACTAAAGAGCATTAATGTAAGGGGAGCTGTGGTTTGTATCAGTTTCATAAGCAGAGTTGAAAACATATATTCTGTATCAGTAGGAAACACAGTTCTTTTTTTCTGGGCTTGATCATGTTTCTTACTATACTGGATACGCTGGAAAGAAGAGGATGATTCTTGCCTTAGAACAGAGGGTTATTCAGGGAGGAGATCTCTGGTCTGAATTTGTCTTTAGAAATGGAGTTAAACCCCAGGATCAGTGTCTTCCTACAAGCAAGAATTCATTTCTGGTAATCCCAGTGATTTTGGGGCTCAAATGATTATTCGCAATTCACCAAAGCAAACCGATTCTCACTATTAACTAAAGAGCATTAATGTAAGAGGAGCTGTGGTTTGTATCAGTTTCATAAGCAGAGTTGAATACATATGGTCTGTATCAGTAGGAAACACAGTTCTTTTTTTCTGGGCATGCCCATGTTTCTTACTATTTTGGAGACGCTGGAAAGAAAAGGATGATTCTTGCCTTAAAACAGAGTGTTTTTCAGGGATGAGAACTCTGGTCTGAATTTGCCTTCAGAAACGGAGTTAAAGCCAGGATATGTGTCTTCCTACAATCAAGAGTTCATTTCTGGTAAACCCAGTGAATATTGGGCTCTAATGATTGTTCACAGTTCACGAACCCAACACGATTCTCACTATTAACTAAAGAGCATTTATGTAAGAGTAGCCGTGGTTGGATCAGTTTCATAAGCAGATTTCAACTACATATGGTCCGTCTGAGTAGGAAACACAGTTCATTTTTTCAGGGCATCCTCATTGTTCTTGCTGTATTTTAGAATGTAGAAAGAAGAGTTTGCTTCTTGTGTAAAAACAGAGTGTGTTTCTGGGATGAGAATTCTGGTCTGAATTTCCCTTCAGAATCTGAGTTAAACCTCATGATCTGTGTCTTCCTACAGGTAAGAGTTCATTTCTGGTAAACCTAGTGAATTTTTGGCTCAAAGGATTTTTCGCAGTTCACAAACCCAAACCGATTCTCACTGTTAACTCAAGAGCATTAATGTAAAAGGAGTTGTGGTATGTATCAGTTTCATAAGCAGAGTTGAAGTACATATGGTCTCTATCAGTAGGAAACACAGTTCTTTTTTTCTGGGCTTGATCATGTTTCTTACTATACTGGAGACACTGGAAAGAAGAGGATGATTATTGCCTTAGAACGAGGGTTATTCAGGGAGGAGATCTCTGGTCTGAATTTGTCTTTAGAAATGGAGTTAAACCCCAGGATCAGTGTCTTCCTACAAGCAAGAATTCATTTCTGGTAATCCCAGTGATTTTTGGGCTCAAATGATTATTCGCAATTCACCAAAACAAACCGATTCTCACTATTAACTAAAGAGCACTAATGTAAGAGGAGCTGTGGTTTGTATCAGTTTCATAAGCAGAGTTGAATACATATGGTCTGTATCAGTAGGAAACACAGTTCTTTTTTTCTGGGCATGCCCATGTTTCTTACTATTTTGGAGACGCTGGAAAGAAAAGGATGATTCTTGCCTTAAAACAGAGTGTTTTTCAGGGATGAGAACTCTGGTCTGAATTTGCCTTCAGAAACGGAGTTAAAGCCAGGATATGTGTCTTCCTACAATCAAGAGTTCATTTCTGGTAAACCCAGTGAATATTGGGCTCTAATGATTTTTCGCAGTTCATGTACCCAACACGATTCTCACTAATAACTAAAGAGCATTTATGTAAGAGGAGCTGAGGGTTGGATCAGTTTCACAAGCAGAGTTGAACGACATATGGTCCATAGGTGTAGGTAACACAGTTCTTTTTTTCAGGGCATGCTCATGGTTCTTGTTGTATTTTAGACTCTAGAAAGAAGAGCTTGCTTCTTGCGTTAAAACAGAGTGTGTTTTAGGGATGAGAACTCTGGTCTGAATTTGCCTTCAGAAACGGAGTTAAACCCAGGATATATGTCTTCCTACAAGTGAGAGGTCATTTCTGGTAAACCCAGTGATTATTGGGCTCTAATGATTTTTCGCAGTTCACAAACCCAACACGATTCTCACTATTAACTAAAGAGCATTTATGTAAGAGGAGCCGTGGTTGGATCAGTTTCATAAGCAGAGTTGAACTACATATGGTCCGTCTGAGTAGGAAACACAGTTCTTTTTTTCAGGGCATGCTCATGGTTCTTGCTTTATTTTAGACTCTAGGAAGAAGAGCTTGCTTCTTGCATTAAAACAGAGTGTGTTTTAGGGATGAGAACTCTGGCCTGAAATTCCATTCAGAAACAGAGTTAAACCCCAGGATCTGTGTCTTCCTTCAAGCAAGAATTCATTTCTGGTTAACCCAGTGAATTTTGGGCTCAAATGATTTTTTCGCAGTTCACGAACCCAACGCGATTCTCACTATTAACTAAAGAGCATTTATGTAAGAGGAGCTGTGGTTTGTATCAGTTTCATAAGCAGAGTTGAACTACATATGGTCCGTATGAGTAGGAAACACAGTTCATTTTTTCAGGGCATCCTCATGGTTATTGCTGTAAGGGAGATGCTGGAAAGAAGAGCTTGCTTCTTGGCTTAAAACAGAGTGTTTTTCAGGGATGAGAACTCTGGTCTCAATTTGCCTTCAGAAACGGACATAAACCCCAGGATCAGTGTCTTCCTACAACAAAGAGTTCATTTCTGGTAAACCCAGGGATTTTTTGCCCCAAATGATTTTTCGCAGTTCATGAACCCAACATGATTCTCACTATTAACTAAAGAGCATTTATGTAAGAGGAGCTGTGGTTTGTATCAGTTTCATAAGCAGAGTTGAAGGACATATGGTCCATCTGAGTAGGAAACACAGTTCTTTTTTTCAGGGCATGCTCATGGTTCTTGCTCTATTTTAGACTCTAGAATGAAGAGCTTGCTTCTTGCGTTAAAACAGAGTGTGTTTCTGGGATTTGAACTCTGGTCTGAATTTCCCTTCAGAAATGGAGTTAAACCCCAGGATCAGTGTCGTCCTACAAGCAAGAGTTCATTTCTGGTAAACCTAGTGAAATTTCGGATCAAATGATTTTTCGCAGTTCACCAACCCAAACTGATTCTCACTATTAACTAAAGAGCATTAATGTTAGAGGAGCTGTGGTTTGTATCAGTTTCATAATTTGAGTTGAATACATATATTCTGTATCAGTAGGAAACACAGTTCTTTTTTTCTTGGCATGCCCATGTTTCTTACTATTTTGGAGACGCTGGAAAGAAGAGGATGATTCTTGCCTTAAAACAGAGGGTTATTCAGGGATGAGAACTCTGGTCTGAATTTGCCTTCAGAAACGGAGTGAAACCCAGGATATGTGTCTTCCTACAAGCAAGAGTTCATTTCTGGTAAACCCAGTGAGTATTGGGCTCTAATGATTTTTCTCAGTTCATGAACCCAACACGATTCTCACTATTAACTAAAGCGCATTTATGTAAGAGGAGCTGTAGTTTGTATCAGTTTCATAAGCAGAGTTGAACTACATATGGTCTGTATGAGTAGGAAACACAGTTCTTTTTTTCAGGGCATCCTCATGGTCATTGCTGTGTTGGAGACGCTGGAAAGAAGAGCTTGATTCTTGCCTTAAAACAGAGTGTTTTTCAGGGATGAGATCTCTGGTCTGAATTTGTCTTCAGAAACGGAGTTAAACCCCAGGATCAGTGTCTTCCTACAAGCAAGAATTCATTTCTGGTAAACCCAGTGATTTTTGGGCTCAAATGATTTTTTCACAGTTAACGAACCCAACATGGTTCTCAGTATTAACTAAAGAGAATGTATGTAAGAGGAGCCGTGGTTTGTATCAGTTTCATAAGCAGAACTGAACTACATAGGGTCCGACTGAGTCGGAAACACAGTTCTTTTTTTCAGTACATGCTCATGGTTCTTGCTGAATTTTAGACTCTAGAAAGAAGAGCTTGCTTCTTGCCTTAAAACAGAGTGTGTTTCAGGGATGAGAACTCTGGTCTGAATTTCCCTTCAGAATCAGAGTTAAACCTCATGATCTGTGTCTTCTTACAAGCAAGAGTTCATTTCTGGGTAACCTAGTGAATTTTCGGCTCAAATGATTTTTCGCAGTTCACCAACCCAAACCGATTCTCACTATTAACTGAAGAGCATTAATGTAAGAGGAGCTGTGGTTTGTATGAGTTTCATAAGCAGAGTTGAACTACATATGGTCTGTATCAGTAGGAAACCCAGTTCTTTTTTTCTGGGCTTGATCATGTTTCTTACTATTCTGGAGACGCTGGAAAGAAGAGGATGATTCTTGCCTTAAAACAGAGTGTTATTCAGGGATGAGATCGCTGGGCAGAATTTGTCTTCAGAAACAGAGTTAAACCCAAGGATCAATGTCTTCCTACAAGCAAGAGTTCATTTCTGGTAAACATAGTGATTATTGGGCTCAAACGATTTTTTGCAGTTCACGAACCCAACACGATTCTCACTATTAACTAAAGAGCATTTATGTAAGAGGAGCCGTGGTTGGATCAGTTTCATAAGCAGAGTTGAACTACATATGGTCTGTATGTGTCGGAAACACAGTTCTTTTTTTCTGGGCATGCACATGGTTCTTGCTGTATTTTAGACACTGGATCGAAGAGCTTGCTCTTTGCGTTATGACATAGTGTTTTTCAGGGATGAGAACTCTGGTCTGAATTTCCCTTCAGAAACGGAGTTAAACCCCAGGATCAGTGTCTTACTACAGGTAAGAATACATTTCTAGTAAACCCAGTGATTTTTGGGCTCAATTGATTTTTTCGCAGTTCACGAACCCAACATGATTCTCACTATTAACTAAAGAGCATTTATGTAAGAGGAGCTATAGTTTGTATCAGTTTCATAAGCAGAGTTGAACTACATATGGTCTGTATGAGTAGGAAACACAGTTCTTTTTTTCTGGGCATGCCCATGTTTCTTACTATTTTGGAGACGCTGGAAAGAGGAGCTTGCTTCTTCGTTATAACAGAGTGTTTTTGAGGGATGAGAACTCTGGTCTGAATTTGCCGTCAGTAACAGAGTTAAACCCTATGATCTGTGTTTTCCTACAAGCAAGAGTTCATTTCCAGTAAACCCAGTGAATATTGGGCTCTAATCATTTTTTGCAGTTCACGAACCCTACGCTATTCTCACTATTAACTAAAGAGGATTTAAGTATGAGGAGCTGCAGTTTGTATCAGTTTAATAAGCAGAGTTGCACTACATATGGTCCGTCTGAGTAGGAAACACAGTTCTTTTTTTCAGGGCATGCTCATGGTCCTTGCTGTATTTTAGACTCTAGAAAGAAGAGCTTGCTTCCTGAGTTAAAACAGAGTGAGTTTCAAGGTTGAGAACTCTTGTCTGAATTTCCCTTCAGAATCTGAGTTAAATCCCATGATCTGTGTCTTCCTACAAGCAAGAGTTCATTTCTGGTAAACCTAGTGAATTTTTAGCTCAAATGTTTTTTTGCAGTTCACCAACCCTAACCGATTCTCACTATTAACCAAAGAGCATTAATGTAAGAGGAGCTGTCGTTTGTATCAGTTTCATAAGCAGAGTTGAACTACATATAGTCTGTATCAGTAGGAAACACAGTTCTTTTTTTCTGGGCTTGATCATGTTTCTTACTATACTGGAGATGCTGGAAAGAAGAGGATGATTCTTGCCTTAAAACAGAGTGTTATTCACAGATGAGATATCTATCTGAATTTGTCTTCAAAAACGGAGTTAAACCCCAGGATCAGTGTCTTCCTACAAGCAAGAGTTCATTTCTTGTAAACCCAATGAATTTTGGGCTCAAATGATTTTTCGCAGTTCACGAACCCTACGCTATTCTCACTATTAACTAAAGAGGATTTAAGTATGAGGAGCTGTAGTTTGTATCAGTTTAATAAGCAGAGTTGAACTACATATGGTCTGTATGAGTCAGAAACACAGTTCTTTTTTCTGGGCATGCCCATGTTTCTCACTATTTTGGAGACGCTGGAAAGAAGAGCTTGCTTCTTTCGTTATAACAGAGTGTTTTTGACGGATGAGTACTCTGGTCTGAATTTGCCGTCAGAAACGGAGTTAAACCCCAGGATCTGTGTTTTCCTACGAGCAAGAGTTCATTTCCAGTAAACCCAGTGAATATTGGGCTCTAATGATATTTTGCAGTTCACGAACCCAACACGATTCTCACTATTAACTAAAGAGCATTTATGTAAGAGGAGCCGTGGTTGGATCAGTTTCATAAGCAGAGTTGATCTACATATCGTCTGTATGAGTCGGAAACACAGGTCTTTTTTTCTGGGCATGCTCATGGTTCTTGCTGTATTTTAGACACTGGAAAGAATAGCTTGCTTTTTGCGTTATGACATAGTGTTTTTCAGGGGTGAGAACTCTGGTCTGAATTTCTCTTCAGAAACGGTGTTAATCCCCAGGATCTCTGTCTTCCTACAAGCAAGAGTTCAGTTCTGGTAAACCCAGTGAATTTTGGGCTCAAATGATTTTTCGCTGTTCACCAACCCACACCGATTCTCACTATTAACTAAAGAGCATTAATGTAAATGGAGCTGTGGTTTGTATCAGTTTCATAAGCAGAGTTGAACTACATATAGTCTGTATCAGTAGGAAACACAGTTCTTTTTTTCTGGGCTTGATCATGTTTCTTACTATACTGGAGACGCTGGAAAGAAGAGGATGATTCTTGCCTTAAAACAGATTGTTATTCAGGGATGAGAAATCTGGTCTGAATTTGTCTTCAAAAACGGATTTAAACCCCAGGATCAGTGTCTTCCTACAAGCAAGAGTTCAGTTCTGGTAAACCCAGTGAATTTTGGGCTCAAATGATTTTTTGCAGTTCAACAACCCAAACCGATTCTCACTATTAACTAAAGAGCATTAATGTAAGTGGAGCTGTGGTTTGTATCAGTTTTATAAGCAGAGTTGAACTACATATGGTCTGTATGCGTCGGAAACACCGTTCCTTTTTTCTGGGCATGCCCATGTTTCTTAATATTTTGGAGATGCTGGAAAGAACAGCTTGCTTCTTTCGTTATAACAGAGTGTTTTTCAGGGATGAAAACTCTGGTCTGAATTTGCCTTCAGAAACGGAGTTAAACCCCAGGATCAGTGTCTTCCTACAAGCAAGAGTTCATTTCTGGTAAACCCAGTGAATATATGGCTCAAATGATTTTTCGCAGTTCACGAACCCAACATGATTCTCACTATTAACTAAAGAGCATTTATGTAAGAGGAGCCATGGTTGGATCAGTTTCATAAGCAGAGTTGAACTACATATGGTTATGAGTTGGAAACACAGTTCTTTTTTTCTGTGCATGCCCATGTTTCTTACTATTTTGGAGACGCTGGAAAGAAGAGTTTGCTTCTTTCGTTATAACAGAGTGTTTTTGAGGGATGAGAACTCTGGGAGGAATTTACCTTCAGAAACGGAGTTAAACCCCAGGATCTCTGTCTTCCTACAAGCAAGAGTTCAGTTCTGGTAAACACAATGAATTTTGGGCTCAAATGATTTTTCGCAGTTCACCAACCCAAACCGATTGTCACTATTAACTAAAGAGCATTAATGTAAGTGGATCTGTGTTTTGTATCAGTTTAATAAGCAGAGTTGAAGTACATATAGTCTGTATCAGTAGGAAACACAGTTCTTTTTTTCTGGGCTTGATCATGGTTCTTACTATATTGGAGACGCTGGAAAGAAGAGGATGATTCTTGCCTTAAAAAAGAGTGTTATTCAGGCATGAGATATCTGGTCTGAATTTGTCTTCAAAAACGGAGTTAAACCCCAGGATCAGTGTCTTCCTTAAAGCAAGAGTTCATTTCTGGTAAAGCCAGTCATTTTTGGGCTCAAATGATTTTTTCGCAGTTCACGAACCCAACATGATTCTCACTATTAACAAAAGAGTATTTATGGAAGAGGAGCGGTAGTTTGTATCAGTTCAATAACCAGAGTTGAACTACATATGGTCTGTATGAGTGGGAAACACAGTTCTATTTTTCTGGGCATGCCCATGTTTCTTACTATTTTGGAGACGTTGGAAAGAATAGCTTGCTTCTTTTGTTATAACAGAGTGTTTTTGAGGGATGAGAACTCTGGTCTCAATTTGCCGTCAGAAACGGAGTTAAACCCCAGGATCTGTGTTTTCCTACAAGCAAGAGTTCATTTCCGGTAAACCCAGTGAATATTGGGCTCTAATGATTTTTTAAAGTATACAAACCCAACACGATTCTCACTATTAACTAAAGAGCATTTATGTAAGAGGAGCTGTGGTTGGATCAGTTTCATAAGCAGAGTTGAACTACATATGGTCTGTATGTGTCGGAAACACAGTTCTTTTTTTCTGGGCATGCACATGGTTCTTGCTGTATTTTAGACACTGGATCGAAGAGCTTGCTTTTTGCGTTATGACATAGTGTTTTTCAGGGATGAGAACTCTGGTCTGAATTTCCCTTCAGAAACGGAGTTAAACCCCAGGATCAGTGTCTTACTACAGGTAAGAATACATTTCTGGTAAACCCAGTGATTTTTGGGCTCAAATGATTTTTTCGCAGTTCACGAACCCAACATGATTCTCACTATTAACTAAAGAGCATTTATGTAAGAGGAGCTGTAGTTTGTATCAGTTTCATAAGCAGAGTTGAACTACATATGGTCCGTATGAGTAGGAAACATAGTTCTTTTTTTCAGGGCATACTCATGGTTCTTGCTGCATTGGAGACGCTGGAAAGAAGAGCTTGCTTCTTGCCTTAAAACAGAGTGAGTTTCAAGGAAGAGAACTCTTGTCTGAATTTCCCTTCAGAATCTGAGTTAAATCCCATGATCTGTGTCTTCCTACAAGCAAGAGTTCATTTCTGGTAAAACTAGTGAATTTTTAGCTCAAATGTTTTTTTGCAGTTCACCAACCCAAACCGATTCTCACTATTAACTAAAGAGGATTTATGTAAGAGGAGCTGTGGTTTGTATCAGTTTCATAAGCAGAGTTGAACTACATATGGTCCGTATGAGTAGGAAACACAGTTCTTTTTTTCTGGGCATGCCCATGTTTCTTACTATTTTGGAGACGCTGGAAAGAGGAGCTTGCCTCTTCGTTATAACAGAGTGTTTTTGAGGGATGAGAACTCTGGTCTGAATTTGCCGTCAGTAACGGAGTTAAACCCCATGATCTGTGTTTTCCTACAAGCAAGAGTTCATTTCCAGTAAACCCAGTGAATATTGGGCTCTAATCATTTTTTGCAGTTCACGAACACAACACGATTCTCATTATTAACTAAAGAGCATTTATGTAAGAGAAGCCGTGGTTGGATCACTTTCATAAGCAGAGTTGAACTACATATGGTCTGTATGAGTCAGAAACACAGTTCTTTTTTTCTGGGCATGCTCATGGTTCTTGCTGTATTTTAGACACTGGAAAGAAGAGCTTGCTTTTTGTGTTATGACATAGTGTTTTTCAGGGATGAGTACTCTGATCTGAATTTCACATCAGAAATGGCGTTAATCCCCAGGATCTCTGTCTTCCTACAAGCAAGAGTTCAGTTCTGGTAAACCCAGTGAATTTTGGGCTCAAATGATTTTTCACAGTTCACCAACCCAAACCGATTCTCACTATTAACTAAAGAGCATTAATGTAAGAGGAGCTGTGGTTTGTATCAGTTTCATAAGCAGAGTTGAACTACATATAGTCTGTATCAGTAGGAAACACAGTTCTTTTTTTCTGGGCTTGATCATGTTTCTTACTATACTGGAGACGCTGGAAAGAAGAGGATGATTCTTGCCTTAAAACAGATTGTTATTCAGGGATGAGAAATCTGGTCTGAATTTGTCTTCCAAAACGGAGTTAAACCCCAGGATCAGAGTCTTCCTACAAGCAAGAGTTCATTTCTTGTAAACCTAGTGAAATTTTGGCTCAAATGTTTTTTTGCATTTCACCAACCCAAACCGATTCTCACTATTAACTAAAGAGCATTAATGTAAGAGGAGCTGTTGTATGTATCAGTTTCATTAGCAGAGTTGAACTACATATGGTCTGTATCAGTAGGAAACACGGTTCTTATTTTCGGGGCTTGATCATGTTTCTTACTATACTGGAGACGCTGGAAAGAAGAGGATGATTCTTGCCTTAAAACACAGTGTTATTCAGGGATGAGATCTCTTGTCTGAATTTTCTTCAGAAACGGAGTTAAACCCCAGGATCAGTGTCTTCCTACAACCAAGAGTTCATTTCTGGTAAACCCAGTGATTTTTGGCCCAAATGATTTTTTGCAGTTCACGAACCCAACATGATTCTCACTATTAGCTAAAGAGCATTTCTGTAAGAGGAGCTGTGGTTTGTATCAGTTTCATAAGCAGAGTTGAACTACATATGGTCCGTCTGAGTAGGAAACACAGTTCTTTTTTTCAGGGCATTTTCATGGTTCTTACTGTATTTTAGACTCTAGAAAGAAGAGCTTGCTTCTTGCGTTAAAACAGAGTGAGTTTCAAGGATGAGAACTCTTGTCTGAAGTTCCCTTCAGAATCTGAGTTAAATCCCATGATCTGTGTCTTCCTACAAGCAAGAGTTCATTTCGGGTAAACCTAGTGAATTTTTAGCTCAAATGTTTTTTTGCAGTTCACCAACCCAAACCGATTCTCACTATTAACTAAAGAGGATTTATGTGAGAGGAGCTGTGGTTTGTATCAGTTTTATAAGCAGAGTTGAACTACATATGGTCCGTATGAGTAGGAAACACAGTTCTTTTTTTCTGGGCATGCCCATGTTTCTTACTATTTTGGAGACGCTGGAAAGAATAGCTTTCTTCTCTCATTATAACAGAGTGTTTTTGAGGGATGAGAACTCTGGTCTGAATTTGCATCAGAAACGGAGTTAAACTGCAGGATCTGTGTTTTCCTACAAGGAAGAGTTCATTTCCGGTAAACCCAGTGAATATTGGGCTCTAATGATTTTTTGCAGTTCACGAACCCAACACGATTCTCACTATTAACTAAAGAGCATTCATGTAAGAGAAGCCGTGGTTGGATCAGTTTCATAAGCAGAGTTGAACTATATATGGTCTGTATGAGTCGGAAACACAGTTCTTTTTTTCTGGGCATGCTCATGGTTCTTGCTGTATTGTAGAAACTGGAAAGAAGAGCTTGCTTTTTGTGTTATGACATAGTGTTTTTCAGGGATGAGAACTCTGATCTAAATTTTCCATCAGAAACGGCGTTAATCCCCAGGATCTCTGTCTTCCTACCAGCAAGAGTTCAGTTCTGGTAAACCCAGTGAATTTTGGGCTCAAATGATTTTACGCAGTTCACCAACCCAAACCGATTCTCACTATTAATTAAAGAGCATTAATTTAAGTGGAGCTGTGGTTTGTATCATTTTCATAAGCAGAGTTGAACTACATATAGTCTGTATCAGTAGGAAACACAGTTCTTTTTTTCGGGCTTGATCATGTTTCTTACTATACTGGAGACGCTGGAAAGAAGAGGATGATTCTTGCCTTAAAATAGAGTGTTATTCAGGGATGAGATCTCTTATCTGAATTTTCTTCAGAAACGGAGTTAAACCCCAGGATCAGTGTCTTACTACAGGTAAGAATACATTTCTGGTAAACCCAGTGATTTTTGGGCTCAAATGATTTTTTCGCAGTTCACGAACCCAACATGATTCTCACTATTAACTAAAGAGCATTTATGTAAGAGGAGCTGTAGTTTGTATCAGTTTCATAAGCAGAGTTGAACTACATATGGTCCGTATGAGTAGGAAACACAGTTCTTTTTTTCAGGGCATACTCATGGTTCTTGCTGCATTGGAGACGCTGGAAAGAAGAGCTTGCTTCTTGCCTTAAAACAGAGTGTTTTTCAGGGATGAGAACTCTGGTCTGAATTTGACTTCAAAAACGGAGTTAATCCCCAGGATCAGTGTCTTCCTACAACCAAGAGTTCATTTCTGGTAAACCCAGTGATTTTTGGCCCAAATGATTTTTTTGCAGTTCACGAACCCAACATGATTCTCACTATTAGCTAAAGAGCATTTATGTAAGAGGAGCTGTGGTTTGTATCAGTTTCATAAGCAGAGTTGAACTAGATATGGTCCGTCTGAGTAGGAAACACAGTTCTTTTTTTCAGGGCATGCTCATGGTTCTTGCTGTATTTTAGACTCTAGAAAGAAGAGCTTGCTTCTTGCCTTAAAACAGAGTGAGTTTCAAGGATGAGAACTCTTGTCTGAATTACCCTTCAGAATCTGAGTTAAATCCCATGATCTGTGTCTTCCTACAAGCAAGAGTTCATTTCGGGTAAACCTAGTGAATTTTTAACTCAAATGTTTTTTTGCAGTTCACCAACCCAAACCGATTCTCACTATTAACTAAAGAGGATTTATGTAAGAGGAGCTGTGGTTTGTATCAGTTTTATAAGCAGAGTTGAACTACATATGGTCTGTATGAGTCGGAAACACAGTTCTTTTTTCTGGGCATCCCCATGTTTCTTACTATTTTGGAGACGCTGGATAGAAGAACTTGCTTCTTTCGTTATAACAGAGTGTTTTTGAGGGATGAGTACCCTGGTCTGAATTTGCCGTCAGAAACGGAGTTAAACCCCAGGATCTGTGTTTTCCTACAAGCAAGAGTTCATTTCCAGTAAACCCAGTGAATTTTGGGCTCTAATGATTTTTTGCAGTTCACGAACCCAACACGATTCTCACTATTAACTAAAGAGCATTTATGTAAGAGGAGCCGTGGTTGGATCAGTTTCATAAGCAGAGTTGAACTACATATGGTCTGTAAGAGTCGGAAACACAGTTCTTTTTTTCTGGGCATGCTCATGGTTCTTGCTGTATTTTAGACACTGGATAGAAGAGCTTGCTTTTTGCATTATGACATAGTGTTTTTCAGGGATGAGAACTCTGGTCTGAATTTCCCTTCAGAAATGGCGTTAATCCCCAGGATCTCTGCCTTCCTACAAGCAAGAGTTCAATTCTGGTAAACCCAGTGAATTTTGGGCTCAAATGATTTTTCGCAGTTCACCAACCCAAACCGATTCTCACTATTAACTAAAGAGCATTAATGTAAGTGGAGCTGTGGTTTGTATCAGTTTCATAAGCAGAGTTGAACTACATATAGTCTGTATCAGTAGGAAACACAGTTCTTTTTTTCTGGGCTTGATCATGTTTCTTACTATACTGGAGACGCTGGAAAGAAGAGGATGATTCTTGCCTTAAAACAGAGTGTTATTCAGGGATGAGATATCTGGTCTGAATTTGTCTTCAAAAACGAGTTAAGCCCCAGGATCAGTGTCTTCCTACAAGCAAGAGTTCATTTCTGGTAAACCCAATGAATTTTGGGCTCAAATGATTTTTCGCAGTTCACGAACCCTACGCTATTCTCACTGTTATCTAAGGAGGATTTATGTAAGAGGCGCTGTAGTTTGTATCAGTTTAATAAGCACAGTTGAACTACATATGGTCCGTCTGAGTAGGAAACACAGTTCTTTTTTTCAGGGCATGCTCATGGTTCTTGCTGTATTTTAGACTCTAGAAAGAAGAGCTTGCTTCTTGCGTTAAAACAGAGTTTCAAGGATGAGAACTCTTGTCTGAATTTCCCTTCATAATCTGAGTTAAATCCCATGATCTGTGTCTTCCTAAAAGCAAGAGTTCATTTCTGGTAAACCTAGTGAATTTTTAGCTCAAATGTTTTTTTGCAGTTCACCAACCCAAACCGATTCTCACTATTAAGAGGATTTATGTAAGAGGAGCTGTGGTTTGTATCAGTTTTATAAGCAGAGTTGAACTACATATGGTCTGTATGAGTCGGAAACACAGTTCTTTTTTCTGGGCATCCCCATGTTTCTTACTATTTTGGAGACGCTGGATAGAAGAACTTGCTTCTTTCGTTATAACAGAGTGTTTTTGAGGGATGAGTACTCTGGTCTGAATTTGCCGTCAGAAACGGAGTTAAACCCCAGGATCTGTGTTTTCCTACAAGCAAGAGTTCATTTCCAGTAAACCCAGTGAATATTGGGCTCTAATGATTTTTTGCAGTTCACGAACACAACACGATTCTCACTATTAACTAAAGAGCATTTATGTAAGAGGAGCCGTGGTTGGATCAGTTTCATAAGCAGAGTTGAACTACATATGGTCTGTATGAGTCGGAAACACAGTTCTTTTTTTCTGGGCATGCTCATGGTTCTTGTGTATTTTAGATACTGGATAGAAGAGCTTACTTTTTGCGTTATGATGTAGTGTTTTTCAGGGATGAGAACTCTGGACTGAATTTGCCTTCAGAAACGGAGTTAAACCCCAGGATCAGTGTCTTCCTACAACCAAGAGTTCATTTCAGGTAAACACAGTGATTTTTTGGCCCAAATGATTTTTTGCAGTTCATGAACCCAACGCGATTCTCACTATTAACTAAAGAGCATTTATGTAAGAGGAGCTGTGGTTTGTATCAGTTTCATAAGCTGATTTGAACTACATATGGTCCGTCTGAGTAGGAAACACAGTTCTTTTTTTCAGGGCATCCTCATGGTTCTTGCTATATTTTAGACTCTAGAAAGAAGAGGATGATTCTTGCCTTAAAACAGAGTGTTATTCAGGGATGAGAACTCTGGTCTGAATTTCCCTTCAGAATCTGGGTTAAACCCCATGATCTGTGTCTTCCTACAAGCAAGAGTTCATTTCTGGTAATCCTAGTGAATTTTTGGCTCAAATGTTTATTTTGCAGTTCACCAACACAAACTGATTCTCACTATTAACTAAAGAGCATTAATGTAAGAGGAGCTGTGGTATGTATCAGTTTCATGAGCAGAGTTGAACTTCATATGGTCTGTATCAGTAGGAAACACGGATCTTATTTTCGGGGCTTGATCATGTTTCTTACTATACTGGAGACGCTGGAAAGAAGAAGATGATTCTTGCCTTAAAACAGAGTGTTATTCAGGGATGAGATCTCTGGTCTGAATTTGTCTTCAGAAACGGAGTTAAACCCCAGGATCAGTGTCTTCCTACAGGTAAGAATACATTTCTGGTAAACCCAGTGATTTTTGGGCTCAAATGATTTTTTCGCAGTTCACGAACCCAACATGATTCTCACTATTAACTAAAGAGCATTTATGTAAGAGGAGCTGTGGTTTGTATCAATTTCATAAGCAGAGTTGAACTACATATGGTTATGAGTTGGAAACACAGTTCTTTTTTTCAGGGCATCCTCATGTTTCTTGCTGCATTGGAGATGCTGGAAAGAAGAGCTTGCTTCTTGCCTTAAAACAGAGTGTTTTTCAGGGATGAGAACTCTGGTCTGAATTTCCCTTCCGAATCTGAATTAAATCCCATGATCTGTGTCTTCCTACAAGCAAGAGTTCATTTCTGGTAATCCTAGTGAATTTTTGGCTCAAATGTTTATTTTGCAGTTCACCAACACAAACCGATTCTCACTATTAACTAAAGAGGATTTATGTAAGAGGAGCTGTGGTTTGTATCAGTTTCATAAGCAGAGTTGAATTACATATGGTCTGTATGAGTCGGAAACACAGTTCCTTTTTTCTGGGCATGCCCATGTTTCTTAATATTTTGGAGACGCTGGAAAGAAGAGCTTGATTCTTTCGTTATAACCGAGAGTTTTTCAGGGATGAGAACTCTGTTCTGAATTTGCATTCAGAAACGGAGTTAAACCTCAGGATCAGTGTCTTCCTACAAGCAAGAGTTCATTTCTGGCAAACCCAGTTAATATTGGGCTCAAATGATTTTTCGCAGTTCACGAACCCAACACGATTCTCACTATTAACTAAAGAGCATTTATGTAAGAGGAGCCGTGTTTGGATCAGTTTCCTAAGCAGAGTGAACTAAATATGGTCTGTATGAGCCGGACACAGTTCTTTTTTTCTGGGCATGCTCATGGTTCTTGCTGCATTTTAGACACTGGAAAGAAGAGCTTGCTTTTTACGTTATGACATAGTGTTTTTCAGGGATGAGAACTGTGGTCTGAATTTCCCTTCAGAAACGGCGTTAATCCCCAGAATCTCTGTCTTCCTACAAGCAAGAGTTCAGTTCTGGTAAACCCAGTGAATTTTGGGCTCAAATATATTTTCTCAGTTCACGAACCCAACGCGATTCTCACTATTAACTAAAGAGAATTTATGTAAGAGGAGCTGTGCTTTGTATCAGTTTCATAAGCAGAGTTGAACTACATATGGTCTGTATCTGTACGAAACACAGTTCTTTTTTTCAGGGCATACTCATGGTTCTTGCTGTATTTTAGACTCTAGAAAGAAGAGCTTGCTTCTTGCCTTAAAACAGAGTGTGTTTCAGGGATGAGAATTCTGGTCTGAATTTCCCTTTAGAATCTGAGTTAAACCCCATGATCTGTGTCTTCCTACAAGCAAGAGTACATTTCTGGTAAACCTAGTGAATTTTTGGCTCAAATGATTGTTTGCAGTTCACCAACCCAAACCGATTCTCACTGTGAACTAAAGAGCATTAATGTAAGAGGAGCTGTGGTATGTATCAGTTTCATAAGCAGAGTTTAACTACATAAGGTCCTTATCAGTCGGAAACACAGTTCTTTATTTCTGGGCTTGATCATGTTTCTTACTATACTGGAGACGCTAAAAGAAGAGGATGATTCTTGCCTTAAAACAGAGTGTAATTCAGGGATGAGATCTCTGGAATCCATTTGTCTTCAGAAACAGAGTGAAACCCCAGGGTCATGTCTTCCTACAAGCAAGAATTCATTTTTGGTAAACCCAGTGATTTTTGGTCTCAAATGATTTTTCGCAGTTCACAAACCCAACATGATTCTCACTATTAACTAAAGAGCATTTATGTAAGAGGAGCTGTGGTTTGTATCAGTTTCATAAGCATAGTTAAAATACACATGGTCTCTCTGAGTAGGAAACACAGTTCCTTTCTTCTGGGCATGCCCATATTTCTTACTATTTTGGAGACGCTGGAAAGCAGAGGATGATTCTTGCCTTAAAACACAGTGTTATTCGGGGAGGAGATCTCTGGTCTGAATTTGCCTTCAGAAGCGGAGTTAAACCCCAGGATCAGTGTCTTCCTACAAGCAAGAGTTCATTTCTGGTAAACCCAGTGATTTTTGGTCTCAAATGATTTTTCGCAGTTCACAAACCCAACATGATTCTCACTATTAACTAAAGAGCATTTATGTAAGAGGAGCTGTGGTTTGTATCAGTTTCATAAGCAGAGTTGAACTACATATGGTTATGAGTTGGAAACACAGTTCTTTTTTTCTGGGCATGCCCATGTTTCTTACTTTTTTGGAGACACTGGAAAGAAGAGCTTGCTTCTTTCGTTATAACAGAGTGTTTTTTAGGGATGAGAACTCTGGTCTGAATTTGCCTTCAGAAACGGAGTTAAACCCCAGGATCTGTGTTTTTCTACAAGCAAGAGTTCATTTCTGGTAAACCCAGTGAATATTGGGCTCAAATGATTTTTCTCAGTTCACGATCCCAACGCGATTCTCACTATTAACTAAGGAGAATTTATGTAAGAGGAGCTGTGCTTTGTATCAGTTTCATAAGCAGATTTGAACTACATGTGGTCCGTCTGAGTAGGAAACACAGTTCTTTTTTTTTAGGGCATCCTCATGGTTATTGCTGTATTTTAGAATCTAGAGAGAAGAGCTTGCTTCTTGCGTTAAAACAGAGTGTGTTTCAGGGATGAGAACTCTGGTCTGAATTTCCCTTCAGAAACGGAGTTAAACCCCAGGATCTGTGTCTTCCTCCAAGCAAGAGTTCATTTCTGGTAAACCTAGTGAATTTTTGGCTCAAATGATTTTTTGCAGTTCACCAACCCAAACTGATTCTCACTGTTAACTAAAGAGCATTAATGTAAGAGGAACTGTGGTATGTATCAGTTTCATGAGCAGAGTTGAACTACATATGGTCTGTATCTGTACGAAACACAGTTCTTTTTTTCAGGCCATACTCATGGTTCTTGCTGTATTTTAGACTCTAGAAAGAAGAGCTTGCTTCTTGCGTTAAAACAGAGTGTGTTTCAGGGATGAGAACTCTGGTCTGAATTTCCCTTCAGAATCAGAGTTAAACCCCATGATCTGTGTCTTCCTACAAGCAAGAGTTCATTTCTGGTAAACCTAGTGAATTTTTGGCTCAAATGATTGTTTGCAGTTCACCAACCCAAACCGATTCTCACTGTTAACTAAAGAGCATTAATGTAAGAGGAGCTGTGGTATGTATCAGTTTCATAAGCAGAGTTTAACTGCATATGGTCCTTATCAGTAGGAAACACAGTTCTTTCTTTCTGGGCTTGATCATGTTTCTTACTATACTGGAGACGCTAAAAGAAGAGGATGATTCTTGGCTTAAAACAGATTGTAATTCAGGGATGAGATCTCTGGACTGCATTTGTCTTCAGAAACGGAGTGAAAGCCCAGGATCAGTGTCTTCCTACAAGCAAGAATTCATTTTTGGTAAACCCAGTGATTTTTGGTCTCAAATGATTTTTCGCAGTTCACAAACCCAACATGATTCTCACTATTAACTAAAGAGCATTTATGTAAGAGGAGCTGTGGTTTGTATCAGTTTCATAAGCAGAGTTGAACTACATAAGGTCCGTCTGAGTAGGAAACACAGTTCCTTTCTTCTGGGCATGCCCATATTTCTTAATAGTTTGGAGACGCTGGAAAGAAGAGCTTGATTCTTTCGTTATAACAGAGTGTTTTTGAGGGATGAGAACTGTGGTCTCAATTTGCCTTCAGAAACGGAGTTAAACACAGGATATGTGTCTTCCTACAAGCAAGAGTTCATTTCTGGTAAACCCAGTGAATATTGTGCTCAAATGATTTTTTGCAGTTCACAAACCCAACACGATTCTCACTATTAACTAAAGAGCATTTATGTTAGAGGAGCCGTGTTTGGATCAGTTTCATAAGCAGAGTTGAACTACATATGGTGTGTATGAGTCGGAAACACAGTTCTTTTTTTTCTGGGCATGCTCATGGTTCTGGCTTAATTTTAGACTCTGGAAAGAAGAGCTTGAGTCTTGCGTTAAAGCAGAGTGTGTTTTAGGGATTAGAACTCTGGTCTGAATTTCCCTTCAGAAACGGAGTTAATCCCCATGATCTGTGTCTTCCTACAAGCAAAAGCTCAGTTCTGGTAAACCCAGTGAATTTTGGGCTCAAATGATTTTTTGCATTTCAGGAACCCAGCGCTATTCTTACTATTAACTGAAGATCATTTATGTATGAGGAGCTGTAGTTAGTATTAGTTTCATAAGCAGAGTCGAACTACATATGGTCCGTCTGAGTAGAAAACACAGTTCTTTTTTTCATTGCATGCTCATGTTTCTTGCTTTATTTTAGACTCTGGAAAGAAGATCTTGCGTATTGAGTTAAAACAGAGTGTGTTTTAGGGATGAGAACTCTGTTCTGAATTTCCATTCAGAAACAGAGTAAAACCCCGGGATCTGTGTCTTCCTTCAAGCAAGAGTTCAGTTCTGGTTACCCCAGTGAATTTTGGGCTCAAATGATTTTTCGCAGTTCACAAACCCAACGCGATTCTCAGTATTAACTAAAGAGCATTTTTGTAAGTGGAGCTGTGGTTTGTATCAGTTTCATAAGCAGAGTTGAATACATATGGTCTGTATCAGTAGGAAACACAGCTCTTTTTTTCTGGGCATGCCCATGTTTCTTACTATTTTGGAGACCCTTGAAAGAAGAGGATGATTCTTGCCTTAAAACACAGTGTTATTCACGGAGGAGATCTCTGGTCCTAATTTGCCTTCAGAAACGGAGTTAAACCCCAGGATCAGTGTCTTCCTACAACCAAGAGTTCATTTCTGGTAAACCCAGTGAATATTGGGCTCTAATGATTTTTCGCAGTTCACAAACCCAACACCATTCTCACTATTAACTAAAGAGCATTTATGTAAGAGGAGCCGTGGTTGGATCAGTTTCATAAGCAGAGTTGACCTACATATGGTCTGTATGAGTCGGAAACACAGTTCTTTTTTTCTGGGCATTCTCATGGTTCTTGCTTTATTTTAGACTCTAGAAAGAAGAGCTTGCTTCTTGCATTAAAACAGAGTGTGTTTTAGGGATGAGAACTCTGGTCTGAATTTCCATTCAGAAACAGAGTTAAACCCCGGGATCTGTGTCTTCCTTCAAGCAAGAGTTCATTTCTGGTTAACCCAGTGAATTTTGGTCTCAAATGATTTTTCGCAGTTCACAAACCCAACGCGATTCTCAGTATTAACTAAAGAGCATTTTTGTAAGAGGAGCTGTGGTTTGTATCAGTTTCATAAGCAGAATTGAATACATATGGTCTGTATCAGTAGGAAACACAGTTCTTTTTTTCTGGGCATGCCCATATTTCTTACTATTTTGGAGAGGCTTGAAAGAAGAGGATGATTCTTGCCTTAAAACAGAGTGTTTTTCAGGGAGGAGTTCTCTGGTCTGAATTTGTCTTCAGAAACGGAGTTAAACCCCAGGATCAGTGTCTTCCTACAAGCAAGAATTCATTTCTGGTAATCCCAGTGATTTTTGGGCTCAAATGATTTTTCGCAGTTCCCCAACCCAAACCGATTCTCACTATTAACTAAAGAGCATTTATGTAAGAGGAGCGGAGGTTGGATCAGTTTCATAAGCACAGTTGAACTACATATGGTCTGTATGAGTCAGAAACACAGTTCTTTTTTTCTGGGCATGCTCATGGTTCTTGCTTTATTTTACACTCTAGAAAGAAGAGCTTGCTTCTTGCATTAAAACTCAGTGTGTTTTAGGGATGAGAACTCTGGCCTGAAATTCCATTCAGAAACAGAGTTAAACCCCAGGATCTGTGTCTTCCTTCAAATTCTGGTCTGAATTTCCCTTCAAAAGTTCATTTATGGTTAACCCAGTGAATTTTGGGCTCAAATGATTTTTCGCAGTTCACGAACCCAACACGATTCTCACTATTAATTAAAGAGCATTATTGTAAGAGGAGCTGTGGTTTGTATCAGTTTCATATGCAGAGATGAACTACATATGGTCCGTATGAGAAGGAAACACAGTTCTTTTTTTCATGGCAACCTCATGATTATTGCTTTATTGGAGACGCTGGAAAGAAGAGCTTGCTTCTTGGCTTAAAAAAGATTGTTTTTCAGGGATGAGAACTCTGGTCTGAATTTCCCTTCAGAAATGGCGTTAATCCCCAGGATCTGTGTCTTCCTACAAGCAAGAGTTCAGTTCTGGTAAACCTAGTGAATTTTGGGCTCAAATGATTTTTCGCAGTTCACGAACCCATCGCGATTCTCACTATTAACTAAAGAGCATTTATGTAAGAGGAGCTGTGGTTTGTATAGGTTTCATAAGCAGATTTGAACTACATATGGTCCGTCTGAGTAGGAAACACAGTTCTTTTTTTCAGGGCATCCACATGGTTCTTGCTGTAGTTTAGAATCTAGAAAGAATTCTTGCTTCTTTCGTTAAAACAGAGTGTGTTTCAGGGATGAGAACTCTGGTCTGAATTTCCCTTCAGAATCGGAGTTAAACCCCAGGATCTGTGTCTTCCTTCAAGCAAGAGTTCAGTTCTGGTAAACCCAGTGAATTTTTTGGGTAAAATGATTTTTCGCAGTTCATGAACCCAACGCGATTCTCACTATTAACTATAGAGCATTTATGTAAGAGGAGCTGTGGTTTGTATCAGTTTCATAAGCAGATTTGAACTACATGTGGTCCATCTGATTAGGAAACACAGTTCTTTTTTTCAGGGCATTCTCATGGTTCTTGCTGTATTTTAGACTCTGGAAAGAAGAGCTTGATTCTTGCGTTAAAACAGAGTGTGTTTTAGGGATGAGAACCCTGGTCTGAATTTTTCTTCAGAATCTGAGTTAAACCCCATGATCTGTGTCTTCCTACAAGCAAGAGTTCACTTCTGGTAAACCTATTGAATTTTAGGCTCAAATGATTTTTCGCAGTTCAACAACCCAAACCGATTCCCACTGTTAACTAAAGAGCATTAATGTAAGAGGAGCTGTGGTATGTATCAGTTTCAAAAGCAGAGTTGAACTGCATATGGTCTGTATCAGTAGGAAACACAGTTCTTTTTTTCTGGGCTTGATCATGTTTCTTACTATACTGGAGACGCTGGAAAGAAGAGGATGATTCTTGCCTTAAAAGAGAGTGTTATTCAGGGATGAGATCTCTGGTCTGAATTTGTCTTCAGAAACGGAGTTAAACCCCAGGATCAGTGTCTTCCTACAGGTAAGAATACATTTCTGGTAAACCCAGTGATTTTTGGGCTCAAATGATTTTTTCACAGTTCACGAACCCAACATGATTCTCACTATTAACTAAAGAGCATTTATGTAAGAGGTGCTGTGGTTTGTATCAGTTTCATAAGCAGAGTTGAACTACATATGGTCCGTATTAGTAGGAAACACAGTTCTTTTTTTCAGGGCATCCTCATGGTTCTTGCTGCATTGGAGACGCTGGAAAGAAGAGCTTGCTTCTTGCTTTAAAACAGAGTGTTTTTCAGGGATGAGAACTCTGGTCTGAATTTCCCTTCCGAATCTGAATTAAATCCCATGATCTGTGTCTTCCCTCAAGCAAGAGTTCATTTCTGGTAATCCTAGTGAATTTTTGGCTCAAATGTTTATTTTGCAGTTCACCAACACAAACCGATTCTCACTATTAACTAAAGAGGATTTATGTAATAGGAGCTGTGGTTTGTATCAGTTTCATAAGCAGAGTTGAACTACATATGGTCTATGAGTCGGAAACACCGTTCCTTTTTTCTGGGCATGCCCATGTTTCTTAATATTTTGGAGACACTGGAAAGAAGAGCTTGCTTCTTTCGTTATAACAGAGTGTATTTCAGGGATGAGAACTCTGGTCTGAATTTGCGTTCAGAAACGGAGTTAAACCCCAGGATCAGTGTCTTCCTACAAGCAAGAGTTCATTTCTGGCAAACCCAGTGAATATTGGGCTCAAATGATTTTTCGCTGTTCACGAACCCAACACGATTCTCACTATTAACTAAAGAGCATTTATGTAAGAGGAGCCGTGTTTGGATCAGTTTCATAAGCAGAGTTGAACTACATATGTTTATGAGTTGGAAACACAGTTCTTTTTTTCTGGGCATGCCCATGTTTCTTACTTTTTTGGAGACACTGGAAAGAAGAGCTTGCTTCTTTCGTATTACAGAGTGTTTTTTAGGGATGAGAACTCTGGTCTGAATTTGCCTTCAGAAACGGAGTTAAACCCCAGGATCTGTCTTTTTCTACAAGCAAGAGGTCATTTCTGGTAAACCCAGTGAATATTGGGCTCAAATGATTTTTCTCAGTTCACGAACCCAACGCGATTCTCACTATTAACTAAAGAGAATTTATGTAAGAGGAGCTGTGCTTTGTATCAGTTTCATAAGCAGATTTGAACTACATGTGGTCCGTCTGAGTAGGAAACACAGTTCTTTTTTTTTAGGGCATCCTCATGGTTATTGCTGTATTTTAGAATCTAGAGAGAAGCGCTTGCTTCTTGCGTTAAAACAGAGTGTGTTTCAGGGATGAGAACTCTGGTCTGAATTTCCCTTCAGAAACGGAGTTAAACCCCATGATCTGTGTCTTCCTTCAAGCAAGAGTTCATTTCTGGTAAACCTAGTGAATTTTTGGCTCAAATGAATTTTTGCAGTTCACCAGCCCAAACCGATTCTCACTGTTAACTAAAGAGCATTAATGTAAGAGGAACTGTGGTATGTATCAGTTTCATGAGCAGAGTTGAACTACATATGGTCTGTATCTGTACGAAACACAGTTCTTTTTTTCAGGCCATACTCATGGTTCTTGCTGTATTTTAGACTCTAGAAAGAAGAGCTTGCTTCTTGCGTTAAAACAGAGTGTGTTTCAGGGATGAGAACTCTGGTCTGAATTTCCCTTCAGAATCAGAGTTAAACCCCATGATCTGTGTCTTCCTACAAGCAAGAGTTCATTTCTGGTAAACCTAGTGAATTTTTGGCTCAAATGATTGTTTGCAGTTCACCAACCCAAACCGATTCTCACTGTTAACTAAAGAGCATTAATGTAAGAGGAGCTGTGGTATGTATCAGTTTCATAAGCAGAGTTTAACTACATATGGTCCTTATCAGTAGGAAACACAGTTCTTTCTTTCTGGGCTTGATCATGTTTCTTACTATACTGGAGACGCTAAAAGAAGAGGATGATTCTTGGCTTAAAACAGATTGTAATTCAGGGATGAGATCTCTGGACTGCATTTGTCTTCAGAAACGGAGTGAAACCCCAGGATCAGTGTCTTCCTACAAGCAAGAATTCATTTTTGGTAAACCCAGTGATTTTTGGTCTCAAATGATTTTTCGCAGTTCACAAACCCAACATGATTCTCACTATTAACTAAAGAGCATTTATGTAAGAGGAGCTCTGGTTTGTATCAGTTTCATAAGCAGAGTTGAACTACATAAGGTCCGTCTGAGTAGGAAACACAGTTCCTTTCTTCTGGGCATGCCCATATTTCTTAATAGTTTGGAGACGCTGGAAAGAAGAGCTTGATTCTTTTGTTATAACAGAGTGTTTTTGAGGGATGAGAACTGTGGTCTCAATTTGCCTTCAGAAACGGAGTTAAACACAGGATATGTGTCTTCCTACAAGCAAGAGTTCATTTCTGGTAAACCCAGTGAATATTGTGCTCAAATGATTTTTTGCAGTTCACAAACCCAACACGATTCTCACTATTAACTAAAGAGCATTTATGTTAGAGGAGCCGTGTTTGGATCAGTTTCATAAGCAGAGTTGAACTACATATGGTGTGTATGAGTCGGAAACACAGTTCTTTTTTTCTGGGCATGCTCTTGGTTCTGGCTTAATTTTAGATTCTGGAAAGAAGAGCTTGCGTCTTGCGTTAAAGCAGAGTGTGTTTTAGGGATTAGAACTCTGGTCTGAATTTCCCTTCAGAAACGGAGTTAATCCCCATGATCTGTGTCTTCCTACAAGCAAAAGTTCAGTTCTGGTAAACCCAGTGAATTTTGGGCTCAAATGATTTTTCGCAGTTCACGAACCCAACGCGATTCTCAGTATTAACTAAAGAGCATTTTTGTAAGAGGAGCTTTGGTTTGTATCAGTTTCATAAGCAGAGTTGAATACATATGGTCTGTATCAGTAGGAAACACAGTTCTTTTTTTCTGGGCATGCCCATATTTCTTACTATTTTGGAGACGCTGGAAAGAAGAGGATGATTCTTGCCTTAAAACAGAGTGTTTTTCAGAGAGGAGATCTCTGGTCTGAATTTGTCTTCAGAAACAAAGTTAAACCCAAGGATCAGTGTCTTCCTACAAGCAAGAATTCATTTCTGGTAATCCCAGTTATTTTTGGGATCAAATGATTTTTCGCAGTTCACCAACCCAAACCGAGTCTCACTATTAACTAAAGAGCATTAATGTAAGAGGAGCTGTGGTTTGTATCAGTTTCATAAGCAGAGTTGAATACATATGGTCTGTATCAGTAGGAAACACAGCTCTTTTTTTCTGGGCATGCCCATGTTTCTTACTATTTTGGAGACCCTTGAAAGAAGAGGATGATTCTTGCCTTAAAACACAGTGTTATTCAGGGAGGAGATCTCTGGTCTGAATTTGCCTTCAGAAACGGAGTTAAACCCCAGGATCAGTGTCTTCCTACAAGCAAGAGTTCATTTCTGGTAAACCCAGTGAATATTGGGCTCTAATGATTTTTCGCAGTTCACAAACCCAACACGATTCTCACTATTAACTAAAGAGCATTTATGTAAGAGGAGCCGTGGTTGGATCAGTTTCTTAAGCAGAGTTGACCTGCATATGGTCTGTATGAGTCGGAAACACAGTTCTTTTTTTCTGGGCATTCTCATGGTTCTTGCTTTATTTTAGTCTCTAGAAAGAAGAGCTTGCCTCTTGCATTAAAACAGAGTGTGTTTTAGGGATGAGAACTCTGTTCTGAATTTCCATTCAGAAACAGAGTTAAACCCCCGGGATCTGTGTCTTCCTTCAAGCAAGAGTTCATTTCTGGTTAACCCAGTGAATTTTGGGCTCAAATGATTTTTCGCAGTTCACGAACCCAACGCGATTCTCAGTATTAACTAAAGAGCATTTTTGTAAGAGGAGCTGTGGTTTGTATCAGTTTCATAAGCAGAGTTGAATACATATGGTCTCTATCAGTAGGAAACACAGTTCTTTTTAACTGGGCATGCCCATATTTCTTACTATTTTGTAGAGGCTGGAAAGAAGAGGATGATTCTTGCCTTAAAACAGAGTGTTTTTCAGGGAGGAGTTCTCTGGTCTGAATTTGTCTTCAGAAACGGAGTTAAACCCCAGGATCAGTGTCTTCCTACAAGCAAGAATTCATTTCTGGTAATCCCAGTGATTTTTGGGCTCAAATGATTTTTCGCAGTTCACCAACCCAAACCGATTCTCACTATTAACTAAAGAGCATTTATGTAAGAGGAGCCGAGGTTGGATCAGTTTCATAAGCACAGTTGAACTACATATGGTCTGTATGAGTCAGAAACACAGTTCTTTTTTTCTGGGCATGCTCATGGTTCTTGCTTTATTTTACACTCTAGAAAGAAGAGCTTGCTTCTTGCATTAAAACACAGTGTGTTTTAGGGATGAGAACTCTGGTCTGAATTTCCATTCAGAAACAGAGTTAAACCCCAGGATCTGTGTCTTCCTTCAAGCAAGAGTTCATTTCTGGTTAACCCAGTGAATTTTGGGCTCAAATGATTTTTCGCAGTTCACGAACCCAACACGATTCTCACTATTAATTAAAGAGCATTTTTGTAAGAGGACCTGTGGTTTGTATCAGTTTCATATGCAGAGTTGAACTACATATGATCCTTATGAGAAGGAAACACAGTTCTTTTTTTCATGGCATCCTCATGGTTATTTCTTTATTGGAGACGCTGGAAAGAAGAGCTTGCTTCTTGGCTTAAAAAAGATTGTTTTTCAGGGATGAGAACTCTGGTCTGAATTTCCCTTCAGAAATGGCGTTAATCCCCAGGATCTGTGTCTTCCTACAAGCAAGAGTTCAGTTCTGGTAAACCTAGTGAATTTTGGGCTCAAATGATTTTTCACAGTTCACGAACCCATCACGATTCTCTCTATTAACTAAAGAGCATTTTTGTAAGAGGAGCTGTGGTTTGTATCAGTTTCATAAGCAGATATGAACTACATATGGTCCGTCTGAGTAGGAAACACAGTTCTTTTTTTCAGGGCATCCACATGGTTCTTGCTGTAGTTTAGAATCTAGAAAGAAGAACTTGGTTCTTTCGTTAAAACAGAGTGTGTTTCAGGGATGAGAACTCTGTTCTGAATTTCCCTTCAGAATCGGAGTTAAACCCCAGGATCTGTGTCTTCCTTCAAGCAAGAGTTCAGTTCTGGTATACCCAGTGAATTTTTTGGGTAAAATGATTTTTCGCAGTTCACTAACCCAACGCGATTCTCACTATTAACTAAAGAGCATTTATGTAAGAGGAGCTGTGGTTTGTATCAGTTTCATAAGCAGATTTGAACTACATGTGGTCCATCTGAGTAGGAAACACAGTTCTTTTTTTCAGGGCATTCTCATGGTTCTTGCTGTATTTTAGACTCTAGAAAGAAGAGGATGATTCTTGCCTTAAAACAGAGTGTTATTCAGGGATGAGATCTCTGGTCTGAATTTGTCTTCAGAAACGGAGTTAAACCCCAGGATCAGTGTCTTCCTACATGTAAGAATACATTTCTGGTAAACCCAGTGATTTTTGGGCTCAAATGATTTTTTCACAGTTCACGAACCCAACATGATTCTCACTATTAACTAAAGAGCATTTATGTAAGAGGAGCTGTGGTTTGTATCAGTTTCATAAGCAGAGTTGAACTACATATGGTCCGTATTAGTAGGAAACACAGTTCTTTTTTTCAGGGCATCCTCATGGTTCTTGCTGCATTGGAGACGCTGGAAAGAAGAGCTTGCTTCTTGCCTTAAAACAGAGTGTTTTTCAGGGATGAGAACTCTGGTCTGAATTTCCCTTCCGAATCTGAATTAAATCCCATGATCTGTGTCTTCCTACAAGCAAGAGTTCATTTCTGGTAATCCTAGTGAATTTTTGGCTCAAATGTTTATTTTGCAGTTCACCAACACAAACCGATTCTCACTATTAACTAAAGAGGATTTATGTAAGAGGAGCTGTGGTTTGTATCAGTTTCATAAGCAGAGTTGAACTACATATGGTCTATGAGTCGGAAACACTGTTCCTTTTTTCTGGGCATGCCCATGTTTCTTAATATTTTGGAGACACTGGAAAGAAGAGCTTGCTTCTTTCGTTATAACAGAGTGTATTTCAGGGATGAGAACTCTGGTCTGAATTTGCGTTCAGAAACGGAGTTAAACCCCAGGATCAGTGTCTTCCTACAAGCAAGAGTTCATTTCTGGCAAACCCAGTGAATATTGGGCTCAAATGATTTTTCGCTGTTCACGAACCCAACACGATTCTCACTATTAACTAAAGAGCATTTATGTAAGAGGAGCCGTGTTTGGATCAGTTTCATAAGCAGAGTTGAACTACATATGTTTATGAGTTGGAAACACAGTTCTTTTTTTCTGGGCATGCCCATGTTTCTTACTTTTTTGGAGACACTGGAAAGAAGAGCTTGCTTCTTTCGTTATAACAGAGTGTGTTTCAGGGATGAGAACTCTGGTCTGATTTTTTCTTCAGAATCTGAGTTAAACCCCATGATCTGTGTCTTCCTACAAGCAAGAGTTCACTTCTGGTAAACCTAGTGAATTTTAGGCTCAAATGATTTTTCGCAGTTCAACAACCCAAATCGATTCTCACTGTTAACTAAAGAGCATTAATGTAAGAGGAGCTGTGGTATGTATCAGATTCAAAAGCAGAGTTGAACTACATATGGTCTGTATCAGTAGGAAACACAGTTCTTTTTTTCTGGGCTTGATCATGTTTCTTACTATACTGGAGATGCTGGAAAGAAGAGCATGATTCTTGCCTTAAAACAGAGTGTTATTCAGGGATGAGATCTCTGGTCTGAATTTGTCTTCACAAACGGAGTTAAACCCCAGGATCTGTGTCTTCCTACAGGTAAGAATACATTTCTGGTAAACCCAGTGATTTTTGGGCTCAAATGATTTTTTCACAGTTCACGAACCCAACATGGTTCTCACTATTAACTAAAGAGCATTTATGTAAGAGGAGCCGTGGTTGGATCAGTTTCATAAGCAGAGTTGAACTACATATGATCTGTATGAGTCGGAAACACAGTTCTTTTTTTCTGGGCATGCTCATGGTTCTTGCTGTATTTTAGAAACTGGAAAGAAGAGCTTGCTTTTTACGTTATGACATAGTGTTTTTCAGGGATGAGAACTCTGGTCTGAATTTCCCTTCAGAAACGGCGTTAATCCCCAGAATCTCTGTCTTCCTACAAGCAAGAGTTCAGTTCTGGTATACCCAGTGAATTTTGGGCTCAAATAATTTTTCTCAGTTCACGAACCCAACGCGATTCTCACTATTAACTAAAGAGAATTTATGTAAGAGGAGCTGTGCTTTGTATCAGGTTCATAAGCAGATTTGAACTACATGTGGTCCGTCTGAGTAGGAAACCCAGTTCTTTTTTTTTGGGCATCCTCATGGATCTTGCTGTATTTTAGAATCTAGAGAGAAGAGCTTGCTTCTTGCCTTAAAACAGAGTGTGTATCAGGGATGAGAACTCTGGTCTGAATTTCCCTTCAGAAATTGAGTTAAACCCCAGGATCTGTGTCTTCCTACAAGCAAGAGTTCATTTCTGGTAAACCTAGTGAATTTTTGGCTCAAATGATTTTTTGCAGTTCACCAACCCAAACCGATTCTCACTGTTAACTAAAGAGCATTAATGTAAGAGGAGCTGTGGTATGCATCAGTTTCATGAGCAGAGTTTAACTACATATGGTCCTTATCAGTCGGAAACACAGTTCTTTATTTCTGGGCTTGATCATGTTTCTTACTATACTGGAGACGCTAAAAGAAGAGGATGATTCTTGCCTTAAAACACAGTGTAATTCAGGGATGAGATGTCTGGACTGCATTTGTCTTCAGAAAAGGAGTGAAACCCCAGGATCAGTGTCTTCCTACAAGCAAGAATTCATTTTTGGTAAACCCAGTGATTTTTGGTCTCAAATGATTATTCGCAGTTCACAAACCCAACAAGATTCTCACTATTAACTAAAGAGCATTTATGTAAGGGGAGCTGTGGTTTGTATCAGTTTCATAAGCAGAGTTGAACTACATATGGTCCTTCTGAGTCGGAAAATCAGTTCCTTTATTCTGGGCATGCCCATATTTCTTAATAGTTTGGAGACGCTGGAAAGAAGAGCTTGATTCTTTCGTTATAACAGAGTGTTTTTGAGGGATGAGAACTGTGGTCTCAATTTGCCTTCAGAAACGGAGTTAAACACAGGATATGTGTCTTCCTACAAGCAAGAGTTCATTTCTGGTAAACCCAGTGAATATTGTGCTCAAATGATTTTTTGCAGTTCACAAACCCAACACGATTCTCACTATTAACTAAAGAGCATTTATGTAAGAGGAGCCGTGTTTGGATCAGTTTCATAAGCAGAGTTGAACTACATATGGTGTTTATGAGTCGGAAACACAGTTCTTTTTTTCTGGGCATGCTCATGGTTCTGGCTTAATTTTAGACTCTGGAAAGAAGAGCTTGCGTCTTGCGTTAAAGCAGAGTGTGTTTTAGGGATTAGAACTCTGGTCTGAATTTCCCTTCAGAAACGGAGTTAATCCCCATGATCTGTGTCTTCCTACAAGCAATAGTTGAGTTCTGGTAAACCCAGTGAATTTTTGGCTCAAATGATTTTTCGCAGTTCTGGAACCCAGCGCTATTCTTACTATTAACTGAAGATCATTTATGTATGAGGAGCTGTAGTTAGTATTAGTTTCATAAGCAGAGTCAAACTACATATGATCTGTCTGAGTTGAAAACACTGTTCTTTTTTCCTGGGCATGCTCATGGTTCTTGCTTTATTTTACACTCTTGAAAGAAGAGCTTGCTTCTTGCATTAAAACACAGTGTGTTTTAGGGATGAGAACTCTGTTCTGAAATTACATTCAGAAACAGAGTTAAACCCCGTGATCTGTGTCTTCCTTCAAGCAAGAGTTCATTTCTGGTTAACCCAGTGAATTTTGGGCTCAAATGATTTTTCGCAGTTCACGAACCCAACGCGATTCTCAGTATTAACTAAAGAGCATTTTTGTAAGAGGAGCTGTGGTTTGTATCAGTTTCATAAGCAGAGTTGAATACATATGATCTGTATCAGTAGGAAACACAGCTCTTTTTTTCTGGGTATGCCTATGTTTCTTACTATTTTGGAGACGCTGGAAAAAGAGGATGATTCTTGCCTTAAAACACAGTGTCATTCAGGGAGGAGATCTCTGGTCTGAATTTGCCTTCAGAAACGGAGTTAAACCCCAGGATCAGTGTCTTCCTACAAGCAAGAGTTCATTTCTGGTAAACCCAGTGAATATTGGGCTCTAATGATTTTTTGCAGTTCACAAACCCAACACGATTCTCACTATTAACTAAAGAGCATTTATGTAAGAGGAGCCGTGGTTGGATCAGTTTCATAAGCAGAGTTGACCTACATATCGTCTGTATGAGTCGGAAACACAGTTCTTTTTTTCTGGGCATGCTCATGGTTCTTGCTTTATTTTAGACTCTAGAAAGAAGAGCTTGCTTCTTGCATTAAAACAGAGTGTGTTTTAGGGATGATAACTCTGTTCCTGAATTTCCATTCAGAAACAGAGTTAAACCCCGGGATCTGTGTCTTCCTTCAAGCAAGAGTTCATTTCTGGTTAACCCAGTGAATTTTGGGCTCAAATGATTTTTCGCAGTTCACGAACCCAACGCGATTCTCAGTATTAACTAAAGAGCATTTTTGTATGAGGACCTGTGGTTTGTATCAGTTTCATAAGGAGTGTTGAATACATATGGTCTGTATCAGTAGGAAACACAGTTCTTTTTTACTGGGCATGCCCATATTTCTTACTAGTTTGGAGAGGCTAGAAAGAAGAGGATGATTCTTCCCTTAAAACAGAGTGTTTTTCAGGGAGGAGTTCTCTGGTCTGAATTTGTCTTCAAACGGAGTTAAACCCCAGGATCAGTGTCTTCCTACAAGCAAGAATTCATTTCTGGTAATCCCAGTGATTTTTGGGCTCAAATGATTTTTCGCAGTTCACCAACCCAAACCGATTCTCACTATTAACTAAAGAGCATTTATGTAAGAGGAGCCGAGGTTGGATCAGTTTCATAAGCACAGTTGAACTACATATGGTCTGTATGAGTCAGAAACACAGTTCTTTTTTTCTGGGCATGCTCATGGTTCTGCTTTATTTTACACTCTAGAAAGAAGAGCTTGCTTCTTGCATTAAAACACAGTGTGTTTTAGGGATGAGAACTCTGGTCTGAATTTCCATTCAGAAACAGAGTTAAACCCCAGGATCTGTGTCTTCCTTCAAGCAAGAGTTCATTTCTGGTTAACCCAGTGAATTTTGGGCTCAAATGATTTTTCGCAGTTCACGAACCCAACACGATTCTCACTATTAATTAAAGAGCATTTTTGTAAGGGGAGCTGTGGTTTGTATCAGTTTCATATGCAGAGTTGAACTACATATGGTCCGTATGAGTAGAAAACACAGTTCTTTTTTTCATGGCATCCTCATGGTTATTGCTTTATTGGAGACGCTGCAAAGAAGAACTTGCTTCTTGGCTTAAAAAAGATTGTTTTTCAGGGATGAGAACTCTGGTCTGAATTTCCCTTCAGAAATGGCGTTAATCCCCAGAATCTGTGTATTCCTACAAGCAAGTGTTCAGTTCTGGTAAACCCAGTGAATTTTGGGCTCAAATGATTTTTCGCAGTTCACGAACCCAACGCGATTCTCACTATTAACTAAAGAGCATTTATGTAAGAGTAGCTGTGGTTTGTATCAGTTTCATAAGCAGATTTGAACTACAAATGGTCCGTCTGAGTAGGAAACACAGTTCTTTTTTTCAGCGCATGCTCATGGTTCTTGCTCTATTTTAGACTCTAGAAAGAAGAGCTTGCTTCTTGCGTTAAAACAGAGTGTGTTTTAGGGATGAGAACTCTGGTCTGAATTTCCCTTCAGAAACAGAGTTAAACCCAGGATATGTGTCTTCCTACAAGCAAGAGATCATTTCTGGTAAACCCAGTGAATATTGGGCTCTAATGATTTTTCGCAGTTCACAAACCCAACACGATTCTCACTATTAACTAAAGAGCATTTATGTAAGAGGAGCCGTGGTTGGATCAGTTTCATAAGCAGAGTTGAAATACATATGGTCTGTATGCGTTGGAAACACAGTTCTTTTTTTCTGGGCATGCTCTTGGTTCTTGCTTTATTTTAGACTCTAGAAAGAAGAGCTTGCTTCTTGCATTAAAACAGAGTGTGTTTTAGGGATGAGAACTCTGGTCTGAATTTCCATTCAGAAACAGAGTTAAACCCAAGGATCTGTTTCTTCCTTCATGCACAGTTCATTTCTGGTTAACCCTGTGAATTTTGGGCTCAAGTGATTTTTCGCAGTTCACGAACCCAACGCGATTCTCACTATTAACTAAAGAGCATTTATGTAAGAGGAGCTGTGTATTTTATCAGTTTCATAAGCAGAGTTGAACTACATATGGTCCGTATGAGTAGGAAACACAGTTCTTTTTTTCAGGGCATCCTCATGGTTATTGCTGTATTGGAGACACTGGAAAGAAGAGCTTGATTCTTGGCTTAAAACAGAGTGTTTTTCATGGATGAGAACTCTGGTCTGAATTTGCCTCAGAAATGGAGTTAAACCCCAGGATCAGTGTCTTCCTACAACCACGAGTTCATTTCTTGTAAACCCAGTGATTTTTTGGCCCAAATGATTTTTCGCAGTTCACTAAACCAACATGATTCTCACTCTTAACTAAAGAGCATTTATGTAAGAGGAACTGTGGTTTGTATCAGTTTCATAAGCAGAGTTGAAAACATATGGTCTGTACCAGTAGGAAACACAGTTCTTTTTTTCTGGGCATGCCCATGTTTCTTACTATTTTGGAGACGCTGGAAAGAAGAGGATGATTCTTGCCTTAAAACAGAGTGTTTTTCAGGGAGGAGCTCTCTGGTCTGAATTTGTCTTCAGAAACTGAGTTAAACTCCAGGATCAGTGTCTTCCTACACGCAAGAATTCATTTCTTGTAAACCCAGTGATTTTTTGGCCCAAATTATTTTTCGCAGTTCACTAAACCAACATGATTCTCACTATTAACTAAAGAGCATTAATGTAAGAGGAGCTGTGGTGTGTATCAGTTTCATAAGTAGAGTTGAATACATATGGTCTGTGTCAGTAGGAAACACAGTTCTTTTTTTCTGGGCATGCCCATATTTCTTACTATTTTGGAGACGCTGGAAAGAAGAGGATGATTCTTGCCTTATAACAGAGTGTTATTCAGGGAGGAGATCTCTGGTCTGAATTTGTCTTCAGAAACGGAGTTAAAACCCAGAATCAGTGTCTTCCTACAAGCAAGAATTCATTTCAGGTAATCCCAGTGATATTTGGGCTCAAATGATTTTTCGCAGTTCACCAACCCAAACCGAATCTCACTATTAACTAAAGAGCATTAATGTAAGAGGAGCTGTGGTTTGTATCAGTTTCATAAGCAGAGTTGAATACATATGGTCTGTATCAGTAGGAAACACAGTTCTTTTTTTCTGGGCATGCTCATGGTTCTTGCTATTTTAGACTCTAGAAAGAAAGAAGAGCTTGCTTCTTGCATTAAAACAGAGTGTGTTATAGGGATGAGAAATCTGGTCTGAATTTCCATTCAGAAACAGAGTTAAACCCCAGGATCTGTGGCTTCCTTCAAGCAAGAGTTCATTTCCAGTTAACCCAGTGATTTTTGGTCTCAAATGATTATTCGCAGTTCACAAACCCAACAAGATTCTCACTATTAACTAAAGAGCATTTATGTAAGGGGAGCTGTGGTTTGTATCAGTTTCATAAGCAGAGTTGAACTACATATGGTCCTTCTGAGTCGGAAAATCAGTTCCTTTATTCTGGGCATGCCCATATTTCTTAATAGTTTGGAGACGCTGGAAAGAAGAGCTTGATTCTTTCGTTATAACAGAGTGTTTTTGAGGGATGAGAACTGTGGTCTCAATTTGCCTTCAGAAACGGAGTTAAACACAGGATATGTGTCTTCCTACAAGCAAGAGTTCATTTCTGGTAAACCCAGTGAATATTGTGCTCAAATGATTTTTTGCAGTTCACAAACCCAACACGATTCTCACTATTAACTAAAGAGCATTTATGTAAGAGGAGCCGTGTTTGGATCAGTTTCATAAGCAGAGTTGAACTACATATGGTGTTTATGAGTCGGAAACACAGTTCTTTTTTTCTGGGCATGCTCATGGTTCTGGCTTAATTTTAGACTCTGGAAAGAAGAGCTTGCGTCTTGCGTTAAAGCAGAGTGTGTTTTAGGGATTAGAACTCTGGTCTGAATTTCCCTTCAGAAACGGAGTTAATCCCCATGATCTGTGTCTTCCTACAAGCAATAGTTGAGTTCTGGTAAACCCAGTGAATTTTTGGCTCAAATGATTTTTCGCAGTTCTGGAACCCAGCGCTATTCTTACTATTAACTGAAGATCATTTATGTATGAGGAGCTGTAGTTAGTATTAGTTTCATAAGCAGAGTCAAACTACATATGATCTGTCTGAGTTGAAAACACTGTTCTTTTTTCCTGGGCATGCTCATGGTTCTTGCTTTATTTTACACTCTTGAAAGAAGAGCTTGCTTCTTGCATTAAAACACAGTGTGTTTTAGGGATGAGAACTCTGTTCTGAAATTACATTCAGAAACAGAGTTAAACCCCGTGATCTGTGTCTTCCTTCAAGCAAGAGTTCATTTCTGGTTAACCCAGTGAATTTTGGGCTCAAATGATTTTTCGCAGTTCACGAACCCAACGCGATTCTCAGTATTAACTAAAGAGCATTTTTGTAAGAGGAGCTGTGGTTTGTATCAGTTTCATAAGCAGAGTTGAATACATATGATCTGTATCAGTAGGAAACACAGCTCTTTTTTTCTGGGTATGCCTATGTTTCTTACTATTTTGGAGACGCTGGAAAAAGAGGATGATTCTTGCCTTAAAACACAGTGTCATTCAGGGAGGAGATCTCTGGTCTGAATTTGCCTTCAGAAACGGAGTTAAACCCCAGGATCAGTGTCTTCCTACAAGCAAGAGTTCATTTCTGGTAAACCCAGTGAATATTGGGCTCTAATGATTTTTTGCAGTTCACAAACCCAACACGATTCTCACTATTAACTAAAGAGCATTTATGTAAGAGGAGCCGTGGTTGGATCAGTTTCATAAGCAGAGTTGACCTACATATCGTCTGTATGAGTCGGAAACACAGTTCTTTTTTTCTGGGCATGCTCATGGTTCTTGCTTTATTTTAGACTCTAGAAAGAAGAGCTTGCTTCTTGCATTAAAACAGAGTGTGTTTTAGGGATGATAACTCTGTTCCTGAATTTCCATTCAGAAACAGAGTTAAACCCCGGGATCTGTGTCTTCCTTCAAGCAAGAGTTCATTTCTGGTTAACCCAGTGAATTTTGGGCTCAAATGATTTTTCGCAGTTCACGAACCCAACGCGATTCTCAGTATTAACTAAAGAGCATTTTTGTATGAGGACCTGTGGTTTGTATCAGTTTCATAAGGAGTGTTGAATACATATGGTCTGTATCAGTAGGAAACACAGTTCTTTTTTACTGGGCATGCCCATATTTCTTACTAGTTTGGAGAGGCTAGAAAGAAGAGGATGATTCTTCCCTTAAAACAGAGTGTTTTTCAGGGAGGAGTTCTCTGGTCTGAATTTGTCTTCAAACGGAGTTAAACCCCAGGATCAGTGTCTTCCTACAAGCAAGAATTCATTTCTGGTAATCCCAGTGATTTTTGGGCTCAAATGATTTTTCGCAGTTCACCAACCCAAACCGATTCTCACTATTAACTAAAGAGCATTTATGTAAGAGGAGCCGAGGTTGGATCAGTTTCATAAGCACAGTTGAACTACATATGGTCTGTATGAGTCAGAAACACAGTTCTTTTTTTCTGGGCATGCTCATGGTTCTGCTTTATTTTACACTCTAGAAAGAAGAGCTTGCTTCTTGCATTAAAACACAGTGTGTTTTAGGGATGAGAACTCTGGTCTGAATTTCCATTCAGAAACAGAGTTAAACCCCAGGATCTGTGTCTTCCTTCAAGCAAGAGTTCATTTCTGGTTAACCCAGTGAATTTTGGGCTCAAATGATTTTTCGCAGTTCACGAACCCAACACGATTCTCACTATTAATTAAAGAGCATTTTTGTAAGGGGAGCTGTGGTTTGTATCAGTTTCATATGCAGAGTTGAACTACATATGGTCCGTATGAGTAGAAAACACAGTTCTTTTTTTCATGGCATCCTCATGGTTATTGCTTTATTGGAGACGCTGCAAAGAAGAACTTGCTTCTTGGCTTAAAAAAGATTGTTTTTCAGGGATGAGAACTCTGGTCTGAATTTCCCTTCAGAAATGGCGTTAATCCCCAGAATCTGTGTATTCCTACAAGCAAGTGTTCAGTTCTGGTAAACCCAGTGAATTTTGGGCTCAAATGATTTTTCGCAGTTCACGAACCCAACGCGATTCTCACTATTAACTAAAGAGCATTTATGTAAGAGTAGCTGTGGTTTGTATCAGTTTCATAAGCAGATTTGAACTACAAATGGTCCGTCTGAGTAGGAAACACAGTTCTTTTTTTCAGCGCATGCTCATGGTTCTTGCTCTATTTTAGACTCTAGAAAGAAGAGCTTGCTTCTTGCGTTAAAACAGAGTGTGTTTTAGGGATGAGAACTCTGGTCTGAATTTCCCTTCAGAAACAGAGTTAAACCCAGGATATGTGTCTTCCTACAAGCAAGAGATCATTTCTGGTAAACCCAGTGAATATTGGGCTCTAATGATTTTTCGCAGTTCACAAACCCAACACGATTCTCACTATTAACTAAAGAGCATTTATGTAAGAGGAGCCGTGGTTGGATCAGTTTCATAAGCAGAGTTGAAATACATATGGTCTGTATGCGTTGGAAACACAGTTCTTTTTTTCTGGGCATGCTCTTGGTTCTTGCTTTATTTTAGACTCTAGAAAGAAGAGCTTGCTTCTTGCATTAAAACAGAGTGTGTTTTAGGGATGAGAACTCTGGTCTGAATTTCCATTCAGAAACAGAGTTAAACCCAAGGATCTGTTTCTTCCTTCATGCACAGTTCATTTCTGGTTAACCCTGTGAATTTTGGGCTCAAGTGATTTTTCGCAGTTCACGAACCCAACGCGATTCTCACTATTAACTAAAGAGCATTTATGTAAGAGGAGCTGTGTATTGTATCAGTTTCATAAGCAGAGTTGAACTACATATGGTCCGTATGAGTAGGAAACACAGTTCTTTTTTTCAGGGCATCCTCATGGTTATTGCTGTATTGGAGACACTGGAAAGAAGAGCTTGATTCTTGGCTTAAAACAGAGTGTTTTTCATGGATGAGAACTCTGGTCTGAATTTGCCTCAGAAATGGAGTTAAACCCCAGGATCAGTGTCTTCCTACAACCACGAGTTCATTTCTTGTAAACCCAGTGATTTTTTGGCCCAAATGATTTTTCGCAGTTCACTAAACCAACATGATTCTCACTCTTAACTAAAGAGCATTTATGTAAGAGGAACTGTGGTTTGTATCAGTTTCATAAGCAGAGTTGAAAACATATGGTCTGTACCAGTAGGAAACACAGTTCTTTTTTTCTGGGCATGCCCATGTTTCTTACTATTTTGGAGACGCTGGAAAGAAGAGGATGATTCTTGCCTTAAAACAGAGTGTTTTTCAGGGAGGAGCTCTCTGGTCTGAATTTGTCTTCAGAAACTGAGTTAAACTCCAGGATCAGTGTCTTCCTACACGCAAGAATTCATTTCTTGTAAACCCAGTGATTTTTTGGCCCAAATTATTTTTCGCAGTTCACTAAACCAACATGATTCTCACTATTAACTAAAGAGCATTAATGTAAGAGGAGCTGTGGTGTGTATCAGTTTCATAAGTAGAGTTGAATACATATGGTCTGTGTCAGTAGGAAACACAGTTCTTTTTTTCTGGGCATGCCCATATTTCTTACTATTTTGGAGACGCTGGAAAGAAGAGGATGATTCTTGCCTTATAACAGAGTGTTATTCAGGGAGGAGATCTCTGGTCTGAATTTGTCTTCAGAAACGGAGTTAAAACCCAGAATCAGTGTCTTCCTACAAGCAAGAATTCATTTCAGGTAATCCCAGTGATATTTGGGCTCAAATGATTTTTCGCAGTTCACCAACCCAAACCGAATCTCACTATTAACTAAAGAGCATTAATGTAAGAGGAGCTGTGGTTTGTATCAGTTTCATAAGCAGAGTTGAATACATATGGTCTGTATCAGTAGGAAACACAGTTCTTTTTTTCTGGGCATGCTCATGGTTCTTGCTATTTTAGACTCTAGAAAGAAAGAAGAGCTTGCTTCTTGCATTAAAACAGAGTGTGTTATAGGGATGAGAAATCTGGTCTGAATTTCCATTCAGAAACAGAGTTAAACCCCAGGATCTGTGGCTTCCTTCAAGCAAGAGTTCATTTCCAGTTAACCCAGTGAATTTTGGGCTCAAATGATTTTTCGCAGTTCATGAACCCAACACGATTCTCACTATTAACTACAGAGCATTTATGTAAGAGGAGCTGTGGTTTTTTATCAGTTTCATATGCAGAGTTGAACTACATATGGTCCGTATGAGTAGGAAACACAGTTATTTTTTTTCAGGGCATCCTCATGTTTCTTGCTGTATTGGAGACGCTGGAAAGAAGAGCTTGCTCTTGCCTTAAAACAGAGTGTTATTCAGGGAGGAGATCTCTGGTCTGAATTTGTTTAAACCCCAGGATCAGTGTCTTCCTACAATTGAATTCATTTCTGGTAATCCCAGTGATTTTTGGGCTCAAATGATTTTTCGCAGTTCACGAACCCAAACCGATTCTCACTATTAACTAAAGAGCATTATTGTAAGAGGAGCTGTGGTTTGTATCAGTTTCATAAGCAGAGTTGAATACATATGGTCTGTATCAGTAGGAAACACAGTTCTTTTTTTCTGGTTATGCCCATGTTTCTTACTATTTTGGAGACGCTGGAAAGAAGAGGATGATTCTTGACTTAAAACAGAGTGTTTTTCAGGGATGAGAACTCTGGTCTGAATTTGCCTTCAGAAAAGGAGTTAAACCCAGGATATGTGTCTTCCTACAAGCAAGAGTTCATTTCTGGTAAACCCAGTGAATATTGGGCTCAAATGTTTTTTCGCAGTTCACAAACCCAACACGATTCTCACTATTAACTAAAGAGCATTTATGTAAGAGGAGCTGTGGTTTGTATCAGTTTCATAAGCAGAGTTGAACTACATATTGTCCGTTGAGTAGGAAACACAGTTCTTTTTTTCTGGGCATGCTCATTGTTCTTGCTGTATTTTAGACTCTACTAAGAACAGCTTGCTTCTTGCATTAAGACAGAGTGTGTTTTAGGGATTAGAACTCTGGTCTGAATTTCCATTCAGAAACAGAGTTAAACCCCAGGATCTGTGTCTTCCTTCAAGCAAGAGTTCATTTCTGGTTAACCCAGTGAATTTTGGGCTCAAATGATTTTTCGCAGTTCACGAACCCAAAGCGATTCTCACTATTAACTAAAGAGCATTTATGTAAGAGGAGCTGTGGTTTGTATCAGTTTCATAAGCAGAGTTGAATACATATGGTCTGTATCAGTAGGAAATACAGTTCTTTTTTTCTGGGCATGCCCATTTTTCTTACTATTTTGGAGACGCTGGAAAGAAGGGGATGATTCTTGCCTTTAAACAGAGTGTTTTTCAGGGAGGAGATCTCTGGTCTGAATTTGTCTTCAGAAACGGAGTTAAACCCCAGGATCAGTGTCTTCCTACAAGCACGAATTCATTTCTGGTAATCCCAGTGATTTTTGGGCTCAAATGATTTTTCGCAGTTCACCAACCCAAACCGATTCTCACTATTAACTAAAGAGCATTAATGTAAGAGGAGCTGTGGTTTGTATCAGTCATAAGCAGAGTTGAATACATACAGTCTGTATCAGTAGGAAACACAGTTCTTTTTTTCTGGGCTTGATCATGTTTCTTACTATTTTGGAGATGCTGGAAAGAAAAGGATGATTCTTCCCTTAAAACAGAGTGTTTTTCAGGGATGAGAACTCTGGTCTGAATTTGCCTTCAGAAACGGAGTAAAACCCAGGATATGTGTCTTCCTACAAGTTAGAATTCATTTCTGGTTATCCCAGTGATTTTTGGGCTCAAATGATTTTTCGCAGTTCACCAACCCAAAACGATTCTCACTATTAATTAAAGAGCATTAATGTAAGACTAGATGTGGTTTGTAACAGTTCCATAAACAGAGTTGAATACATATGGTCTGTATCAGTAGGAAACATAGTTCTTTTTTTCTGGTCATGCCCATGTTTCTTATTATTTTGGAGACTCTGGAAAGAAGAGGATGATTCTTGCCTTAAAACAGACTGTTTTTCAGGGATGAGAACTCTGGTCTGAATTTGCCTTCAGAAACGGACTTAAACACAGGATATGTGTCTTCCTACAAGCAAGAGTTCATTTCTGGTAAACCCAGTGAATATTGGGCTCTAATGATTTTTCGCAGTTCACAAACCCAACACGATTCTCACTATTAACTAAAGAGCATTTATGTAAGAGGAGCTGTGGTTTGTATCAGTTTCATAAGCAGAGTTGAACTACATATTGTCTGTTGAGTAGTAAACACAGTTCTTTTTTTCAGGGCATGCTCATGGTTCTTGCTGTATTTTAGACTCTAGAAAGAAGAGCTTGCTTCTTGCATTAAAACAGAGTGTGTTTTAGGGATGAGAACTCTGGTCTGAATTTCCATTCAGAAACAGAGTTAAACACCAGGATCAGTGTCTTCCTACAACCACGAGTTCATTTCTTGTAAACCCAGTGATTTTTTGGCCCAAATGATTTTTCGCAGTTCACTAAACCAACATGATTCTCACTCTTAACTAAAGAGCATTTATGTAAGAGGAACTGTGGTTTGTATCAGTTTCATAAGCAGAGTTGAAAACATATGGTCTGTACCAGTAGGAAACACAGTTCTTTTTTTCTGGGCATGCCCATGTTTCTTACTATTTTGGAGACGCTGGAAAGAAGAGGATGATTCTTGCCTTTGAACAGAGTGTTTTTCAGGGAGGAGCTCTCTGGTCTGAATTTGTCTTCAGAAACTGAGTTAAACTCCAGGATCAGTGTCTTCCTACACGCAAGAATTCATTTCTTGTAAACCCAGTGACTTTTTGGCCCAAATTATTTTTTGCAGTTCACTAAACCAACATGATTCTCACTATTAACTAAAGAGCATTAATGTAAGAGGAGCTGTGGTGTGTATCAGTTTCATAAGTAGAGTTGAATACATATGGTCTGTGTCAGTAGGAAACACAGTTCTTTTTTTCTGGGCATGCCCATATTTCTTACTATTTTGGAGACGCTGGAAAGAAGAGGATGATTCTTGCCTTATAACAGAGTGTTATTCAGGGAGGAGATCTCTGGTCTGAATTTGTCTTCAGAAACAGAGTTAAAACCCAGAATCAGTGTCTTCCTACAAGCAAGAATTCATTTCAGGTAATCCCAGTGATATTTGGGCTCAAATGATTTTTCGCAGTTCACCAACACAAACCGAATCTCACTATTAACTAAAGAGCATTAATGTAAGAGGAGCTGTGGTTTGTATCAGTTTCATAAGCAGAGTTGAATACATATGGTCTGTATCAGTAGGAAACACAGTTCTTTTTTTCTGGGCATGCTCATGGTTCTTGCTATTTTAGACTCTAGAAAGAAAGAAGAGCTTGCTTCTTGCATTAAAACAGAGTGTGTTTTAGGGATGAGAAATCTGGTCTGAATTTCCATTCAGAAACAGAGTTAAACCCCAGGATCTGTGGCTTCCTTCAAGCAAGAGTTCATTTCCAGTTAACCCAGTGAATTTTGGGCTCAAATGATTTTTCGCAGTTCATGAACCCAACACGATTCTCACTATTAACTACAGAGCATTTATGTAAGAGGAGCTGTGGTTTTTCATCAGTTTCATATGCAGAGTTGAACTACATATGGTCCGTATGAGTAGGAAACACAGTTATTTTTTTTCAGGGCATCCTCATGTTTCTTGCTGTATTGGAGACGCTGGAAAGAAGAGCTTGCTTCTTGCCTTAAAACAGAGTGTTTTTCAGGGATGAGTACTCTGGTCTGAATTTGCCTTCAGAAACGGAGTTAAACCCCAGGATCAGTGTCTTCCTACAACAAAGAGTTCATTTCTGGTAAACCCAGTGATTTTTTTGGCCCTAATGATTTTTCGCACTTCACGAACCCATCATGATTCTCACTGTTAACTAGAGAGCATTTATGTAGAGGAGCTGTGGTTTGTATCAGTTTCATAAGCAGAGTTGAACTACATATGGTCCATCTGAGTAGGAAACACAGTTGTTTTTTTCAGCGCATGCTCATGGTTCTTGCTCTATTTTAGACTCTAGAAAGAAGAGCTTGCTTCTTGCGTTAAAACAGAGTGTGTTTCTGGGATGAGAACTCTGGTCTGAATTTCCCTTCAGAATTGGAGTTAAACCCCAGGATCAGTGTCTTCCTAAAAACAAGAGTTCATTTCTGGTAAACCCAGTGAATTTTTGGCTGAAATGATTATTCACAATTCACCAACCCAAACCGATTCTCACTATTAACTAAAGAGCATTAATGTAAGAGGAGCTGTGGTTTGTATCAGTTTCATAAGCAGAGTTGAATACATATGGTCTCTATCAGTAGGAAACACAGTTCTTTTTTTCTGGGCTTGATCATGTTTCTTACTATACTGGAGACGCTTGAAAGAAGAGGATGATTCTTGCCTTAAAACAGAGTGTTATTCAGGGAGGAGATCTCTGGTCTGAATTTGTTTAAACCCCAGGATCAGTGTCTTCCTACAAGCAAGAATTCATTTCTGGTAATCCCAGTGATTTTTGGGCTCAAATGATTTTTCGCAGTTCACGAACCCAAACCGATTCTCACTATTAACTAAAGAGCATTATTGAAAGAGGAGCTGTGGTTTGTATCAGTTTCATAAGCAGAGTTGAATACATATGGTCTGTATCAGTAGGAAACACAGTTCTTTTTTTCTGGTTATGCCCATGTTTCTTACTATTTTGGAGACGCTGGAAAGAAGAGGATGATTCTTGCCTTAAAACAGAGTGTTTTACAGGGATGAGAACTCTGGTCTGAATTTGCCTTCAGAAAAGGAGTTAAACCCAGGATATGTGTCTTCCTACAAGCAAGAGTTCATTTCTGGTAAACCCAGTGAATATTGGGCTCAAATGTTTTTTCGCAGTTCACAAACCCAAGACGATTCTCACTATTAACTAAAGAGCATTTATGTAAGAGGAGCTGTGGTTTGTATCAGTTTCATAAGCAGAGTTGAACTACATATTGTCCGTTGAGTAGGAAACACAGTCCTTTTTTTCTGGGCATGCTCATTGTTCTTGCTGTATTTTAGACTCTACTAAGAACAGCTTGCTTCTTGCATTAAGACAGAGTGTGTTTTAGGGATTAGAACTCTGGTCTGAATTTCCATTCAGAAACAGAGTTAAACCCCAGGATCTGTGTCTTCCTTCAAGCAAGAGTTCATTTCTGGTTAACCCAGTGAATTTTGGGCTCAAATGATTTTTCGCAGTTCACGAACCCAAAGCGATTCTCACTATTAACTAAAGAGCATTTATGTAAGAGGAGCTGTGGTTTGTATCAGTTTCATAAGCAGAGTTGAATACATATGGTCTGTATCAGTAGGAAATACAGTTCTTTTTTTCTGGGCATGCCCATTTTTCTTACTATTTTGGAGACGCTGGAAAGAAGGGGATGATTCTTGCCTTTAAACAGAGTGTTTTTCAGGGAGGAGATCTCTGGTCTGAATTTGTCTTCAGAAACGGAGTTAAACCCCAGGATCAGTGTCTTCCTACAAGCACGAATTCATTTCTGGTAATCCCAGTGATTTTTGGGCTCAAATGATTTTTCGCAGTTCACCAACCCAAACCGATTCTCACTATTAACTAAAGAGCATTAATGTAAGAGGAGCTGTGGTTTGTATCAGTCATAAGCAGAGTTGAATACATACGGTCTGTATCAGTAGGAAACACAGTTCTTTTTTTCTGGGCTTGATCATGTTTCTTACTATTTTGGAGATGCTGGAAAGAAAAGGATGATTCTTCCCTTAAAACAGAGTATTTTTCAGGGATGAGAACTCTGGTCTGAATTTGCCTTCAGAAACGGAGTAAAACCCAGGATATGTGTCTTCCTACAAGTTAGAATTCATTTCTGGTTATCCCAGTGATTTTTGGGCTCAAATGATTTTTCGCAGTTCACCAACCCAAAACGATTCTCACTATTAATTAAAGAACATTAATGTAAGACTAGATGTGGTTTGTATCAGTTCCATAAACAGAGTTGAATACATATGGTCTGTATCAGTAGGAAACATAGTTCTTTTTTTCTGGTCATGCCCATGTTTCTTATTATTTTGGAGACTCTGGAAAGAAGAGGATGATTCTTGCCTTAAAACAGACTGTTTTTCAGGGATGAGAACTCTGGTCTGAATTTGCCTTCAGAAACGGACTTAAACACAGGATATATGTCTTCCTACAAGCAAGAGTTCATTTCTGGTAAACCCAGTGAATATTGGGCTCTAATGATTTTTCGCAGTTCACAAACCCAACACGATTCTCACTATTAACTAAAGAGCATTTATGTAAGAGGAGCTGTGGTTTGTATCAGTTTCATAAGCAGAGTTGAACTACATATTGTCCGTTGAGTAGTAAACACAGTTCTTTTTTTCAGGGCATGCTCATGGTTCTTGCTGTATTTTAGACTCTAGAAAGAAGAGCTTGCTTCTTGCATTAAAACAGAGTGTGTTTTAGGGATGAGAACTCTGGTCTGAATTTCCATTCAGAAACAGAGTTAAACACCAGGATCAGTGTCTTCCTACAACCACGAGTTCATTTCTTGTAAACCCAGTGATTTTTTGGCCCAAATGATTTTTCGCAGTTCACTAAACCAACATGATTCTCACTCTTAACTAAAGAGCATTTATGTAAGAGGAACTGTGGTTTGTATCAGTTTCATAAGCAGAGTTGAAAACATATGGTCTGTACCAGTAGGAAACACAGTTCTTTTTTTCTGGGCATGCCCATGTTTCTTACTATTTTGGAGACGCTGGAAAGAAGAGGATGATTCTTGCCTTTAAACAGAGTGTTTTTCAGGGAGGAGCTCTCTGGTCTGAATTTGTCTTCAGAAACTGAGTTAAACTCCAGGATCAGTGTCTTCCTACACGCAAGAATTCATTTCTTGTAAACCCAGTGACTTTCTGGCCCAAATTATTTTTCGCAGTTCACTAAACCAACATGATTCTCACTATTAACTAAAGAGCATTAATGTAAGAGGAGCTGTGGTGTGTATCAGTTTCATAAGTAGAGTTGAATACATATGGTCTGTGTCAGTAGGAAACACAGTTCTTTTTTTCTGGGCATGCCCATATTTCTTACTATTTTGGAGACGCTGGAAAGAAGAGGATGATTCTTGCCTTATAACAGAGTGTTATTCAGGGAGGAGATCTCTGGTCTGAATTTGTCTTCAGAAACGGAGTTAAAACCCAGAATCAGTGTCTTCCTACAAGCAAGAATTCATTTCAGGTAATCCCAGTGATTTTTGGGCTCAAATGATTTTTCGCAGTTCACCAACACAAACCGAATCTCACTATTAACTAAAGAGCATTAATGTAAGAGGAGCTGTGGTTTGTATCAGTTTCATAAGCAGAGTTGAATACATATGGTCTGTATCAGTAGGAAACACAGTTCTTTTTTTCTGGGCATGCTCATGGTTCTTGCTATTTTAGACTCTAGAAAGAAAGAAGAGCTTGCTTCTTGCATTAAAACAGAGTGTGTTTTAGGGATGAGAAATCTGGTCTGAATTTCCATTCAGAAACAGAGTTAAACCCCAGGATCTGTGGCTTCCTTCAAGCAAGAGTTCATTTCCAGTTAACCCAGTGAATTTTGGGCTCAAATGATTTTTCGCAGTTCATGAACCCAACACGATTCTCACTATTAACTACAGAGCATTTATGTAAGAGGAGCTGTGGTTTTTCATCAGTTTCATATGCAGAGTTGAACTACATATGGTCCGTATGAGTAGGAAACACAGTTATTTTTTTTCAGGGCATCCTCATGTTTCTTGCTGTATTGGAGACGCTGGAAAGAAGAGCTTGCTTCTTGCCTTAAAACAGAGTGTTTTTCAGGGATGAGAACTCTGGTCTGAATTTGCCTTCAGAAACGGAGTTAAACCCCAGGATCAGTGTCTTCCTACAACAAAGAGTTCATTTCTGGTAAACCCAGTGATTTTTTTGGCCCTAATGATTTTTCGCACTTCACGAACCCATCATGATTCTCACTGTTAACTAGAGAGCATTTATGTAGAGGAGCTGTGGTTTGTATCAGTTTCATAAGCAGAGTTGAACTACATATGGTCCGTCTGAGTAGGAAACACAGTTGTTTTTTTCAGCGCATGCTCATGGTTCTTGCTCTATTTTAGACTCTAGAAAGAAGAGCTTGCTTCTTGCGTTAAAACAGAGTGTGTTTCTGGGATGAGAACTCTGGTCTGAATTTCCCTTCAGAATTGGAGTTAAACCCCAGGATCAGTGTCTTCCTAAAAACAAGAGTTCATTTCTGGTAAACCCAGTGAATTTTTGGCTGAAATGATTATTCACAATTCACCAACCCAAACCGATTCTCACTATTAACTAAAGAGCATTAATGTAAGAGGAGCTGTGGTTTGTATCAGTTTCATAAGCAGAGTTGAATACATATGGTCTCTATCAGTAGGAAACACAGTTCTTTTTTTCTGGGCTTGATCATGTTTCTTACTATACTGGAGACGCTTGAAAGAAGAGGATGATTCTTGCCTTAAAACAGAGTGTTATTCAGGGAGGAGATCTCTGGTCTGAATTTGTTTAAACCCCAGGATCAGTGTCTTCCTACAAGCAAGAATTCATTTCTGGTAATCCCAGTGATTTTTGGGCTCAAATGATTTTTCGCAGTTCACGAACCCAAACCGATTCTCACTATTAACTAAAGAGCATTATTGAAAGAGGAGCTGTGGTTTGTATCAGTTTCATAAGCAGAGTTGAATACATATGGTCTGTATCAGTAGGAAACACAGTTCTTTTTTTCTGGTTATGCCCATGTTTCTTACTATTTTGGAGACGCTGGAAAGAAGAGGATGATTCTTGCCTTAAAACAGAGTGTTTTACAGGGATGAGAACTCTGGTCTGAATTTGCCTTCAGAAAAGGAGTTAAACCCAGGATATGTGTCTTCCTACAAGCAAGAGTTCATTTCTGGTAAACCCAGTGAATATTGGGCTCAAATGTTTTTTCGCAGTTCACAAAACCAAGACGATTCTCACTATTAACTAAAGAGCATTTATGTAAGAGGAGCTGTGGTTTGTATCAGTTTCATAAGCAGAGTTGAACTACATATTGTCCGTTGAGTAGGAAACACAGTCCTTTTTTTCTGGGCATGCTCATTGTTCTTGCTGTATTTTAGACTCTACTAAGAACAGCTTGCTTCTTGCATTAAGACAGAGTGTGTTTTAGGGATTAGAACTCTGGTCTGAATTTCCATTCAGAAACAGAGTTAAACCCCAGGATCTGTGTCTTCCTTCAAGCAAGAGTTCATTTCTGGTTAACCCAGTGAATTTTGGGCTCAAATGATTTTCGCAGTTCACGAACCCAAAGCGATTCTCACTATTAACTAAAGAGCATTAATGTAAGAGGAGCTGTGGTTTGTATCAGTTTCATAAGCAGAGTTGAATACATATGGTCTGTATCAGTAGGAAATACAGTTCTTTTTTTCTGGGCATGCCCATGTTTCTTACTATTTTGGAGACGCTGGAAAGAAGAGGATGATTCTTGCCTTAAAACAGAGTGTTTTTCAGGGAGGAGATTTCTGGTCTGAATTTGTCTTCAGAAACGGAGTTAAACCCCAGGATCAGTGTCTTCCTACAAGCACGAATTCATTTCTGGTAATCCCAGTGATTTTTGGGCTCACATGATTTTTCGCAATTCACCAACCCAAACCGATTCTCACTATTAACTAAAGAGCATTAATGTAAGAGGAGCTGTGGTTTGTATCAGTCATAAGCAGAGTTGAATACATACGGTCTGTATCAGTAGGAAACACAGTTCTTTTTTTCTGGGCTTGATCATGTTTCTTACTATTTTGGAGATGCTGGAAAGAAAAGGATGATTCTTCCCTTAAAACAGAGTGTTTTTCAGGGATGAGAACTCTGGTCTGAATTTGCCTTCAGAAACGGAGTAAAACTCAGGATATGTGTCTTCCTACAAGTTAGAATTCATTTCTGGTTATCCCAGTGATTTTTGGGCTCAAATGATTTTTCGCAGTTCACCAACCCTAAACGATTCTCACTATTAATTAAAGAGCATTAATGTAAGAGGAGATGTGGTTTGTTTCAGTTCCATAAACAGAGTTGAATACATATGGTCTGTATCAGTAGGAAACATAGTTCTTTTTTTCTGGTCATGCCCATGTTTCTTATTATTTTGGAGACTCTGGAAAGAAGAGGATGATTCTTGCCTTAAAACAGAGTGTTTTTCAGGGATGAGAACTCTGGTCTGAATTTGCCTTCAGAAACGGACTTAAACCCAGGATATGTGTCTTCCTACAAGCAAGAGTTCATTTCTGGTAAACCCAGTGAATATTGGGCTCAAATGATTTTCGCAGTTCACGAACCCAAAGCGATTCTCACTATTAACTAAAGAGCATTTATGTAAGAGGAGCTGTGGTTTGTATCAGTTTCATAAGCAGAGTTGAACTACATATTGTCCATCTGAGTAGGAAACAGCGTTCTTTTTTTCAGGGCATGCTCATGGTTCTGCTGTATTTTAGACTCTAGGAAGAAGAGCTTACTTCTTGCGTTAAAAGAGAGTGTGTTTCAAGGATGAGAACTCTGGTCTGAATTTCCTTTCAGAAAAGGAGTTGAACCCCAGGATCTGTGTCTTCCTTCAAGCAAGCGTTCATTTCTGGTTAACCCAGTGAATTTTGGGCTCTAATGATTTTCGCAGTTCACGAACCCAAAGCGATTCTCACTATTAACTAAAGAGCATTTATGTAAGAGGAGCTGTGGTTTGTTTCAGTTTCATAAGCAGAGTTGAACTACATATTGTCCGTCTTAGTAGGAAACACAGTTCTTTTTTTCCTGGATTGATCATGTTTCTTACTATTTTGGAGACGCTGGAAAGAAGAGGATGATTCTTGCCTTAAAACAGAGTGTTTTTCAGGCATGAGACCTCTGGTCTGAATTTGCCTTCAGAAACGGAGATAAACCCAGGATATGTGTCTTCCTACAAGCGAGAGGTCATTTCTGGTAAACCAAGTGAATATTGGGCTCTAATGATTTTTCGCAGTTCACAAACCCAACACGATTCTCACTATTAACTAAAGAGCATTTATGTAAGAGGAGCCGTGGTTATTTCAGTTTCATAAGCAGAGTTGAACTACATATGGTCTGTATGAGTCTGAAACACAGTTATTTTTTTCCGGGCATGCTCATGGTTCTTGCTTTATTTTAGACTCTAGAAAGAAGAGCTTGCCTCTTGCATTAAAACAGAGTGTGTTTTAGGGATGAGAACTCTGGTCTGAATTTCCATTCAGAAACAGAGTTAAACCCCAGGATCTGTGTCTTTCTTCAAGCAAGAGTACATTTCTGGTTAACCCAGTGATTTTTGGGCTCAAATGATTTTCGCAGTTCACGAACCCAAAGCGACTCTCACTATTAACTAAAGAGCATTTATGTAAGAGGAGCTGTGGTTTGTATCAGTTTCATAAGCAGAGTTGAATACATATGGTCTGTACCAGTAGGAAACACAGTTCTTTTCTTCTGTGCTTGATCATGTTTCTTACTATACTGGAGACGCTGGAAAGAAGGGGATGATTCTTGCCTTAAAACAGAGTGTTATTCAGGGATGAGATCTCTGGTCTGAATATGTCTTCAGAAACAGAGTCAAACCCCAGGATCAGTGTCTTCCTACAAGCAAGAATTCATTTCTGGTAAACCCAGTGATTTTTGGGCTCAAATGATTTTTTCGCAGTTCACGAACCCAACATGATTCTCACTATTCACTAAAGAGAAGTTATGTAAGAGGAGCTGTGGTTTGTATCAGTTTCATAAGCAGAGTTGAACTACATATTTCCGTTTGAATAGGAAACACAGTTCTTTTTTTCAGGGCATGGTCATGGTTCTGCAGTATTTTAGATTCTAGGAAAATAGATTGCTTCTTGCGTTAAAACAGAGTGTGTTCCAAGGGTGAGAACTCTGGTCTGAATTTCCCTTCAGAAAAGGAGTTGAACCCCAGGATCTGTGTCTTCCTTCAAGCAAGAGTTCATTTCTGGTTAACCCAGTGAATTTTGGGCTCAAATGATTTTTACAGTTCACGAACCCCAAGCGATTCTCACTATTAACTAAAGAGCCTTTATGTAAGAGGAGCTGTGGTTTGTATCAGTTTCATTAGCAGAGTTGAACTACATATGGTCCGTATGAGTTGGAAACACAGTTCTTTTTTTCAGGGCATCCTCATGGTTATTGCAGTATTGGAGACGCTGGAAAGAAGAGCTTGCTTCTTGGCTTAAAACAGAGTGTTTTTCAGGGATAAGAACTCTGGTCTGAATTTCCCTTCAGAAATGGCGTTAATCCCCAGAATCTTTGTCTTCCTACAAGCAAGAGTTCAGTTCTGGTAAACCCAGTGAATTTTGGGCTCAAATGATTTTTCGCAGTTCACGAACCCAATGCGATTCTCACTATTAACTAAAGAGCATTTATGTAAGGGGAGCTGTGGTTTGTATCAGTTTCATAAGCAGAGTTGAACTACATATTGTCCGTCTGAGTAGGAAACACAGTTCTTTTATCAGGGCATGCTCATGGTTCTTGCTGTATTTTAGACTCTAGGAAGAAGAGCTTGCTTCTTGCGTTAAAACAGAGTGTGTTTCAAGGATGAGAACTCTGGTCTGAATTTCCCTTCAGAATCCGAGTTAAACCCCATGATCTGTGTCTTCCTTCAAGCAAGCGTTCATTTCTGGTTAACCCAGTGAATTTTGGCCTCAAATTATTTTTCGCAGTTCACGAACCCAACACGATTCTCACTATTAACTACAGAGCATTTATGTAAGAGGAGCTGTGGTTTTTTATCAGTTTCATATGCAGAGTTGAACTACATATGGTCCGTATGAGTATGAAACACAGTTCTTTTTTTCAGGGCATCCTCATGGTTCTTGCTGTATTGGAGACGCTGGAAAGAAGAGCTTGCTTCTTGGCTTAAAACAGAGTGTTTTTCAGGGATGAGATCTATGGTCTGAATTTGCCTTCAGAAACGGAGTTAAACCCCAGGATCAGTGTCTTCCTACAACCAAGAGTTCACTTCTTGTAAACCCAGTGATTTTTTGGCCCAAATGATTTTTCGCAGTTCACTAAACCAACATGATTCTCCTTATTAACTAAAGAGCATTTATGTAAGAGGAGCCGTGGTTGGATCAGTTTCATAAGCAGAGTTGAACTACATATTGTCTGTATGAGTCGGAAACAGAGTTCTTTTTTCTGGGCATGCTCATGGTTCTTGCTTTATTTTAGACTCTAGAAAGAAGAGCTTGCTTCTTGCATTACCACAGAGTGTGTTTTAGGGAAGAGAACTCTGGTCTGAAATTCAATTCAGAAACAGAGTTAAACCCCAGGATCTGTGTCTTCCTTCAAGCAAGAGTTCATTTCTGGTTAACCCAGTGAATTTGGTGCTCAAATGATTTTTCGCAGTTCACGAACCAAACACGATTCTCACTATTAACTAAAGAGTATTTATGTAAGCGGAGCTGTGGTATGTATCAGTTTCATAGGCAGAGTTGAACTATATATTGTCCGTCTGAGTAGGAAACACAGTTCTTTTCTTCTGGGCTTGATCATGTTTCTTACTATACTGGAGACGCTGGAAAGAAGAGGATGATTCTTGCCTTAAAACAGAGTGTTATTCAGGGAGGAGATCTCTGGTCTGAATTTGTTTAAACCCCAGGATCAGTGTCTTCCTACAAGCAAGAATTCATTTCTGGTAATCCCAGTGATTTTTGGGCTCATATGATTTTTCGCAGTTCACGAACCCAAACCGATTCTCACTATTAACTAAAGAGCATTAATGTAAGAGGAGCTGCGGTTTGTATCAGTTTCATAAGCAGAGTTGAACTACATATTGTCCGTTGAGTAGGAAACACAGTTCTTTTTTTCTGGGCATGCTCATTGTTCTTGCTGTATTTTAGACTCTAGAAAGAACAGCTTGCTTCTTGCATTAAGACAGAGTGTGTTTTAGGGATTCGAACTCTGGTCTGAATTTACATTCAGAAACAGAGTTAAACCCCAGGATCTGTGTCTTCCTTCAAGCAAGAGTTCCTTTCTGGTTAACCCAGTGAATTTTGGGCTCAAATGATTTTCGCAGTTCACGAACCCAAAGCGATTCTCACTATTAACTAAAGAGCATTTATGTAAGAGGAGCTGTGGTTTGTATCAGTTTCATAAGCAGAGTTGAATACATATGGTCTGTATCAGTAGGAAATACAGTTCTTTTTTTCTGGGCATGCCCATGTTTCTTACTATTTTGGAGACGATGGAAAGAAGAGGATGATTCTTGCCTTAAAACAGAGTGTTTTTCAGGGAGGAGATCTCTGGTCTGAATTTGTCTTCAGAAACGGAGTTAAACCCCAGGATCAGTGTCTTCCTACAAGCACGAATTCATTTCTGGTAATCCCAGTGTTTTTGGGCTCAAATGATTTTTCGCAGTTCACCAACCCAAACCGATTCTCACTATCAACTAAAGAGCATTAATGTAAGAGGAGCTGTGGTTTGTATCAGTCATAAGCAGAGTTGAATACATACGGTCTGTATCAGTAGGAAACACGGTTCTTTTTTTCTGGGCTTGATCATGTTTCTTACTATTTTGGAGACGCTGGAAAGAAAAGGATGATTCTTGCCTTAAAACAGAGTGTTTTTCAGGGAGGAGCTCTCTGGTCTGAATTTGTCTTCAGAAACGGAGTTAAACTCCAGGATCAGTGTCTTCCTACACACAAGAATTCATTTCTTGTAAACCCAGTGATTTTTTGGCCCAAATTATTTTTCGCAGTTCACTAAACCAACATGATTCTCACTATTAACTAAAGAGCATTAATGTAAGAGGAGCTGTGGTGTGTATCAGTTTCATAAGTAGAGTTGAATACATATGGTCTGTGTCAGTAGGAAACACAGTTCTTTTTTTCTGGGCATGCCCATATTTCTTACTATTTTGGAGACGCTGGAAAGAAGAGGATGATTCTTGCCTTATAACAGAGTGTTATTCAGGGAGGAGATCTCTGGTCTGAATTTGTCTTCAGAAACGGAGTTAAAACCCAGAATCAGTGTTTTCCTACAAGCAAGAATTCATTTCTGGTAATCCCAGTGATATTTGGGCTCAAATGATTTTTCGCAGTTCACCAACCCAAACCGAATCTCACTATTAACTAAAGAGCATTAATGTAAGAGGAGCTGTGGTTTGTATCAGTTTCATAAGCAGAGTTGAATACATATGGTCTGTATCAGTAGGAACCACAGTTCTTTTTTTCTGGGCATGCTCATGGTTCTTGCTATTTTACTCTAGAAAGAAAGAAGAGCTTGCTTCTTTTATTAAAACAGAGTGTGTTTTAGGGATGAGAAATCTGGTCTGAATTTCCATTCAGAAACAGAGTTAAACCCCAGGATCTGTGTCTTCCTTCAAGCAAGAGTTCATTTCCAGTTAACCCACTGAATTTTGGGCTCAAATGATTTTTCGCAGTTCATGAACCCAACAAGATTCTCCCTATTAACTACAGAGCATTTATGTAAGAGGAGCTGTGGTTTTTTATCAGTCTCATGAGCAGAGTTGAACTACATATGGTCCATATGAGTAGGAAACACAGTTCTTTTTTTCAGGGCATGCTCATGGTTCTTGCTCTATTTTAGACTCTAGAAAGAAGAGCTTGCTTCTTGCGTTAAAACAGAGTGTGTTTCTGGGATGAGAACTCTGGTCTGAATTTCCCTTCAGAATCGGAGTTAAACCCCAGGATCAGTGTCTTCCTAAAAGCAAGAGTTCATTTCTGGTAAACCCAGTGATTTTTTTGGCCCTAATGATTTTTCGCACTTCACGAACCCATCATGATTCTCACTGTTAACTAGAGAGCATTTATGTAGAGGAGCTGTTGTTTGTATCAGTTTTATAAGCAGAGTTGAACTACATATGGTCCGTCTGAGTAGGAAACACAGTTGTTTTTTTCAGCGCATGCTCATGGTTCTTGCTCTATTTTAGACTCTAGAAAGAAGAGCTTGCTTCTTGCGTTAAAACAGAGTGTGTTTCTGGGATGAGAACTCTGGTCTGAATTTCCCTTCAGAATCGGAGTTAAACCCCAGGATCAGTGTCTTCCTAAAAGCAAGAGTTCATTTCTGGTAAACCCAGTGAATTTTCGGCTCAAATGATTATTCACAATTCACCAACCCAAACCGATTCTCACTATTAACTAAAGAGCATTAATGTAAGAGGAGCTGTGGTTTGTATCAGTTTCATAAGCAGAGTTGAATACATATGGTCTGTATCAGTAGGAAACACAGTTCTTTTCTTCTGGGCTTGATCATGTTTCTTACTATACTGGAGACGCTGGAAAGAAGAGGATGATTCTTGCCTTAAAACAGAGTGTTATTCAGGGAGGAGATCTCTGGTCTGAATTTGTTTAAACCCCAGGATCAGTGTCTTCCTACAAGCAAGAATTCATTTCTGGTAATCCCAGTGATTTTTGGGCTCAAATGATTTTTCGCAGTTCACGAACCCAAACCGATTCTCACTATTAACTAAAGAGCATTAATGTAAGAGGAGCTGTGGTTTGTATCAGTTTCATAAGCAGAGTTGAATACATATGGTCTGTATCAGTAGGAAACACAGTTCTTTTCTTCTGGGCTTGATCATGTTTCTTACTATACTGGAGACGCTGGAAAGAAGAGGATGATTCTTGCCTTAAAACAGAGTGTTATTCAGGGAGGAGATCTCTGGTCTGAATTTGTTTAAACCCCAGGATCAGTGTCTTCCTACAAGCAAGAATTCATTTCTGGTAATCCCAGTGATTTTTGGGCTCAAATGATTTTTCGCAGTTCACGAACCCAAACCGATTCTCACTATTAACTAAAGAGCATTAATGTAAGAGGAGCTGTGGTTTGTATCAGTTTCATAAGCAGAGTTGAATACATATGGTCTGTATCAGTAGGAAACACAGTTCTTTTTTTCTGGTCATGCCCATGTTTCTTACTATTTTGGAGACGCTGGAAAGAAGAGGATGATTCTTGCCTTAAAACAGAGTGTTTTTCAGGGATGAGAACTCTGGTCTGAATTTGCCTTCAGAAAAGGAGTTAAACCCAGGATATGTGTCTTCCTACAAGCAAGAGTTCATTTCTGGTAAACCCAGTGAATATTGGGCTCAAATGGTTTTTCGCAGTTCACAAACCCATCACGATTCTCACTCTTAACTAAAGAGCATTTATGTAAGAGGAGCTGTGGTTTGTATCAGTTTCATAAGCAGAGTTGAACTACATATTGTCCGTTGAGTAGGAAACACAGTTCTTTTTTTCTGGGCATGCTCATTGTTCTTGCTGTATTTTAGACTCTAGAAAGAACAGCTTGCTTCTTGCATTAAGACAGAGTGTGTTTTAGGGATTCGAACTCTGGTCTGAATTTACATTCAGAAACAGAGTTAAACCCCAGGATCTGTGTCTTCCTTCAAGCAAGAGTTCCTTTCTGGTTAACCCAGTGAATTTTGGGCTCAAATGATTTTCGCAGTTCACGAACCCAAAGCGATTCTCACTATTAACTAAAGAGCATTTATGTAAGAGGAGCTGTGGTTTGTATCAGTTTCATAAGCAGAGTTGAATACATATGGTCTGTATCAGTAGGAAATACAGTTCTTTTTTTCTGGGCATGCCCATGTTTCTTACTATTTTGGAGACGATGGAAAGAAGAGGATGATTCTTGCCTTAAAACAGAGTGTTTTTCAGGGAGGAGATCTCTGGTCTGAATTTGTCTTCAGAAACGGAGTTAAACCCCAGGATCAGTGTCTTCCTACAAGCACGAATTCATTTCTGGTAATCCCAGTGTTTTTGGGCTCAAATGATTTTTCGCAGTTCACCAACCCAAACCGATTCTCACTATTAACTAAAGAGCATTAATGTAAGAGGAGCTGTGGTTTGTATCAGTCATAAGCAGAGTTGAATACATACGGTCTGTATCAGTAGGAAACACGGTTCTTTTTTTCTGGGCTTGATCATGTTTCTTACTATTTTGGAGACGCTGGAAAGAAAAGGATGATTCTTGCCTTAAAACAGAGTGTTTTTCAGGGAGGAGCTCTCTGGTCTGAATTTGTCTTCAGAAACGGAGTTAAACTCCAGGATCAGTGTCTTCCTACACACAAGAATTCATTTCTGGTAATCCCAGTGATTTTTGGGCTCAAATGATTTTTCGCAGTTCACGAACCCAAACCGATTCTCACTATTAACTAAAGAGCATTAATGTAAGAGGAGCTGTGGTTTGTATCAGTTTCATAAGCAGAGTTGAATGCATATGGTCTGTATCAGTAGGAAACACAGTTCTTTTCTTCTGGGCTTGATCATGTTTCTTACTATACTGGAGACGCTGGAAAGAAGAGGATGATTCTTGCCTTAAAACAGAGTGTTATTCAGGGAGGAGATCTCTGGTCTGAATTTGTTTAAACCCCAGGATCAGTGTCTTCCTACAAGCAAGAATTCATTTCTGGTAATCCCAGTGATTTTTGGGCTCAAATGATTTTTCGCAGTTCACGAACCCAAACCGATTCTCACTATTAACTAAAGAGCATTAATGTAAGAGGAGCTGTGGTTTGTATCAGTTTCATAAGCAGAGTTGAATACATATGGTCTGTATCAGTAGGAAACACAGTTCTTTTTTTCTGGTCATGCCCATGTTTCTTACTATTTTGGAGACGCTGGAAAGAAGAGGATGATTCTTGCCTTAAAACAGAGTGTTTTTCAGGGATGAGAACTCTGGTCTGAATTTGCCTTCAGAAAAGGAGTTAAACCCAGGATATGTGTCTTCCTACAAGCAAGAGTTCATTTCTGGTAAACCCAGTGAATATTGGGCTCAAATGGTTTTTCGCAGTTCACAAACCCATCACGATTCTCACTCTTAACTAAAGAGCATTTATGTAAGAGGAGCTGTGGTTTGTATCAGTTTCATAAGCAGAGTTGAACTACATATTGTCCGTTGAGTAGGAAACACAGTTCTTTTTTTCTGGGCATGCTCATTGTTCTTGCTGTATTTTAGACTCTAGAAAGAACAGCTTGCTTCTTGCATTAAGACAGAGTGTGTTTTAGGGATTCGAACTCTGGTCTGAATTTACATTCAGAAACAGAGTTAAACCCCAGGATCTGTGTCTTCCTTCAAGCAAGAGTTCCTTTCTGGTTAACCCAGTGAATTTTGGGCTCAAATGATTTTCGCAGTTCACGAACCCAAAGCGATTCTCACTATTAACTAAAGAGCATTAATGTAAGAGGAGCTGTGGTTTGTATCAGTTTCATAAGCAGAGTTGAATACATATGGTCTGTATCAGTAGGAACCACAGTTCTTTTTTTCTGGGCATGCTCATGGTTCTTGCTATTTTAGACTCTAGAAAGAAAGAAGAGCTTGCTTCTTTTATTAAAACAGAGTGTGTTTTAGGGATGAGAAATCTGGTCTGAATTTCCCTTCAGAATCGGAGTTAAACCCCAGGATCAGTGTCTTCCTAAAAGCAAGAGTTCATTTCTGGTAAACCCAGTGATTTTTTTGGCCCTAATGATTTTTCGCACTTCACGAACCCATCATGATTCTCACTGTTAACTAGAGAGCATTTATGTAGAGGAGCTGTTGTTTGTATCAGTTTCATAAGCAGAGTTGAACTACATATGGTCCGTATGAGTTGGAAACACAGTTCTTTTTTTCAGGGCATCCTCATGGTTATTGCAGTATTGGAGACGCTGGAAAGAAGAGCTTGCTTCTTGGCTTAAAACAGAGTGTTTTTCAGGGATAAGAACTCTGGTCTGAATTTCCCTTCAGAAATGGCGTTAATCCCCAGAATCTTTGTCTTCCTACAAGCAAGAGTTCAGTTCTGGTAAACCCAGTGAATTTTGGGCTCAAATGATTTTTCGCAGTTCACGAACCCAATGCGATTCTCACTATTAACTAAAGAGCATTTATGTAAGGGGAGCTGTGGTTTGTATCAGTTTCATAAGCAGAGTTGAACTACATATTGTCCGTCTGAGTAGGAAACACAGTTCTTTTATCAGGGCATGCTCATGGTTCTTGCTGTATTTTAGACTCTAGGAAGAAGAGCTTGCTTCTTGCGTTAAAACAGAGTGTGTTTCAAGGATGAGAACTCTGGTCTGAATTTCCCTTCAGAATCCGAGTTAAACCCCATGATCTGTGTCTTCCTTCAAGCAAGCGTTCATTTCTGGTTAACCCAGTGAATTTTGGCCTCAAATTATTTTTCGCAGTTCACGAACCCAACACGATTCTCACTATTAACTACAGAGCATTTATGTAAGAGGAGCTGTGGTTTTTTATCAGTTTCATATGCAGAGTTGAACTACATATGGTCCGTATGAGTATGAAACACAGTTCTTTTTTTCAGGGCATCCTCATGGTTCTTGCTGTATTGGAGACGCTGGAAAGAAGAGCTTGCTTCTTGGCTTAAAACAGAGTGTTTTTCAGGGATGAGATCTATGGTCTGAATTTGCCTTCAGAAACGGAGTTAAACCCCAGGATCAGTGTCTTCCTACAACCAAGAGTTCACTTCTTGTAAACCCAGTGATTTTTTGGCCCAAATGATTTTTCGCAGTTCACTAAACCAACATGATTCTCCTTATTAACTAAAGAGCATTTATGTAAGAGGAGCCGTGGTTGGATCAGTTTCATAAGCAGAGTTGAACTACATATTGTCTGTATGAGTCGGAAACAGAGTTCTTTTTTCTGGGCATGCTCATGGTTCTTGCTTTATTTTAGACTCTAGAAAGAAGAGCTTGCTTCTTGCATTACCACAGAGTGTGTTTTAGGGAAGAGAACTCTGGTCTGAAATTCAATTCAGAAACAGAGTTAAACCCCAGGATCTGTGTCTTCCTTCAAGCAAGAGTTCATTTCTGGTTAACCCAGTGAATTTGGTGCTCAAATGATTTTTCGCAGTTCACGAACCAAACACGATTCTCACTATTAACTAAAGAGTATTTATGTAAGCGGAGCTGTGGTATGTATCAGTTTCATAGGCAGAGTTGAACTATATATTGTCCGTCTGAGTAGGAAACACAGTTCTTTTCTTCTGGGCTTGATCATGTTTCTTACTATACTGGAGACGCTGGAAAGAAGAGGATGATTCTTGCCTTAAAACAGAGTGTTATTCAGGGAGGAGATCTCTGGTCTGAATTTGTTTAAACCCCAGGATCAGTGTCTTCCTACAAGCAAGAATTCATTTCTGGTAATCCCAGTGATTTTTGGGCTCATATGATTTTTCGCAGTTCACGAACCCAAACCGATTCTCACTATTAACTAAAGAGCATTAATGTAAGAGGAGCTGCGGTTTGTATCAGTTTCATAAGCAGAGTTGAACTACATATTGTCCGTTGAGTAGGAAACACAGTTCTTTTTTTCTGGGCATGCTCATTGTTCTTGCTGTATTTTAGACTCTAGAAAGAACAGCTTGCTTCTTGCATTAAGACAGAGTGTGTTTTAGGGATTCGAACTCTGGTCTGAATTTACATTCAGAAACAGAGTTAAACCCCAGGATCTGTGTCTTCCTTCAAGCAAGAGTTCCTTTCTGGTTAACCCAGTGAATTTTGGGCTCAAATGATTTTCGCAGTTCACGAACCCAAAGCGATTCTCACTATTAACTAAAGAGCATTTATGTAAGAGGAGCTGTGGTTTGTATCAGTTTCATAAGCAGAGTTGAATACATATGGTCTGTATCAGTAGGAAATACAGTTCTTTTTTTCTGGGCATGCCCATGTTTCTTACTATTTTGGAGACGATGGAAAGAAGAGGATGATTCTTGCCTTAAAACAGAGTGTTTTTCAGGGAGGAGATCTCTGGTCTGAATTTGTCTTCAGAAACGGAGTTAAACCCCAGGATCAGTGTCTTCCTACAAGCACGAATTCATTTCTGGTAATCCCAGTGTTTTTGGGCTCAAATGATTTTTCGCAGTTCACCAACCCAAACCGATTCTCACTATCAACTAAAGAGCATTAATGTAAGAGGAGCTGTGGTTTGTATCAGTCATAAGCAGAGTTGAATACATACGGTCTGTATCAGTAGGAAACACGGTTCTTTTTTTCTGGGCTTGATCATGTTTCTTACTATTTTGGAGACGCTGGAAAGAAAAGGATGATTCTTGCCTTAAAACAGAGTGTTTTTCAGGGAGGAGCTCTCTGGTCTGAATTTGTCTTCAGAAACGGAGTTAAACTCCAGGATCAGTGTCTTCCTACACACAAGAATTCATTTCTTGTAAACCCAGTGATTTTTTGGCCCAAATTATTTTTCGCAGTTCACTAAACCAACATGATTCTCACTATTAACTAAAGAGCATTAATGTAAGAGGAGCTGTGGTGTGTATCAGTTTCATAAGTAGAGTTGAATACATATGGTCTGTGTCAGTAGGAAACACAGTTCTTTTTTTCTGGGCATGCCCATATTTCTTACTATTTTGGAGACGCTGGAAAGAAGAGGATGATTCTTGCCTTATAACAGAGTGTTATTCAGGGAGGAGATCTCTGGTCTGAATTTGTCTTCAGAAACGGAGTTAAAACCCAGAATCAGTGTTTTCCTACAAGCAAGAATTCATTTCTGGTAATCCCAGTGATATTTGGGCTCAAATGATTTTTCGCAGTTCACCAACCCAAACCGAATCTCACTATTAACTAAAGAGCATTAATGTAAGAGGAGCTGTGGTTTGTATCAGTTTCATAAGCAGAGTTGAATACATATGGTCTGTATCAGTAGGAACCACAGTTCTTTTTTTCTGGGCATGCTCATGGTTCTTGCTATTTTAGACTCTAGAAAGAAAGAAGAGCTTGCTTCTTTTATTAAAACAGAGTGTGTTTTAGGGATGAGAAATCTGGTCTGAATTTCCATTCAGAAACAGAGTTAAACCCCAGGATCTGTGTCTTCCTTCAAGCAAGAGTTCATTTCCAGTTAACCCACTGAATTTTGGGCTCAAATGATTTTTCGCAGTTCATGAACCCAACAAGATTCTCCCTATTAACTACAGAGCTTTTATGTAAGAGGAGCTGTGGTTTTTTATCAGTCTCATGAGCAGAGTTGAACTACATATGGTCCATATGAGTAGGAAACACAGTTCTTTTTTTCAGGGCATGCTCATGGTTCTTGCTCTATTTTAGACTCTAGAAAGAAGAGCTTGCTTCTTGCGTTAAAACAGAGTGTGTTTCTGGGATGAGAACTCTGGTCTGAATTTCCCTTCAGAATCGGAGTTAAACCCCAGGATCAGTGTCTTCCTAAAAGCAAGAGTTCATTTCTGGTAAACCCAGTGATTTTTTTGGCCCTAATGATTTTTCGCACTTCACGAACCCATCATGATTCTCACTGTTAACTAGAGAGCATTTATGTAGAGGAGCTGTTGTTTGTATCAGTTTTATAAGCAGAGTTGAACTACATATGGTCCGTCTGAGTAGGAAACACAGTTGTTTTTTTCAGCGCATGCTCATGGTTCTTGCTCTATTTTAGACTCTAGAAAGAAGAGCTTGCTTCTTGCGTTAAAACAGAGTGTGTTTCTGGGATGAGAACTCTGGTCTGAATTTCCCTTCAGAATCGGAGTTAAACCCCAGGATCAGTGTCTTCCTAAAAGCAAGAGTTCATTTCTGGTAAACCCAGTGAATTTTCGGCTCAAATGATTATTCACAATTCACCAACCCAAACCGATTCTCACTATTAACTAAAGAGCATTAATGTAAGAGGAGCTGTGGTTTGTATCAGTTTCATAAGCAGAGTTGAATACATATGGTCTGTATCAGTAGGAAACACAGTTCTTTTCTTCTGGGCTTGATCATGTTTCTTACTATACTGGAGACGCTGGAAAGAAGAGGATGATTCTTGCCTTAAAACAGAGTGTTATTCAGGGAGGAGATCTCTGGTCTGAATTTGTTTAAACCCCAGGATCAGTGTCTTCCTACAAGCAAGAATTCATTTCTGGTAATCCCAGTGATTTTTGGGCTCAAATGATTTTTCGCAGTTCACGAACCCAAACCGATTCTCACTATTAACTAAAGAGCATTAATGTAAGAGGAGCTGTGGTTTGTATCAGTCATAAGCAGAGTTGAATACATACGGTCTGTATCAGTAGGAAACACGGTTCTTTTTTTCTGGGCTTGATCATGTTTCTTACTATTTTGGAGACGCTGGAAAGAAAAGGATGATTCTTGCCTTAAAACAGAGTGTTTTTCAGGGAGGAGCTCTCTGGTCTGAATTTGTCTTCAGAAACGGAGTTAAACTCCAGGATCAGTGTCTTCCTACACACAAGAATTCATTTCTGGTAATCCCAGTGATTTTTGGGCTCAAATGATTTTTCGCAGTTCACGAACCCAAACCGATTCTCACTATTAACTAAAGAGCATTAATGTAAGAGGAGCTGTGGTTTGTATCAGTTTCATAAGCAGAGTTGAATGCATATGGTCTGTATCAGTAGGAAACACAGTTCTTTTCTTCTGGGCTTGATCATGTTTCTTACTATACTGGAGACGCTGGAAAGAAGAGGATGATTCTTGCCTTAAAACAGAGTGTTATTCAGGGAGGAGATCTCTGGTCTGAATTTGTTTAAACCCCAGGATCAGTGTCTTCCTACAAGCAAGAATTCATTTCTGGTAATCCCAGTGATTTTTGGGCTCAAATGATTTTTCGCAGTTCACGAACCCAAACCGATTCTCACTATTAACTAAAGAGCATTAATGTAAGAGGAGCTGTGGTTTGTATCAGTTTCATAAGCAGAGTTGAATACATATGGTCTGTATCAGTAGGAAACACAGTTCTTTTTTTCTGGTCATGCCCATGTTTCTTACTATTTTGGAGACGCTGGAAAGAAGAGGATGATTCTTGCCTTAAAACAGAGTGTTTTTCAGGGATGAGAACTCTGGTCTGAATTTGCCTTCAGAAAAGGAGTTAAACCCAGGATATGTGTCTTCCTACAAGCAAGAGTTCATTTCTGGTAAACCCAGTGAATATTGGGCTCAAATGGTTTTTCGCAGTTCACAAACCCATCACGATTCTCACTCTTAACTAAAGAGCATTTATGTAAGAGGAGCTGTGGTTTGTATCAGTTTCATAAGCAGAGTTGAACTACATATTGTCCGTTGAGTAGGAAACACAGTTCTTTTTTTCTGGGCATGCTCATTGTTCTTGCTGTATTTTAGACTCTAGAAAGAACAGCTTGCTTCTTGCATTAAGACAGAGTGTGTTTTAGGGATTCGAACTCTGGTCTGAATTTACATTCAGAAACAGAGTTAAACCCCAGGATCTGTGTCTTCCTTCAAGCAAGAGTTCCTTTCTGGTTAACCCAGTGAATTTTGGGCTCAAATGATTTTCGCAGTTCACGAACCCAAAGCGATTCTCACTATTAACTAAAGAGCATTAATGTAAGAGGAGCTGTGGTTTGTATCAGTTTCATAAGCAGAGTTGAATACATATGGTCTGTATCAGTAGGAACCACAGTTCTTTTTTTCTGGGCATGCTCATGGTTCTTGCTATTTTAGACTCTAGAAAGAAAGAAGAGCTTGCTTCTTTTATTAAAACAGAGTGTGTTTTAGGGATGAGAAATCTGGTCTGAATTTCCCTTCAGAATCGGAGTTAAACCCCAGGATCAGTGTCTTCCTAAAAGCAAGAGTTCATTTCTGGTAAACCCAGTGATTTTTTTGGCCCTAATGATTTTTCGCACTTCACGAACCCATCATGATTCTCACTGTTAACTAGAGAGCATTTATGTAGAGGAGCTGTTGTTTGTATCAGTTTCATAAGCAGAGTTGAACTACATATGGTCCGTATGAGTTGGAAACACAGTTCTTTTTTTCAGGGCATCCTCATGGTTATTGCAGTATTGGAGACGCTGGAAAGAAGAGCTTGCTTCTTGGCTTAAAACAGAGTGTTTTTCAGGGATAAGAACTCTGGTCTGAATTTCCCTTCAGAAATGGCGTTAATCCCCAGAATCTTTGTCTTCCTACAAGCAAGAGTTCAGTTCTGGTAAACCCAGTGAATTTTGGGCTCAAATGATTTTTCGCAGTTCACGAACCCAATGCGATTCTCACTATTAACTAAAGAGCATTTATGTAAGGGGAGCTGTGGTTTGTATCAGTTTCATAAGCAGAGTTGAACTACATATTGTCCGTCTGAGTAGGAAACACAGTTCTTTTATCAGGGCATGCTCATGGTTCTTGCTGTATTTTAGACTCTAGGAAGAAGAGCTTGCTTCTTGCGTTAAAACAGAGTGTGTTTCAAGGATGAGAACTCTGGTCTGAATTTCCCTTCAGAATCCGAGTTAAACCCCATGATCTGTGTCTTCCTTCAAGCAAGCGTTCATTTCTGGTTAACCCAGTGAATTTTGGCCTCAAATTATTTTTCGCAGTTCACGAACCCAACACGATTCTCACTATTAACTACAGAGCATTTATGTAAGAGGAGCTGTGGTTTTTTATCAGTTTCATATGCAGAGTTGAACTACATATGGTCCGTATGAGTATGAAACACAGTTCTTTTTTTCAGGGCATCCTCATGGTTCTTGCTGTATTGGAGACGCTGGAAAGAAGAGCTTGCTTCTTGGCTTAAAACAGAGTGTTTTTCAGGGATGAGATCTATGGTCTGAATTTGCCTTCAGAAACGGAGTTAAACCCCAGGATCAGTGTCTTCCTACAACCAAGAGTTCACTTCTTGTAAACCCAGTGATTTTTTGGCCCAAATGATTTTTCGCAGTTCACTAAACCAACATGATTCTCCTTATTAACTAAAGAGCATTTATGTAAGAGGAGCCGTGGTTGGATCAGTTTCATAAGCAGAGTTGAACTACATATTGTCTGTATGAGTCGGAAACAGAGTTCTTTTTTCTGGGCATGCTCATGGTTCTTGCTTTATTTTAGACTCTAGAAAGAAGAGCTTGCTTCTTGCATTACCACAGAGTGTGTTTTAGGGAAGAGAACTCTGGTCTGAAATTCAATTCAGAAACAGAGTTAAACCCCAGGATCTGTGTCTTCCTTCAAGCAAGAGTTCATTTCTGGTTAACCCAGTGAATTTGGTGCTCAAATGATTTTTCGCAGTTCACGAACCAAACACGATTCTCACTATTAACTAAAGAGTATTTATGTAAGCGGAGCTGTGGTATGTATCAGTTTCATAGGCAGAGTTGAACTATATATTGTCCGTCTGAGTAGGAAACACAGTTCTTTTCTTCTGGGCTTGATCATGTTTCTTACTATACTGGAGACGCTGGAAAGAAGAGGATGATTCTTGCCTTAAAACAGAGTGTTATTCAGGGAGGAGATCTCTGGTCTGAATTTGTTTAAACCCCAGGATCAGTGTCTTCCTACAAGCAAGAATTCATTTCTGGTAATCCCAGTGATTTTTGGGCTCATATGATTTTTCGCAGTTCACGAACCCAAACCGATTCTCACTATTAACTAAAGAGCATTAATGTAAGAGGAGCTGCGGTTTGTATCAGTTTCATAAGCAGAGTTGAACTACATATTGTCCGTTGAGTAGGAAACACAGTTCTTTTTTTCTGGGCATGCTCATTGTTCTTGCTGTATTTTAGACTCTAGAAAGAACAGCTTGCTTCTTGCATTAAGACAGAGTGTGTTTTAGGGATTCGAACTCTGGTCTGAATTTACATTCAGAAACAGAGTTAAACCCCAGGATCTGTGTCTTCCTTCAAGCAAGAGTTCCTTTCTGGTTAACCCAGTGAATTTTGGGCTCAAATGATTTTCGCAGTTCACGAACCCAAAGCGATTCTCACTATTAACTAAAGAGCATTTATGTAAGAGGAGCTGTGGTTTGTATCAGTTTCATAAGCAGAGTTGAATACATATGGTCTGTATCAGTAGGAAATACAGTTCTTTTTTTCTGGGCATGCCCATGTTTCTTACTATTTTGGAGACGATGGAAAGAAGAGGATGATTCTTGCCTTAAAACAGAGTGTTTTTCAGGGAGGAGATCTCTGGTCTGAATTTGTCTTCAGAAACGGAGTTAAACCCCAGGATCAGTGTCTTCCTACAAGCACGAATTCATTTCTGGTAATCCCAGTGTTTTTGGGCTCAAATGATTTTTCGCAGTTCACCAACCCAAACCGATTCTCACTATCAACTAAAGAGCATTAATGTAAGAGGAGCTGTGGTTTGTATCAGTCATAAGCAGAGTTGAATACATACGGTCTGTATCAGTAGGAAACACGGTTCTTTTTTTCTGGGCTTGATCATGTTTCTTACTATTTTGGAGACGCTGGAAAGAAAAGGATGATTCTTGCCTTAAAACAGAGTGTTTTTCAGGGAGGAGCTCTCTGGTCTGAATTTGTCTTCAGAAACGGAGTTAAACTCCAGGATCAGTGTCTTCCTACACACAAGAATTCATTTCTTGTAAACCCAGTGATTTTTTGGCCCAAATTATTTTTCGCAGTTCACTAAACCAACATGATTCTCACTATTAACTAAAGAGCATTAATGTAAGAGGAGCTGTGGTGTGTATCAGTTTCATAAGTAGAGTTGAATACATATGGTCTGTGTCAGTAGGAAACACAGTTCTTTTTTTCTGGGCATGCCCATATTTCTTACTATTTTGGAGACGCTGGAAAGAAGAGGATGATTCTTGCCTTATAACAGAGTGTTATTCAGGGAGGAGATCTCTGGTCTGAATTTGTCTTCAGAAACGGAGTTAAAACCCAGAATCAGTGTTTTCCTACAAGCAAGAATTCATTTCTGGTAATCCCAGTGATATTTGGGCTCAAATGATTTTTCGCAGTTCACCAACCCAAACCGAATCTCACTATTAACTAAAGAGCATTAATGTAAGAGGAGCTGTGGTTTGTATCAGTTTCATAAGCAGAGTTGAATACATATGGTCTGTATCAGTAGGAACCACAGTTCTTTTTTTCTGGGCATGCTCATGGTTCTTGCTATTTTAGACTCTAGAAAGAAAGAAGAGCTTGCTTCTTTTATTAAAACAGAGTGTGTTTTAGGGATGAGAAATCTGGTCTGAATTTCCATTCAGAAACAGAGTTAAACCCCAGGATCTGTGTCTTCCTTCAAGCAAGAGTTCATTTCCAGTTAACCCACTGAATTTTGGGCTCAAATGATTTTTCGCAGTTCATGAACCCAACAAGATTCTCCCTATTAACTACAGAGCTTTTATGTAAGAGGAGCTGTGGTTTTTTATCAGTCTCATGAGCAGAGTTGAACTACATATGGTCCATATGAGTAGGAAACACAGTTCTTTTTTTCAGGGCATGCTCATGGTTCTTGCTCTATTTTAGACTCTAGAAAGAAGAGCTTGCTTCTTGCGTTAAAACAGAGTGTGTTTCTGGGATGAGAACTCTGGTCTGAATTTCCCTTCAGAATCGGAGTTAAACCCCAGGATCAGTGTCTTCCTAAAAGCAAGAGTTCATTTCTGGTAAACCCAGTGATTTTTTTGGCCCTAATGATTTTTCGCACTTCACGAACCCATCATGATTCTCACTGTTAACTAGAGAGCATTTATGTAGAGGAGCTGTTGTTTGTATCAGTTTTATAAGCAGAGTTGAACTACATATGGTCCGTCTGAGTAGGAAACACAGTTGTTTTTTTCAGCGCATGCTCATGGTTCTTGCTCTATTTTAGACTCTAGAAAGAAGAGCTTGCTTCTTGCGTTAAAACAGAGTGTGTTTCTGGGATGAGAACTCTGGTCTGAATTTCCCTTCAGAATCGGAGTTAAACCCCAGGATCAGTGTCTTCCTAAAAGCAAGAGTTCATTTCTGGTAAACCCAGTGAATTTTCGGCTCAAATGATTATTCACAATTCACCAACCCAAACCGATTCTCACTATTAACTAAAGAGCATTAATGTAAGAGGAGCTGTGGTTTGTATCAGTTTCATAAGCAGAGTTGAATACATATGGTCTGTATCAGTAGGAAACACAGTTCTTTTCTTCTGGGCTTGATCATGTTTCTTACTATACTGGAGACGCTGGAAAGAAGAGGATGATTCTTGCCTTAAAACAGAGTGTTATTCAGGGAGGAGATCTCTGGTCTGAATTTGTTTAAACCCCAGGATCAGTGTCTTCCTACAAGCAAGAATTCATTTCTGGTAATCCCAGTGATTTTTGGGCTCAAATGATTTTTCGCAGTTCACGAACCCAAACCGATTCTCACTATTAACTAAAGAGCATTAATGTAAGAGGAGCTGTGGTTTGTATCAGTTTCATATGCAGAGTTGAATACATATGGTCTGTATCAGTAGGAAACACAGTTCTTTTCTTCTGGGCTTGATCATGTTTCTTACTATACTGGAGACGCTGGAAAGAAGAGGATGATTCTTGCCTTAAAACAGAGTGTTATTCAGGGAGGAGATCTCTGGTCTGAATTTGTTTAAACCCCAGGATCAGTGTCTTCCTACAAGCAAGAATTCATTTCTGGTAATCCCAGTGATTTTTGGGCTCAAATGATTTTTCGCAGTTCACGAACCCAAACCGATTCTCACTATTAACTAAAGAGCATTAATGTAAGAGGAGCTGTGGTTTGTATCAGTTTCATAAGCAGAGTTGAATACATATGGTCTGTATCAGTAGGAAACACAGTTCTTTTTTCCTGGTCATGCCCATGTTTCTTACTATTTTGGAGACGCTGGAAAGAAGAGGATGATTCTTGCCTTAAAACAGAGTGTTTTTCAGGGATGAGAACTCTGGTCTGAATTTGCCTTCAGAAAAGGAGTTAAACCCAGGATATGTGTCTTCCTACAAGCAAGAGTTCATTTCTGGTAAACCCAGTGAATATTGGGCTCAAATGGTTTTTCGCAGTTCACAAACCCATCACGATTCTCACTCTTAACTAAAGAGCATTTATGTAAGAGGAGCTGTGGTTTGTATCAGTTTCATAAGCAGAGTTGAACTACATATTGTCCGTTGAGTAGGAAACACAGTTCTTTTTTTCTGGGCATGCTCATTGTTCTTGCTGTATTTTAGACTCTAGAAAGAACAGCTTGCTTCTTGCATTAAGACAGAGTGTGTTTTAGGGATTCGAACTCTGGTCTGAATTTACATTCAGAAACAGAGTTAAACCCCAGGATCTGTGTCTTCCTTCAAGCAAGAGTTCCTTTCTGGTTAACCCAGTGAATTTTGGGCTCAAATGATTTTCGCAGTTCACGAACCCAAAGCGATTCTCACTATTAACTAAAGAGCATTTATGTAAGAGGAGCTGTGGTTTGTATCAGTTTCATAAGCAGAGTTGAATACATATGGTCTGTATCAGTAGGAAATACAGTTCTTTTTTTCTGGGCATGCCCATGTTTCTTACTATTTTGGAGACGATGGAAAGAAGAGGATGATTCTTGCCTTAAAACAGAGTGTTTTTCAGGGAGGAGATCTCTGGTCTGAATTTGTCTTCAGAAACGGAGTTAAACCCCAGGATCAGTGTCTTCCTACAAGCACGAATTCATTTCTGGTAATCCCAGTGTTTTTGGGCTCAAATGATTTTTCGCAGTTCACCAACCCAAACCGATTCTCACTATTAACTAAAGAGCATTAATGTAAGAGGAGCTGTGGTGTGTATCAGTCATAAGCAGAGTTGAATACATACGGTCTGTATCAGTAGGAAACACGGTTCTTTTTTTCTGGGCTTGATCATGTTTCTTACTATTTTGGAGACGCTGGAAAGAAAAGGATGATTCTTGCCTTAAAACAGAGTGTTTTTCAGGGAGGAGCTCTCTGGTCTGAATTTGTCTTCAGAAACGGAGTTAAACTCCAGGATCAGTGTCTTCCTACACACAAGAATTCATTTCTGGTAATCCCAGTGATTTTTGGGCTCAAATGATTTTTCGCAGTTCACGAACCCAAACCGATTCTCACTATTAACTAAAGAGCATTAATGTAAGAGGAGCTGTGGTTTGTATCAGTTTCATAAGCAGAGTTGAATACATATGGTCTGTATCAGTAGGAAACACAGTTCTTTTCTTCTGGGCTTGATCATGTTTCTTACTATACTGGAGACGCTGGAAAGAAGAGGATGATTCTTGCCTTAAAACAGAGTGTTATTCAGGGAGGAGATCTCTGGTCTGAATTTGTTTAAACCCCAGGATCAGTGTCTTCCTACAAGCAAGAATTCATTTCTGGTAATCCCAGTGATTTTTGGGCTCAAATGATTTTTCGCAGTTCACGAACCCAAACCGATTCTCACTATTAACTAAAGAGCATTAATGTAAGAGGAGCTGTGGTTTGTATCAGTTTCATAAGCAGAGTTGAATACATATGGTCTGTATCAGTAGGAAACACAGTTCTTTTTTTCTGGTCATGCCCATGTTTCTTACTATTTTGGAGACGCTGGAAAGAAGAGGATGATTCTTGCCTTAAAACAGAGTGTTTTTCAGGGATGAGAACTCTGGTCTGAATTTGTCTTCAGAAAAGGAGTTAAACCCAGGATATGTGTCTTCCTACAAGCAAGAGTTCATTTCTGGTAAACCCAGTGAATATTGGGCTCAAATGGTTTTTCGCAGTTCACAAACCCATCACGATTCTCACTCTTAACTAAAGAGCATTTATGTAAGAGGAGCTGTGGTTTGTATCAGTTTCATAAGCAGAGTTGAACTACATATTGTCCGTTGAGTAGGAAACACAGTTCTTTTTTTCTGGGCATGCTCATTGTTCTTGCTGTATTTTAGACTCTAGAAAGAACAGCTTGCTTCTTGCATTAAGACAGAGTGTGTTTTAGGGATTCGAACTCTGGTCTGAATTTACATTCAGAAACAGAGTTAAACCCCAGGATCTGTGTCTTCCTTCAAGCAAGAGTTCCTTTCTGGTTAACCCAGTGAATTTTGGGCTCAAATGATTTTCGCAGTTCACGAACCCAAAGCGATTCTCACTATTAACTAAAGAGCATTAATGTAAGAGGAGCTGTGGTTTGTATCAGTTTCATAAGCAGAGTTGAATACATATGGTCTGTATCAGTAGGAACCACAGTTCTTTTTTTCTGGGCATGCTCATGGTTCTTGCTATTTTAGACTCTAGAAAGAAAGAAGAGCTTGCTTCTTTTATTAAAACAGAGTGTGTTTTAGGGATGAGAAATCTGGTCTGAATTTCCCTTCAGAATCGGAGTTAAACCCCAGGATCAGTGTCTTCCTAAAAGCAAGAGTTCATTTCTGGTAAACCCAGTGATTTTTTTGGCCCTAATGATTTTTCGCACTTCACGAACCCATCATGATTCTCACTGTTAACTAGAGAGCATTTATGTAGAGGAGCTGTTGTTTGTATCAGTTTTATAAGCAGAGTTGAACTACATATGGTCCGTCTGAGTAGGAAACACAGTTGTTTTTTTCAGCGCATGCTCATGGTTCTTGCTCTATTTTAGACTCTAGAAAGAAGAGCTTGCTTCTTGCGTTAAAACAGAGTGTGTTTCTGGGATGAGAACTCTGGTCTGAATTTCCCTTCAGAATCGGAGTTAAACCCCAGGATCAGTGTCTTCCTAAAAGCAAGAGTTCATTTCTGGTAAACCCAGTGAATTTTCGGCTCAAATGATTATTCACAATTCACCAACCCAAACCGATTCTCACTATTAACTAAAAAGCATTAATGTAAGAGGAGCTGTGGTTTGTATCAGTTTCATAAGCAGAGTTGAATACATATGGTCTGTATCAGTAGGAAACACAGTTCTTTTCTTCTGGGCTTGATCATGTTTCTTACTATACTGGAGACGCTGGAAAGAAGAGGATGATTCTTGCCTTATAACAGAGTGTTATTCAGGGAGGAGATCTCTGGTCTGAATTTGTCTTCAGAAACGGAGTTAAAACCCAGAATCAGTGTTTTCCTACAAGCAAGAATTCATTTCTGGTAATCCCAGTGATATTTGGGCTCAAATGATTTTTCGCAGTTCACCAACCCAAACCGAATCTCACTATTAACTAAAGAGCATTAATGTAAGAGGAGCTGTGGTTTGTATCAGTTTCATAAGCAGAGTTGAATACATATGGTCTGTATCAGTAGGAACCACAGTTCTTTTTTTCTGGGCATGCTCATGGTTCTTGCTATTTTAGACTCTAGAAAGAAAGAAGAGCTTGCTTCTTTTATTAAAACAGAGTGTGTTTTAGGGATGAGAAATCTGGTCTGAATTTCCATTCAGAAACAGAGTTAAACCCCAGGATCTGTGTCTTCCTTCAAGCAAGAGTTCATTTCCAGTTAACCCACTGAATTTTGGGCTCAAATGATTTTTCGCAGTTCATGAACCCAACACGATTCTCCCTATTAACTACAGAGCATTTATGTAAGAGGAGCTGTGGTTTTTTATCAGTCTCATGAGTAGAGTTGAACTACATATGGTCCATATGAGTAGGAAACACAGTTCTTTTTTTCAGGGCATGCTCATGGTTCTTGCTCTATTTTAGACTCTAGAAAGAAGAGCTTGCTTCTTGCGTTAAAACAGAGTGTGTTTCTGGGATGAGAACTCTGGTCTGAATTTCCCTTCAGAATCGGAGTTAAACCCCAGGATCAGTGTCTTCCTAAAAGCAAGAGTTCATTTCTGGTAAACCCAGTGATTTTTTTGGCCCTAATGATTTTTCGCACTTCACGAACCCATCATGATTCTCACTGTTAACTAGAGAGCATTTATGTAGAGGAGCTGTTGTTTGTATCAGTTTTATAAGCAGAGTTGAACTACATATGGTCCGTCTGAGTAGGAAACACAGTTGTTTTTTTCAGCGCATGCTCATGGTTCTTGCTCTATTTTAGACTCTAGAAAGAAGAGCTTGCTTCTTGCGTTAAAACAGAGTGTGTTTCTGGGATGAGAACTCTGGTCTGAATTTCCCTTCAGAATCGGAGTTAAACCCCAGGATCAGTGTCTTCCTAAAAGCAAGAGTTCATTTCTGGTAAACCCAGTGAATTTTCGGCTCAAATGATTATTCACAATTCACCAACCCAAACCGATTCTCACTATTAACTAAAGAGCATTAATGTAAGAGGAGCTGTGGTTTGTATCAGTTTCATAAGCAGAGTTGAATACATATGGTCTGTATCAGTAGGAAACACAGTTCTTTTCTTCTGGGCTTGATCATGTTTCTTACTATACTGGAGACGCTGGAAAGAAGAGGATGATTCTTGCCTTAAAACAGAGTGTTATTCAGGGAGGAGATCTCTGGTCTGAATTTGTTTAAACCCCAGGATCAGTGTCTTCCTACAAGCAAGAATTCATTTCTGGTAATCCCAGTGATTTTTGGGCTCAAATGATTTTTCGCAGTTCACGAACCCAAACCGATTCTCACTATTAACTAAAGAGCATTAATGTAAGAGGAGCTGTGGTTTGTATCAGTTTCATAAGCAGAGTTGAATACATATGGTCTGTATCAGTAGGAAACACAGTTCTTTTCTTCTGGGCTTGATCATGTTTCTTACTATACTGGAGACGCTGGAAAGAAGAGGATGATTCTTGCCTTAAAACAGAGTGTTATTCAGGGAGGAGATCTCTGGTCTGAATTTGTTTAAACCCCAGGATCAGTGTCTTCCTACAAGCAAGAATTCATTTCTGGTAATCCCAGTGATTTTTGGGCTCAAATGATTTTTCGCAGTTCACGAACCCAAACCGATTCTCACTATTAACTAAAGAGCATTAATGTAAGAGGAGCTGTGGTTTGTATCAGTTTCATAAGCAGAGTTGAATACATATGGTCTGTATCAGTAGGAAACACAGTTCTTTTTTTCTGGTCATGCCCATGTTTCTTACTATTTTGGAGACGCTGGAAAGAAGAGGATGATTCTTGCCTTAAAACAGAGTGTTTTTCAGGGATGAGAACTCTGGTCTGAATTTGCCTTCAGAAAAGGAGTTAAACCCAGGATATGTGTCTTCCTACAAGCAAGAGTTCATTTCTGGTAAACCCAGTGAATATTGGGCTCAAATGGTTTTTCGCAGTTCACAAACCCATCACGATTCTCACTCTTAACTAAAGAGCATTTATGTAAGAGGAGCTGTGGTTTGTATCAGTTTCATAAGCAGAGTTGAACTACATATTGTCCGTTGAGTAGGAAACACAGTTCTTTTTTTCTGGGCATGCTCATTGTTCTTGCTGTATTTTAGACTCTAGAAAGAACAGCTTGCTTCTTGCATTAAGACAGAGTGTGTTTTAGGGATTCGAACTCTGGTCTGAATTTACATTCAGAAACAGAGTTAAACCCCAGGATCTGTGTCTTCCTTCAAGCAAGAGTTCCTTTCTGGTTAACCCAGTGAATTTTGGGCTCAAATGATTTTCGCAGTTCACGAACCCAAAGCGATTCTCACTATTAACTAAAGAGCATTTATGTAAGAGGAGCTGTGGTTTGTATCAGTTTCATAAGCAGAGTTGAATACATATGGTCTGTATCAGTAGGAAATACAGTTCTTTTTTTCTGGGCATGCCCATTTTTCTTACTATTTTGGAGACGATGGAAAGAAGAGGATGATTCTTGCCTTAAAACAGAGTGTTTTTCAGGGAGGAGATCTCTGGTCTGAATTTGTCTTCAGAAACGGAGTTAAACCCCAGGATCAGTGTCTTCCTACAAGCACGAATTCATTTCTGGTAATCCCAGTGTTTTTGGGCTCAAATGATTTTTCGCAGTTCACCAACCCAAACCGATTCTCACTATTAACTAAAGAGCATTAATGTAAGAGGAGCTGTGGTTTGTATCAGTCATAAGCAGAGTTGAATACATACGGTCTGTATCAGTAGGAAACACGGTTCTTTTTTTCTGGGCTTGATCATGTTTCTTACTATTTTGGAGACGCTGGAAAGAAAAGGATGATTCTTGCCTTAAAACAGAGTGTTTTTCAGGGAGGAGCTCTCTGGTCTGAATTTGTCTTCAGAAACGGAGTTAAACTCCAGGATCAGTGTCTTCCTACACACAAGAATTCATTTCTTGTAAACCCAGTGATTTTTTGGCCCAAATTATTTTTCGCAGTTCACTAAACCAACATGATTCTCACTATTAACTAAAGAGCATTAATGTAAGAGGAGCTGTGGTGTGTATCAGTTTCATAAGTAGAGTTGAATACATATGGTCTGTGTCAGTAGGAAACACAGTTCTTTTTTTCTGGGCATGCCCATATTTCTTACTATTTTGGAGACGCTGGAAAGAAGAGGATGATTCTTGCCTTATAACAGAGTGTTATTCAGGGAGGAGATCTCTGGTCTGAATTTGTCTTCAGAAACGGAGTTAAAACCCAGAATCAGTGTTTTCCTACAAGCAAGAATTCATTTCTGGTAATCCCAGTGATATTTGGGCTCAAATGATTTTTCGCAGTTCACCAACCCAAACCGAATCTCACTATTAACTAAAGAGCATTAATGTAAGAGGAGCTGTGGTTTGTATCAGTTTCATAAGCAGAGTTGAATACATATGGTCTGTATCAGTAGGAACCACAGTTCTTTTTTTCTGGGCATGCTCATGGTTCTTGCTATTTTAGACTCTAGAAAGAAAGAAGAGCTTGCTTCTTTTATTAAAACAGAGTGTGTTTTAGGGATGAGAAATCTGGTCTGAATTTCCCTTCAGAATCGGAGTTAAACCCCAGGATCAGTGTCTTCCTAAAAGCAAGAGTTCATTTCTGGTAAACCCAGTGATTTTTTTGGCCCTAATGATTTTTCGCACTTCACGAACCCATCATGATTCTCACTGTTAACTAGAGAGCATTTATGTAGAGGAGCTGTTGTTTGTATCAGTTTTATAAGCAGAGTTGAACTACATATGGTCCGTCTGAGTAGGAAACACAGTTGTTTTTTTCAGCGCATGCTCATGGTTCTTGCTCTATTTTAGACTCTAGAAAGAAGAGCTTGCTTCTTGCGTTAAAACAGAGTGTGTTTCTGGGATGAGAACTCTGGTCTGAATTTCCCTTCAGAATCGGAGTTAAACCCCAGGATCAGTGTCTTCCTAAAAGCAAGAGTTCATTTCTGGTAAACCCAGTGAATTTTCGGCTCAAATGATTATTCACAATTCACCAACCCAAACCGATTCTCACTATTAACTAAAAAGCATTAATGTAAGAGGAGCTGTGGTTTGTATCAGTTTCATAAGCAGAGTTGAATACATATGGTCTGTATCAGTAGGAAACACAGTTCTTTTCTTCTGGGCTTGATCATGTTTCTTACTATACTGGAGACGCTGGAAAGAAGAGGATGATTCTTGCCTTAAAACAGAGTGTTATTCAGGGAGGAGATCTCTGGTCTGAATTTGTTTAAACCCCAGGATCAGTGTCTTCCTACAAGCAAGAATTCATTTCTTGTAAACCCAGTGATTTTTTGGCCCAAATGATTTTTCGCAGTTCACTAAACCAACATGATTCTCACTCTTAACTAAAGAGCATTTATGTAAGAGGAGCTGTGGTTTGTATCAGTTTCATAAGCTGAGTTGAACTACATATTGTCCGTCTGAGTAGGAAACACAGTTCTTTTTTTCAGGGCATGCTCATGGTTCTGCTGTATTTTAGACTCTAGGAAGAGGAGCTTGCTTCTTGCGTTAAAAGAGAGTGTGTTTCAAGGATGAGAACTCTGGTCTGAATTTCCTTTCAGAAAAGGAGTTGAACCCCAGGATCTGTGTCTTCCTTCAAGCAAGAGTTCATTTCTGGTTAACCCAGTAATTTTTGGGCTCAAATGATTTTCGCAGTTCACGAACCCAAAGTGATTCTCACTATTAACTAAAGAGCATTTATGTAAGAGGAGCTGTGGTTTGCATCAGTTTCATTAGCAGAGTTGAACTACATAGGGTCCGTATGAGTAGGAAACACAGTTCTTTTTTTCAGGGCATCCTCATGGTTATTGCTGTATTGGAGACGCTGGAAAGAAGAGCTTGCTTCTTGGCTTAAAACAGAGTGTTTTTCAGGGATGAGAACTCTGGTCTGAATTTCCCTTCAGAAACCGCATTAATCCCCAGGATCTTTGTCTTCCTACAAGCAAGAGTTCAGTTCTGGTATACCCAGTGAATATTGGGCTCAAATGATTTTTCGCAGTTCACAAACCCAACATGATTCTCACTATTAACTAAAGAGCATTTATGTAAGAGGAGCCGTGGTTGGATCAGTTTCATAAGCAGAGTTGAACTACATATGGTCTGTATGAGTCGGAAACACAGTTCTTTTTTTCTGGGCAAGCTCATGGTTCTTGATTTATTTTAGAATCTAGAAAGAAGAGCTTGCTTCTTGCATTAAAACAGAGTGTGTTTTAGGGATGAGAACTCTGGTCTGAATTTCCATTCAGAAACAGAGTTAAACCCCAGGATCTGTGTCTTCCTTCAAGCAAGAGTTCATTTCTGGTTAACCCAGTGAATTTTGGGCTCAAATGATTTTTCGCAGTTCACGAACCCAACGCGATTCTCACTATTAACTAAAGAGCATTTCTGTAAGAGGAGCTGTGGTTTGTATCAGTTTCATAAGCAGAGTTGAACTACATATGGTCCGTATGAGTAGGAAACGAAGTTATTTTTTTCAGGGCATCCTCATGGTTATTGCGGTATTGGAGACGCTGGAAAGAAGAGCTTGCTTCTTGGATTAAAACAGAGTCTTTTTCAGGGATGAGACCTCTGGTCTGAATTTGCCTTCAGAAACGGAGTTAAACCCCAGGATCAGTGTCTTCCTACAACCAATAGTTCTTTTCTTGTAAACCCAGTGATTTTTTGGACCAAATGATTTTTCGCAGTTCACGAACCCAAACCGATTCTCACTATTAACTAAAGAGCATTAATGTAAGAGGAGCTGTGGTTTGTATCAGTTTCATAAGCAGAGTTGAATACATATGGTCTGTATCAGTAGGAAACACAGTTCTTTTCTTCTGGGCTTGATCATGTTTCTTACTATACTGGAGACGCTGGAAAGAAGAGGATGATTCTTGCCTTAAAACAGAGTGTTATTCAGGGAGGAGATCTCTGGTCTGAATTTGTTTAAACCCCAGGATCAGTGTCTTCCTACAAGCAAGAATTCATTTCTGGTAATCCCAGTGATTTTTGGGCTCAAATGATTTTTCGCAGTTCACGAACCCAAACCGATTCTCACTATTAACTAAAGAGCATTAATGTAAGAGGAGCTGTGGTTTGTATCAGTTTCATAAGCAGAGTTGAATACATATGGTCTGTATCAGTAGGAAACACAGTTCTTTTTTTCTGGTCATGCCCATGTTTCTTACTATTTTGGAGACGCTGGAAAGAAGAGGATGATTCTTGCCTTAAAACAGAGTGTTTTTCAGGGATGAGAACTCTGGTCTGAATTTGTCTTCAGAAAAGGAGTTAAACCCAGGATATGTGTCTTCCTACAAGCAAGAGTTCATTTCTGGTAAACCCAGTGAATATTGGGCTCAAATGGTTTTTCGCAGTTCACAAACCCATCACGATTCTCACTCTTAACTAAAGAGCATTTATGTAAGAGGAGCTGTGGTTTGTATCAGTTTCATAAGCAGAGTTGAACTACATATTGTCCGTTGAGTAGGAAACACAGTTCTTTTTTTCTGGGCATGCTCATTGTTCTTGCTGTATTTTAGACTCTAGAAAGAACAGCTTGCTTCTTGCATTAAGACAGAGTGTGTTTTAGGGATTCGAACTCTGGTCTGAATTTACATTCAGAAACAGAGTTAAACCCCAGGATCTGTGTCTTCCTTCAAGCAAGAGTTCCTTTCTGGTTAACCCAGTGAATTTTGGGCTCAAATGATTTTCGCAGTTCACGAACCCAAAGCGATTCTCACTATTAACTAAAGAGCATTAATGTAAGAGGAGCTGTGGTTTGTATCAGTTTCATAAGCAGAGTTGAATACATATGGTCTGTATCAGTAGGAACCACAGTTCTTTTTTTCTGGGCATGCTCATGGTTCTTGCTATTTTAGACTCTAGAAAGAAAGAAGAGCTTGCTTCTTTTATTAAAACAGAGTGTGTTTTAGGGATGAGAAATCTGGTCTGAATTTCCCTTCAGAATCGGAGTTAAACCCCAGGATCAGTGTCTTCCTAAAAGCAAGAGTTCATTTCTGGTAAACCCAGTGATTTTTTTGGCCCTAATGATTTTTCGCACTTCACGAACCCATCATGATTCTCACTGTTAACTAGAGAGCATTTATGTAGAGGAGCTGTTGTTTGTATCAGTTTTATAAGCAGAGTTGAACTACATATGGTCCGTCTGAGTAGGAAACACAGTTGTTTTTTTCAGCGCATGCTCATGGTTCTTGCTCTATTTTAGACTCTAGAAAGAAGAGCTTGCTTCTTGCGTTAAAACAGAGTGTGTTTCTGGGATGAGAACTCTGGTCTGAATTTCCCTTCAGAATCGGAGTTAAACCCCAGGATCAGTGTCTTCCTAAAAGCAAGAGTTCATTTCTGGTAAACCCAGTGAATTTTCGGCTCAAATGATTATTCACAATTCACCAACCCAAACCGATTCTCACTATTAACTAAAAAGCATTAATGTAAGAGGAGCTGTGGTTTGTATCAGTTTCATAAGCAGAGTTGAATACATATGGTCTGTATCAGTAGGAAACACAGTTCTTTTCTTCTGGGCTTGATCATGTTTCTTACTATACTGGAGACGCTGGAAAGAAGAGGATGATTCTTGCCTTATAACAGAGTGTTATTCAGGGAGGAGATCTCTGGTCTGAATTTGTCTTCAGAAACGGAGTTAAAACCCAGAATCAGTGTTTTCCTACAAGCAAGAATTCATTTCTGGTAATCCCAGTGATATTTGGGCTCAAATGATTTTTCGCAGTTCACCAACCCAAACCGAATCTCACTATTAACTAAAGAGCATTAATGTAAGAGGAGCTGTGGTTTGTATCAGTTTCATAAGCAGAGTTGAATACATATGGTCTGTATCAGTAGGAACCACAGTTCTTTTTTTCTGGGCATGCTCATGGTTCTTGCTATTTTAGACTCTAGAAAGAAAGAAGAGCTTGCTTCTTTTATTAAAACAGAGTGTGTTTTAGGGATGAGAAATCTGGTCTGAATTTCCATTCAGAAACAGAGTTAAACCCCAGGATCTGTGTCTTCCTTCAAGCAAGAGTTCATTTCCAGTTAACCCACTGAATTTTGGGCTCAAATGATTTTTCGCAGTTCATGAACCCAACACGATTCTCCCTATTAACTACAGAGCATTTATGTAAGAGGAGCTGTGGTTTTTTATCAGTCTCATGAGTAGAGTTGAACTACATATGGTCCATATGAGTAGGAAACACAGTTCTTTTTTTCAGGGCATGCTCATGGTTCTTGCTCTATTTTAGACTCTAGAAAGAAGAGCTTGCTTCTTGCGTTAAAACAGAGTGTGTTTCTGGGATGAGAACTCTGGTCTGAATTTCCCTTCAGAATCGGAGTTAAACCCCAGGATCAGTGTCTTCCTAAAAGCAAGAGTTCATTTCTGGTAAACCCAGTGATTTTTTTGGCCCTAATGATTTTTCGCACTTCACGAACCCATCATGATTCTCACTGTTAACTAGAGAGCATTTATGTAGAGGAGCTGTTGTTTGTATCAGTTTTATAAGCAGAGTTGAACTACATATGGTCCGTCTGAGTAGGAAACACAGTTGTTTTTTTCAGCGCATGCTCATGGTTCTTGCTCTATTTTAGACTCTAGAAAGAAGAGCTTGCTTCTTGCGTTAAAACAGAGTGTGTTTCTGGGATGAGAACTCTGGTCTGAATTTCCCTTCAGAATCGGAGTTAAACCCCAGGATCAGTGTCTTCCTAAAAGCAAGAGTTCATTTCTGGTAAACCCAGTGAATTTTCGGCTCAAATGATTATTCACAATTCACCAACCCAAACCGATTCTCACTATTAACTAAAGAGCATTAATGTAAGAGGAGCTGTGGTTTGTATCAGTTTCATAAGCAGAGTTGAATACATATGGTCTGTATCAGTAGGAAACACAGTTCTTTTCTTCTGGGCTTGATCATGTTTCTTACTATACTGGAGACGCTGGAAAGAAGAGGATGATTCTTGCCTTAAAACAGAGTGTTATTCAGGGAGGAGATCTCTGGTCTGAATTTGTTTAAACCCCAGGATCAGTGTCTTCCTACAAGCAAGAATTCATTTCTGGTAATCCCAGTGATTTTTGGGCTCAAATGATTTTTCGCAGTTCACGAACCCAAACCGATTCTCACTATTAACTAAAGAGCATTAATGTAAGAGGAGCTGTGGTTTGTATCAGTTTCATAAGCAGAGTTGAATACATATGGTCTGTATCAGTAGGAAACACAGTTCTTTTCTTCTGGGCTTGATCATGTTTCTTACTATACTGGAGACGCTGGAAAGAAGAGGATGATTCTTGCCTTAAAACAGAGTGTTATTCAGGGAGGAGATCTCTGGTCTGAATTTGTTTAAACCCCAGGATCAGTGTCTTCCTACAAGCAAGAATTCATTTCTGGTAATCCCAGTGATTTTTGGGCTCAAATGATTTTTCGCAGTTCACGAACCCAAACCGATTCTCACTATTAACTAAAGAGCATTAATGTAAGAGGAGCTGTGGTTTGTATCAGTTTCATAAGCAGAGTTGAATACATATGGTCTGTATCAGTAGGAAACACAGTTCTTTTTTTCTGGTCATGCCCATGTTTCTTACTATTTTGGAGACGCTGGAAAGAAGAGGATGATTCTTGCCTTAAAACAGAGTGTTTTTCAGGGATGAGAACTCTGGTCTGAATTTGCCTTCAGAAAAGGAGTTAAACCCAGGATATGTGTCTTCCTACAAGCAAGAGTTCATTTCTGGTAAACCCAGTGAATATTGGGCTCAAATGGTTTTTCGCAGTTCACAAACCCATCACGATTCTCACTCTTAACTAAAGAGCATTTATGTAAGAGGAGCTGTGGTTTGTATCAGTTTCATAAGCAGAGTTGAACTACATATTGTCCGTTGAGTAGGAAACACAGTTCTTTTTTTCTGGGCATGCTCATTGTTCTTGCTGTATTTTAGACTCTAGAAAGAACAGCTTGCTTCTTGCATTAAGACAGAGTGTGTTTTAGGGATTCGAACTCTGGTCTGAATTTACATTCAGAAACAGAGTTAAACCCCAGGATCTGTGTCTTCCTTCAAGCAAGAGTTCCTTTCTGGTTAACCCAGTGAATTTTGGGCTCAAATGATTTTCGCAGTTCACGAACCCAAAGCGATTCTCACTATTAACTAAAGAGCATTTATGTAAGAGGAGCTGTGGTTTGTATCAGTTTCATAAGCAGAGTTGAATACATATGGTCTGTATCAGTAGGAAATACAGTTCTTTTTTTCTGGGCATGCCCATTTTTCTTACTATTTTGGAGACGATGGAAAGAAGAGGATGATTCTTGCCTTAAAACAGAGTGTTTTTCAGGGAGGAGATCTCTGGTCTGAATTTGTCTTCAGAAACGGAGTTAAACCCCAGGATCAGTGTCTTCCTACAAGCACGAATTCATTTCTGGTAATCCCAGTGTTTTTGGGCTCAAATGATTTTTCGCAGTTCACCAACCCAAACCGATTCTCACTATTAACTAAAGAGCATTAATGTAAGAGGAGCTGTGGTTTGTATCAGTCATAAGCAGAGTTGAATACATACGGTCTGTATCAGTAGGAAACACGGTTCTTTTTTTCTGGGCTTGATCATGTTTCTTACTATTTTGGAGACGCTGGAAAGAAAAGGATGATTCTTGCCTTAAAACAGAGTGTTTTTCAGGGAGGAGCTCTCTGGTCTGAATTTGTCTTCAGAAACGGAGTTAAACTCCAGGATCAGTGTCTTCCTACACACAAGAATTCATTTCTTGTAAACCCAGTGATTTTTTGGCCCAAATTATTTTTCGCAGTTCACTAAACCAACATGATTCTCACTATTAACTAAAGAGCATTAATGTAAGAGGAGCTGTGGTGTGTATCAGTTTCATAAGTAGAGTTGAATACATATGGTCTGTGTCAGTAGGAAACACAGTTCTTTTTTTCTGGGCATGCCCATATTTCTTACTATTTTGGAGACGCTGGAAAGAAGAGGATGATTCTTGCCTTATAACAGAGTGTTATTCAGGGAGGAGATCTCTGGTCTGAATTTGTCTTCAGAAACGGAGTTAAAACCCAGAATCAGTGTTTTCCTACAAGCAAGAATTCATTTCTGGTAATCCCAGTGATATTTGGGCTCAAATGATTTTTCGCAGTTCACCAACCCAAACCGAATCTCACTATTAACTAAAGAGCATTAATGTAAGAGGAGCTGTGGTTTGTATCAGTTTCATAAGCAGAGTTGAATACATATGGTCTGTATCAGTAGGAACCACAGTTCTTTTTTTCTGGGCATGCTCATGGTTCTTGCTATTTTAGACTCTAGAAAGAAAGAAGAGCTTGCTTCTTTTATTAAAACAGAGTGTGTTTTAGGGATGAGAAATCTGGTCTGAATTTCCCTTCAGAATCGGAGTTAAACCCCAGGATCAGTGTCTTCCTAAAAGCAAGAGTTCATTTCTGGTAAACCCAGTGATTTTTTTGGCCCTAATGATTTTTCGCACTTCACGAACCCATCATGATTCTCACTGTTAACTAGAGAGCATTTATGTAGAGGAGCTGTTGTTTGTATCAGTTTTATAAGCAGAGTTGAACTACATATGGTCCGTCTGAGTAGGAAACACAGTTGTTTTTTTCAGCGCATGCTCATGGTTCTTGCTCTATTTTAGACTCTAGAAAGAAGAGCTTGCTTCTTGCGTTAAAACAGAGTGTGTTTCTGGGATGAGAACTCTGGTCTGAATTTCCCTTCAGAATCGGAGTTAAACCCCAGGATCAGTGTCTTCCTAAAAGCAAGAGTTCATTTCTGGTAAACCCAGTGAATTTTCGGCTCAAATGATTATTCACAATTCACCAACCCAAACCGATTCTCACTATTAACTAAAAAGCATTAATGTAAGAGGAGCTGTGGTTTGTATCAGTTTCATAAGCAGAGTTGAATACATATGGTCTGTATCAGTAGGAAACACAGTTCTTTTCTTCTGGGCTTGATCATGTTTCTTACTATACTGGAGACGCTGGAAAGAAGAGGATGATTCTTGCCTTAAAACAGAGTGTTATTCAGGGAGGAGATCTCTGGTCTGAATTTGTTTAAACCCCAGGATCAGTGTCTTCCTACAAGCAAGAATTCATTTCTTGTAAACCCAGTGATTTTTTGGCCCAAATGATTTTTCGCAGTTCACTAAACCAACATGATTCTCACTCTTAACTAAAGAGCATTTATGTAAGAGGAGCTGTGGTTTGTATCAGTTTCATAAGCTGAGTTGAACTACATATTGTCCGTCTGAGTAGGAAACACAGTTCTTTTTTTCAGGGCATGCTCATGGTTCTGCTGTATTTTAGACTCTAGGAAGAGGAGCTTGCTTCTTGCGTTAAAAGAGAGTGTGTTTCAAGGATGAGAACTCTGGTCTGAATTTCCTTTCAGAAAAGGAGTTGAACCCCAGGATCTGTGTCTTCCTTCAAGCAAGAGTTCATTTCTGGTTAACCCAGTAATTTTTGGGCTCAAATGATTTTCGCAGTTCACGAACCCAAAGTGATTCTCACTATTAACTAAAGAGCATTTATGTAAGAGGAGCTGTGGTTTGCATCAGTTTCATTAGCAGAGTTGAACTACATAGGGTCCGTATGAGTAGGAAACACAGTTCTTTTTTTCAGGGCATCCTCATGGTTATTGCTGTATTGGAGACGCTGGAAAGAAGAGCTTGCTTCTTGGCTTAAAACAGAGTGTTTTTCAGGGATGAGAACTCTGGTCTGAATTTCCCTTCAGAAACCGCATTAATCCCCAGGATCTTTGTCTTCCTACAAGCAAGAGTTCAGTTCTGGTATACCCAGTGAATATTGGGCTCAAATGATTTTTCGCAGTTCACAAACCCAACATGATTCTCACTATTAACTAAAGAGCATTTATGTAAGAGGAGCCGTGGTTGGATCAGTTTCATAAGCAGAGTTGAACTACATATGGTCTGTATGAGTCGGAAACACAGTTCTTTTTTTCTGGGCAAGCTCATGGTTCTTGATTTATTTTAGAATCTAGAAAGAAGAGCTTGCTTCTTGCATTAAAACAGAGTGTGTTTTAGGGATGAGAACTCTGGTCTGAATTTCCATTCAGAAACAGAGTTAAACCCCAGGATCTGTGTCTTCCTTCAAGCAAGAGTTCATTTCTGGTTAACCCAGTGAATTTTGGGCTCAAATGATTTTTCGCAGTTCACGAACCCAACGCGATTCTCACTATTAACTAAAGAGCATTTCTGTAAGAGGAGCTGTGGTTTGTATCAGTTTCATAAGCAGAGTTGAACTACATATGGTCCGTATGAGTAGGAAACGAAGTTATTTTTTTCAGGGCATCCTCATGGTTATTGCGGTATTGGAGACGCTGGAAAGAAGAGCTTGCTTCTTGGATTAAAACAGAGTCTTTTTCAGGGATGAGACCTCTGGTCTGAATTTGCCTTCAGAAACGGAGTTAAACCCCAGGATCAGTGTCTTCCTACAACCAATAGTTCTTTTCTTGTAAACCCAGTGATTTTTTGGACCAAATGATTTTTCGCAGTTCACTAAACCAACATGATTCTCCCTATTAACTAAAGAGCATTTATGTAAGAGGAGCTTTGGTTTGTATCAGTTTCATAAGCAGAGTTGAATACATATGGTCCGTCTGAGTAGGAAACACAGTTCTTTTTTTCAGGGCATGCTCATGGTTCTTGCTGTATTTTAGACTGTAGGAAGAAGAGCTTGCTTCTTGCGTTAAAACAAAGTGTGTTTCAAGGATGAGAACTCTGGTCTGAATTTCCCTTCAGAATCGGAGTTAAACCACATGATCTGTGTCTTCGTACAAGCAAGAGTTCATTTCTGGTAAACCCTGTGAATATTGGGCTGTAATGATTTTTTGCAGTTCACAAACCCAATACGATTCTCACTATTAATTAAAGAGAATTTATGTAAGAGGAGCCGTGGTTGGATCAGTTTCATAAGCAGAGTTGAACTACATATGGTCTGTATGAGTCGGAAACACAGTTCATTTTTTCTGGGCATGCTCATGGTTCTTGCTTTATTTTAGACTCTAGAAAGAAGAGCTTGATTCTTGCATTACAACAGAGTGTGTTTTAGGGATGAGAACTCTGGTCTGAATTTCAATTCAGAAACAGAGTTAAACCCCAGGATCTGTGTCTTCCTTCAAGCAAGAGTTCCTTTGGTTGACGCAGTGAATTTTGGGCTCAAATGATTTTTCGCAGTTCATGAACCAAACGCGATTCTCACTATTAACTAAAGAGCATTTATGTAAGAGGAGCTGTGGTTTGTATCAGTTTCATAAGCAGAGTTGAACTACATATTGTCCGTCTGAGTAGGAAACACAGTTCTTTTTTTCTTGGCTTGATCATGTTTCTTACTATTTTGGAGACGCTGGAAAGAAGAGGATGATTATTGCCTTAAAACAGAGTGTTTTTCAGGGATGAGACCTCTGGTCTGAATTTGCCTTCAGAAACGGAGATAAACCCAGGATATGTGTCTTCCTACAAGCGAGAGGTCATTTCTGGTAAACCAAGTGAATATTGGGCTCTAATGATTTTTTGCAGTTCACAAACCCAACACGATTCTCACTATTAACTAAAGAGCATTTATGTAAGAGGAGCCGTGGTTGTTTCAGTTTCATAAGCAGAGTTGAACTACATATGGTCTGTATGAGTCTGAAACACAGTTATTTTTTTCCGGGCATGCTCATGGTTCTTGCTTTATTTTAGACTCTAGAAAGAAGAGCTTGCTTCTTGCATTAAAACAGAGTGTGTTTTAGGGATGAGAACTCTGGTCTGAATTTCCATTCAGAAACAGAGTTAAACCCCAGGATCTGTGTCTTTCTTCAAGCAAGAGTCATTTCTGGTTAACCCAGTGATTTTTGGGCTCAAAAGATTTTCGCAGTTCACGAACCCAAAGCGACTCTCACTATTAACTAAAGAGCATTTATGTAAGAGGAGCTGTGGTTTGTATCAGTTTCATAAGCAGAGTTGAATACATATGGTCTGTACCAGTAGGAAACACAGTTCTTTTTTTGGGGGCATGCCCATGTTTCTTACTATTTTGGAGACGCTGGAAAGAAGAGGATTATTCTTGCCTTAAAACAGAGTGTTTTTCAGGGAGGAGATCTCTGGTCTGAATTTGTCTTCAGAAACGGAGTTAAACCCCAGGATCAGTGTCTTCCTACAAGCAAGAATTCATTTCTTGTAAACCCAGTGATTTTTTGGCCCAAATGATTTTTCGCAGTTCACAAAACCGACATGATTCTCACTCTTAACTAAAGAGCATTTATGTAAGAGGAGCTGTGGTGTGTATAAGTTTCATATGCAGAGTTGAATACATATGATCTGTGTCAGTAGGAAACACAATTCTTTTTTTCTAGGCATGCCCATATTTCTTGCTATTTTGGAGATGCTGGAAAGGAGAGGATAATTCTTGCCTTAAAACAGAGTGTTTTTCAGGGAGGAGATCTCTGGTCTGAATTTGTCTTCAGAAACGGAGTTAAACCTCATGATCTGTGTCTTTCTACATTCAAGAGTTCATTTCTGGTAAACCTAGTGAATTGTTGGCTCAAATGATTTTTCGCAGTTCACCAACCCAAACCGATTCTCACTGTTAACTAAAGAGCATTAATGTAAGAGGAACTGTGGTATGTATCAGTTTCATAAGAAGAGTTGAAATACATATGGTCTGTATCAGTAGGAAACACAGTTCTTTTCTTCTGTGCTTGATCATGTTTCTTACTATACTGGAGACGCTGGAAAGAAGAGGATGATTCTTGCCTTAATTCAGAGTGTTATTCAGGGATGAGATCTCTGGTCTGAATTTGTCTTCAGAAACAGAGTCAAACCCCAGGATCAGTGTCTTCCTACAAGCAAGAATTCATTTCTGGTAAACCCAGTGATTTTTGGGCTCAAATGATTTTTTCGCAGTTCACGAACCCAACATGATTCTCACTATTCACTAAAGAGAAGTTATGTAAGAGGAGCTGTGGTTTGTATCAGTTTCATAAGCAGAGTTGAACTACATATTTCCGTTTGAATAGGAAACACAGTTCTTTTTTTCAGGGCATGGTCATGGTTCTGCAGTATTTTAGATTCTAGGAAGAATAGATTGCTTCTTGCGTTAAAACAGAGTGTGTTTCAAGGGTGAGAACTCTGGTCTGAATTTCCCTTCAGAAAAGGAGTTGAACCCCAGGATCTGTGTCTTCCTTCAAGCAAGAGTTCATTTCTAGTTAACTCAGTGAATTTTGGGCTCAAATGATTTTTACAGTTCACGAACCCCAAGCGATTCTCACTATTAACTAAAGAGCCTTTATGTAAGAGGAGCTGTGGTTTGTATCAGTTTCATTAGCAGAGTTGAACTACATATGGTCCGTATGAGTTGGAAACACAGTTCTTTTTTTCAGGGCATCCTCATGGTTATTGCTGTATTGGAGACGCTGGAAAGAAGAGCTTGCTTCTTGGCTTAAAACAGAGTGTTTTTCAGGGATGAGAACTCTGGTCTGAATTTCCCTTCAGAATCCGAGTTAAACCCCATGATCTGTGTCTTCCTTCAAGCAAGCGTTCATTTCTGGTTAACCCAGTGAATTTTGGGCTCAAATGATTTTTCGCAGTTCACGAACCCAACATGATTCTCCTTATTAACTAAAGAGCATTTATGTAAGAGGAGCCGTGGTTGGATCAGTTTCATAAGCAGAGTTGAACTACATATTGTCTGTATGAGTCGGAAACAGAGTTCTTTTTTTCTGGGCATGCTCATGGTTCTTGCTTTATTTTAGACTCTAGAAAGAAGAGCTTGCTTCTTGCATTACCACAGAGTGTATTTTAGGGAAGAGAACTCTGGTCTGAATTTCAATTCAGAAGCAGAGTTAAACCCCAGGATCTGTGTCTTCCTTCAAGCAAGAGTTCATTTCCGGTTAAGCCAGTGAATTTTGGGCTCAAATGATTTTTCGCAGTTCACGAACCAAACGCGATTCTCATAATTAACTAAAGAGTATTTATGTAAGAGGAGCTGTGGTATGTATTAGTTTCATAGGCAGAGTTGAACTACATATTGTCCATCTGAGTAGGAAACACAGTTCTTTTTTTCTTGGCTTGATCATGTTTCTTACTATTTTGGAGACGCTGGAAAGAAGTGGATGATTCTTGCCTTAAAACAGAGTGTTTTTCAGGGATGAGAATTCTGGTCTGAATTTTCCTTCAGAAACGGAGTTAAACCCAGGATATGTGTCTTCCTAAAAGCAAGAGTTCATTTCTGGTAAACCCAGTGAATATTGGGCTCTAATGATTTTTCGCAGTTCACAAACCCAACACGATTCTCACTATTAACTAAAGAGCATTTATGTAAGAGGAGCCGTGGTTTGATCAGTTTCATAAGCAGAGTTGAACTACATATGGTATGTATGAGTCGGAAACACAGTTCTTTTTTTCTGGCCATCTCATGGTTCTTGCTTTATTTTAGACTCTAGAATGAAGAGCTTGCTTCTTGCATTAAAACAGAGTGTGTTTTAGGGATGAGAACTCTGGTCTGATTTTCCATTCAGAAACAGAGTTAAACCCCAGGATCAATGTCTTCCTTCAAGCAAGAGTTCCTTTTTGGTTAACCCACTGAATTTTGGGCTCAAATGATTTTTCGCAGTTCACAAACCCAACGCGATTCTCACTATTAACTAAAGAGCATTTATGTAAGACGAGCTGTGGTTTGTATCAGTTTCATAAGCAGAGTTGAACTACATATGGTCCGTATGAGTAGGAAACACAGTTCTTTTTTTCAGGGCATCCTCATGGTTATTGCTATATTGGAGACACTGGAAAGAAGAGCTTGCTTCTTGGCTTAAAACAGAGTGTTTGTCAGGGATGAGAACTCTGGTCTGAATTTGCCTTCACAAACGGAGTTAAACCCCAGGATCTGTGTCTTCCTACAAGCAAGAGTTCATTTCTGGTAAACCTAGTGAATTTTTGGCTCAAAAGATTTTTCGCAGTTCACCAACCCAAACCGATTCTCACTGTTAACTCAAGAGCATTAATGTAAGAGGAGCTGGGGTATGTATCTGTTTCATAAGCAGAGTTGAACTACAAATGGTCTGTATCAGTAGGAAACACAGTTCTTTTTCTCTGGGCTTGAACATGTTTCTTACTATACTGGAGACGCTGGAAAGAAGAGGATGAATCTTGCCTCAAAACAGAGTGTTATTCAGGGATGAGATCTCTGGTCTGAATTTGTCTGCAGAAACGGATAAACCCCAGGATCAGTGTCTTACTACAAGCAAGAATTCTTTTCTGATAAACCCAGTGATTTTTGGGCTCAAATGATTTTTAAGCAGTTCACGAACCCAACATGATTCTCACTATTAACTAAAGAGCATTTATGTAAGAGGAGGTGTGGTTTGTATCAGTTTCATAAGCAGAGTTGAACTACATATGGTCCGTCAGAGTAGGAAATACAGTTCTTTTTTTCAGGGCATGCTCATGGTTCTTGCTCTATTTTAGACTCTAGAAAGAAGAGCTTGCTTCTTGGGTTAAAACAGAGTGTGTTTCTGGGATGAGAACTCTGGTCTGAATTTCCCTTCAGAATCTGAGTTAAACCCCAGGATCAGTGTCTTCCTACAAGCAAGAGTTCATTTCTGGTAAACCTAGTGAATTTTCGGCTCAAATGATTATTCGCAGTTCACCAACCCAAACCGATTCTCACGATTAACTAAAGAGCCTTAATATAAGAAGAGCTGTGGTTTGTATCAGTTTCATAAGCAGAGTTGAACTACATATGGTCTGTATCAGTAGGAAACACAGTTCTTTGTTTCTGGACTTGATCGTGTTTCTTACTATACTGGAGACTCTGGAAAGAAGAGGATGATTCTTGCCTTAAAACAGAGAGTTATTCTGGGAGGAGATCTCTGGTCTGAATTTGTCTTCAGAAAAGGAGTTAAACCACAGGGTCAGTGTCTTCCTACAAGCAAGAATTCATTTCTGGTAATCCCAGTGATTTTCGTGCTCAAATGATTTTTTGCAGTTCACCAACCCAAACCAATTCTCACTATTAACTAAAGAGCATTAATGTAAGAGGAGCTCTTGTTTGTATCAGGTTCATAAGCAGAGTTGAATACATATGATCTGTATCAGTAGGAAACACAGTTTCTTTTTTTCTGGCCATGCCCATGTTTCTTACTATTATGGAGACGCTGGAAAGAAAAGGATGATTCTTGCCTTAAAACAGAGTGTTTTTCAGGGATGAGAACTCTGGTCTGAATTTTCCTTCAGAAACGGAGTTAAACCCAGGATATGTGTCTTCCTAAAAGCAAGAGTTCATTTCTGGTAAACCCAGTGAATATTGGGCTCTAAAGATTTTTCGCAGTTCACAAACCCAACACGATTCTCACTATTAACTAAAGAGCATTTATGTAAGAGGAGCCGTGTTTGGATCATTTTCATAAGCAGAGTTGAGCTACATATGGTATGTATGAGTCAGAAACACAGTTCTTTTTTTCTGGGCATGCTCATGGTTCTTGCTTTATTTTAGAATCTAGAATGAAGAGCTTGCTTCTTGCATTAAAACAGAGTGTGTTTTAGGGATGAGAACTCTGGTTTGAATTTCCATTCAGAAACAGAGTAAAACCCCAGGTTCAATGTCTTCCTTCAAGCAAGAGTTCTTTTTTGGATAACCCAGTGAATTTTGGGCTCAAATGATTTTTCGCAGTTCACAAACCCAACGCGATTCTCACTATTAACTAAAGAGCATTTATGTAAGAGGAGCTGTGGTTTGTATCAGTTCCATAAGCAGATTTGAACTACATATGGTCCGTCTGAGTAGGAAAGCCAGTTCATATTTTCAGGGCATCCTCAAGGTTCTTGCTGTATTTTAGAATGTAGAAAGAAGAGCTTGCTTCTTGGCTTAAAAAAGAGTGTTTTTCAGGGATGAGAACTCTGGTCTTAATTTGCCTTCAGAAACGGAGTTAAACCCCAGGATCAGTGTCTTCCTACAACAAAGAGTTCATTTCTTGTAAACCCAGTGATTTTTTTGTCCCAAATGATTTTTCGCAGTTCACGAAACCAACATGATTCTCACTATTAAATAAAGAGCATTTATGTAAGAGGAGCTGTGGTTTGTATCAGTTTCCTAAGCAGAGTTGAACTACATATGGTCCGTCTGAGTAGGAAACACAGTTCTTTTTTTCAGGGCATGCTCATGGTTCTTGCTGTATTTTAGATTCTAGAAAGAAGAGCTTGCTTCTTGCATTAAAACAGAGTGTTTTTCAGGGATGAGAACTCTGGTCTGAATTTGCCTTCAGAAACGGAGTTAAACCCAGGATATGTGTCTTCCTACATGCGAGAGGTCATTTCTGGTAAACCCCGTGAATATTGGGCTCTAAAGATTTTTCGCAGTTCACAAACCCAACACGATTCTCACTATTAACTAAAGAGCATTTATGTAAGAGGCGCCGTGGTTGGATCAGTTTCATAAGCAGAGTTGAACTACATATGGTCTGTATCAGTAGGAAACACAGTTCTTTTTTTCTGGGCTTGAACATGTTTCTTACTATACTGGAGACGCTGGAAAGAAGAGGATGAATCTTGCCTCAAAACAGAGTGTTATTCAGGGATGAGATCTCTGGTCTGAATTTGTCTGCAGAAACGGATAAACCCCAGGATCAGTGTCTTACTCCAAGCAAGAATTCTTTTCTGGTAAACCCAGTGATTTTTGGGCTCAAATGATTTTTAAGCAGTTCACGAACCCAACATGATTCTCACTATTAACTAAAGAGCATATATGTAAGAGGAGCTGTGTTTTGTATCAGTTTCATAAGCAGAGTTGAACTACATATGGTCCGTCAGAGTAGGAAATACAGTTCTTTTTTTCAGGGCATGCTCATGGTTCTTGCTCTATTTTAGACTCTAGAAAGAAGAGCTTGCTTCTTGGGTTAAAACAGAGTGTGTTTCTGGGATGAGAACTCTGGTCTGAATTTCCCTTCAGAATCTGAGTTAAACCCCAGGATCAGTGTCTTCCTACAAGCAAGAGTTCATTTCTGGTAAACCTAGTGAATTTTCGGCTCAAGTGATTATTCTCAGTTCACCAACCCAAACCGATTCTCACGATTAACTAAAGAGCCTTAATATAAGAGGAGCTGTGGTTTGTATCAGTTTCATAAGCAGAGTTGAACTACATATGGTCTGTATCAGTAGGAAACACAGTTCTTTTTTTCTGGGCTTAGTCGTTTTTCTTACTATACTGGAGACTCTGGAAAGAAGAGGATTTTTCTTGCCTTAAAACAGAGTGTTTTTCAGGGATGAGAACTCTGGTCTGAATTTGCCATCAGAAACAGAGTTAAATTCAGGATATGTGTCTTCCTACAAGCGAGAGGTCATTTCTGGTAAACCCAGTGAATTTTTGGCTCAAATGATTTTTAGCAGTTCACGAACCCAACACGATTCTCACTATTAACTAAAGAGCATTTATGTAAGAGGAGCTGTGGTTTGTATCAGTTTCATAAGCAGAGTTGAACTACATATGGTCCGTATGAATAGGAAACACAGTTCTTTTTTTCAGGGCATCCTCATGGTTATTGCTGTATTGGAGACACTGGAAAGAAGAGCTTGTTTCTTGGCTTAAAACAGAGTGTTTTTCAGGGATGAGAACTGTGGTCTGAATTTGCCTTCAGAAACGGAGTTAAACCCCAGGATCTGTGTCTTACTACAAGCAAGAGTTCAGTTCTGGTAAACCCAGTGAATATTGGGCTCAAATGATATTTCGCAGTTCACGAACCCAACGCGATTCTCACTATGAACTAAAGAGCATTTATGTAAGAGGAGCTGTGGTTTGTATCAGTTTCATAAGTATATTTGAACTACATATGTTCCGTCTGAGTAGGAAACACAGTTCATTTTTTCAGGGCATCCTCATGGTTCTTGCAGTATTTTAGAATCTAGAAAGAAGAGCTTGCTTCTTGCATAAAAACAGAGTTTGTTTCAGGGATGAGAATTCTGGTCTGAATTTCCCTTCAGAATATGAGATAAACCTCATGATCTGTGTCTTCCTACAAGCAAGAGTTCATATCTGGTAAACCTAGTGAATTTTTGGCTCAAAGATTTTTCGCAGTTCACCAACCCAAACCGATTCTCACTGTTAACTCAAGAGCATTAATGTAAGAGGAGCTGTGGTATGTATCAGTGTCATAAGCAGAGTTGAACTACATATGGTCTGTTTCACTAGGAAACACAGTTCTTTTTTTCTGGGCTTGATGGTGTTTCTTACTATACTGGAGACGCTGGAAAGAGGAGGAGGTTTCTTGCCTTAAAACAGAGAGTTATTCAGGGAGGAGATCTCTGGTCTGAATTTGTCTTCAGAAAATGAGTTAAACCCCAGGGTCACTGTCTTCCTACAAGCAAGAATTCATTTCTGGTAATCCCAGTGATTTTCGTGCTCAAATGATTTTTTGTAGTTCACCAACCCAAACCGATTCTCACTATTAACTAAAGAGCATTAATGTAAGAGGAGCTGTTGTTTGTATCAGTTTCATAAGCAGAGTTGAATACACATGATCTGTATCAGTAGGAAACACAGTTCTTTTTTTTCTGGGCATGCCCATGTTTCTTACTATTATGGAGACGATGGAAAGAAAAGGATGATTCTTGCCTTAAAACAGAGTGTTTTTCAGGGATGAGAACTCTGGTCTGAATTTTCCTTCAGAAACGGAGTTAAACCGAGGATAAGTGTCTTCCTAAAAGCAAGAGTTCATTTCTGGTAAACCCAGTGAATATTGGGCTCTAATGATTTTTCGCACTTCACAAACCCAACACGATTCTCACTATTAACTAAAGAGCATTTATGTAAGAGGAGCCGTGGTTGGATCAGTTTCATAAGCAGAGTTGAGCTACATATGGTATGTATGAGTCGGAAACACAGTTCTTTTTTTCTGCGCATGCTCATGGTTCTTGCTTTATTTTAGACTCTAGAAAGAAGAGCTTGCTTCTTGCATTAAAACAGAGTGTGTTTTAGGGATGAGAACTCTGGTCTGAATTTCCATTCAGAAACAGAGTTAAACCCCAGGATCTGTGTCTTCCTTCAAGCAAGAGTACATTTCTGGTTAACCCAGTGAATTTTGGGCTCAAATGATTTTTCGCAGTTCACGAACCCAATGCGATTCTCACTATTAACTAAAAAGCATTTATGTAAGAAGAGCTGTGGTTTGTATCAGTTTCATAAGGAGAGTTGAACTACATATGGTCCGTATGAGTAGGAAACACAGTTCTATTTTTCAGGGAATCCTCATGGTTATTGCTGTATTGGAGACGCTGGAAAGAAGAGCTTGCTTCTTGGCTTAAAACAGAGTGTTTTTCATGGATGAGAACTCTGGTCTGAATTGCCTTCAGAAACGTACTTAAACCCCAGGATCAGTGTTTTCCTACAACAAAGAGTTCATTTCTGGTAAACCCAGTGATTTTTTGCCCCAAATGATTTTTCGCAGTTCACGAACCCAACATGATTCTCACTATTAACTAAAGAGCATTTATGTAACAGGAGCTGTGGTTTGTATCAGTTTCATAAGCAGAGTTGAACTACATATGGTCTGTATGAGTCGGAAACACAGTTCTTTTTTTCTGGGCATGCTCATGGTTCTTGCTTTATTTTAGACTCTAGAAAGAAGAGCTTGCTTCTTGAATTAAAACAGAGTGTTTTTCAGGGATGAGAACTCTGGTCCTAATTTCCATTCTAAACAGAGTTAAACCCCAGGATCTGTGTCTTCCTTCAAGGAAGAGTTCATTTCTGGTTTACCCAGTGAATTTTGGGCTCTAATGATTTTTTGCAGTTCACGAACCCAACGCGATTCTTACTATTAACTAAAGAGCATTTATGTAAGCGGAGCTGTGGTTTGTATCAGTATCATGAGCAGAGTTGAACTACATATGGTCCATATGAGTAGGAAACACAGTTCTTTTTTTCAGGGCATGCTCATGGTTCTTGCTCTATTTTAGACTCTAGAAAGAAGAGCTTGCTTCTTGCGTTAAAACAGAGTGTGTTTCTGGGATGAGAACTTTGGTCTGAATTTCCCTTCAGAATCGGAGTTAAACCCCAGGATCAGTGTCTTCCTACAAGCAAGAGTTCATTTCTGGTAAACCTAGTGAATTTTTGGCTCAAATGATTATTCGCAGTTCACCAACCCAAACCGATTCTCACTATTAACTAAAGAGCCTTAATATAAGAGGAGCTGTGGTTTGTATCAGTTTCATAAGCAGAGTTGAACTACATATGGTCCGTATGAGTAGGAAACACAGTTCTATTTTTCAGGGAATCCTCATGGTTATTGCTGTATTGGAGACGCTGGAAAGAAGAGCTTGCTTCTTGGCTTAAAACAGAGTGTTTTTCATGGATGAGAACTCTGGTCTGAATTGCCTTCAGAAACGTACTTAAACCCCAGGATCAGTGTTTTCCTACAACAAAGAGTTCATTTCTGGTAAACCCAGTGATTTTTTGCCCCAAATGATTTTTCGCAGTTCACGAACCCAACATGAAACTCACTCTTAACTAAAGAGCATTTATGTAAGAGGAGCTGTGGTTTGTATCAGTTTCATAAGCAGAGTTGAACTACATATGGTCCGTCGAGTAGGAAACACAGTTCTTTTTTTCACGGCATGCTCGTGGTTCTTGCTGTATTTTAGACGCTAGAAAGAAGAGCTTGCTTCTTGCGTTAAAACAGAGTGTGTTTCTTGGATGAGAACTCTGGTCTGAATTTCCCTTCAGAATCGGAGTTAAACCCCAGGATCAGTGTCTTCCTACAAGCAAGAGTTCATTTCTGGTAAACCTAGTGAATTTTCGGCTCAAATGATTATTCGCAGTTCACCAACCCAAACCGATTCTCACTATTAACTAAAGAGCCTTAATATAGGAGGAGCTGTGGTTTGTATCAGTTTCATAAGCAGAGTTGAACTACATATGGTCTGTATCTGTAGGAAACACAGTTCTTTTTTTCTGGGCTTGATCGTGTTTCTTACTATACTGGAGACGCTGGAAAAAGAGGATGATTCTTGACTTAAAACAGAGTGTTATTCAGGGAGGAGATCTCTGGTCTGAATTTGTCTTCAGAAACGGAGTTAAACCCCAGGGTCAGTGTCTTCCTACAAGCAAGAATTCATTTCTGGTAATCCCAGTGATTTTTGGGCTCAAATGATTTTTTGCAGTTCACCAACCCAAACCGATTCTCACTATTAACTAAAGTGCATTAATGCAAGAGGAGCTGTGGTTTTTATCAGTTTCATATGCAGAGTTGAATACATATGGTCTGTATCAGTAGGAAACACAGTTCTTTTTTTCTGGGCATGCCCATATTTCTTACTATTTTGGAGACGCTGGAAAAAAGAGGATGATTCTTGCCGTAAAACAGAGTGTTATTCAGGGATGAGAACTCTGGTCTGAATTTGCCTTCAGAAACGGAGTTAAACCCAGGATATGTGTCTTCCTACAAGCGAGAGGTCATTTCTGGTAAACCCAGTGAATATTGGGCTCTAATGATTTTTCACCATTCACAAACCCAACACGATTCTCACTAGTAACTAAAGAGCATTTATGTAAGAGGAGCCGTGGTTGGATCAGTTTCATAAGCAGAGTTGAGCTACATATGGTCTGTATGAGTCGGAAACACAGTTCTTTTTTTCTGGGCATGCTCATGGTTCTTGCTTTATTTTAGAATCTAGAAAGAAGAGCTCGCTTCTTGAATTAAAACAGAGTGTTTTTCAGGGATGAGAACTCTGGTCTGAATTTCCATTCTAAACAGAGTTAAACCCCAGGATCTGTGTCTTCCTTCAAGGAAGAGTTCATTTCTGGTTAACCCAGTGAATTTTGGGCTCTAATGATTTTTTGCAGTTCACGAACCCAACGCGATTCTTACTATTAACTAAAGAGCATTTATGTAAGCGGAGCTGTGGTTTGTATCAGTCTCATGAGCAGAGTTGAACTACATATGGTCCATATGAGTAGGAAACACAGTTCTTTTTTTCAGGGCATGCTCATTGTTCTTGCTCTATTTTAGACTCTAGAAAGAAGAGCTTGCTTCTTGCGTTAAAACAGAGTGTGTTTCTGGGATGAGAACTTTGGTCTGAATTTCCCTTCAGAATCGGATTTAAACCCCAGGATCAGTGTCTTCCTACAAGCAAGAGTTCATTTCTGGTAAACCTAGTGAATTTTTGGCTCAAATGTTTATTCGCAGTTCACCACCCCAAACCGATTCTCACTATTAACTAAAGAGCCTTAATATAAGAGGAGCTGTGGTTTGTATCAGTTTCATAAGCAGAGTTGAACTACATATGGTCCGTATGAGTAGGAAACACAGTTCTATTTTTCAGGGAATCCTCATGGTTATTGCTGTATTGGAGACGCTGGAAAGAAGAGCTTGCTTCTTGGCTTAAAACAGAGTGTTTTTCATGGATGAGAACTCTGGTCTGAATTGCCTTCAGAAACGTACTTAAACCCCAGGATCAGTGTTTTCCTACAACAAAGAGTTCATTTCTGGTAAACCCAGTGATTTTTTGCCCCAAATGATTTTTCGCAGTTCACGAACCCAACATGATTCTCACTCTTAACTAAAGAGCATTTATGTAAGAGGAGCTGTGGTTTGTATCAGTTTCATAAGCAGAGTTGAACTACATATGGTCCGTCTGAGTAGGAAACACAGTTCTTTTTTTCACGGCATGCCCGTGGTTCTTGCTGTATTTTAGACGCTAGAAAGAAGAGCTTGCTTCTTGCGTTAAAACAGAGTGTGTTTCTCGGATGAGAACTCTGGTCTGAATTTCCCTTCAGAATCGGAGTTAAACCCCAGGCTCAGTGTCTTCCTACAAGCAAGAGTTCATTTCTGGTAAACCTAGTGAATTTTCGGCTCAAATGATTATTTGCAGTTCACCAACCCAAACCGATTCTCACTATTAACTAAAGAGCCTTAATATAAGAGGAGCTGTGGTTTGTATCAGTTTCATAAGCAGAGTTGAACTACATATGGTCTGTATCTGTAGGAAACACAGTTCTTTTTTTCTGGGCTTGATCGTGTTTCTTACTATACTGGAGACGCTGGAAAAAGAGGATGATTCTTGCCTTAAAACAGAGTGTTATTCAGGGAGGAGATCTCTGGTCTGAATTTGTCTTCAGAAACGGAGTTAAACCCCAGGGTCAGTGTCTTCCTACAAGCAAGAATTCATTTCTGGTAATCCCAGTGATTTTTGGGCTCAAATGATTTTTTGCAGTTCACCAACCCAAACCGATTCTCACTATTAACTAAAGTGCATTAATGCAAGAGGAGCTGTGGTTTTTATCAGTTTCATATGCAGAGTTGAATACATATGGTCTGTATCAGTAGGAAACACAGTTCTTTTTTTCTAGGCATGCCCATATTTCTTACTATTTTGGAGACGCTGCAAAAGAGAGGATGATTCTTGCCGTAAAACAGAGTGTTTTTCAGGGATGAGAACTCTGATCTGAATTTGCCTTCAGAAACGGAGTTAAACCCAGGATATGTGTCTTCCTAGAAGCGAGAGGTCATTTCTGGTAAACCCAGTGAATATTGGGCTCTAATGATTTTTCGCCATTCACAAACCCAACACGATTCTCACTAGTAACTAAAGAGCATTTATGTAAGAGGAGCCGTGGTTGGATCAGTTTCATAAGCATAGTTGAGCTACATATGGTCTGTATGAGTCGGAAACACAGTTCTTTTTTTCTGGGCATGCTCATGGTTCTTGCTTTATTTTAGACTCTAGAAAGAAGAGCTTGCTTCTTGAATTAAAACAGAGTGTTTTTCAGGGAAGAGAACTCTGGTCTGAATTTCCATTCTAAACAGAGTTAAACCCCAGGATCTGTGTCTTCCTTCAAGGAAGAGTTCATTTCTGGTTAACCCAGTGAATTTTGGGCTCTAATGATTTTTTGCAGTTCACGAACCCAACGCGATTCTTACTATTAACTAAAGAGCATTTATGTAAGCGGAGCTGTGGTTTGTATCAGTCTCATGAGCAGAGTTGAACTACATATGGTCCATATGAGTAGGAAACACAGTTCTTTTTTTCAGGGCATGCTCATGGTTCTTGCTCTATTTTAGACTCTAGAAAGAAGAGCTTGCTTCTTGCGTTAAAACAGAGTGTGTTTCTGGGATGAGAACTTTGGTCTGAATTTCCATCAGAATTGGAGTTAAACCCCAGGATCAGTGTCTTCCTACAAGCATGAGTTCATTTCTGGTTAACCCAGTGAATTTTGGGCTCTAATGATTTTTTGCAGTTCACGAACCCAACGCGATTCTTACTATTATCTAAAGAGCATTTATGTAAGCGGAGCTGTGGTTTGTATCAGTCTCATGAGCAGAGTTGAACTACATATGGTCCATATAAGTAGGAAACACAGTTCTTTTTTTCAGGGCATGCTCATGGTTCTTGCTCTATTTTAGACTCTAGAAAGAAGAGCTTGCTTCTTGCGTTAAAACAGAGTGTGTTTCTGGGATGAGAACTTTGGTCTGAATTTCCATTCAGAATCGGAGTTAAACCCCAGGATCAGTGTCTTCCTACAAGCAAGAGTTCATTTCTGGTAAACCTAGTGAATTTTTGGCTCAAATGATTATTCGCAGTTCACCACCCCAAACCGATTCTCACTATTAACTAAAGAGCCTTAATATAAGAGGAGCTGTGGTTTGTATCAGTTTCATAAGCAGAGTTGAACTACATATGGTCCGTATGAGTAGGAAACACAGTTCTATTTTTCAGGGAATCCTCATGGTTATTGCTGTATTGGAGACGCTGGAAAGAAGAGCTTGCTTCTTGGCTTAAAACAGAGTGTTTTTCATGGATGATAACTCTGGTCTGAATTGCCTTCAGAAACGTACTTAAACCCCAGGATCAGTGTTTTCCTACAACCAAGAGTTCATTTCTGGTAAACCCAGTGATTTTTTGCCCCAAATGATTTTTCGCAGTTCACGAACCCAACATGATTCTCACTCTTAACTAAAGAGCATTTATGTAAGAGGCGCTGTGGTTTGTATCAGTTTCATAAGCAGAGTTGAACTACATATGGTGCGTCTGAGTAGGAAACACAGTTCTTTTTTTCACGGCATGCTCGTGGTTCTTGCTGTATTTTAGACTCTAGAAAGAAGAGCTTGCTTCTTGCGTTAAAACAGAGTGTGTTTCTTGGATGAGAACTCTGGTCTGAATTTCCCTTCAGAATCGGAGTTAAACCCCAGGCTCAGTGTCTTCCTACAAGCAAGAGTTCATTTCTGGTAAACCTAGTGAATTTTCGGCTCAAATGATTATTTGCAGTTCACCAACCGAAACCGATTCTCACTATTAACTAAAGAGCCTTAATATAAGAGGAGCTGTGGTTTGTATCAGTTTCATAAGCAGAGTTGAACTACATATGGTCTGTATCAGTAGGAAACACAGTTCTTTTTTTCTGGGCTTGGTCGTTTTTCTTACTATACCTGAGACTCTGGAAAGAAGAGGATTTTTCTTTCCTTAAAACAGAGTGTTTTTCAGGGATGAGAACTCTGGTCTGAATTTGCCATCAGAAACAGAGTTAAATTCAGGATATGTGTCTTCCTACAAGCGAGAGGTCATTTCTGGTAAACCCAGTGAATTTTTGGCTCAAATGATTTTTAGCAGTTCACGAACCCAACACGATTCTCACTATTAACTAAAGAGCATTTATGTAAGAGGAGCTGTGGTTTGTATCAGTTTCATAAGCAGAGTTGAACTACATATGGTCCGTATGAGTAGGAAACACAGTTCTTTTTCAGGGCATCCTCATGGTTATTGCTGTATTGGAGACACTGGAAAGAAGAGCTTGTTTCTTGGCTTAAAACAGAGTGTTTTTCAGGGATGAGAACTCTGGTCTGAATTTGCCTTCAGAAACGGAGTTAAACCCCAGGATCTGTGTCTTCCTACAAGCAAGAGTTCAGTTCTGGTAAACCCAGTGAATATTGGGCTCAAATGATATTTCACAGTTCACGAACCCAACGCGATTCTCACTATGAACTAAAGAGCATTTATGTAATAGGAGCTGTGGTTTGTATCAGTTTCATAAGTAGATTTGAACTACATATGTTCCGTCTGAGTAGGAAACACAGTTCATTTTTTCAGGGCATCCTCATGGTTCTTGCTGTATTTTAGAATCTAGAAAGAAGAGCTTGCTTCTTGCATAAAAACAGTGTTTGTTTCAGGGATGAGAATTCTGGTCTGAATTTCCCTTCAGAATATGAGATAAACCTCATGATCTGTGTCTTCCTACAAGCAAGAGTTCATATCTGGTAAACTTAGTGAATTTTTGGCTCAAAGATTTTTCGCAGTTCACCAACCCAAACCGATTCTCACTGTTAACTCAAGAGCATTAATGTAAGAGGAGCTGTGGTATGTATCAGTGTCATAAGCAGAGTTGAACTACATATGGTCTGTTTCACTAGGAAACACAGTTCTTTTTTTCTGGGCTTGATCGTGTTTCTTACTATACTGGAGACGCTGGAAAGAGGAGGAGGTTTCTTGCCTTAAAACAGAGAGTTATTCAGGGAGGAGATCTCTGGTCTGAATTTGTCTTCAGAAAATGAGTTAAACCCCAGGGTCAGTGTCTTCCTACAAGCAAGAATTCATTTCTGGTAATCCCAGTGATTTTCGTGCTCAAATGATTTTTTGAAGTTCACCAACCCAAACCGATTCTCACTATTAACTAAAGAGCATTAATGTAAGAGGAGCTGTTGTTTGTATCAGTTTCATAAGCAGAGTTGAATACATATGGTCCGTATGAGTAGGAAACACAGTTCTATTTTTCAGGGAATCCTCATTGTTATTGCTGTATTGGAGACGCTGGAAAGAAGAGCTTGCTTCTTGGCTTAAAACAGAGTGTTTTTCATGGATGAGAACTCTGGTCTGAATTGCCTTCAGAAACGTACTTAAACCCCAGGATCAGTGTTTTCCTACAACAAAGAGTTCATTTCTGGTAAACCCAGTGATTTTTTGCCCCAAATGATTTTTCGCAGTTCACGAACCCAACATGATTCTCACTCTTAACTAAAGAGCATTTATGTAAGAGGAGCTGTGGTTTGTATCAGTTTCATAAGCAGAGTTGAACTACATATGGTCCGTCTGAGTAGGAAACACAGTTCTTTTTTTCACGGCATGCTCATGGTTCTTGCTGTATTTTAGACGCTAGAAAGAAGAGCTTGCTTCTTGCGTTAAAACAGAGTGTGTTTCTCGGATGAGAACTCTGCTCTGAATTTCCCTTCAGAATCGGAGTTAAACCCCAGGATCAGTGTCTTCCTACAAGCAAGAGTTCATTTCTGGTAAACCTAGTGAATTTTCGGCTCAAATGATTATTTGCAGTTCACCAACCCAAACCGATTCTCACTATTAACTAAAGAGCCTTAATATAAGAGGAGCTGTGGTTTGTATCAGTTTCATAAGCAGAGTTGAACTACATATGGTCTGTATCTGTAGGAAACACAGTTCTTTTTTTCTGGGCTTGATCGTGTTTCTTACTATACTGGAGACGCTGGAAAAAGAGGATGATTCTTGCCTTAAAACAGAGTGTTATTCAGGGAGGTCTCTGGTCTGAATTTGCCTTCAGAAACGGAGTTAAACCCAGGATATGTGTCTTCCTAGAAGCGAGAGGTCATTTCTGGTAAACCCAGTGAATATTGGGCTCTAATGATTTTTCGCCATTCACAAACCCAACACGATTCTCACTAGTAACTAAAGAGCATTTATGTAAGAGGAGCTGTGGTTTGTATCAGTCTCATGAGCAGAGTTGAGCTACATATGGTCTGTATGTTTCGGAAACACAGTTCTTTTTTTCTGGGCATGCTCATGATTCTTGCTTTATTTTAGACTCTAGAAAGAAGAGCTTGCTTCTTGAATTAAAACAGAGTGTTTTTCAGGGATGAGAACTCTGGTCTGAATTTCCATTCAAAAACAGAGTTAAACCCCAGGATCTGTGTCTTCCTTCAATCAAGAGTTCATTTCTGGTTAACCCAGTGAATTTTGGGCTCAAAGGATTTTTTGCAGTTCACGAACCAAATGCGATTCTCACTATTAACTAAAGAGCATTTATGTAAGAGGAGCTGTGGTTTGTATCAGTCTCATGAGCAGAGTTGAACTATATATGGTCTGTATGAGTCGGAAACACAGTTCTTTTTTTCTGGGCATGCTCATGGTTCTTGCTGAATTTTAGAATCTAGAAAGAAGAGCTTGCTTCTTGAGTTAAAACAGAGTGTGTTTCAGGGATGAGAACTCTGGTCTTAATTTGCCTTCAGAAATGGAGTTAAACCCCATAGTCTGTGTCTTCCTACAAGCAGGAATTCATTTCTGGTAAACGTAGTGAATTTTTGGCTCAAATGATTTTTCGCAGTTCACGAACCCAACACGATTCTCACTATTAACTAAAGAGCATTTATGTAAGAGGGCCGTGGTTGGATCAATTTCATAAGCAGAGTTGAACTACATAGGGTTATGAGTCGGAAATACAGTTCTTTTTTTCTGGGCATGCTCATGTTTCTTGCTGTATTTTTGACTCTACAAATTAGAGCTTGCTTCTTGCCTCACAACAGAGTGTTTTTCTGGGATGAGAACAATGGTCTGAATTTGCCTTCAGAAACGGAGTTAAACCCAGGATATGTGTCTTCCTACAAGCGAGAGGTCATTTCTGGTAAACTCAGTGAATATTGGGCTCTAATGATTTTTCGCAGTTCACAAACCCAACACGATTCTCACTATTAACTAAAGAGCATTTATGTAAGAGGAGCCGTGGTTGGATCAGTTTCATAAGCAGAGTTGAACTATATATGGTCTGTATGAGTCGGAAACACAGTTCTTTTTTTCTGGGCATGCTCATGGTTCTTGCTTTATTTTAGACTCTAGAAAGAAGAGCTTGCTTCTTGCAATAAAACAGAGTGTGTTTTAGGGATGAGAACTCTGGTCTGAATTTCCCTTCAGAAACAGAGTCAAACCCCAGGATCAGTGTCTTCCTACAAGCAAGAGTTCATTTCTGTTAAACCTAGTGAATTTTCGGATCAAATGATTTTTCACAGTTCACCAACCCAAACCGATTCTCACTATTAACTAAAGAGCATTAATGTAAGAGGATCTGTGGTTTGTATCAGTTTCATAAGCAGAGTTGAATACATATATTCTGTATCAGTAGGAAACACAGTTCTTTTTTTCTGGGCTTGATCATGTTTCTTACTATACTGGAGACGCTGGAAAGAAGAGGATGATTCTTGCCTTAAAACAGAGGGTTATTCAGGGAGGAGATCTCTGGTCCGAGTTTGTCTTCAGAAATGGTGTTAAACCCCAGGGTCAGTGTCTTTCTACAAGCAAGAATTCATTTCTGGTAATCCCAATGATTTTTGGGCTCAAATGATTTTTCCGCAGTTCACGAACCAAACATATTTCTCACTATTAACTAAGAGGATTTATGTAAAAGGAGCTGTTGTTTGTATCAGTTTCATAAGCAGAGTTGAATACATATGGTCTGTATCAGTAGGAAACACAGTTCTTTTTTTCTGGGCATGCCCATGTTTCTTACTATTTTGGAGACGGTGGAAAGAAAAGGATGATTCTTGCCTTAAAGCAGAGTGTTTTTAGGGTTGAGAACTCTGGTCTGAATTTGCCTTCAGAAACGGAGTTAAACCCAGGATATGTGTCTTCCTACAAGTAAGAGTTCATTTCTGGTAAACTCAGTGAATATTGGGCTCTAATGATTTTTCGCAGTTCACAAACCCAACACGATTCTCACTATTAACTAAAGAGCATTTATGTAAGAGGAGCCGTAGTTGGATCAGTTTCATAAGCAGAGTTGAACTACATATGGTATGTATGAGTCGGAAACACAGTTCTTGTTTTCTGGGCATGCTCATGGTTCTTGCTTTATTTTAGACTCTAGAATGAAGAGCTTGCTTCTTGCATTAAAACAGAGTGTGTTTTAGTGATGAGAACTCTGGTCTGAATTTCGATTCAGAAACAGAGTTAAACCCCAGGATCTGTGTCTTCCTTCAAGCAAGATTTCATTTCTGGTTAACCCAGTGATTTTTGGGCTCAAATGATTTTTTTCGCAGTTCACGAACCCAACGCGATTCTCACTATTAACTAAAGAGCATTTATGTAAGAGGAGCTGTGGTTTGTATCAGTTTCATAAGCAGAGTTGAACTACATATGGTCCATATGAGTAGAAAACACAGTTCTTTTTTTCAGGGCATCCTCAAGGTTCTTACTGTATTTTAGACTCTAGAAAGAAGAGCTTGCTTCTTGCGTTAAAACAGAGAGTGTTTCTGGGATGAGAACTCTGGTCTGAATTTCCCTTCAGATTCGGAGTTAAACTCCAGGATCAGTGTCTTCCTACAAGCAAGAGTTCATTTCTGGTAAACCTAGTGAATTTTGGGATCAAATGATTTTTCACAGTTCACCAACCCAAACCGATTCGCACTATTAACTAAAGAGCATTAATGTAAGAGGAGCTGTGGGTTGTATCAGTTTCATAAACAGAGTTGAATACATATATTCTGTTTCAGTAGGAAACACAGTTCTTTTTTTATGGGCTTGATCATGTTTCTTACTATACTGGAGACGCTGGAAAGAAGAGGATGATTCTTGCCTTAAAACAGAGGGTTATTCACGGAGGAGATCTCTGGTCTGAATTTGTCTTCAGAAATGGAGTTAAACCCCAGGGTCAGTGACTTCCTACAAGCAAGAATTCATTTCTGGTAATTCCAGTGATTTTTGGGCTCAAATGATTTTTCGCAGTTCACCAACCCAAACCGATTCTCACTATTAACTAAAGAGCATTAATGTAAGAGGAGCTATTGTTTGTATCAGTTTCATAAGCAGAGTTGAACTACATATGGTCCGTCTGAGTAGGAAACACAGTTCTTTTTTTCAGGGCATGCTCATGGTTCTTGCTGTAATTTAGACTCTAGAAAGAAGAGCTTGCTTCTTGCGTTAAAACAGAGTGTGTTTCTGGGATGAGAACTTTGGTCTGAATTTCCCTTCAGAATCAGCGTTAAACCCCAGGATCAGTGTCTTCCTACAAGCAAGAGTTCATTTCTGGTAAACCTAGTGAATTTTCGGCTCAAATGATTATTCGCAGTTCACCAACCCAAACCGGTTCTCACTATTAACTAAAGAGCCTTAATATAAGAGGAGTTGTGGTTTGTATCAGTTTCATAAGCAGAGTTGAACTATATATGGTCTGTATCAGTAGGAAACACAGTTCTTTTTTTCTGGGCTTGATCATGTGTCTTACTAAAGTGGAGACGCTGGAAAGAAGAGGATGATTCTTGCCTTAAAACAGAGGGTTATTCAGGGAGATCTCTGGTCTGAATTTGTCTTCAGAAATGGAGTTCAACCCCAGGGTCAGTGTCTTCCTACAAGCAAGAATTCATTCCTGGTAATCCCAGTGATTTTTGGGCTCAAATGATTTTTCGCAGTTCACGAACCCAACATGATTCTCACTATTAACTAAAGAGCATTTATGTAAGAGGAGCTGTGGTTTGTATCAGTTTCATAAGCAGAGTTGAACTACATATGGTCCGTCTGAGTAGGAAACACAGTTCTTTTTTTCAGGGCATGCTCATGGTTCTTGCTCTATTTTAGACTCCTGAAAGAAGAGCTTGCTTCTTGCGATAAAACAGAGTGTGTTTCTGGGATGAGAACTCTGGTCTGAATTTGCCTTTAGAATCGGAGTTAAACCCCAGGATCAGTGTCGTCCTACAAGCAAGAGTTCATTTCTGGTAAACCTAGTGAATTTTCGGATCAAATGATTTTTCGCAGTTCACCAACCCAAACTGATTCTCACTATTAACTAAAGAGCCTTAATATAAGAGGAGCTGTGGTTTGTATCAGTTTCATAAGCAGAGTTGAACTACATATGGTCTGTATCAGTAGGAAACACAGTTCTTTTTTTCTGGGCTTCATCGTGTTTCTTACTATACTGGAGACGCTGGAAAGAAGAGGATGATTCTTGCCGTAAAACAGAGTGTTATTCAGGGAGGAGAACTCTGGTCTGAATTTGCCTTCAGAAACGGAGTTAAACCCAGGATATGTGTCTTCCTACAAGCAAGAATTCATTTCTGGTAATCCCAGTGATTTTTGGGCCCAAATGATTTTTCACAGTTCACCAACCCAAACCGATTCTCACTATTAACTAAAGAGCATTAATGTAAGAGGAGCTGTTGTTTGTATCAGTTTCATAAGCAGAGTTGAATAGATATGGTCTGTATCAGTAGGAAACACAGTTCTTTTTTTCTGGGCTTGAACATGTTTCTTACTATACTGGAGAAGCTGGAAAGAAGAGGATGATTCTTGCCTTAAAACAGAGTGTTTTTCAGGAATGAGAACTCTGGTCTGAATTTGCCTTCAGAAACGGAGTTAAACCCAGGATATGTGTCTTCCTACAAGCGAGAGGTCATTTCTGGTAAACCCAGTTAATATTGGGCTCTAATGATTTTTCGCAGTTCACAAACCCAACACGATTCTCACTATTAACTAAAGAGCATTTATGTAAGAGGAGCCGTGGTTGGATCAGTTTCATAAGCAGAGTTGAACAACATATGGTTTGTATGAGTCGGAAACACAGTTCTTTTTTTCTGGGAATGCTCATGTTTCTTGCTTTATTTTAGACTCTAGAAAGAAGAGCTTGCTTCTTCCGTTAAAACAGAGTGTGTTTTAGGGATGAGAACTCTGGTCTGAATTTCCATTCAGAAACAGAGTTAAACCCCAGGATCTGTGTCTTCCTTCAAGCAAGAGTTCATTTCTGGTAAACCCTGTGAATATTGGGCTCTAATGATTTTTCGCAGTTCACGAACCCAACGCGATTCTCACTATTAACTAAAGAGTATTTATGTAAGAGGAGCTGGGGTTTGTATCAGTTTCATAAGCAGAGTTGAACTACATATAGTCCATATGAGTAGGAAACACAGTTCTTTTTTTCTGGGCATGCTCATGGTTCTTGCTCTATTTTAGACTCTAGAAAGAAGTGCTTGCTTCTTGCGTTAAAACAGAGTGTGTTTCTGGGATGAGAACTCTGGTCTGAATTTCCCTTCAGAATCAGAGTTAAACCCCAGGATCAGTGTCTTCCTACAAGCAAGTGTTCATTTCTGGTAAACCTAGTGAATTTTCAGATCAAATGATTTTTTGCAGTTCACCAACCCAAACCGATTCTCACTATTAACTAAACAGCATTAATGTAAGAGGAGCTGTGGTTTGTATCACTTACATAAGCAGAGTTGAATACATATATTCTGTATCAGTAGGAAACACAGTTCTTTTTTTCTGGGCTTGATCATGTTTCTTACTAAAGTTGAGACGCTGGAAAGAAGAGGATGACTCTTGCCTTAAAACAGAGGGTTATTCAAGGAGGAGATCTCTGGTCTGAATTTGTCTTCAGAAATGGAGTTCAACCCCAGTGTCAGTGTCTTCCTACAAGCAAGAATTCATTTCTGGTAATCCCAGTGATTTTTGGGCTCAAATGATTTTTCGCAGTTCACCAACCCAAACCGATTCTCACTATTAACTAAAGAGCATTAATGTAAGAGGAGCTGTTGTTTGTATCAGTTTCATAAGCAGAGTTGAATACATATGGTCTGTATCAGTAGCAAACAAAGTTCTTTTTTTCTGGGCTTGAACATGTTTCTTACTATACTGGAGAAGCTGGAAAGAAGAGGATGATTCTTGCCTTAAAACAGAGTGTTATTCAGGGATGAGATCTCTGGTCTGAATTTGCCATCAGAAACGGATTTAAACCCAGGATATGTGTCTTCCTACAAGCGAGAGGTCATTTCTGGTAAACCCAGTTAATATTGGGCTCTAATGATTTTTCGCAGTTCACAAACCCAACACGATTCTCACTATTAACTAAAGAGCATTTATGTAAGAGGAGCAGTGGTTGGATCAGTTTCATAAGCAGAGTTGAACTACATATGGTTTGTATGAGTCGGAAACACAGTTCTTTTTTTCTGGGAATGCTCATGGTTCTTGCTTTATTTTAGACTCTAGAAAGAAGAGCTTGCTTCTTGCATTAAAACAGAGTGTGTTTTAGGGATGAGAACTCTGGTCTGAATTTCCATTCAGAAACAGAGTTAAACCCCAGGATCTGTGTCTTCCTTCAAGCAAGAGTTCATTTCTGGTAAACCCAGTGAATATTGGGCTCTAAAGATTTTTCGCAGTTCACGAACCCAACGCGATTCTCACTATTAACTAAAGAGCATTTATGTAAGAGGAGCTGGGGTTTGTATCAGTTTCATAAGCAGAGTTGAACTACATATGGTCTGTCTGAGTAGGAAACAAAGTTCTTTTTTTCAGGGCATGCTCATGGTTCTTGCTGTATTTTAGACTCTAGAAAGAAGAGCTTGCTTCTTGCGTTAAAACAGAGTGTGTTTCTGGGATGAGAACTCTGGTCTGAATTTCCCTTCAGAATCGGAGTTAAACCCCAGGATCAGTGTCTTCCTACAAGCAAGAGTTCATTTCTGGTAAACCTAGTGAATTTTCGGCTCAAATGATTATTCGCAGTTCACCAACCCAAACCGATTCTCACTATTAACTAAAGAGACTTAATATAAGAGGAGTTGTGGTTTGTGTCAGTTTCATAAGCAGAGTTGAACTACATATGGTCTGTATCAGTAGGAAACACAGTTCTTTTTTTCTGGGCTTGATCATGTTTCTTACTATACTGAAGACGCTGGAAAGAAGAGGATGATTCTTGCCTTAAACCAGAGTGTAATTTAGGGATGAGATCTCTGGTCTGAATTTGTCTTCAGAAACGGAGTTGAACCCCAGGATCAGTGTCTTCCTACAAGCAAGAGTTCATTTCTGGTAAACCTAGTGAATTTTCGGCTCAAATGTTTATTCGAAGTTCACCAACCCAAACCGATTATCACTATTAACTAAAGAGCCTTAATATAAGAGGAGTTGTGGTTTGTATCAGTTTCATAAGCAGAGTTGAACTATATATGGTCTGTATCAGTAGGAAACACAGTTCTTTTTTTCTGGGCTTGATCGTGTTTCTTACTATACTGAAGACGCTGGAAAGAAGAGGATGATTCTTGCCTTAAAACAGAGTGTAATTCAGGGATGAGAACTCTGGTCTGAATTTCCCTTCAGAATCGGAGTTAAACCCCAGGATCAGTGTCTTCCTACAAGCAAGTGTTCATTTCTGGTAAACCTAGTGAATTTTCGGATCAAATGATTTTTCGCAGTTCACCAACCCAAACCGATTCTCACTATTAACTAAACAGCATTAATGTAAGAGGAGCTGTGGTTTGTATCGGTTTCATAAGCTGAGTTGAATACATATATTCTGTATCAGTAGAAAACACAGTTCTTTTTTTCTGGGCTTGATCATGTGTCTTACTAAAGTGGAGACGCTGAAAAGAAGAGGATGATTCTTGCCTTAAAACAGAGGGTTATTCAGGGAGGAGATCTCTGGTCTGAATTTGTCTTCAGAAATGGAGTTCAACCCCAGGGTCAGTGTCTTCCTACAAGCAAGAATTCATTTCTGGTAATCCCAGGGAATTTTGGGCTGAAATGATTTTTTGCAGTTCACCAACCCAAACCGATTCTCACTATTAACTAAAGAAAATTAATGTAAGAGGTGCTGTGGTTTGTATCAGTGTCATAAGCAGAGTTGAATACATAGGGTCTGTATCAGTAGGAAACACAGTTCTTTTTTTTCTGGGCATGCCCATGTTTCTTACTATTTTGGAGACGCTGGAAAGAAAAGGATGATTCTTGCCTTAAAACAGAGTGTATTTCAGTGATGTGAACTCTGGTCTGATTTGCGTTCAGAAACGTAGTTAAACCCAGGATATGTGTCTTCCTACAAGCAAGAGTTCATTTCTGGTAAACCCAGTGAATATTGGGCTCTAATGATTTTTGGCAGTTCGCAAACCCAACACGATTCTCACTATTAACTAAAGAGCATTTATGTAAGTGGAGCCGTGGTTGGATCAGTTTCATAAGCAGAGTTGAACTACATATGGTCTGTATGTGTCGGAAACACAGTTCTTTTTTTCTGGGCAAGCTCATTGTTCTTGGTTTATTTTAGACTCTAGAAAGAAGAGCTTGCTTCTTGCATTAAAACAGAGTGTGTTTTAGGGATGAGAACTCTGGTCTGAATTTCCATTCAGAAACAGAGTTAAACCCCAAGATCTGTGTCTTCCTACAAGCAAGAGTTCAGTTCTGGTAAACCCAGTGAATATTGGGCTGAAATGATTTTCGCAGTTCACGAACCCAACGCGATTCTCACTATTAACTAAAGAGCATTTATGTAAGAGGAGCTTTGGTTTGTATCAGTTTCATAAGCAGATTCGAACTACATATGGTCCGTCTGAGTAAGAAACACAGTTCATTTTTTCAGGGCATCCTCATGGTTCTTGCTTTATTTTAGACTCTAGAAAGAAGAGCTTGCTTCTTGCGTTAAAACAGAGAGTGTTTCTGGGATGAGAACTCTGGTCTGAATTTCCCTTCAGATTCGGAGTTAAATTCCAGGATCAGTGTCTTCCTACAAGCAAGAGTTCATTTCAGGTAAACATAGTGAATTTATGGATCAAATGATTTTTCACAGTTCACCAACCCAAACCGATTCTCACTATTAACTAAAGAGCATTAATGTAAGAGGAGCTGGGGTTTGTATCAGTTTCATAAACAGAGTTGAATATATATATTCTGTTTCAGTAGGAAACACAGTTCTTTTTTTATGGGCTTGATCATGTTTCTTACTATACTGGAGACGCTGGAAAGAAGAGGATGATTCTTGCCTTAAAACAGAGGGTTATTCACGGAGGAGATCTCTGGTCTGAATTTGTCTTCAGAAATGGAGATCATCCCCAGGGTCAGTGTCTTCCTACAAGCAAGAATTCATTTCTGGATATCCCAGTGATTTTTGGGCTCAAATGATTTTTCGCAGTTCACCAACCCAAACCGATTCTCACTATTAACTAAAGAGCATTAATGTAAGAGGAGCTATTGGTTGTATCAGTTTCATAAGCAGAGTTGAACTACATATGGTCCGTCTGAGTAGGAAACACAGTTCTTTTTTTCAGGGCATGCTCATGGTTCTTGCTGTATTTTAGACTCTAGAAAGAAGAGCTTGCTTCTTGCGATAAAACAGAGTGTATTTCTGGGATGAGAACTCTGGTCTGAATTTCCCTTGAGAATCAGCGTTAAACCCCAGGATCAGTGTCTTCCTACAAGCAAGAGTTCATTTCTGGTAAACCTAGTGAATTTTCGGCTCAAATGATTATTCGCAGTTCACCAACCCAAACCGGTTCTCACTATTAACTAAAGAGCCTTAATATAAGAGGAGTTGTGGTTTGTATCAGTTTCATAAGCAGAGTTGAACTATACATGGTCTGTATCAGTAGGAAACACAGTTCTTTTTTTCTGGGCTTGATCATGTGTCTTACTAAAGTGGAGACGCTGGAAAGAAGAGGATGATTCTTGCCTTAAAACAGAGGGTTATTCAGGGAGGAGATCTCTGGTCTGAATTTGTCTTCAGAAATGGAGTTCAACCCCAGGGTCAGTGTCTTCCTACAAGCAAGAATTCATTCCTGGTAATCCCAGTGATTTTTGGGCTCAAATGATTTTTCGCAGTTCACGAACCCAACATGATTCTCACTATTAACTAAAGAGCATTCATGTAAGAGGAGCTGTGGTTTGTATCAGTTTCATAAGCAGAGTTGAACTACATATGGTCCGTCTGAGTAGGAAACACAGTTCTTTTTTTCAGGGCATGCTCATGGTTCTTGCTCTATTTTAGACTCTAGAAAGAAGAGCTTGCTTCTTGCGATAAAACAGAGTGTGTTTCTGGGATGAGAACTCTGGTCTGAATTTGCCTTTAGAATCGGAGTTAAACCCCAGGATCAGTGTCGTCCTACAAGCAAGAGTTCATTTCTGGTAAACCTAGTGAATTTTCGGATCAAATGATTTTTCGCAGTTCACCAACCCAAACTGATTCTCACTATTAACTAAAGAGCCTTAATATAAGAGGAGCTGTGGTTTGTATCAGTTTCATAAGCAGAGTTGAACTACATATGGTCTGTATCAGTAGGAAACACAGTTCTTTTTTTCTGGGCTTCATCGTGTTTCTTACTATACTGGAGACGCTGGAAAGAAGAGGATGACTCTTGCCGTAAAACAGAGTGTTATTCAGAGAGGAGAACTCTGGTCTGAATTTGCCTTCAGAAACGGAGTTAAACCCAGGATATGTGTCTTCCTACAAGCAAGAATTCATTTCTGGTAATCCCAGTGATTTTTGGGCCCAATGATTTTTCACAGTTCACCAACCCAAACCGATTCTCACTATTAACTAAAGAGCATTAATGTAAGAGGAGCTGTTGTTTGTATCAGTTTCATAAGCAGAGTTGAATAGATATGGTCTGTATCAGTAGGAAACACAGTTCTTTTTTTCTGGGCTTGAACATGTTTCTTACTATACTGGAGAAGCTGGAAAGAAGAGGATGATTCTTGCCTTAAAACAGAGTGTTTTTCAGGGATGAGAACTCTGGTCTGAATTTGCCTTCAGAAACGGAGTTAAACCCAGGATATGTGTCTTCCTACAAGCGAGAGGTCATTTCTGGTAAACCCAGTGAATATTGGGCTCTAATGATTTTTCGCAGTTCACAAACCCAACACGATTCTCACTATTAACTAAAGAGCATTTATGTAAGAGGAGCCGTGGTTGGATCAGTTTCATAAGCAGAGTTGAACAACATATGGTTTGTATGAGTCGGAAACACAGTTCTTTTTTTCTGGGAATGCTCATGTTTCTTGCTTTATTTTAGACTCTAGAAAGAAGAGCTTGCTTCTTCCGTTAAAACAGAGTGTGTTTTAGGGATGAGAACTCTGGTCTGAATTTCCATTCAGAAACAGAGTTAAACCCCAGGATCTGTGTCTTCCTTCAAGCAAGAGTTCATTTCTGGTAAACCCTGTGAATATTGGGCTCTAATGATTTTTCGCAGTTCACGAACCCAGCGCGATTCTCACTATTAACTAAAGAGTATTTATGTAAGAGGAGCTGGGGTTTGTATCAGTTTCATAAGCAGAGTTGAACTACATATAGTCCATATGAGTAGGAAACACAGTTCTTTTTTTCTGGGCATACTCATGGTTCTTGCTCTATTTTAGACTCTAGAAAGAAGTGCTTGCTTCTTGCGTTAAAACAGAGTGTGTTTCTGGGATGAGAACTCTGGTCTGAATTTCCCTTCAGAATCAGAGTTAAACCCCAGGATCAGTGTCTTCCTACAAGCAAGTGTTCATTTCTGGTAAACCTAGTGAATTTTCAGATCAAATGATTTTTTGCAGTTCACCAACCCAAACCGATTCTCACTATTAACTAAACAGCATTAATGTAAGAGGAGCTGTGGTTTGTATCAGTTACATAAGCAGAGTTGAATACATATATTCTGTATCAGTAGGAAACACAGTTCTTTTTTTCTGGGCTTGATCATGTTTCTTACTAAAGTTGAGACGCTGGAAAGAAGAGGATGACTCTTGCCTTAAAACAGAGGGTTATTCAGGGATGAGATCTCTGGTCTGAATTTGTCTTCAGAAACGGAGTTGAACCCCAGGATCAGTGTCTTCCTACAAGCAAGAGTTCATTTCTGGTAAACCTAGTGAATTTTCGGCTCAAATGATTATTCGAAGTTCACCAACCCAAACCGATTATCACTATTAACTAAAGAGCCTTAATATAAGAGGAGTTGTGGTTTGTATCAGTTTCATAAGCAGAGTTGAACTATATATGGTCTGTATCAGTAGGAAACACAGTTCTTTTTTTCTGGGCTTATCGTGTTTCTTACTATACTGAAGACGCTGGAAAGAAGAGGATGATTCTTGCCTTAAAACAGAGTGTAATTCAGGGATGAGAACTCTGGTCTGAATTTCCCTTCAGAATCGGAGTTAAACCCCAGGATCAGTGTCTTCCTACAAGCAAGTGTTCATTTCTGGTAAACCTAGTGAATTTTCGGATCAAATGATTTTTCGCAGTTCACCAACCCAAACCGATTCTCACTATTAACTAAACAGCATTAATGTAAGAGGAGCTGTGGTTTGTATCAGTTTCATAAGCAGAGTTGAATACATATATTCTGTATCAGTAGGAAACACAGTTCTTTTTTTCTGGGCTTGATCATGTGTCTTACTAAAGTGGAGACGCTGGAAAGAAGAGGATGATTCTTGCCTTAAAACAGAGGGTTATTCAGGGAGGAGATCTCTGGTCTGAATTTGTCTTCAGAAATGGAGTTCAACCCCAGGGTCAGTGTCTTCCTACAAGCAAGAATTCATTTCTGGTAATCCCAGGGAATTTTGGGCTGAAATGATTTTTTGCAGTTCACCAACCCAAACCGATTCTCACTATTAACTAAAGAAAATTAATGTAAGAGGTGCTGTGGTTTGTATCAGTGTCATAAGCAGAGTTGAATACATAGGGTCTGTATCAGTAGGAAACACAGTTCTTTTTTTTCTGGGCATGCCCATGTTTCTTACTATTTTGGAGACGCTGGAAAGAAAAGGATGATTCTTGCCTTAAAACAGAGTGTATTTCAGTGATGAGAACTCTGGTCTGATTTGCGTTCAGAAACGTAGTTAAACCCAGGATATGTGTCTTCCTACAAGCAAGAGTTCATTTCTGGTAAACCCAGTGAATATTGGGCTCTAATGATTTTTGGCAGTTCGCAAACCCAACACGATTCTCACTATTAACTAAAGAGCATTTATGTAAGTGGAGCCGTGGTTGGATCAGTTTCATAAGCAGAGTTGAACTACATATGGTCTGTATGTGTCGGAAACACAGTTCTTTTTTTCTGGGCAAGCTCATTGTTCTTGGTTTATTTTAGACTCTAGAAAGAAGAGCTTGCTTCTTGCATTAAAACAGAGTGTGTTTTAGGGATGAGAACTCTGGTCTGAATTTCCATTCAGAAACAGAGTTAAACCCCAAGATCTGTGTCTTCCTACAAGCAAGAGTTCAGTTCTGGTAAACCCAGTGAATATTGGGCTGAAATGATTTTCGCAGTTCACGAACCCAACGCGATTCTCACTATTAACTAAAGAGCATTTATGTAAGAGGAGCTTTGGTTTGTATCAGTTTCATAAGCAGATTCGAACTACATATGGTCCGTCTGAGTAAGAAACACAGTTCATTTTTTCAGGGCATCCTCATGGTTCTTGCTTTATTTTAGACTCTAGAAAGAAGAGCTTGCTTCTTGCGTTAAAACAGAGAGTGTTTCTGGGATGAGAACTCTGGTCTGAATTTCCCTTCAGATTCGGAGTTAAATTCCAGGATCAGTGTCTTCCTACAAGCAAGAGTTCATTTCAGGTAAACATAGTGAATTTATGGATCAAATGATTTTTCACAGTTCACCAACCCAAACCGATTCTCACTATTAACTAAAGAGCATTAATGTAATAGGAGCTGGGGTTTGTATCAGTTTCATAAACAGAGTTGAATACATATATTCTGTTTCAGTAGGAAACACAGTTCTTTTTTTATGGGCTTGATCATGTTTCTTACTATACTGGAGACGCTGGAAAGAAGAGGATGATTCTGGCCTTAAAACAGAGGGTTATTCACGGAGGAGATCTCTGGTCTGAATTTGTCTTCAGAAATGGAGTTCAACCCCAGGGTCAGTGTCTTCCTACAAGCAAGAATTCATTTCTGGATATCCCAGTGATTTTTGGGCTCAAATGATTTTTCGCAGTTCACCAACCCAAACCGATTCTCACTATTAACTAAAGAGCATTAATGTAAGAGGAGCTATTGGTTGTATCAGTTTCATAAGCAGAGTTGAACTACATATGGTCCGTCTGAGTAGGAAACACAGTTCTTTTTTTCAGGGCATGCTCATGGTTCTTGCTGTATTTTAGACTCTAGAAAGAAGAGCTTGCTTCTTGCGTTAAAACAGAGTGTGTTTCTGGGATGAGAACTCTGGTCTGAATTTCCCTTCAGAATCAGCGTTAAACCCCAGGATCAGTGTCTTCCTACAAGCAAGAGTTCATTTCTGGTAAACCTAGTGAATTTTCGGCTCAAATGATTATTCACAGTTCACCAACCCAAACCGGTTCTCACTATTAACTAAAGAGCCTTAATATAAGAGGAGTTGTGGTTTGTATCAGTTTCATAAGCAGAGTTGAACTATATATGGTCTGTATCAGTAGGAAACACAGTTCTTTTTTTCTGGGCTTGATCATGTGTCTTACTAAAGTGGAGACGCTGGAAAGAAGAGGATGATTCTTGCCTTAAAACAGAGTGTTATTCAGGGATGAGATCTCTGGTCTGAATTTGTCCCCCGAAACGGAGTTAAACCCCAGGATCAGTGTCTTACTACAAGCAAGAATTCATTTCTGGTAATCCCAGTGATTTTTGGGCTCAAATGATTTTTTCGCAGTTCACGAACCCAACATGATTCTCACTATTAACTAAAGAGCATTTATGTAAGAGGAGCAGTGGTTGGATCAGTTTCATAAGCAGAGTTGAACTACATATGGTGTGTATGAGTCGGAAACACAGTTCTTTTTTTCTGGGAATGCTCATGGTTCTTGCTTTATTTTAGACTCTAGAAAGAAGAGCTTGCTTCTTGCATTAAAACAGAGTGTGTTTTAGGGATGAGAACTCTGGTCTGAATTTCCATTCAGAAACAGAGTTAAACCCCAGGATCTGTGTCTTCCTTCAAGCAAGAGTTCATTTCTGGTAAACCCAGTGAATATTGGGCTCTAAAGATTTTTCGCAGTTCACGAACCCAACGCGATTCTAACTATTAACTAAAGAGCATTTATGTAAGAGGAGCTGGGGTTTGTATCAGTTTCAGAAGCAGAGTTGAACTACATATGGTCTGTCTGAGTAGGAAACAAAGTTCTTTTTTTCAGGGCATGCTCATGGTTCTTGCTGTATTTTAGACTCTAGAAAGAAGAGCTTGCTTCTTGCGTTAAAACAGAGTGTGTTTCTGGGATGAGAACTCTGGTCTGAATTTCCCTTCAGAATCGGAGTTAAACCCCAGGATCAGTGTCTTCCTACAAGCAAGAATTCATTTCTGGTAATCCCAGTGATTTTTGGGCTCAAATGATTTTTCGCAGTTCACCAACCAAAACCGATTCTCACTATTAACTTAAGAGCATTAATGTAAGAGGAGCTGTGGTTTGTATCAGTTTCATAAGCAGAGTTGAATACATATGGTCTGTATCAGTAGGAAACACAGTTCTTTTTTTCTGGGCATGCCCATGTTTCTTACTATTTTGGAGACGCTGAAAAGAAGAGGATGATTCTTGCCTTAAAACAGAGTGTTTTTCAGGGATGAGAACTCTGGTCTGAATTTGCCTTCAGAAACGGAGTTAAACCCAGGATATGTGTCTTCCTACAAGCGAGAGGTCATTTCTGGTAAACCCAGTGAATATTGGGCTCTAATGATTTTTCGCAGTTCACAAACCCAACACGATTCTCACTATTAACTAAAGAGCATTTATGTAAGAGGAGCCGTGGTTGGATCAGTTTCATAAGCAGAGTTGAACAACATATGTTTTGTATGAGTCAGAAACACAGTTCTTTTTTTCTGGGAATGCTCATGTTTCTTGCTTTATTTTAGATTCTAGAAAGAAGAGCTTGCTTCTTCCGTTAAAACAGAGTGTGTTTTAGGGATGAGAACTCTGGTCTGAATTTCCATTCAGAAACAGAGTTAAACCACAGGATCTGTGTCTTCCTTCAAGCAAGAGTTCATTTCTGGTAAACCCTGTGAATATTGGGCTCTAATGATTTTTCGCAGTTCACGAACCCAGCGCGATTCTCACTATTAACTAAAGAGCATTTATGTAAGAGGAGCTGGGGTTTGTATCAGTTTCATAAGCAGAGTTGAACTACATATAGTCCATATGAGTAGGAAACACAGTTCTTTTTTTCTGGGCATGCCCATGTTTCTTACTATTTTGGAGACGCTGGAAAGAAAAGGATGATTCTTGCCTTAAAACAGAGTGTATTTCAGTGATGAGAACTCTTTTCTGATTTGCGTTCAGAAACGTAGTTAAACCCAGGATATGTGTCTTCCTACAAGCAAGAGTTCATTTCTGGTAAACCCAGTGAATATTGGACTCTAATGATTTTTGGCAGTTCGCAAACCCAACACGATTCTCACTATTAACTAAAGAGCATTTATGTAAGTGGAGCCGTGGTTGGATCAGTTTCATAAGCAGAGTTGAACTACATATGGTCTGTATGTGTCGGAAACACAGTTCTTTTTTTCTGGGCAAGCTCATTGTTCTTGGTTTATTTTAGACTCTAGAAAGAAGAGCTTGCTTCTTGCATTAAAACAGAGTGTGTTTTAGGGATGAGAACTCTGGTCTGAATTTCCATTCAGAAACAGAGTTAAACCCCAAGATCTGTGTCTTCCTACAAGCAAGAGTTCAGTTCTGGTAAACCCAGTGAATATTGGGCTGAAATGATTTTCGCAGTTCACGAACCCAACGCGATTCTCACTATTAACTAAAGAGCATTTATGTAAGAGGAGCTTTGGTTTGTATCAGTTTCATAAGCAGATTCGAACTACATATGGTCCGTCTGAGTAAGAAACACAGTTCATTTTTTCAGGGCATCCTCATGGTTCTTGCTTTATTTTAGACTCTAGAAAGAAGAGCTTGCTTCTTGCGTTAAAACAGAGAGTGTTTCTGTGATGAGAACTCTGGTCTGAATTTCCCTTCAGATTCGGAGTTAAATTCCAGGATCAGTGTCTTCCTACAAGCAAGAGTTCATTTCAGGTAAACATAGTGAATTTATGGATCAAATGATTTTTCACAGTTCACCAACCCAAACCGATTCTCACTATTAAGTAAAGAGCATTAATGTAAGAGGAGCTGGGGTTTGTATCAGTTTCATAAACAGAGTTGAATACATATATTCTGTTTCAGTAGGAAACACAGTTCTTTTTTTATGGGCTTGATCATGTTTCTTACTATACTGGAGACGCTGGAAAGAAGAGGATGATTCTTGCCTTAAAACAGAGGGTTATTCACGGAGGAGATCTCTGGTCTGAATTTGTCTTCAGAAATGGAGTTCAACCCCAGGGTCAGTGTCTTCCTACAAGCAAGAATTCATTTCTGGATATCCCAGTGATTTTTGGGCTCAAATGATTTTTCGCAGTTCACCAACCCAAACCGATTCTCACTATTAACTAAAGAGCATTAATGTAAGAGGAGCTATTGGTTGTATCAGTTTCATAAGCAGAGTTGAACTACATATGGTCCGTCTGAGTAGGAAACACAGTTCTTTTTTTCAGGGCATGCTCATGGTTCTTGCTGTATTTTAGACTCTAGAAAGAAGAGCTTGCTTCTTGCGTTAAAACAGAGTGTATTTCTGGGATGAGAACTCTGGTCTGAATTTCCCTTCAGAATCAGCGTTAAACCCCAGGATCAGTGTCTTCCTACAAGCAAGAGTTCATTTCTGGTAAACCTAGTGAATTTTCGGCTCAAATGATTATTCGCAGTTCACCAACCCAAACCGGTTCTCACTATTAACTAAAGAGCCTTAATATAAGAGGAGTTGTGGTTTGTATCAGTTTCATAAGCAGAGTTGAACTATACATGGTCTGTATCAGTAGGAAACACAGTTCTTTTTTTCTGGGCTTGATCATGTGTCTTACTAAAGTGGAGACGCTGGAAAGAAGAGGATGATTCTTGCCTTAAAACAGAGGGTTATTCAGGGAGGAGATCTCTGGTCTGAATTTGTCTTCAGAAATGGAGTTCAACCCCAGGGTCAGTGTCTTCCTACAAGCAAGAATTCATTCCTGGTAATCCCAGTGATTTTTGGGCTCAAATGATTTTTCGCAGTTCACGAACCCAACATGATTCTCACTATTAACTAAAGAGCATTTATGTAAGAGTAGCAGTGGTTTGTATCAGTTTCATAAGCAGAGTTGAACTACATATGGTCCGTCTGAGTAGGAAACACAGTTCTTTTTTTCAGGGCATGCTCATGGTTCTTGCTCTATTTTAGACTCTAGAAAGAAGAGCTTGCTTCTTGCGATAAAACAGAGTGTGTTTCTGGGATGAGAACTCTGGTCTGAATTTGCCTTTAGAATCGGAGTTAAACCCCAGGATCAGTGTCGTCCTACAAGCAAAAGTTCATTTCTGGTAAACCTAGTGAATTTTCGGATCAAATGATTTTTCGCAGTTCACCAACCCAAACTGATTCTCACTATTAACTAAAGAGCCTTAATATAAGAGGAGCTGTGGTTTGTATCAGTTTCATAAGCAGAGTTGAACTACATATGGTCTGTATCAGTAGGAAACACAGTTCTTTTTTTCTGGGCTTGATCATGTTTCTTACTATACTGGAGACGCTGGAAAGAAGAGGATGACTCTTGCCGTAAAACAGAGTGTTATTCAGAGAGGAGAACTCTGGTCTGAATTTGCCTTCAGAAACGGAGTTAAACCCAGGATATGTGTCTTCCTACAAGCAAGAATTCATTTCTGGTAATCCCAGTGATTTTTGGGCCCAAATGATTTTTCACAGTTCACCAACCCATACCGATTCTCACTATTAACTAAAGAGCATTAATGTAAGAGGAGCTGTTGTTTGTATCAGTTTCATAAGCAGAGTTGAATAGATATGGTCTGTATCAGTAGGAAACACAGTTCTTTTTTTCTGGGCTTGAACATGTTTCTTACTATACTGGAGAAGCTGGAAAGAAGAGGATGATTCTTGCCTTAAAACAGAGTGTTTTTCAGGGATGAGAACTCTGGTCTGAATTTGCCTTCAGAAACGGAGTTAAACCCAGGATATGTGTCTTCCTACAAGCGAGAGGTCATTTCTGGTAAACCCAGTGAATATTGGGCTCTAATGATTTTTCGCAGTTCACAAACCCAACACGATTCTCACTATTAACTAAAGAGCATTTATGTAAGAGGAGCCGTGGTTGGATCAGTTTCATAAGCAGAGTTGAACAACATATGGTTTGTATGAGTCGGAAACACAGTTCTTTTTTTCTGGGAATGCTCATGTTTCTTGCTTTATTTTAGACTCTAGAAAGAAGAGCTTGCTTCTTCCGTTAAAACAGAGTGTGTTTTAGGGATGAGAACTCTGGTCTGAATTTCCATTCAGAAACAGAGTTAAACCCCAGGATCTGTGTCTTCCTTCAAGCAAGAGTTCATTTCTGGTAAACCCTGTGAATATTGGGCTCTAATGATTTTTCGCAGTTCACGAACCCAGCGCGATTCTCACTATTAACTAAAGAGTATTTATGTAAGAGGAGCTGGGGTTTGTATCAGTTTCATAAGCAGAGTTGAACTACATATAGTCCATATGAGTAGGAAACACAGTTCTTTTTTTCTGGGCATGCTCATGGTTCTTGCTCTATTTTAGACTCTAGAAAGAAGTGCTTGCTTCTTGCATTAAAACAGAGTGTGTTTCTGGGATGAGAACTCTGGTCTGAATTTCCCTTCAGAATCAGAGTTAAACCCCAGGATCAGTGTCTTCCTACAAGCAAGTGTTCATTTCTGGTAAACCTAGTGAATTTTCAGATCAAATGATTTTTTGCAGTTCACCAACCCAAACCGATTCTCACTATTAACTAAACAGCATTAATGTAAGAGGAGCTGTGGTTTGTATCAGTTACATAAGCAGAGTTGAATACATATATTCTGTATCAGTAGGAAACACAATTCTTTTTTTCTGGGCTTGATCATGTTTCTTACTAAAGTTGAGACGCTGGAAAGAAGAGGATGACTCTTGCCTTAAAACAGAGGGTTATTCAGGGATGAGATCTCTGGTCTGAATTTGTCTTCAGAAACGGAGTTGAACCCCAGGATCAGTGTCTTCCTACAAGCAAGAGTTCATTTCTGGTAAACCTAGTGAATTTTCGGCTCAAATGATTATTCGAAGTTCACCAACCCAAACCGATTATCACTATTAACTAAAGAGCCTTAATATAAGAGGAGTTGTGGTTTGTATCAGTTTCATAAGCAGAGTTGAACTATATATGGTCTGTATCAGTAGGAAACACAGTTCTTTTTTTCTGGGCTTGATCGTGTTTCTTACTATACTGAAGACGCTGGAAAGAAGAGGATGATTCTTGCCTTAAAACAGAGTGTAATTCAGGGATGAGAACTCTGGTCTGAATTTCCCTTCAGAATCGGAGTTAAACCCCAGGATCAGTGTCTTCCTACAAGCAAGTGTTCATTTCTGGTAAACCTAGTGAATTTTCAGATCAAATGATTTTTCGCAGTTCACCAACCCAAACCGATTCTCACTATTAACTAAACAGCATTAATGTAAGAGGAGCTGTGGTTTGTATCAGTTTCATAAGCAGAGTTGAATACATATATTCTGTATCAGTAGGAAACACAGTTCTTTTTTTCTGGGCTTGATCATGTGTCTTACTAAAGTGGAGACGCTGGAAAGAAGAGGATGATTCTTGCCTTAAAACAGAGGGTTATTCAGGGAGGAGATCTCTGGTCTGAATTTGTCTTCAGAAATGGAGTTCAACCCCAGGGTCAGTGTCTTCCTACAAGCAAGAATTCATTTCTGGTAATCCCAGGGAATTTTGGGCTGAAATGATTTTTTGCAGTTCACCAACCCAAACCGATTCTCACTATTAACTAAAGAAAATTAATGTAAGAGGTGCTGTGGTTTGTATCAGTGTCATAAGCAGAGTTGAATACATAGGGTCTGTATCAGTAGGAAACACAGTTCTTTTTTTTCTGGGCATGCCCATGTTTCTTACTATTTTGGAGACGCTGGAAAGAAAAGGATGATTCTTGCCTTAAAACAGAGTGTATTTCAGTGATGAGAACTCTGGTCTGATTTGCGTTCAGAAACGTAGTTAAACCCAGGATATGTGTCTTCCTACAAGCAAGAGTTCATTTCTGGTAAACCCAGTGAATATTGGGCTCTAATGATTTTTGGCAGTTCGCAAACCCAACACGATTCTCACTATTAACTAAAGAGCATTTATGTAAGTGGAGCCGTGGTTGGATCAGTTTCATAAGCAGAGTTGAACTACATATGGTCTGTATGTGTCGGAAACACAGTTCTTTTTTTCTGGGCAAGCTCATTGTTCTTGGTTTATTTTAGACTCTAGAAAGAAGAGCTTGCTTCTTGCATTAAAACAGAGTGTGTTTTAGGGATGAGAACTCTGGTCTGAATTTCCATTCAGAAACAGAGTTAAACCCCAAGATCTGTGTCTTCCTACAAGCAAGAGTTCAGTTCTGGTAAACCCAGTGAATATTGGGCTGAAATGATTTTCGCAGTTCACGAACCCAACGCGATTCTCACTATTAACTAAAGAGCATTTATGTAAGAGGAGCTTTGGTTTGTATCAGTTTCATAAGCAGATTCGAACTACATATGGTCCGTCTGAGTAAGAAACACAGTTCATTTTTTCAGGGCATCCTCATGGTTCTTGCTTTATTTTAGACTCTAGAAAGAAGAGCTTGCTTCTTGCGTTAAAACAGAGAGTGTTTCTGGGATGAGAACTCTGGTCTGAATTTCCCTTCAGATTCGGAGTTAAATTCCAGGATCAGTGTCTTCCTACAAGCAAGAGTTCATTTCAGGTAAACATAGTGAATTTATGGATCAAATGATTTTTCACAGTTCACCAACCCAAACCGATTCTCACTATTAACTAAAGAGCATTAATGTAAGAGGAGCTGGGGTTTGTATCAGTTTCATAAACAGAGTTGAATACATATATTCTGTTTCAGTAGGAAACACAGTTCTTTTTTTATGGGCTTGATCATGTTTCTTACTATACTGGAGACGCTGGAAAGAAGAGGATGATTCTTGCCTTAAAACAGAGGGTTATTCACGGAGGAGATCTCTGGTCTGAATTTGTCTTCAGAAATGGAGTTCAACCCCAGGGTCAGTGTCTTCCTACAAGCAAGAATTCATTTCTGGATATCCCAGTGATTTTTGGGCTCAAATGATTTTTCGCAGTTCACCAACCCAAACCGATTCTCACTATTAACTAAAGAGCATTAATGTAAGAGGAGCTATTGGTTGTATCAGTTTCATAAGCAGAGTTGAACTACATATGGTCCGTCTGAGTAGGAAACACAGTTCTTTTTTTCAGGGCATGCTCATGGTTCTTGCTGTATTTTAGACTCTAGAAAGAAGAGCTTGCTTCTTGCGTTAAAACAGAGTGTGTTTCTGGGATGAGAACTCTGGTCTGAATTTCCCTTCAGAATCAGCGTTAAACCCCAGGATCAGTGTCTTCCTACAAGCAAGAGTTCATTTCTGGTAAACCTAGTGAATTTTCGGCTCAAATGATTATTCGCAGTTCACCAACCCAAACCGGTTCTCACTATTAACTAAAGAGCCTTAATATAAGAGGAGTTGTGGTTTGTATCAGTTTCATAAGCAGAGTTGAACTATATATGGTCTGTATCAGTAGGAAACACAGTTCTTTATTTCTGGGCTTGATCATGTGTCTTACTAAAGTGGAGACGCTGGAAAGAAGAGGATGACTCTTGCCTTAAAACAGAGGGTTATTCAGGGAGGAGATCTCTGGTCTGAATTTGTCTTCAGAAATGGAGTTCAACCCCAGTGTCAGTGTCTTCCTACAAGCAAGAATTCATTTCTGGTAATCCCAGTGATTTTTGGGCTCAAATGATTTTTCGCAGTTCACCAACCCAAACCGATTCTCACTATTAACTAAAGAGCATTAATGTAAGAGGAGCTGTTGTTTGTATCAGTTTCATAAGCAGAGTTGAATACATATGGTCTGTATCAGTAGCAAACACAGTTCTTTTTTTCTGGGCCTGAACATGTTTCTTACTATACTGGAGAAGCTGGAAAGAAGAGGATGATTCTTGCCTTAAAACAGAGTGTTATTCAGGGATGAGATCTCTGGTCTGAATTTGCCATCAGAAACGGATTTAAACCCAGGATATGTGTCTTCCTACAAGCGAGAGGTCATTTCTGGTAAACCCAGTGAATATTGGGCTCTAAAGATTTTTCGCAGTTCACGAACCCAACGCGATTCTCACTATTAACTAAAGAGCATTTATGTAAGAGGAGCTGGGGTTTGTATCAGTTTCAGAAGCAGAGTTGAACTACATATGGTCTGTCTGAGTAGGAAACAAAGTTCTTTTTTTCAGGGCATGCTCATGGTTCTTGCTGTATTTTAGACTCTAGAAAGAAGAGCTTGCTTCTTGCGTTAAAACAGAGTGTGTTTCTGGGATGAGAACTCTGGTCTGAATTTCCCTTCAGAATCGGAGTTAAACCCCAGGATCAGTGTCTTCCTACAAGCAAGAATACATTTCTGGTAATCCCAGTGATTTTTGGGCTAAAATGATTTTTCGCAGTTCACCAACCAAAACCGATTCTCACTATTAACTTAAGAGCATTAATGTAAGAGGAGCTGTGGTTTGTATCAGTTTCATAAGCAGAGTTGAATACATATGGTCTGTATCAGTAGGAAACACAGTTCTTTTTTTCTGGGCATGCCCATGTTTCTTACTATTTTGGAGACGCTGAAAAGAAGAGGATGATTCTTGCCTTAAAACAGAGTGTTTTTCAGGGATGAGAACTCTGGTCTGAATTTGCCTTCAGAAACGGAGTTAAACCCAGGATATGTGTCTTCCTACAAGCGAGAGGTCATTTCTGGTAAACCCAGTGAATATTGGGCTCTAATGATTTTTCGCAGTTCACAAACCCAACACGATTCTCACTATTAACTAAAGAGCATTTATGTAAGAGGAGCCGTGGTTGGATCAGTTTCATAAGCAGAGTTGAACAACATATGGTTTGTATGAGTCAGAAACACAGTTCTTTTTTTCTGGGAATGCTCATGTTTCTTGCTTTATTTTAGACTCTAGAAAGAAGAGCTTGCTTCTTCCGTTAAAACAGAGTGTGTTTTAGGGATGAGAACTCTGGTCTGAATTTCCATTCAGAAACAGAGTTAAACCCCAGGATCTGTGTCTTCCTTCAAGCAAGAGTTCATTTCTGGTAAACCCTGTGAATATTGGGCTCTAATGATTTTTCGCAGTTCACGAACCCAGCGCGATTCTCACTATTAACTAAAGAGCATTTATGTAAGAGGAGCTGGGGTTTGTATCAGTTTCATAAGCAGAGTTGAACTACATATAGTCCATATGAGTAGGAAACACAGTTCTTTTTTTCTGGGCATGCTCATGGTTCTTGCTCTATTTTAGACTCTAGAAAGAAGTGCTTGCTTCTTGCGTTAAAACAGAGTGTGTTTCTGGGATGAGAACTCTGGTCTGAATTTCCCTTCAGAATCAGAGTTAAACCCCAGGATCAGTGTCTTCCTACAAGCAAGTGTTCATTTCTGGTAAACCTAGTGAATTTTCAGATCAAATGATTTTTTGCAGTTCACCAACCCAAACTGATTCTCACTATTAACTAAACAGCATTAATGTAAGAGGAGCTGTGGTTTGTATCAGTTACATAAGCAGAGTTGAATACATATATTCTGTATCAGTAGGAAACACAGTTCTTTTTTTCTGGGCTTGATCATGTTTCTTACTAAAGTTGAAACGCTGGAAAGAAGAGGATGACTCTTGCCTTAAAACAGAGGGTTATTCAGGGAGGAGATCTCTGGTCTGAATTTGTCTTCAGAAATGGAGTTCAACCCCAGTGTCAGTGTCTTCCTACAAGCAAGAATTCATTTCTGGTAATCCCAGTGATTTTTGGGCTCAAATGATTTTTCGCAGTTCACCAACCCAAACCGATTCTCACTATTAACTAAAGAGCATTAATGTAAGAGGAGCTGTTGTTTGTATCAGTTTCATAAGCAGAGTTGAATACATAGGGTCTGTATCAGTAGGAAACACAGTTCTTTTTTTTCTGGGCATGCCCATGTTTCTTACTATTTTGGAGACGCTGGAAAGAAAAGGATGATTCTTGCCTTAAAACAGAGTGTATTTCAGTGATGAGAACTCTTTTCTGATTTGCGTTCAGAAACGTAGTTAAACCCAGGATATGTGTCTTCCTACAAGCAAGAGTTCATTTCTGGTAAACCCAGTGAATATTGGGCTCTAATGATTTTTGGCAGTTCGCAAACCCAACACGATTCTCACTATTAACTAAAGAGCATTTATGTAAGTGGAGCCGTGGTTGGATCAGTTTCATAAGCAGAGTTGAACTACATATGGTCTGTATGTGTCGGAAACACAGTTCTTTTTTTCTGGGCAAGCTCATTGTTCTTGGTTTATTTTAGACTCTAGAAAGAAGAGCTTGCTTCTTGCATTAAAACAGAGTGTGTTTTAGGGATGAGAACTCTGGTCTGAATTTCCATTCAGAAACAGAGTTAAACCCCAAGATCTGTGTCTTCCTACAAGCAAGAGTTCAGTTCTGGTAAACCCAGTGAATATTGGGCTGAAATGATTTTCGCAGTTCACGAACCCAACGCGATTCTCACTATTAACTAAAGAGCATTTATGTAAGAGGAGCTTTGGTTTGTATCAGTTTCATAAGCAGATTCGAACTACATATGGTCCGTCTGAGTAAGAAACACAGTTCATTTTTTCAGGGCATCCTCATGGTTCTTGCTTTATTTTAGACTCTAGAAAGAAGAGCTTGCTTCTTGCGTTAAAACAGAGAGTGTTTCTGGGATGAGAACTCTGGTCTGAATTTCCCTTCAGATTCGGAGTTAAATTCCAGGATCAGTGTCTTCCTACAAGCAAGAGTTCATTTCAGGTAAACATAGTGAATTTATGGATCAAATGATTTTTCACAGTTCACCAACCCAAACCGATTCTCACTATTAAGTAAAGAGCATTAATGTAAGAGGAGCTGGGGTTTGTATCAGTTTCATAAACAGAGTTGAATACATATATTCTGTTTCAGTAGGAAACACAGTTCTTTTTTTATGGGCTTGATCATGTTTCTTACTATACTGGAGACGCTGGAAAGAAGAGGATGATTCTTGCCTTAAAACAGAGGGTTATTCACGGAGGAGATCTCTGGTCTGAATTTGTCTTCAGAAATGGAGTTCAACCCCAGGGTCAGTGTCTTCCTACAAGCAAGAATTCATTTCTGGATATCCCAGTGATTTTTGGGCTCAAATGATTTTTCGCAGTTCACCAACCCAAACCGATTCTCACTATTAACTAAAGAGCATTAATGTAAGAGGAGCTATTGGTTGTATCAGTTTCATAAGCAGAGTTGAACTACATATGGTCCGTCTGAGTAGGAAACACAGTTCTTTTTTTCAGGGCATGCTCATGGTTCTTGCTGTATTTTAGACTCTAGAAAGAAGAGCTTGCTTCTTGCGTTAAAACAGAGTGTATTTCTGGGATGAGAACTCTGGTCTGAATTTCCCTTCAGAATCAGCGTTAAACCCCAGGATCAGTGTCTTCCTACAAGCAAGAGTTCATTTCTGGTAAACCTAGTGAATTTTCGGCTCAAATGATTATTCGCAGTTCACCAACCCAAACCGGTTCTCACTATTAACTAAAGAGCGTTAATATAAGAGGAGTTGTGGTTTGTATCAGTTTCATAAGCAGAGTTGAACTATACATGGTCTGTATCAGTAGGAAACACAGTTCTTTTTTTCTGGGCTTGATCATGTGTCTTACTAAAGTGGAGACGCTGGAAAGAAGAGGATGATTCTTGCCTTAAAACAGAGGGTTATTCAGGGAGGAGATCTCTGGTCTGAATTTGTCTTCAGAAATGGAGTTCAACCCCAGGGTCAGTGTCTTCCTACAAGCAAGAATTCATTCCTGGTAATCCCAGTGATTTTTGGGCTCAAATGATTTTTCGCAGTTCACGAACCCAACATGATTCTCACTATTAACTAAAGAGCATTTATGTAAGAGGAGCTGTGGTTTGTATCAGTTTCATAAGCAGAGTTGAACTACATATGGTCCGTCTGAGTAGGAAACACAGTTCTTTTTTTCAGGGCATGCTCATGGTTCTTGCTCTATTTTAGACTCTAGAAAGAAGAGCTTGCTTCTTGCGATAAAACAGAGTGTGTTTCTGGGATGAGAACTCTGGTCTGAATTTGCCTTTAGAATCGGAGTTAAACCCCAGGATCAGTGTCGTCCTACAAGCAAAAGTTCATTTCTGGTAAACCTAGTGAATTTTCGGATCAAATGATTTTTCGCAGTTCACCAACCCAAACTGATTCTCACTATTAACTAAAGAGCCTTAATATAAGAGGAGCTGTGGTTTGTATCAGTTTCATAAGCAGAGTTGAACTACATATGGTCTGTATCAGTAGGAAACACAGTTCTTTTTTTCTGGGCTTGATCATGTTTCTTACTATACTGGAGACGCTGGAAAGAAGAGGATGACTCTTGCCGTAAAACAGAGTGTTATTCAGAGAGGAGAACTCTGGTCTGAATTTGCCTTCAGAAACGGAGTTAAACCCAGGATATGTGTCTTCCTACAAGCAAGAATTCATTTCTGGTAATCCCAGTGATTTTTGGGCCCAAATGATTTTTCACAGTTCACCAACCCATACCGATTCTCACTATTAACTAAAGAGCATTAATGTAAGAGGAGCTGTTGTTTGTATCAGTTTCATAAGCAGAGTTGAATAGATATGGTCTGTATCAGTAGGAAACACAGTTCTTTTTTCTGGGCTTGAACATGTTTCTTACTATACTGGAGAAGCTGGAAAGAAGAGGATGATTCTTGCCTTAAAACAGAGTGTTTTTCAGGGATGAGAACTCTGGTCTGAATTTGCCTTCAGAAACGGAGTTAAACCCAGGATATGTGTCTTCCTACAAGCGAGAGGTCATTTCTGGTAAACCCAGTGAATATTGGGCTCTAATGATTTTTCGCAGTTCACAAACCCAACACGATTCTCACTATTAACTAAAGAGCATTAATGTAAGAGGAGCCGTGGTTGGATGAGTTTCATAAGCAGAGTTGAACAACATATGGTTTGTATGAGTCGGAAACACAGTTCTTTTTTTCTGGGAATGCTCATGTTTCTTGCTTTATTTTAGACTCTAGAAAGAAGAGCTTGCTTCTTCCGTTAAAACAGAGTGTGTTTTAGGGATGAGAACTCTGGTCTGAATTTCCATTCAGAAACAGAGTTAAACCCCAGGATCTGTGTCTTCCTTCAAGCAAGAGTTCATTTCTGGTAAACCCTGTGAATATTGGGCTCTAATGATTTTTCGCAGTTCACGAACCCAGCGCGATTCTCACTATTAACTAAAGAGTATTTATGTAAGAGGAGCTGGGGTTTGTATCAGTTTCATAAGCAGAGTTGAACTACATATAGTCCATATGAGTAGGAAACACAGTTCTTTTTTTCTGGGCATGCTCATGGTTCTTGCTCTATTTTAGACTCTAGAAAGAAGTGCTTGCTTCTTGCATTAAAACAGAGTGTGTTTCTGGGATGAGAACACTGGTCTGAATTTCCCTTCAGAATCAGAGTTAAACCCCAGGATCAGTGTCTTCCTACAAGCAAGTGTTCATTTCTGGTAAACCTAGTGAATTTTCAGATCAAATGATTTTTTGCAGTTCACCAACCCAAACCGATTCTCACTATTAACTAAACAGCATTAATGTAAGAGGAGCTGTGGTTTGTATCAGTTACATAAGCAGAGTTGAATACATATATTCTGTATCAGTAGGAAACACAGTTCTTTTTTTCTGGGCTTGATCATGTTTCTTACTAAAGTTGAGACGCTGGAAAGAAGAGGATGACTCTTGCCTTAAAACAGAGGGTTATTCAGGGATGAGATCTCTGGTCTGAATTTGTCTTCAGAAACGGAGTTGAACCCCAGGATCAGTGTCTTCCTACAAGCAAGAGTTCATTTCTGGTAAACCTAGTGAATTTTCGGCTCAAATGATTATTCGAAGTTCACCAACCCAAACCGATTATCACTATTAACTAAAGAGCCTTAATATAAGAGGAGTTGTGGTTTGTATCAGTTTCATAAGCAGAGTTGAACTATATATGGTCTGTATCAGTAGGAAACACAGTTCTTTTTTTCTGGGCTTGATCGTGTTTCTTACTATACTGAAGACGCTGGAAAGAAGAGGATGATTCTTGCCTTAAAACAGAGTGTAATTCAGGGATGAGAACTCTGGTCTGAATTTCCCTTCAGAATCGGAGTTAAACCCCAGGATCAGTGTCTTCCTACAAGCAAGTGTTCATTTCTGGTAAACCTAGTGAATTTTCAGATCAAATGATTTTTCGCAGTTCACCAACCCAAACCGATTCTCACTATTAACTAAACAGCATTAATGTAAGAGGAGCTGTGGTTTGTATCAGTTTCATAAGCAGAGTTGAATACATATATTCTGTATCAGTAGGAAACACAGTTCTTTTTTTCTGGGCTTGATCATGTGTCTTACTAAAGTGGAGACGCTGGAAAGAAGAGGATGATTCTTGCCTTAAAACAGAGGGTTATTCAGGGAGGAGATCTCTGGTCTGAATTTGTCTTCAGAAATGGAGTTCAACCCCAGGGTCAGTGTCTTCCTACAAGCAAGAATTCATTTCTGGTAATCCCAGGGAATTTTGGGCTGAAATGATTTTATGCAGTTCACCAACCCAAACCGATTCTCACTATTAACTAAAGAAAATTAATGTAAGAGGTGCTGTGGTTTGTATCAGTGTCATAAGCAGAGTTGAATACATAGGGTCTGTATCAGTAGGAAACACAGTTCTTTTTTTTCTGGGCATGCCCATGTTTCTTACTATTTTGGAGACGCTGGAAAGAAAAGGATGATTCTTGCCTTAAAACAGAGTGTATTTCAGTGATGAGAACTCTGGTCTGATTTGCGTTCAGAAACGTAGTTAAACCCAGGATATGTGTCTTCCTACAAGCAAGAGTTCATTTCTGGTAAACCCAGTGAATATTGGGCTCTAATGATTTTTGGCAGTTCGCAAACCCAACACGATTCTCACTATTAACTAAAGAGCATTTATGTAAGTGGAGCCGTGGTTGGATCAGTTTCATAAGCAGAGTTGAACTACATATGGTCTGTATGTGTCGGAAACACAGTTCTTTTTTTCTGGGCAAGCTCATTGTTCTTGGTTTATTTTAGACTCTAGAAAGAAGAGCTTGCTTCTTGCATTAAAACAGAGTGTGTTTTAGGGATGAGAACTCTGGTCTGAATTTCCATTCAGAAACAGAGTTAAACCCCAAGATCTGTGTCTTCCTACAAGCAAGAGTTCAGTTCTGGTAAACCCAGTGAATATTGGGCTGAAATGATTTTCGCAGTTCACGAACCCAACGCGATTCTCACTATTAACTAAAGAGCATTTATGTAAGAGGAGCTTTGGTTTGTATCAGTTTCATAAGCAGATTCGAACTACATATGGTCCGTCTGAGTAAGAAACACAGTTCATTTTTTCAGGGCATCCTCATGGTTCTTGCTTTATTTTAGACTCTAGAAAGAAGAGCTTGCTTCTTGCGTTAAAACAGAGAGTGTTTCTGGGATGAGAACTCTGGTCTGAATTTCCCTTCAGATTCGGAGTTAAATTCCAGGATCAGTGTCTTCCTACAAGCAAGAGTTCATTTCAGGTAAACATAGTGAATTTATGGATCAAATGATTTTTCCCAGTTCACCAACCCAAACCGATTCTCACTATTAACTAAAGAGCATTAATGTAAGAGGAGCTGGGGTTTGTATCAGTTTCATAAACAGAGTTGAATACATATATTCTGTTTCAGTAGGAAACACAGTTCTTTTTTTATGGGCTTGATCATGTTTCTTACTATACTGGAGACGCTGGAAAGAAGAGGATGATTCTTGCCTTAAAACAGAGGGTTATTCACGGAGGAGATCTCTGGTCTGAATTTGTCTTCAGAAATGGAGTTCAACCCCAGGGTCAGTGTCTTCCTACAAGCAAGAATTCATTTCTGGATATCCCAGTGATTTTTGGGCTCAAATGATTTTTCGCAGTTCACCAACCCAAACCGATTCTCACTATTAACTAAAGAGCATTAATGTAAGAGGAGCTATTGGTTGTATCAGTTTCATAAGCAGAGTTGAACTACATATGGTCCGTCTGAGTAGGAAACACAGTTCTTTTTTTCAGGGCATGCTCATGGTTCTTGCTGTATTTTAGACTCTAGAAAGAAGAGCTTGCTTCTTGCGTTAAAACAGAGTGTGTTTCTGGGATGAGAACTCTGGTCTGAATTTCCCTTCAGAATCAGCGTTAAACCCCAGGATCAGTGTCTTCCTACAAGCAAGAGTTCATTTCTGGTAAACCTAGTGAATTTTCGGCTCAAATGATTATTCGCAGTTCACCAACCCAAACCGGTTCTCACTATTAACTAAAGAGCCTTAATATAAGAGGAGTTGTGGTTTGTATCAGTTTCATAAGCAGAGTTGAACTATATATGGTCTGTATCAGTAGGAAACACAGTTCTTTTTTTCTGGGCTTGATCATGTGTCTTACTAAAGTGGAGACGCTGGAAAGAAGAGGATGACTCTTGCCTTAAAACAGAGGGTTATTCAGGGAGGAGATCTCTGGTCTGAATTTGTCTTCAGAAATGGAGTTCAACCCCAGTGTCAGTGTCTTCCTACAAGCAAGAATTCATTTCTGGTAATCCCAGTGATTTTTGGGCTCAAATGATTTTTCGCAGTTCACCAACCCAAACCGATTCTCACTATTAACTAAAGAGCATTAATGTAAGAGGAGCTGTTGTTTGTATCAGTTTCATAAGCAGAGTTGAATACATATGGTCTGTATCAGTAGCAAACACAGTTCTTTTTTTCTGGGCTTGAACATGTTTCTTACTATACTGGAGAAGCTGGAAAGAAGAGGATGATTCTTGCCTTAAAACAGAGTGTTATTCAGGGATGAGATCTCTGGTCTGAATTTGCCATCAGAAACGGATTTAAACCCAGGATATGTGTCTTCCTACAAGCGAGAGGTCATTTCTGGTAAACCCAGTGAATATTGGGCTCTAATGATTTTTCGCAGTTCACAAACCCAACACGATTCTCACTATTAACTAAAGAGCATTTATGTAAGAGGAGCAGTGGTTGGATCAGTTTCATAAGCAGAGTTGAACTACATATGGTTTGTATGAGTCGGAAACACAGTTCTTTTTTTCTGGGAATGCTCATGGTTCTTGCTTTATTTTAGACTCTAGAAAGAAGAGCTTGCTTCTTGCATTAAAACAGAGTGTGTTTTAGGGATGAGAACTCTGGTCTGAATTTCCATTCAGAAACAGAGTTAAACCCCAGGATCTGTGTCTTCCTTCAAGCAAGAGTTTATTTCTGGTAAACCCAGTGAATATTGGGCTCTAAAGATTTTTCGCAGTTCACGAACCCAACGCGATTCTCACTATTAACTAAAGAGCATTTATGTAAGAGGAGCTGGGGTTTGTATCAGTTTCATAAGCAGAGTTGAACTACATATGGTCTGTCTGAGTAGGAAACAAAGTTCTTATTTTCAGGGCATGCTCATGGTTCTTGCTGTATTTTAGACTCTAGAAAGAAGAGCTTGCTTCTTGCGTTAAAACAGAGTGTGTTTCTGGGATGAGAACTCTGGTCTGAATTTCCCTTCAGAATCAGAGTTAAACCCCAGGATCAGTGTCTTCCTACAAGCAAGAGTTCATTTCTGGTAAACCTAGTGAATTTTCGGCTCAAATGATTATTTGCAGTTCACCAACCCAAACCGATTCTCACTATTAACTAAAGAGACTTAATATAAGAGGAGTTGTGGTTTGTGTCAGTTTCATAAGCAGAGTTGAACTACATATGGTCTGTATCAGTAGGAAACACAGTTCTTTTTTTCTGGGCTTGATCGTGTTTCTTACTATACTGAAGACGCTGGAAAGAAGAGGATGATTCTTGCCTTAAAACAGAGTGTAATTCAGGGATGAGAACTCTGGTCTGAATTTCCCTTCAGAATCGGAGTTAAACCCCAGGATCAGTGTCTTCCTACAAGCAAGTGTTCATTTCTGGTAAACCTAGTGAATTTTCGGATCAAATGATTTTTCGCAGTTCACCAACCCAAACCGATTCTCACTATTAACTAAAGAGCATTAATGTAAGAGGAGCTGTTGTTTGTATCAGTTTCATAAGCAGAGTTGAATAGATATGGTCTGTATCAGTAGGAAACACAGTTCTTTTTTTCTGGGCTTGAACATGTTTCTTACTATACTGGAGAAGCTGGAAAGAAGAGGATGATTCTTGCCTTAAAACAGAGTGTTTTTCAGGGATGAGAACTCTGGTCTGAATTTGCCTTCAGAAACGGAGTTAAACCCAGGATATGTGTCTTCCTACAAGCGAGAGGTCATTTCTGGTAAACCCAGTGAATATTGGGCTCTAATGATTTTTGGCAGTTCGCAAACCCAACACGATTCTCACTATTAACTAAAGAGCATTTATGTAAGTGGAGCCGTGGTTGGATCAGTTTCATAAGCAGAGTTGAACTACATATGGTCTGTATGTGTCGGAAACACAGTTCTTTTTTTCTGGGCAAGCTCATTGTTCTTGGTTTATTTTAGACTCTAGAAAGAAGAGCTTGCTTCTTGCATTAAAACAGAGTGTGTTTTAGGGATGAGAACTCTGGTCTGAATTTCCATTCAGAAACAGAGTTAAACCCCAAGATCTGTGTCTTCCTACAAGCAAGAGTTCAGTTCTGGTAAACCCAGTGAATATTGGGCTGAAATGATTTTCGCAGTTCACGAACCCAACGCGATTCTCACTATTAACTAAAGAGCATTTATGTAAGAGGAGCTTTGGTTTGTATCAGTTTCATAAGCAGATTCGAACTACATATGGTCCGTCTGAGTAAGAAACACAGTTCATTTTTTCAGGGCATCCTCATGGTTCTTGCTTTATTTTAGACTCTAGAAAGAAGAGCTTGCTTCTTGCGTTAAAACAGAGAGTGTTTCTGGGATGAGAACTCTGGTCTGAATTTCCCTTCAGATTCGGAGTTAAATTCCAGGATCAGTGTCTTCCTACAAGCAAGAGTTCATTTCAGGTAAACATAGTGAATTTATGGATCAAATGATTTTTCACAGTTCACCAACCCAAACCGATTCTCACTATTAAGTAAAGAGCATTAATGTAAGAGGAGCTGGGGTTTGTATCAGTTTCATAAACAGAGTTGAATACATATATTCTGTTTCAGTAGGAAACACAGTTCTTTTTTTATGGGCTTGATCATGTTTCTTACTATACTGGAGACGCTGGAAAGAAGAGGATGATTCTTGCCTTAAAACAGAGGGTTATTCACGGAGGAGATCTCTGGTCTGAATTTGTCTTCAGAAATGGAGTTCAACCCCAGGGTCAGTGTCTTCCTACAAGCAAGAATTCATTTCTGGATATCCCAGTGATTTTTGGGCTCAAATGATTTTTCGCAGTTCACCAACCCAAACCGATTCTCACTATTAACTAAAGAGCATTAATGTAAGAGGAGCTATTGGTTGTATCAGTTTCATAAGCAGAGTTGAACTACATATGGTCCGTCTGAGTAGGAAACACAGTTCTTTTTTTCAGGGCATGCTCATGGTTCTTGCTGTATTTTAGACTCTAGAAAGAAGAGCTTGCTTCTTGCGTTAAAACAGAGTGTATTTCTGGGATGAGAACTCTGGTCTGAATTTCCCTTCAGAATCAGCGTTAAACCCCAGGATCAGTGTCTTCCTACAAGCAAGAGTTCATTTCTGGTAAACCTAGTGAATTTTCGGCTCAAATGATTATTCGCAGTTCACCAACCCAAACCGGTTCTCACTATTAACTAAAGAGCGTTAATATAAGAGGAGTTGTGGTTTGTATCAGTTTCATAAGCAGAGTTGAACTATACATGGTCTGTATCAGTAGGAAACACAGTTCTTTTTTTCTGGGCTTGATCATGTGTCTTACTAAAGTGGAGACGCTGGAAAGAAGAGGATGATTCTTGCCTTAAAACAGAGGGTTATTCAGGGAGGAGATCTCTGGTCTGAATTTGTCTTCAGAAATGGAGTTCAACCCCAGGGTCAGTGTCTTCCTACAAGCAAGAATTCATTCCTGGTAATCCCAGTGATTTTTGGGCTCAAATGATTTTTCGCAGTTCACGAACCCAACATGATTCTCACTATTAACTAAAGAGCATTTATGTAAGAGGAGCTGTGGTTTGTATCAGTTTCATAAGCAGAGTTGAACTACATATGGTCCGTCTGAGTAGGAAACACAGTTCTTTTTTTCAGGGCATGCTCATGGTTCTTGCTCTATTTTAGACTCTAGAAAGAAGAGCTTGCTTCTTGCGATAAAACAGAGTGTGTTTCTGGGATGAGAACTCTGGTCTGAATTTGCCTTTAGAATCGGAGTTAAACCCCAGGATCAGTGTCGTCCTACAAGCAAAAGTTCATTTCTGGTAAACCTAGTGAATTTTCGGATCAAATGATTTTTCGCAGTTCACCAACCCAAACTGATTCTCACTATTAACTAAAGAGCCTTAATATAAGAGGAGCTGTGGTTTGTATCAGTTTCATAAGCAGAGTTGAACTACATATGGTCTGTATCAGTAGGAAACACAGTTCTTTTTTTCTGGGCTTGATCATGTTTCTTACTATACTGGAGACGCTGGAAAGAAGAGGATGACTCTTGCCGTAAAACAGAGTGTTATTCAGAGAGGAGAACTCTGGTCTGAATTTGCCTTCAGAAACGGAGTTAAACCCAGGATATGTGTCTTCCTACAAGCAAGAATTCATTTCTGGTAATCCCAGTGATTTTTGGGCCCAAATGATTTTTCACAGTTCACCAACCCATACCGATTCTCACTATTAACTAAAGAGCATTAATGTAAGAGGAGCTGTTGTTTGTATCAGTTTCATAAGCAGAGTTGAATAGATATGGTCTGTATCAGTAGGAAACACAGTTCTTTTTTCTGGGCTTGAACATGTTTCTTACTATACTGGAGAAGCTGGAAAGAAGAGGATGATTCTTGCCTTAAAACAGAGTGTTTTTCAGGGATGAGAACTCTGGTCTGAATTTGCCTTCAGAAACGGAGTTAAACCCAGGATATGTGTCTTCCTACAAGCGAGAGGTCATTTCTGGTAAACCCAGTGAATATTGGGCTCTAATGATTTTTCGCAGTTCACAAACCCAACACGATTCTCACTATTAACTAAAGAGCATTAATGTAAGAGGAGCCGTGGTTGGATGAGTTTCATAAGCAGAGTTGAACAACATATGGTTTGTATGAGTCGGAAACACAGTTCTTTTTTTCTGGGAATGCTCATGTTTCTTGCTTTATTTTAGACTCTAGAAAGAAGAGCTTGCTTCTTCCGTTAAAACAGAGTGTGTTTTAGGGATGAGAACTCTGGTCTGAATTTCCATTCAGAAACAGAGTTAAACCCCAGGATCTGTGTCTTCCTTCAAGCAAGAGTTCATTTCTGGTAAACCCTGTGAATATTGGGCTCTAATGATTTTTCGCAGTTCACGAACCCAGCGCGATTCTCACTATTAACTAAAGAGTATTTATGTAAGAGGAGCTGGGGTTTGTATCAGTTTCATAAGCAGAGTTGAACTACATATAGTCCATATGAGTAGGAAACACAGTTCTTTTTTTCTGGGCATGCTCATGGTTCTTGCTCTATTTTAGACTCTAGAAAGAAGTGCTTGCTTCTTGCATTAAAACAGAGTGTGTTTCTGGGATGAGAACACTGGTCTGAATTTCCCTTCAGAATCAGAGTTAAACCCCAGGATCAGTGTCTTCCTACAAGCAAGTGTTCATTTCTGGTAAACCTAGTGAATTTTCAGATCAAATGATTTTTTGCAGTTCACCAACCCAAACCGATTCTCACTATTAACTAAACAGCATTAATGTAAGAGGAGCTGTGGTTTGTATCAGTTACATAAGCAGAGTTGAATACATATATTCTGTATCAGTAGGAAACACAGTTCTTTTTTTCTGGGCTTGATCATGTTTCTTACTAAAGTTGAGACGCTGGAAAGAAGAGGATGACTCTTGCCTTAAAACAGAGGGTTATTCAGGGATGAGATCTCTGGTCTGAATTTGTCTTCAGAAACGGAGTTGAACCCCAGGATCAGTGTCTTCCTACAAGCAAGAGTTCATTTCTGGTAAACCTAGTGAATTTTCGGCTCAAATGATTATTCGAAGTTCACCAACCCAAACCGATTATCACTATTAACTAAAGAGCCTTAATATAAGAGGAGTTGTGGTTTGTATCAGTTTCATAAGCAGAGTTGAACTATATATGGTCTGTATCAGTAGGAAACACAGTTCTTTTTTTCTGGGCTTGATCGTGTTTCTTACTATACTGAAGACGCTGGAAAGAAGAGGATGATTCTTGCCTTAAAACAGAGTGTAATTCAGGGATGAGAACTCTGGTCTGAATTTCCCTTCAGAATCGGAGTTAAACCCCAGGATCAGTGTCTTCCTACAAGCAAGTGTTCATTTCTGGTAAACCTAGTGAATTTTCAGATCAAATGATTTTTCGCAGTTCACCAACCCAAACCGATTCTCACTATTAACTAAACAGCATTAATGTAAGAGGAGCTGTGGTTTGTATCAGTTTCATAAGCAGAGTTGAATACATATATTCTGTATCAGTAGGAAACACAGTTCTTTTTTTCTGGGCTTGATCATGTGTCTTACTAAAGTGGAGACGCTGGAAAGAAGAGGATGATTCTTGCCTTAAAACAGAGGGTTATTCAGGGAGGAGATCTCTGGTCTGAATTTGTCTTCAGAAATGGAGTTCAACCCCAGGGTCAGTGTCTTCCTACAAGCAAGAATTCATTTCTGGTAATCCCAGGGAATTTTGGGCTGAAATGATTTTATGCAGTTCACCAACCCAAACCGATTCTCACTATTAACTAAAGAAAATTAATGTAAGAGGTGCTGTGGTTTGTATCAGTGTCATAAGCAGAGTTGAATACATAGGGTCTGTATCAGTAGGAAACACAGTTCTTTTTTTTCTGGGCATGCCCATGTTTCTTACTATTTTGGAGACGCTGGAAAGAAAAGGATGATTCTTGCCTTAAAACAGAGTGTATTTCAGTGATGAGAACTCTGGTCTGATTTGCGTTCAGAAACGTAGTTAAACCCAGGATATGTGTCTTCCTACAAGCAAGAGTTCATTTCTGGTAAACCCAGTGAATATTGGGCTCTAATGATTTTTGGCAGTTCGCAAACCCAACACGATTCTCACTATTAACTAAAGAGCATTTATGTAAGTGGAGCCGTGGTTGGATCAGTTTCATAAGCAGAGTTGAACTACATATGGTCTGTATGTGTCGGAAACACAGTTCTTTTTTTCTGGGCAAGCTCATTGTTCTTGGTTTATTTTAGACTCTAGAAAGAAGAGCTTGCTTCTTGCATTAAAACAGAGTGTGTTTTAGGGATGAGAACTCTGGTCTGAATTTCCATTCAGAAACAGAGTTAAACCCCAAGATCTGTGTCTTCCTACAAGCAAGAGTTCAGTTCTGGTAAACCCAGTGAATATTGGGCTGAAATGATTTTCGCAGTTCACGAACCCAACGCGATTCTCACTATTAACTAAAGAGCATTTATGTAAGAGGAGCTTTGGTTTGTATCAGTTTCATAAGCAGATTCGAACTACATATGGTCCGTCTGAGTAAGAAACACAGTTCATTTTTTCAGGGCATCCTCATGGTTCTTGCTTTATTTTAGACTCTAGAAAGAAGAGCTTGCTTCTTGCGTTAAAACAGAGAGTGTTTCTGGGATGAGAACTCTGGTCTGAATTTCCCTTCAGATTCGGAGTTAAATTCCAGGATCAGTGTCTTCCTACAAGCAAGAGTTCATTTCAGGTAAACATAGTGAATTTATGGATCAAATGATTTTTCCCAGTTCACCAACCCAAACCGATTCTCACTATTAACTAAAGAGCATTAATGTAAGAGGAGCTGGGGTTTGTATCAGTTTCATAAACAGAGTTGAATACATATATTCTGTTTCAGTAGGAAACACAGTTCTTTTTTTATGGGCTTGATCATGTTTCTTACTATACTGGAGACGCTGGAAAGAAGAGGATGATTCTTGCCTTAAAACAGAGGGTTATTCACGGAGGAGATCTCTGGTCTGAATTTGTCTTCAGAAATGGAGTTCAACCCCAGGGTCAGTGTCTTCCTACAAGCAAGAATTCATTTCTGGATATCCCAGTGATTTTTGGGCTCAAATGATTTTTCGCAGTTCACCAACCCAAACCGATTCTCACTATTAACTAAAGAGCATTAATGTAAGAGGAGCTATTGGTTGTATCAGTTTCATAAGCAGAGTTGAACTACATATGGTCCGTCTGAGTAGGAAACACAGTTCTTTTTTTCAGGGCATGCTCATGGTTCTTGCTGTATTTTAGACTCTAGAAAGAAGAGCTTGCTTCTTGCGTTAAAACAGAGTGTGTTTCTGGGATGAGAACTCTGGTCTGAATTTCCCTTCAGAATCAGCGTTAAACCCCAGGATCAGTGTCTTCCTACAAGCAAGAGTTCATTTCTGGTAAACCTAGTGAATTTTCGGCTCAAATGATTATTCGCAGTTCACCAACCCAAACCGGTTCTCACTATTAACTAAAGAGCCTTAATATAAGAGGAGTTGTGGTTTGTATCAGTTTCATAAGCAGAGTTGAACTATATATGGTCTGTATCAGTAGGAAACACAGTTCTTTTTTTCTGGGCTTGATCATGTGTCTTACTAAAGTGGAGACGCTGGAAAGAAGAGGATGACTCTTGCCTTAAAACAGAGGGTTATTCAGGGAGGAGATCTCTGGTCTGAATTTGTCTTCAGAAATGGAGTTCAACCCCAGTGTCAGTGTCTTCCTACAAGCAAGAATTCATTTCTGGTAATCCCAGTGATTTTTGGGCTCAAATGATTTTTCGCAGTTCACCAACCCAAACCGATTCTCACTATTAACTAAAGAGCATTAATGTAAGAGGAGCTGTTGTTTGTATCAGTTTCATAAGCAGAGTTGAATACATATGGTCTGTATCAGTAGCAAACACAGTTCTTTTTTTCTGGGCTTGAACATGTTTCTTACTATACTGGAGAAGCTGGAAAGAAGAGGATGATTCTTGCCTTAAAACAGAGTGTTATTCAGGGATGAGATCTCTGGTCTGAATTTGCCATCAGAAACGGATTTAAACCCAGGATATGTGTCTTCCTACAAGCGAGAGGTCATTTCTGGTAAACCCAGTGAATATTGGGCTCTAATGATTTTTCGCAGTTCACAAACCCAACACGATTCTCACTATTAACTAAAGAGCATTTATGTAAGAGGAGCAGTGGTTGGATCAGTTTCATAAGCAGAGTTGAACTACATATGGTTTGTATGAGTCGGAAACACAGTTCTTTTTTTCTGGGAATGCTCATGGTTCTTGCTTTATTTTAGACTCTAGAAAGAAGAGCTTGCTTCTTGCATTAAAACAGAGTGTGTTTTAGGGATGAGAACTCTGGTCTGAATTTCCATTCAGAAACAGAGTTAAACCCCAGGATCTGTGTCTTCCTTCAAGCAAGAGTTTATTTCTGGTAAACCCAGTGAATATTGGGCTCTAAAGATTTTTCGCAGTTCACGAACCCAACGCGATTCTCACTATTAACTAAAGAGCATTTATGTAAGAGGAGCTGGGGTTTGTATCAGTTTCATAAGCAGAGTTGAACTACATATGGTCTGTCTGAGTAGGAAACAAAGTTCTTATTTTCAGGGCATGCTCATGGTTCTTGCTGTATTTTAGACTCTAGAAAGAAGAGCTTGCTTCTTGCGTTAAAACAGAGTGTGTTTCTGGGATGAGAACTCTGGTCTGAATTTCCCTTCAGAATCAGAGTTAAACCCCAGGATCAGTGTCTTCCTACAAGCAAGAGTTCATTTCTGGTAAACCTAGTGAATTTTCGGCTCAAATGATTATTTGCAGTTCACCAACCCAAACCGATTCTCACTATTAACTAAAGAGACTTAATATAAGAGGAGTTGTGGTTTGTGTCAGTTTCATAAGCAGAGTTGAACTACATATGGTCTGTATCAGTAGGAAACACAGTTCTTTTTTTCTGGGCTTGATCGTGTTTCTTACTATACTGAAGACGCTGGAAAGAAGAGGATGATTCTTGCCTTAAAACAGAGTGTAATTCAGGGATGAGAACTCTGGTCTGAATTTCCCTTCAGAATCGGAGTTAAACCCCAGGATCAGTGTCTTCCTACAAGCAAGTGTTCATTTCTGGTAAACCTAGTGAATTTTCGGATCAAATGATTTTTCGCAGTTCACCAACCCAAACCGATTCTCACTATTAACTAAAGAGCATTAATGTAAGAGGAGCTGTTGTTTGTATCAGTTTCATAAGCAGAGTTGAATAGATATGGTCTGTATCAGTAGGAAACACAGTTCTTTTTTTCTGGGCTTGAACATGTTTCTTACTATACTGGAGAAGCTGGAAAGAAGAGGATGATTCTTGCCTTAAAACAGAGTGTTTTTCAGGGATGAGAACTCTGGTCTGAATTTGCCTTCAGAAACGGAGTTAAACCCAGGATATGTGTCTTCCTACAAGCGAGAGGTCATTTCTGGTAAACCCAGTGAATATTGGGCTCTAATGATTTTTGGCAGTTCGCAAACCCAACACGATTCTCACTATTAACTAAAGAGCATTTATGTAAGTGGAGCCGTGGTTGGATCAGTTTCATAAGCAGAGTTGAACTACATATGGTCTGTATGTGTCGGAAACACAGTTCTTTTTTTCTGGGCAAGCTCATTGTTCTTGGTTTATTTTAGACTCTAGAAAGAAGAGCTTGCTTCTTGCATTAAAACAGAGTGTGTTTTAGGGATGAGAACTCTGGTCTGAATTTCCATTCAGAAACAGAGTTAAACCCCAAGATCTGTGTCTTCCTACAAGCAAGAGTTCAGTTCTGGTAAACCCAGTGAATATTGGGCTGAAATGATTTTCGCAGTTCACGAACCCAACGCGATTCTCACTATTAACTAAAGAGCATTTATGTAAGAGGAGCTTTGGTTTGTATCAGTTTCATAAGCAGATTCGAACTACATATGGTCCGTCTGAGTAAGAAACACAGTTCATTTTTTCAGGGCATCCTCATGGTTCTTGCTTTATTTTAGACTCTAGAAAGAAGAGCTTGCTTCTTGCGTTAAAACAGAGAGTGTTTCTGGGATGAGAACTCTGGTCTGAATTTCCCTTCAGATTCGGAGTTAAATTCCAGGATCAGTGTCTTCCTACAAGCAAGAGTTCATTTCAGGTAAACATAGTGAATTTATGGATCAAATGATTTTTCACAGTTCACCAACCCAAACCGATTCTCACTATTAACTAAAGAGCATTAATGTAAGAGGAGCTGGGGTTTGTATCAGTTTCATAAACAGAGTTGAATACATATATTCTGTTTCAGTAGGAAACACAGTTCTTTTTTTATGGGCTTGATCATGTTTCTTACTATACTGGAGACGCTGGAAAGAAGAGGATGATTCTTGCCTTAAAACAGAGGGTTATTCACAGAGGAGATCTCTGGTCTGAATTTGTCTTCAGAAATGGAGTTCAACCCCAGGGTCAGTGTCTTCCTACAAGCAAGAATTCATTTCTGGATATCCCAGTGATTTTTGGGCTCAAATGATTTTTCGCAGTTCACCAACCCAAACCGATTCTCACTATTAACTAAAGAGCATTAATGTAAGAGGAGCTATTGGTTGTATCAGTTTCATAAGCAGAGTTGAACTACATATGGTCCGTCTGAGTAGGAAACACAGTTCTTTTTTTCAGGGCATGCTCATGGTTCTTGCTGTATTTTAGACTCTAGAAAGAAGAGCTTGCTTCTTGCGTTAAAACAGAGTGTGTTTCTGGGATGAGAACTCTGGTCTGAATTTCCCTTCAGAATCAGCGTTAAACCCCAGGATCAGTGTCTTCCTACAAGCAAGAGTTCATTTCTGGTAAACCTAGTGAATTTTCGGCTCAAATGATTATTCGCAGTTCACCAACCCAAACCGGTTCTCACTATTAACTAAACAGCATTAATGTAAGAGGAGCTGTGGTTTGTATCAGTTACATAAGCAGAGTTGAATACATATATTCTGTATCAGTAGAAAACACAGTTCTTTTTTCCTGGGCTTGATCATGTGTCTTACTAAAGTGGAGACGCTGGAAAGAAGAGGATGACTCTTGCCTTAAAACAGAGGGTTATTCAGGGAGGAGATCTCTGGTCTGAATTTGTCTTCAGAAATGGAGTTCAACCCCAGTGTCAGTGTCTTCCTACAAGCAAGAATTCATTTCTGGTAATCCCAGTGATTTTTGGGCTCAAATGATTTTTCGCAGTTCACCAACCCAAACCGATTCTCACTATTAACTAAAGAGCATTAATGTAAGAGGAGCTGTTGTTTGTATCAGTTTCATAAGCAGAGTTGAATACATATGGTCTGTATCAGTAGCAAACACAGTTCTTTTTTTCTGGGCTTGAACATGTTTCTTACTATACTGGAGAAGCTGGAAAGAAGAGGATGATTCTTGCCTTAAAACAGAGTGTTATTCAGGGATGAGATCTCTGGTCTGAATTTGCCATCAGAAACGGATTTAAACCCAGGATATGTGTCTTCCTACAAGCGAGAGGTCATTTCTGGTAAACCCAGTTAATATTGGGCTCTAATGATTTTTCGCAGTTCACAAACCCAACACGATTCTCACTATTAACTAAAGAGCATTTATGTAAGAGGAGCAGTGGTTGGATCAGTTTCATAAGCAGAGTTGAACTACATATGGTTTGTATGAGTCGGAAACACAGTTCTTTTTTTCTGGGAATGCTCATGGTTCTTGCTTTATTTTAGACTCTAGAAAGAAGAGCTTGCTTCTTGCATTAAAACAGAGTGTGTTTTAGGGATGAGAACTCTGGTCTGAATTTCCATTCAGAAACAGAGTTGAACCCCAGGATCTGTGTCTTCCTTCAAGCAAGAGTTCATTTCTGGTAAACCCAGTGAATATTGGGCTCTAAAGATTTTTCGCAGTTCACGAACCCAACGCGATTCTCACTATTAACTAAAGAGCATTTATGTAAGAGGAGCTGGGGTTTGTATCAGTTTCATAAGCAGAGTTGAACTACATATGGTCTGTCTGAGTAGGAAACACAGTTCTTTTTTTCTGGGCTTGATCGTGTTTCTTACTATACTGAAGACGCTGGAAAGAAGAGGATGATTCTTGCCTTAAAACAGAGTGTAATTTAGGGATGAGATCTCTGGTCTGAATTTGTCTTCAGAAACGGAGTTGAACCCCAGGATCAGTGTCTTCCTACAAGCAAGAGTTCATTTCTGGTAAACCTAGTGAATTTTCGGCTCAAATGTTTATTCGAAGTTCACCAACCCAAACCGATTCTCACTATTAACTAAACAGCATTAATGTAAGAGGAGCTGTGGTTTGTATCAGTTTCATAAGCAGAGTTGAATACATATATTCTGTATCAGTAGGAAACACAGTTCTTTTTTTCTGGGCTTGATCATGTGTCTTACTAAAGTGGAGACGCTGGAAAGAAGAGGATGATTCTTGCCTTAAAACAGAGGGTTATTCAGGGAGGAGATCTCTGGTCTGAATTTGTCTTCAGAAATGGAGTTCAACCCCAGGGTCAGTGTCTTCCTACAAGCAAGAATTCATTTCTGGTAATCCCAGTGATTTTTGGGCCCAAATGATTTTTCACAGTTCACCAACCCAAACCGATTCTCACTATTAACTAAAGAGCATTAATGTAAGAGGAGCTGTTGTTTGTATCAGTTTCATAAGCAGAGTTGAATAGATATGGTCTGTATCAGTAGGAAACACAGTTCTTTTTTTCTGGTCATGCCCATGTTTCTTACTATACTGGAGAAGGTGGAAAGAAGAGGATGATTCTTGCCTTAAAACAGAGTGTTATTCAGGGATGAGATCTCTGGTCTGAATTTGTCCTCAGAAACGGAGTTAAACCCCAGGATCAGTGTCTTACTTCAAGCAAGAATTCATTTCTGGTAATCCCAGTGATTTTTGGGCTCAAATGATTTTTTCGCAGTTCACGAACCCAACATGATTCTCACTATTAACTAAAGAGCATTGATGTAAGAGGAGCTGTGGTTTGTATCAGTTTCATAAGCAGAGTTAACCTACATATGGTCTGTCTGAGTAGGAAACACAGTTCTTTTTTTCTGGGAATGCTCATGGTTCTTGCTCTATTTTAGACTCTAGAAAGAAGAGCTTGCTTCTTGCGATAAAACAGAGTGTGTTTCTGGGATGAGAACTCTGGTCTGAATTTCCCTTTAGAATCGGAGTTAAACCCCAGGATCAGTGTCGTCCTACAAGCAAGAGTTCATTTCTGGTAAACCTAGTGAATTTTCGGATCAAATGATTTTTCGCAGTTCACCAACCCAAACTGATTCTCACTATTAACTAAAGAGCCTTAATATAAGAGGAGCTGTGGTTTGTATCAGTTTCATAAGCAGAGTTGAACTACATATGGCCTGTAAGAGTAGGAAACACAGTTCTTTTTTCCTGGGCTTGATCGTGTTTCTTACTATACTGGAGACGCTGGAAAGAAGAGGAATATTCTTGCCGCAAAACAGAGTGTTATTCAGGGAGGAGATCTCTGGTCTGAATTTGCCTTCAGAAACGGAGTTAAACCCAGAATATGTGTCTTCCTACAAGCGAGAGGTCATTTCTGGTAAACCCAGTGAATATTGGGCTCTAATGATTTTTCGCAGTTCACAAACCCAACACGATTCTCACTATTAACTAAAGAGCATTTATGTAAGAGGAGCCGTGGTTGGATCAGTTTCATAAGCAGAGGTGAACAACATATGGTTTGTATGAGTCGGAAACACAGTTCTTTTTTTCTGGGAATGCTCATGTTTCTTGCTTTATTTTAGACTCTAGAAAGAAGAGCTTGCTTCTTGTGTTAAAACAGAGTGTGTTTCTGGGATGAGAACTCTGGTCTGAATTTCCCTTCAGAATCAGAGTTAAACCCCAGGATCAGTGTCTTCCTACAAGCAAGAGTTCATTTCTGGTAAACCCTGTGAATATTGGGCTCTAATGATTTTTCGCAGTTCACGAACCCAACGCGATTCTCACTATTAACTAAAGAGCATTTATGTAAGAGGAGCTGGGGTTTGTATCAGTTTCATAAGCAGAGTTGAACTACATATGGTCCATATGAGTAGGAAACACAGTTCTTTTTTTCTGGTCATGCTCATGGTTCTTGCTCTATTTTAGACTCTAGAAAGAAGTGCTTGCTTCTTGCGTTAAAACAGAGTGTGTTTCTGGGATGAGAACTCTGGTCTGAATTTCCCTTCAGAATCAGAGTTAAACCCCAGGATCAGTGTCTTCCTACAAGCAAGTGTTCATTTCTGGTAAACCTAGTGAATTTTCAGATCAAATGATTTTTTGCAGTTCACCAACCCAAACCGATTCTCACTATTAACTAAACAGCATTAATGTAAGAGGAGCTGTGGTTTGTATCAGTTACATAAGCAGAGTTGAATACATATATTCTGTATCAGTAGAAAACACAGTTCTTTTTTCCTGGGCTTGATCATGTTTCTTACTAAAGTTGAGACGCTGGAAAGAAGAGGATGACTCTTGCCTTAAAACAGAGGGTTATTCAGGGAGGAGATCTCTGGTCTGAATTTGTCTTCAGAAATGGAGTTCAACCCCAGTGTCAGTGTCTTCCTACAAGCAAGAATTCATTTCTGGTAATCCCAGTGATTTTTGGGCTCAAATGATTTTTCGCAGTTCACCAACCCAAACCGATTCTCACTATTAACTAAAGAGCATTAATGTAAGAGGAGCTGTTGTTTGTATCAGTTTCATAAGCCGAGTTGAATACATATGGTCTGTATCAGTAGCAAACACAGTTCTTTTTTTCTGGGCTTGAACATGTTTCTTACTATACTGGAGAAGCTGGAAAGAAGAGGATGATTCTTGCCTTAAAACAGAGTGTTATTCAGGGATGAGATCTCTGGTCTGAATTTGCCATCAGAAACGGATTTAAACCCAGGATATGTGTCTTCCTACAAGCGAGAGGTCATTTCTGGTAAACCCAGTTAATATTGGGCTCTAATGATTTTTCGCAGTTCACAAACCCAACACGATTCTCACTATTAACTAAAGAGCATTTATGTAAGAGGAGCAGTGGTTGGATCAGTTTCATAAGCAGAGTTGAACTACATATGGTTTGTATGAGTCGGAAACACAGTTCTTTTTTTCTGGGAATGCTCATGGTTCTTGCTTTATTTTAGACTCTAGAAAGAAGAGCTTGCTTCTTGCATTAAAACAGAGTGTGTTTTAGGGATGAGAACTCTGGTCTGAATTTCCCTTCAGAATCGGAGTTAAACCCCAGGATCAGTGTCTTCCTACAAGCAAGAGTTCATTTCTGGTAAACCTAGTGAATTTTCGGCTCAAATGATTTTTCGCAGTTCACCAACCCAAACCGATTCTCACTATTAACTAAAGAGACTTAATATAAGAGGAGTTGTGGTTTGCGTCAGTTTCATAAGCAGAGTTGAACTACATATGGTCTGTATCAGTAGGAAACACAGTTCTTTTTTTCTGGGCTTGATCGTGTTTCTTACTATACTGAAGACGCTGGAAAGAAGAGGATGATTCTTGCCTTAAAACAGAGTGTAATTCAGGGATGAGAACTCTGGTCTGAATTTCCCTTCAGAATCGAAGTTAAACCCCAGGAGTAGTGTCTTCCTACAAGCAAGTGTTCATTTCTGGTAAACCTAGTGAATTTTCGGATCAAATGATTTTTCGCAGGTCACCAACCCAAACCGATTCTCACTATTAACTAAACAGCATAAATGTAAGAGGAGCTGTGGTTTGTATCAGTTTCATAAGCAGAGTTGAATACATATATTCTGTATCAGTAGGAAACACAGTTCTTTTTTTCTGGGCTTGATCATGTGTCTTACTAAAGTGGAGACGCTGGAAAGAAGAGGATGATTCTTGCCTTAAAACAGAGGGTTATTCAGGGAGGAGATCTCTGGTCTGAATTTGTCTTCAGAAATGGAGTTCAACCCCAGGGTCAGTGTCTTCCTACAAGCAAGAATTCATTTCTGGTAATCCCAGTGATTTTTGGGCCCAAATGATTTTTCACAGTTCACCAACCCAAACCGATTCTCACTATTAACTAAAGAGCATTAATGTAAGAGGAGCTGTTGTTTGTATCAGTTTCATAAGCAGAGTTGAATACATATGGTCTGTATCAGTAGGAAACACAGTTCTTTTTTTCTGGTCATGCCCATGTTTCTTACTATACTGGAGAAGGTGGAAAGAAGAGGATGATTCTTGCCTTAAAACAGAGTGTTATTCAGGGATGAGATCTCTGGTCTGAATTTGTCTTCAGAAACGGAGTTAAACCCCAGGATCAGTGTCTTACTACAAGCAAGAATTCATTTCTGGTAATCCCAGTGATTTTTGGGCTCAAATGATTTTTTCGCAGTTCACGAACCCAACATGATTCTCACTATTAACTAAAGAGCATTTATGTAAGAGGAGCTGTGGTTTGTATCAGTTTCATAAGCAGAGTTGAACTACATATGGTCCGTCTGAGTAGGAAACACAGTTCTTTTTTTCAGGGCATGCTCATGGTTCTTGCTCTATTTTAGACTCTAGAAAGAAGAGCTTGCTTCTTGCGATAAAACAGAGTGTGTTTCTGGGATGAGAACTCTGGTCTGAATTTCCCTTTAGAATCGGAGTTAAACCCCAGGATCAGTGTCGTCCTACAAGCAAGAGTTCATTTCTGGTAAACCTAGTAAATTTTCGAATCAAATGATTTTTCGCAGTTCACCAACCCAAACTGATTCTCACTATTAACTAAAGAGCCTTAATATAAGAGGAGCTGTGGTTTGTATCAGTTTCATAAGCAGAGTTGAACTACATATGGTCTGTATCAGTAGGAAACACAGTTCTTTTTTTCTGGGCTTGATCGTGTTTCTTACTATACTGGAGACGCTGGAAAGAAGAGGAATATTCTTGCCGCAAAACAGAGTGTTATTCAGGGAGGAGATCTCTGGTCTGAATTTGCCTTCAGAAACGGAGTTAAACCCAGTATATGTGTCTTCCTACAAGCGAGAGGTCATTTCTGGTAAACCCAGTGAATATTGGGCTCTAATGATTTTTCGCAGTTCACAAACCCAACACGATTCTCACTATTAACTAAACAGCATTAATGTAAGAGGAGCTGTGGTTTGTATCAGTTTCATAAGCAGAGTTGAATACATATATTCTGTATCAGTAGGAAACACAGTTCTTTTTTTCTGGGCTTGATCATGTTTCTTACTAAAGTTGAGACGCTGGAAAGAAGAGGATGACTCTTGCCTTAAAACAGAGGGTTATTCAGGGAGGAGATCTCTGGTCTGAATTTGTCTTCAGAAATGGAGTTCAACTCCAGGGTCTGTGTCTTCCTACAAGCACGAATTCATTTCTGGTAATCCCAGTGATTTTTGGGCTCAAATGATTTTTCGCAGTTCACCAACCCAAACCAATTCTCACTATTAACTAAAGAGCATTAATGTAAGAGGAGCTGATGTTTGTATCAGTTTCATAAGCAGAGTTGAATACATATGGTCTGTATCAGTAGGAAACACAGTTCTTTTTTTCTGGGCTTGAACATGTTTCTTACTATACTGGAGAAGCTGGAAAGAAGAGGATGATTCTTGCCTTAAAACAGAGTGTTATTCAGGGATGAGATCTCTGGTCTGAATTTGTCTTCAGAAACGGAGTTAAACCCCAGGATCAGTGTCTTACTACAAGCAAGAATTCATTTCTGGTAATCCCAGTGATTTTTGGGCTCAAATGATTTTTTCGCAGTTCACGAACCCAACATGATTCTCACTATTAACTAAAGAGCATTTATGTAAGAGGAGCTGTGGTTTGTATCAGTTTCATAAGCAGAGTTGAACTACATATGGTCCGTCTGAGTGGGAAACACAGTTCTTTTTTTCAGGGCATGCTCATAGTTCTTGCTGTATTTTAGACTCTAGAAAGAAGAGCTTGCTTCTTGCATTAAAACAGAGTGTGTTTTAGGGTTGAGAACTCTGGCCTGAAATTCCATTCAGAAAGAGAGTTAAACGACAGGATCTGTGTCTTCCTTCAAGCAAGAATTCATTTCTGGTTAACCCAGTGAATTTTGGGCTCAAATGATTTTTCTCAGTTCACGAACCCAACGCGATTCTCACTATTAACTAAAGAGCTTTTATGTAAGAGGAGCTGTGGTTTGTATCAGTTTCATAAGCAGATTGAACTACATATGGTCCGTATGAGTAGTTCTTTTTTTCAGCGCATCCTCATGGTTATTGCTGTATTGGAGATGCTGGAAAGAAGAGCTTTCTTCTTGGCTTAAAACAGAGTGTTTTTCAGGGATGAGAACTCTGGTCTGAAATTGCCTTCAGAAACGGACTTAAACCCCAGGATCAGTGTCTTCCTACAACAAAGAGTTCATTTCTGGTAAACCCAGTGATTTTTTGCCCCAAATGATTTTTCACAGTTCATGAACCCAACATGATTCTCACTATTAACTAAAGAGCATTTATGTAAGAGGAGCTGTGGTTTGTATCAGTTTCATAAGCAGAGTTGAACGACATATGGTCCATCTGAGTAGGAAACACAGTTCTTTTTTTCTGGGCTTGAACATGTTTCTTACTATACTGGAGACGCTGGAAAGAAGAGGATGATTCTTGCCTTAAAACAGAGTGTTATTCAGGGATGAGATCTCTGGTCTGAATTTGTCTTCACTAACGGAGTTAAACCCCAGGATCTGTGTCTTCCTAAAACCAAGAGTTCATTTCTGGTTAACCCAGTGAATTTTTGGCTCAAAAGATTTTTCGCAGTTCACGAACCCAACATGATTCTCACTATTAACTAAAGAGCATTTATGTAAGAGGAGCTGTGGTTTGTATCAGTTTCATAAGCAGAGTTGAACTACATATGGTCCGTCTGAGTAGGAAACACAGTTCTTTTTTTCAGGGCATGCTCATGGTTCTTGTTGTATTTTAGACTCTAGAAAGAAGAGCTTGCTTCTTGCGTTAAAACAGAGTGTGTTTTAGGGATGAGAACTCTGGTCTGAATTTGCCTTCAGAAACGGAGTTAAACCCAGGATATATGTCTTCGTACAAGTGAGAGGTCATTTCTGGTAAACCCAGTGAATATTGGGCTCTAATGATTTTTCGCAGTTCACAAACCCAACACGATTCTCACTATTAACTAAAGAGCATTTATGTAAGAGGAGCCGTGGTTGGATCAGTTTCATAAGCAGAGTTGAACTACATATGGTTTGTATGAGTCGGAAACACAGTTCTTTTTTTCTGGGCATGCTCATGGTTCTTGCTTTATTTTAGACTCTAGAAAGAAGAGCTTGCTTCTTGCATTAAAACCGAGTGTGTTTTTGGGATGAGAACTCTGGCCTGAAATTCCATTCAGAAACAGAGTTAAACCCCAGGATCAGTGTCTTCCTTCAAGCAAGAATTCATTTCTGGTTAATCCAGTGAATTTTGGGCTCAAATGATTTTTCGCAGTTCACAAACCCAACACGATTCTCACTATTAACTAAAGAGCATTTATGTAAGAGGAGCCGTGGTTGGATCAGTTTCATAAGCAGAGTTGAACTACATATGGTTTGTATGAGTCGGAAACACAGTCCTTTTTTTCTGGCCATGCTCATGGTTCTTGCTGTATTTTAGACTCTAGAAAGAAGAGCTTGCTTCTTGCGTTAAAACAGAGTGTGTTTCTGGGATGAGAACTCTGGTCTGAATTTTCCTTCAGAATCGGAGTAAAACCCCAGGATCAGTGTCGTCCTACAAGCAAGAGTTCATTTCTGGTAATCCCAGTGAATTTTGGGCTCAAATGATTTTTTGCAATTCACCAACACATACCGATTCTCACTATTAACTAAAGAGCATTAATGTAAGAGGAGCTGTGGTTTGTATCAGTTTCATAAGCAGAGTTGAATACATATATTCTGTACCAGCAGGAAACACAGTTCTTCTTTTCTGGGCTTGATCATGTTTCTTACTATACTGGAGACGCTGCAAAGAAGAGGATGATTCTTGCCTTAAAACAGAGGGTTATTCAGGGAGGAGATCTCTGGTCTGAATTTGTCATCAGAAATGGAGTTAAACCCCAGGATCAGTGTCTTCCTACAAGCAAGAATTCATTTCTGATAATCCCAGTGAATTTTGGGCTCAAATGATTTTTCGCAATTCACCAACAAAAACCGATTCTCACTATTAACTAAAGAGCATTAATGTAAGAAGAGCTGTGGTTTGTATCAGTTTCATAAGCAGAGTTGAATACATATATTCTGTATCAGTAGGAAACACAGTTTTTTTTTCTGGGCTTGATCATTTTTCTTACTATACTGGAGATGCTGGAAAGAAGAGGATGATTCTTGCCTTAAAACAGAGGGTTATTCAGGGAGGAGATCTCTGGTCTGAATTTGCCTTCAGAAACGGAGTTAAAGCCAGGATATGTGTCTTCCTACAAGCAAGAGGTCATTTCTGGAAAACCCAGTGAATATTGGGCTCTAATGATTTTTCGCAGTTCACAAACCCAACACGATTCTCACTATTAACTAAAGAGCATTTATGTAAGAGGAGCCGTGGTTGGATCAGTTTCATAAGCAGAGTTGAACTACATATGGTTTGTATGAGTCGGAAACACAGTTCTTTTTTTCTGGGCATGCTCATGGTTATTGCTGTATTGGAGATGCTGGAAAGAAGAGCTTGCTTCTTGGCTTAAAACAGAGTGTTTTTCAGGGATGAGAACTCTGGTCTGAATTTGCCTTCAGAAACGGACTTAAACCCCTGGATCAGTGTCTTCCTACAACAAAGAGTTCATTTCTGGTAAACCCAGTGATTTTTTGCCCAAATGATTTTTCGCAGTTCATGAACCCAACATGATTCTCACTATTAACTAAAGAACATTTATGTAAGAGGAGCTGTGGTTTGTATCAGTTTCATAAGCAGAGTTGAACGACATATGGTCCATCTGAGTAGGAAACACAGTTCTTTTTTTCAGGGCATGCTCATGGTTCTTGCTCTATTTTAGACTCTAGAAAGAAGAGCTTGCTTCTTGCGTTAAAACAGAGTGTGTTTCTGGGATGAGAACTCTGGTCTGAATTTCCCTTCAGAATCGGAGTTAAACCCCAGGATCAGTGTCGTCCTACAAGCAAGAGTTCATTTCTGGTAAACCTAGTGAATTTTCGGATCAAATGATTTTTCGCAGTTCACAACCCAAACTGATTCTCACTATTAACTAAAGAGCATTAATGTAAGAGGAGCTGTGGTTTGTATCAGTTTCATAAGCAGAGTTGAATACATATATTCTGTATCAGTAGGAAACACAGTTCTTTTTTTCTGGGCTTGATCATGTTTCTTACTATACTGGAGACACTGCAAAGAAGAGGATGATTCTTGCCTTAAAACAGAGGGTTATTCAGGGAGGAGATCTCTGGTCTGAATTTGTCATCAGAAATGGAGTTAAACCCCAGGATCAGTGTCTTCCTACAAGCAAGAATTCATTTCTTGTAATCCCAGTGATTTTTGGGCTCAAATGATTTTTTGCAATTCAACAACCCAAACGGATTCTCACTATTAACTAAAGAGCATTAATGTAAGAGGAGCTGTGGTTTGTATCAGTTTCATAAGCAGAGTTGAATACATATGGTGTGTCAGTAGGAAACACAGTTCTTTTTTTCTGGGCATGCCCATGTTTCTTACTATTTTGGAGACGCTGGAAAAAAAGGATGATTCTTGCCTTAGAGTGTTTTTCATGGGTGAGAACTCTGGTCTGAATTTGTCTTCAGAAACGGAGTTAAAGCCAGGATATGTGTCTTCCTACAAGCAAGAGTTCATTTCTGGTAAACCCAGTGAATATTGGGCTCTAATGATTTTTCGCAGTTCACGAACCCAACACGATTCTCACTATTAACTAAAGAGCCTTTATGTAAGAGGAGCCGTGGTTGGATCAGTTTCATAAGCAGATTTGAACTACATATGGTCCGTCTGAGTAGGAAACACAGTTCATTTTTTCAGGGCAACCTCATGGTTCTTGCTGTATTTTAGAATCTAGAAAGAAGAGTTTGCTTCTTGCGTAAAAACAGAGTGTGTTTCAGGGATGAGAACTCTGGTCTGAATTTCCCTTCAGAATCTGAGTTCAACCTCATGATCTGTGTCTTCCTACATGCAAGAGTTCATTTCTGGTAAACCTAGTGAATTTTTGGCTCAAAAGATTTTTCGCAGTTCACAAACCCAAACCGATTCTCACTGTTAACTCAAGAGCATTAATGTAAAAGGAGTTGTGGTATGTATCAGTTTCATAAGCAGAGTTGAACTACATATGGTCTGTATCAGTAGGAAACACAGTTCTTTTTTTCTGGGCTTGAACATGTTTCTTACTATACTGGAGACGCTGGAAAGAAGAGGATGATTCTTGCCTTAAAACACAGTGTTATTCAGGGATGAGATCTATGGTCTGAATTTGTCTTCAGAAATGGAGTTAAACGCCAGGATCAGTGTCTTCCTACAAGCAAGAATACATTTCTGGTAAACCCAGTGATTTTTGGGCTCAAATGATTTTTTCGCAGTTCAAGAACCCAACATGATTCTCACTATTAACTAAAGAGCATTTATGTAAGTGGAGCTGTGGTTTGTATTAGTTTCATAAGCAGAGTTGAACTACATATGGTCCGTCTGAGTAGGAAACACAGTTCTTTTTTTCAGGGCATGCTCATGGTTCTTGTTGTATTTTAGACTCTAGAAAGAAGAGCTTGCTTCTTGCGTTAAAACAGAGTGTGTTTTAGGGATGAGAACTCTGGTCTGAATTTGCCTTCAGAAACGGAGTTAAACCCAGGATATATGTCTTCCTACAAGCGAGAGGTCATTTCTGGTAAACCCAGTGAATATTGGGCTCTAATGATTTTTCGCAGTTCACAAACCCAACACGATTCTCACTATTAACTAAAGAGAAATTTATGTAAGAGGAGCCGTGGTTGGATCAGTTTCATAAGCAGAGTTGAACTACATATGGATTGTATGAGTCGGAAACACAGTTCTTTTTTCTGGGCATGCTCATGGTTCTTGCTTTATTTTAGACTCTAGAAAGAAGAGCTTGCTTCTTGCATTAAAACAGAGTGTGTTTTAGGGATGAGAACTCTGGCCTGAAATTCCATTCAGAAACAGAGTTAAACGACAGGATCTGTGTCTTCCTTCAAGCAAGAATTCATTTCTGGTTAACCCAGTGAATTTTGGCCTCAAATGATTTTTCGCAGTTCACGAACCCAACGCGATTCTCACTATTAACTATAGAGCATTAATGTAAGAGGAGCTGTAGTTTGTATCAGTTTCATAAGCAGAGTTGAACTACATATGGTCTGTATGAGTAGGAAACACAGTTCTTTTTTTCAGGGCATCCTCATGGTTATTGCTGTATTGGAGATGCTGGAAAGAAGAGCTTGCTTCTTGGCTTAAAACAGAGTGTTTTTCAGGGATGAGAACTCTGGCCTCAATTTGCCTTCAGAAACGGACTTAAACCCCAGGATCAGTGTCTTCCTACAACAAAGAGTTCATTTCAGGTAAACCCAGTGATTTTTTGCCCAAATGATTTTTCACAGTTCATGAACCCAACATGATTCTCACTATTAACTAAAGAGCATTAATGTAAGAGGAGCTGTGGTTTGTATCAGTTTCATAAGCAGAGTTGAATACATATATTCTGTATCAGTAGGAAACACAGTTCTTTTTTTCTGGGCTTGATCATGTTTCTTACTATACTGGAGACGCTGGAAAGAAGAGGATGATTCTTGCCTTAAAACAGAGGGTTATTCAGGGAGGAGATCTCTGGTCTGAATTTGTCATCAGAAATGGAGTTAAACCCCAGGATCAGTGTCTTCCTACAAGCAAGAATTCATTTCTGGTAATCCCAGTGAATTTTGGGCTCAAATGATTTTTCGCAATTCACCAACAAAAACTGATTCTCACTATTAACTAAAGAGCATTAATGTAAGAAGAGCTGTGGTTTGTATCAGTTTCATGAGCAGAGTTGAATACATATATTCTGTATCAGTAGGAAACACAGTTCTTTTTTTCTGGGCTTGATCATTTTTCTTACTATACTGGAGATGCTGGAAAGAAGAGGATGATTCTTGCCTTAAAACAGAGGGTTATTCAGGGAGGAGATCTCTGGTCTGAATTTGTCTTCAGAAATGGAGTTAAACCCCAGGATCAGTGTCTTCCTACAAGCAAGAATTCATTTCTGGTAATCCCAGTGATTTTTGGGCTCAAATGATTTTTTGCAATTCACCAACCCAAACGGATTCTCACTATTAACTAAAGAGCATTAATGTAAGAGGAGCTGTGGTTTGTATCAGTTTCATAAGCAGAGTTGAATACATATGGTCTGTATCAGTAGGAAACACAGTTCTTTTGTTCTGGGCATGCCCATGTTTCTTACTATTTTGGAGACGCTGGAAAGTAAAGGATGATTCTTGCCTTAGAGTGTTTTTCAGGGATGAGAACTCTGGTCTGAATTTGCCTTCAGAAACGGAGTTAAAGCCAGGATATGTGTCTTCCTACAAGCAAGAGTTCATTTCTGGTAAACCCAGTGAATATTGGGCTCTAATGATTTTTCGCAGTTCACGAACCCAACACGATTCTCACTATTAACTAAAGAGCATTTATGTAAGAGGAGCCGTGGTTGGATCAGTTTCATAAGCAGATTTGAACTACATATGGTCCTCATGAGTAGGAAACCCAGTTCTTTTTTTCAGGGCATGCTCATGGTGTTTGCTGTATTTTAGAATCTAGAAAGAAGAGTTTGCTTCTTGCGTAAAAACAGTGTTTCAGGGATGAGAATTCTGGTCTGAATTTCCCTTCAGAATCTGAGTTCAACCTCATGATCTGTGTCTTCCTACATGCAAGAGTTCATTTCTGGTAAACCTAGTGAATTTTTGGCTCAAAAGATTTTTCGCAGTTCACAAACCCAAACCGATTCTCACTGTTAACTCAAGAGCATTAATGTAAAAGGAGTTGTGGTATGTATCAGTTTCATAAGCAGAGTTGAACTACATATGGTCTGTATCAGTAGGAAACACAGTTCTTTTTTTCTGGGCTTGAACATGTTTCTTACTATACTGGAGACGCTGGAAAGAAGAGGATGATTCTTGCCTTAAAACACTGTGTTATTCAGGGATGAGACCTATGGTCTGAATTTGTCTTCAGAAACGGAGTTAAACGCCAGGATCAGTGTCTTCTTACAAGCAAGAATTCCTTTCTGGTAAACCCTGTGATTTTTGGGCTCAAATAATTTTTTCGCAGTTCACGAACCCAACATGATTCTCACTATTAACTAAAGAGCATTTATGTAAGTGGAGCTGTGGTATGTATCAGTTTCATAAGCAGAGTTGAACTACATATGGTCCGTCTGAGTAGGAAACACAGTTCTTTTTCAGGGCATGCTCATGGTTCTTGTTGTATTTTAGACTCTAGAAAGAAGAGCTTGCTTCTTGCGTTAAAACAGAGTGTGTTTTAGGGATGAGAACTCTGGTCTGAATTTGCCTTCAGAAACGGAGTTAAACCCAGGATATATGTCTTCCTACAAGCGAGAGGTCATTTCTGGTAAACCCAGTGAATATTGGGCTCTAATGATTTTTCGCAGTTCACAAACCCAACACGATTCTCACTATTAACTAAAGAGAAATTTATGTAAGAGGAGCCGTGGTTGGATCAGTTTCATAAGCAGAGTTGAACTACATATGGTTTGTATGAGTCGGAAACACAGTTCTTTTTTTCTGGGCATGCTCATGGTTCTTGCTTTATTTTAGACTCTAGAAAGAAGAGCTTGCTTCTTGCATTAAAACAGAGTGTGTTTTAGGGATGAGAACTCTGGCCTGATTCCATTCAGAAACAGAGTTAAACCCCAGGATCTGTGTCTTCCTTCATGCAAGAATTCATTTCTGGTTTACCCAGTGAATTTTGGCCTCAAATGATTTTTCGCAGTTCACGAACCCAACGCGATTCTCACTATTAACTAAAGAGCATTAATGTAAGAGGAGCTGTGGTTTGTATCAGTTTCATAAGCAGAGTTGAACTACATATGGTCCGTATGAGTAGGAAACACAGTTCTTTTTTTCAGGGCATCCTCATGGTTATTGCTGTATTGGAGATGCTTGAAAGAAGAGCTTGCTTCTTGGCTTAAAACAGAGTGTTTTTCAGAGATGAGAACTCTGGTCTGAATTTGCCTTCAGAAACGGACTTAAACCCCAGGATCAGTGTCTTCCTACAACCAAGAGTTCATTTCTGGTAAACCCAGTGATTTTTTGCCCCAAATGATTTTTCGCAGTTGATGAACCCAACATGATTCTCACTATTAACTAAAGAGCATTTATGTAAGAGGAGCTGTGGTTTGTATCAGTTTCATAAGCAGAGTTGAACGACATATGGTCATCTGAGTAGGAAACACAGTTCTTTTTTTCAGGGCATGCTCATGGTTCTTGCTCTATTTTAGACTCTAGAAAGAAGAGCTTGCTTCTTGCGTTAAAACAGAGTGTGTTTCTGGGATGAGAACTCTGGTCTGAATTTTCCTTCACAATCAGAGTTAAACCCCAGGATCAGTGTCGTCCTACAAGCAAGAGTTCATTTCTGGTAATCCCAGTGAATTTTGGGCTCAAATGATTTTTTGCAATTCACCAACACATACAGATTCTCACTATTAACTAAAGAGCATTAATGTAAGAGGAGCTGTGGTTTGTATCAGTTTCATAAGCAGAGTTGAATACATATATTCTGTATCAGTAGGAAACACAGTTCTTTTTTTCTGGGCTTGATCATTTTTCTTACGGTACTGGAGATGCTGGAAAGAAGAGGATGATTCTTGCCTTAAAACAGAGGGTTATTCAGGAAGGAGATCTCTGGACTGAATTTGTCTTCAGAAATGGAGTAAACCCCAGGATCAGTGTCTTCCTACAAGCAAGAATTCATTTCTGGTAATCCCAGTGATTTTTGGGCTCAAATGATTTTTCGCAATTCACCAACCCAAACGGATTCTCACCATTAACTAAAGAGCATTAATGTAAGAGGAGCTGTGGTTTGTATCAGTTTCATAAGCAGAGTTGAATACAAATGGTCTGTATCAGTAGGAAACACAGTTCTTTTTTTCTGGGCATGCCCATGTTTCTTACTATTTTGGAGACGCTGGAAAGAAAAGGATGATTCTTGCCTTAGAGTGTTTTTCAGGGATGAGAACTCTGGTCTGAATTTGTCTTCAGAAATGGAGTTAAACGCCAGGATCAGTGTCTTCCTACAAGCAAGAATTCATTTCTGGTAAACCCAGTGATTTTTGGGCTCAAATGATTTTTTCGCAGTTCACGAACCCAACATGATTCTCACTATTAATTAAGAGCATTTATGTAAGAGGAGCTGTGGTTTGTATCAGTTTCATAAGCAGAGTTGAACTACATATGGTCCGTCTGAGTAGGAAACACAGTTCTTTTTTTCAGGGCATGCTCATGGTTCTTGTTGTATTTTAGACTCTAGAAAGAAGAGCTTGCTTCTTGCGTTAAAACTGAGTGTGTTTCAAGGATGAGAACTCTGGTCTGAATTTCCCTTCAGAATCGGAGTTAAACCCAGGATATATGTCTTCCTACAAGCGAGAGGTCATTTCTGGTAAACCCAGTGAATATTGGGCTCTAATGATTTTTCGCAGTTCACAAACCCAACACGATTCTCACTATTAACTAAAGAGAAATTTACGTAAGAGGAGCCGTGGTTGGATCAGTTTCATAAGCAGAGTTGAACTACATATGGTTTGTATGAGTCGGAAACACAGTTCTTTTTTTCTGGGCATGCTCATGGTTCTTGCTTTATTTTAGACTCTCAAAAGAAGAGCTTGCTTCTTGCAATAAAACAGAGTGTGTTTTAGGGATGAGAACTCTGGCCTGATTCCATTCAGAAACAGAGTTAAACCCCAGGATCTGTGTCTTCCTTCAAGCAAGAATTCATTTCTGGTTAACCCAGTGAATTTTGGCCTCAAATGATTTTTCGCAGTTCACGAACCCAACGCGATTCTCACTATTAACTAAAGAGCATTAATGTAAGAGGAGCTGTGGTTTGTATCAGTTTCATAAGCAGAGTTGAACTACATATGGTCCGTATGAGTAGGAAACACAGTTCTTTTTTTCAGGGCATCCTCATGGTTATTGCTGTATTGGAGATGCTGGAAAGAAGAGCTTGCTTCTTGCCTTAAAACAGAGTGTTTTTCAGGGATCAGAACTCTGGTCTGAATTTGCCTTCAGAAACGGACTTAAAACCCAGGATCAGTGTCTGCCTACAACAAAGAGTTCATTTCTGGTAAACCCAGTGATTTTTTGCCCCAAATGATTTTTCGCAGATCATGAACCCAACATGATTCTCACTATTAACTAAAGAGCATTTATGTAAGAGGAGCTGTGGTTTGTATCAGTTTCATAAGCAGAGTTGAACGACATATGGTCCATCTGATTGGGAAACACAGTTCTTTTTTTCAGGGCATGCTCATGGTTCTTGCTCTATTTTAGACTGTAGAAAGAAGAGCTTGCTTCTTGCGTTAAAACAGAGTGTGTTTATGGGATGAGAACTCTGGTCTGAATTTTCCTTCAGAATCGGAGTTAAACCCCAGGATCAGTGTCGTCCTACAAGCAAGAGTTCATTTCTGGTAAACCTAGTGAATTTTCGGATCAAATGATTTTTCGCAGTTCACCAACCCAAACTGATTCTCACTATTAACTAAAGAGCATTAATGTAAGAGGAGCTGTGGTTTGTATCAGTTTCATAAGCAGAGTTGAATACATATATTCTATATCAGTAGGAAACACAGTTCTTTTTTTCTGGGCTTGATCATGTTTCTTACTATACTGGAGACGCTGCAAAGAAGAGGATGATTCTTGCCTTAAAACAGAGGGTTATTCAGGGAGGAGATCTCTGGTCTGAATTTGTCATCAGAAATGGAGTTAAACCCCAGGATCAGTGTCTTCCTACAAGCAAGAATTCATTTCTGGTAATCCCAGTCAATTTTGGGCTCAAATGGTTTTTCGCAATTCACCAACAAAAACCGATTCTCACTATTAACTAAAGAGCATTAATGTAAGAAGAGCTGTGGTTTGTATCAGTTTCATAAGCAGAGTTGAATACATATATTCTGTATCAGTAGGAAACACAGTTCTTTTTTTCTGGGCTTGATCATTTTTCTTACTATTTTGGAGACGCTGGAAAGAAAAGGATGATTCTTGCCTTAGAGTGTTTTTCAGGGGTGAGAACTCTGGTCTGAATTTGTCTTCAGAAACGGAGTTAAATGCCAGGATCAGTTTCTTCCTACAAGCAAGAATTCATTTCTGGTAATCCCAGTGAATTTTGGACTCAAATGATTTTTCACAATTCACCAACCCAAACCGATTCTCACTATTAACTAAAGAGCATTAATGTAAGAGGAGCTGTGGTTTGTATCAGTTTCATGAGCAGAGTTGAATACATATGGTCTGTATCAGTAGGAAACACAGTTCTTTTTTTCTGGGCATGCCCATGTTTCTTACTATTTTGGAGATGCTGGAAAGAAAAGGATGATTCTTGCGTTAAAATAGAGTGTTTTTCTGGGATGAGAACTCTGGTCTGAATTTCCCTTCTGAAATGGAGTTAAACCCCAGATCTGTGTCTTCCTACCAGCAAGAGTTCATTTCTTGTTAACCCAGTGAATTTTGGGCTCAAATGATTTTTTGCAGTTCACGAACCCAACGCGGTCTCACTCTTAACTAAAGAGCATTTATGTAAGAGGAGCTGTGGTTTGTATCAGTTTCATAAGCAGAGTTGAACTACATATGGTACGTCTGAGTAGGAAACACAGTTCTTTTTTTCAGGGCATGCTCATGGTTCTTGCTGTATTTTAGACTCTAGGAAGAAGAGCTTGCTTCTTGCGTTAAAACAGAGTGTGTAATTTCCCTTCAGAATCGGAGTTAAACCCCATGATCTGTGTCTTCCTACAAGCAAGAGTTCATTTCTGGTAAACCTAGTGAATTTTCGGCTCAAATGATTATTCGCAGTTCACCAACCCAAACCGATTCTCACTATTAACTAAAGAGCATTAATGTAAGAGGAGCTGTGGTTTGGAAAAGAAGAGGATGATTCTTGCCTGAAAAAAAGAGGGTTATTCAGGGAGGAGATCTCTGGTCTGAATTTGTCTTCAGAAATGGAGTTCAACCCCAGGATCAGTGTCTTCCTACAAGCAAGAATTCATTTCTGGTAATCCCAGTGATTTTTGGGCTCAAATGATTTTTCGCAGTTCACCAACCCAAACCGATTCTCACTATTAACTTAAGAGCATTAATGTAAGAGGAGCTGTGGTTTGTATCAGTTTCATAAGCAGAGTTGAATACATATGGTTTGTATCAGTAGGAAACACAGATCTTTTTTTCTGGACATGCCCATGTTTCTTACTATTTTGGAGAGGCTGGAAAGAAGAGGATGATTCTTGCTTAAAACAGAGGGTTATTCAGGGAGGAGATCTCTGGTCTGAATTTGTCTTCAGAAATGGAGTTAAACCCCAGGATCAGTGTCTTCCTACAAGCAAGAATTCATTTCTGGTAATCCCAATGATTTTTGGGCTCAAATGATTTTTCGCAGTTCACCAACCCCAACCGAATCTCACTATTAACTAAAGAGCGTTAATGAAGAGGAGCTGTGGTTTGTATCAGTTTGATAAGCAGAGTTGAATACATATGGTCTGTATCAGTAGGAAACACAGTTCTTTTTTTTCTGGGCATGCCCATGTTTCTTACTATACTGGAGATGCTGGAAAGAAGAGAATGATTCATGCCTTAAAACAGAGTTTTATTCAGAGATGAGATCTCTGGTCTGAATTTGTCTTCAGAAACGGAGTTAAACACCACGATCAGTGTTTTCCTACAAGCAAGAATTCATTTCTGGTAAACCCAGTGATTTTTGGGCTCAAATGATTTTTTCGCAGTTCACGAACCCAACATGATTCTCACTATTACCTAAAGAGCATTTATGTGAGAGGAGCTGTGGTTTGTATCAGTTTCATAAGCAGAGTTGAACTACATATGGTCCGTCTGAGTAGGAAACACAGTTCTTTTTTTCAGGGCATGCTCATGGTTCTTGTTGTATTTTAGACTCTAGAAAGAAGAGCTTGCTTCTTGCGTTAAAACAGAGTGTGTTTTAGGGATGAGAACTCTGGTCTGAATTTTCCTTCAGTAACGGAGGTAAACCCAGGATATATGTCTTCCTACATGCGAGAGGTCATTTCTGGTAAACCCAGTGAATATTGAGCTCTAATGATTTTTCGCAGTTCACAAACCCAATACGATTCTCACTATTAACTTAAGAGCATTTATGTAAGAGAAGCCGTGGTTGGATCAGTTTCATCAGCAGAGTTGAAGTACATATGGTCTGTATGAGTCCGAAACACAGTTCTTTTTTTCTGGGCATGCTCATGGTTCTTGCTTTATTTTAGACTCTAGAAAGAAGAGCTTGCTTCTTGCATTAAAAGAGAGTGCGTTTCAGGGAAGAGAACTATGGTCTGAATTTCCCTTCCGAAACGGAGTTAAACCCCAGGATCTCTGTCTTCCTTCAAGCAAGAGTTCATTTCTGGTTACCCTTGTGAATTTTGGGCTCAAATGATTTTTTGCAGTTCACGAACCCAACGCGATCTCACTATTAACTAAAGACCATTTATGTAAGAGGAAATGTGGTTTGTATCAGTTTCATAAGCAGAGTTGAAATACATATGCTACATCTGAGTAGGAAACTCAGTTCTTATTTTCAGTGCATGCTCATGGTTCTTGCTGAATTTTAGAGTCTAGGAAGAAGAGCTTGCTTCTTACGTTAAAACAGAGTGTGTTTCAGTGATGAGAACTCTGGTCTGAATTTCCCTTCAGAATCAGAGTTAAATCCCATGATCTGTGTCTTCATACAAGCAAGAGTTCATTTCTGGTATACCTAGTGAATTTTCGGCTCAAATGATTTTTCGCAGTTCACCAACCCAAACCGATTCTCACTATTAACTAAAGAGCATTAATGTAAGTGGAGCTGTGGTTTGTATCAGTTTCATAAGCAGAGTTGAATACATATGGTCTGTATCAGTAGGAAACACAGTTCTATTTTTCTGGGCTTGATCATGCTTCTTACTATACTGGAGATGCTGGAAAGAAGAGGATGATTCTTGCCTTAAAACAGAGTGTTATTCAGGGAGGAGATCTCTGGTCTGAATTTGTCTTCAGAAACGGAGTTAAAACCCAGGATCAGTGTCTTCCTACAAGCAAGAATTCATTTCTGGTAAACCTAGTGATTTTTGGGCTCAAATGATTTTTCCGCAGTTCACGAACCAAACATATTTCTCACTATTAACTAAGAGGATTTATGTAAGAGGAGCTGTGGTTTGTATCAGTTTCATAAGCAGAGTTGAATACATATGGTCTGTATGAGTCAGAAACCCACTTCTTTTTTTCTGGGCATGCCCATGTTTCTTACTATTTTGGAGACGCTGGAAAGAAGAGGATGATTCTTGCCTTAAAACAGAGTGTTTTCAGGGATGAGAACTCTGGTCTGAATTTGCCTTCAAAAAACGGAGTTAAACCCAGGATCTGTGTCTTCCTACAAGCAAGAGTTCATTTCTGGTAAACCCAGTGAATATTGGGCTCTAATGATTTTTCGCAGTTCACAAACCCAACTCAATTCTCACTATTAACTAAAGAGCATTTATGTAAGAGGAGCCGTGGTTGGATCAGTTTCATAAGCAGAGTTGAAGTACATATGGTCTGTATGAGTCCGAAACACAGTTCTTTTTTTCTGGGCATGCTCATGGTTCTTGCTTTATTTTAGACTCTAGAAAGAAGAGCTTGCTTCTTGCATTAAAAGAGTGTGCGTTTCAGGGAAGAGAACCATGGCCTGAATTTCCCTTCCGAAACGGAGTTAAACCCCAGGATCTCTGTCTTCCTTCAAGCAAGAGTTCATTTCTGGTTACCCTTTTGAATTTTGGGCTCAAATGATTTTTTGCAGTTCACGAACCCAACGCGATCTCACTATTAACTAAAGACCATTTATGTAAGAGGAAATGTGGTTTGTATCAGTTTCATAAGCAGAGTTGAACTACATATGGTACATCTGAGTAGGAAACTCAGTTCTTATTTTCAGTGCATGCTCATGGTTCTTGCTGAATTTTAGAGTCTAGGAAGAAGAGCTTGCTTCTTACGTTAAAACAGAGTGTGTTTCAGTGATGAGAACTCTGGTCTGAATTTCCCTTCAGAATCAGAGTTAAATCCCATGATCTGTGTCTTCGTACAAGCAAGAGTTCATTTCTGGTAAACCTAGTGAATTTTCGGCTCAAATGATTTTTCGCAGTTCACCAACCCAAACCGATTCTCACTATTAACTAAAGAGCATTAATGTAAGTGGAGCTGTGGTTTGTATCAGTTTCATAAGCAGAGTTGAATACATATGGTCTGTATCAGTAGGAAACACAGTTCTATTTTTCTGGGCTTGATCATGCTTCTTACTATACTGGAGATGCTGGAAAGAAGAGGATGATTCTTGCCTTAAAACAGAGTGTTATTCAGGGAGGAGATCTCTGGTCTGAATTTGTCTTCAGAAACGGAGTTAAAACCCAGCATCAGTGTCTTCCTACAAGCAAGAATTCATTTCTGGTAAACCTAGTGATTTTTGGGCTCAAATGATTTTTCCGCAGTTCACGAACCAAACATATTTCTCACTATTAACTAAGAGGATTTATGTAAGAGGAGCTGTGGTTGGATCAGTTACATAAGCAGAGTTGAACTACATATGGTCTGTATGAGTCGGAAACACAGTTCTTTTTTTCTGGGCATGCTCATGGTTCTTGCTTTATTTTAGACTCTAGGAAGAATAGCATGCTTCTTGCATTAAAAGAGAGTGTGTTTCAGGCATGAGAACTCTGGTCTGAATTTCCATTCAGTAACAGAGTTAAACCCCAGGATCTGTGTCTTCCTTCAAGAAAGAGTTCATTTCTGGTTAACCCAGTGAATTTTGGGCTCAAATGATTTTTTGCAGTTCACGAACCCCATGCGATTCTCACTATTAACTAAAGAGCATTTATGTAAGAGGAGTTGTGGTTTGTATCATTTTCATAAGCAGAGTTGAACTACATATGTTCTGTATGAGTAGGAAACACAGTTCTTTTTTTCAGGGCATCCTCATGGTTATTGCTGTATTGGATTCACTGGAAAGAAGAGCTTGCTTCTTGGCTTAAAACAGAGTGTTTTCTGGGATGAGTACTCTGGTCTGAATTTGCCTTCGAAACGGAGTTAAACCCCAGGATCAGAGTCTTCCTACAACCAAGAGTTCATTTTTTGTAAACCCAGTGATTTTTTGGCCCAAATGATTTTTCGCAGTTCACGAACCCAACATGATTCTCACTATTAACTAAAGAGCATTTAAGTAAGAGGAGCCATGGTTGGATCAGTTTCATAAGCAGAGTTGAACTACATATGGTTGTGTATGAGTCGGAAACACAGTTCTTTTTTCCTGGGCATGCTAATGGTTCTTGCTGTATTTTAGACTCTAGAAAGAAGAGCTTGCTTCTTGCGTTAAAACAGAGTGTGTTTCAGGGATGAGAACTCTGGTCTGAATTTCCCTTCAGAATTGGAGTTAAACCCCAGGATCAGTGTCATCCTACAAGCAAGAGTTCATTTCTAGTAAACCCAGTGAATATTGGGCTCAAATGATTTTTCGCAGTTCACGAACCCAACTCGATTCTCAATATTAACTAAAGAGCATTTATGTAAGAGGAGCTGTGGTTTGGATCAGAAGAAGAGCTTGCTTCTTGCCTTAAAACAGAGTGTTTTTCAGGGATGAGATCTCTGGTCTGAATTTGTCTTCAGAAACAGAGTTAAACCCCAGGATCAATGTCATCCTACAAGCAAGAATTCATTTCTGGTCAACCCAGTGATTTTGGGGCTCAAATGATTTTATCGCATTTCACGAACCCAACATGATTCTCACTATAAACTAAAGAGTATTTATGTAAGAGGAGCTGTGGTTTGTATCAGTTTCATAAGCAGAGTTGAACTACATATGGTCTGTATGAGTCAGAAACACAGTTCTTTTTTTATGGGCATGCCCATGTTTCTTACTATTTTGGAGACGCTGGAAAGAAGAGGATGATTCTTGCCTTAAAACAGAGTGTTTTCAGGGATGAGAACTCTGGTCTGAATTTGCCTTCAAAAAACGGAGTTAAACCCAGGATATGTGTCTTCCTACAAGCAAGAGTTCAGTTCTGGTAAACCCAGTGAATATTGGGATGTAATGATTTTCGCAGTTCACAAATACAACACGATTCTCACTATTAACTTAAGAGCATTTATGTAAGAGGAGCCGTGGTTGGATCAGTTTCATCAGCAGAGTTGAAGTACATATGGTCTGTATGAGTCCGAAACACAGTTCTTTTTTTCTGGGCATGCTCATGGTTCTTGCTTTATTTTAGACTCTAGAAAGAAGAGCTTGCTTCTTGCATTAAAAGAGAGTGCGTTTCAGGGAAGAGAACTATGGTCTGAATTTCCCTTCCGAAACGGAGTTAAACCCCAGGATCTCTGTCTTCCTTCAAGCAAGAGTTCATTTCTGGTTACCCTTGTGAATTTTGGGCTCAAATGATTTTTTGCAGTTCACGGACCCAACGCGATCTCACTATTAACTAAAGACCATTTATGTAAGAGGAAATGTGGTTTGTATCAGTTTCATAAGCAGAGTTGAACTACATATGGTACATCTGAGTAGGAAACTCAGTTCTTATTTCCAGTGCATGCTCATGGTTCTTGCTGAATTTTAGAGTCTAGGAAGAAGAGCTTGCTTCTTACGTTAAAACAGAGTGTGTTTCAGTGATGAGAACTCTGGTCTGAATTTCCCTTCAGAATCAGAGTTAAATCCCATGATCTGTGTCTTCGTACAAGCAAGAGTTCATTTCTGGTAAACCTAGTGAATTTTCGGCTCAAATGATTTTTCGCAGTTCACCAACCCAAACCGATTCTCACTATTAACTAAAGAGCATTAATGTAAGTGGAGCTGTGGTTTGTATCAGTTTCATAAGCAGAGTTGAATACATATGGTCTGTATCAGTTGGAAACACAGTTCTTTTTTTATGGGCATGCCCATGTTTCTTACTATTTGGAGACGCTGGGAAGAAAAGCTTTCTTTTTTGTTATAACAGAGTTGTTTTCAGGGATGAGAACTCTGGTCTGAATTTTCCTTCAGAAACGGAGTTAAACCCCAGGATCAGTGTCTTCCTACAAGCAAGAGTTCATTTCTGGTAAACCCAGTGAATATTGGGCTCAAATGATTTTTCACAGTTGAAGAACCCAACACAATTCTCACTATTAACTAAAGAGCATTTATGTAAGAGGAGCGGTGGTTGGATCAGTATCATAAGCAGAGTTGAACTACATATGGTTATGAGTCGGAAACACAGTTCTTTTTTTCTGGGCATGCTCATGGTTCTTGCTGTATTTTAGACTCTTTGAAGAAGAGCTTGCTTCTTGCATTAAAACAGAGTGTGTTTCAGGGAAGAGAACTCTGGTCTGAATTTCCCTTCATAAATGGAGTTAAACCCAGGATCAGTGTCGTCCTATAAGCAAGAGTTCATTTCTGGTTAACCCAGTGAATTTTGGGCTCAAATGATATTATGCTGTTCACGAACCCAACCTGATTCTCACTATTAACTAAAGAGCATTTATGTAAGAGGAGCTGTGGTTTGTATCAGTTTCATAAGCAGAGTTGAACTACATATGGTCCGTGTAAGTAGGAAACACAGTTCTTTTCTTCAGGGCATGCTCATTGTTATTGTTGTATTTTAGACTCTAGAAAGAAGAGCTTGCTACTTGCGTTAAAACAGAGTGTGTTTCAGAGATGAGAACTCTGGTATCAATTTCCCTTCAGAATCGGAGTTAAAACCCATGATCTGTGTCTGCCTATAAGCAAGAGTTCATTTCTGGTAAACGTAGTGAATTTTCGGCTCAAATGATTTTTCGCAGTTCACCAACCCAAACCGATTCTCACTATTAACTAAAGAGCATTAATGTCAGAGGAGCTGTGGTTTATATCAGTTTCATAAGCAGAGTTGAACTACATATGGTCTGCATCAGTAGGAAACACAGTTCTTTTTTTCTGGGCTTGATCATGTTTCTTACTATACTGGAGACGCGGGAAAGAATAGGACGATTCTTGCCTTAAAACAGAGTGTTATTCAGGGATGAGATCTCTGGTTTGAATTTGTTTTCAGAAGCGGAGTTAAACCCCAGGATCGGTGTCTTCCTACAAGCAAGAATTCATTTCTGGTAAACCCAGTGATTTTTGGGCTTAAATGTTTTTTCGCAGTTCACGAACCCAACATGATTCTCACTATTAACTAAAGAGGATTTAGATAAGAGGAGCTGTGGTTTGTATCAGTTTCATAGGCAGAGTTGAACTACATATAGTCTGTATGAGTCGGAAACAAAGTTCTTTTTTTCTGGGCATGCCCATGTTTCTTACTATTTTGGAGACGCTGGAAAGAAGAGCTTGCATTTTCGTTATAACAGAGTGGTTTTCAGGGATGAGAACTCTGGTCTGAATTTGCCTTCAGAAACGGAGTTAAACCCCAGGATCAGTGTCTTCCTACAAGCAAGAATTCATTTATGGTAAACCCAGTGAATATTGGGCTCGAATGATTTTTCGCAGTTCACGAACCCAACACGATTCTCACTATTAACTAAAGAGCATTTATGTAAGAGGAGCCATGCTTGGATCAGTTTCATAAGCAGAGTTGAACTACATATGGTTATGAGTCGGAAACAAAGTTCTGTTTTTCATGGCATACTCATGGTTCATGCTGTATTTCAGACTCTAGAAAGAAGAGCTTGCTTCCTGCCTTAAAACAGAGTGTTATTCAGGGATGAGAACTCTGGTCTGAATTTGTCTTCAGAAACGGAGTTAAACCCCAGGATCAGTGACTTCCTACAAGCAAATGTTCATTTCTGGTAAACGTAGTGAATTTTCGGCTCAAATGATTTTTCGCAGTTCACCAACCCAAACCGATTCTCACTATTAACTAAAGAGCATTAATGTCAGAGGAGCTGTGGTTTATGTCAGTTTCATAAGCAGAGTTGAACTACATATGGTCTGCATCAGTAGGAAACACAGTTCTTTTTTTCTGGGCTTGATCATGTTTCTTACTATACTGGAGACGTGGGAAAGAATAGGACGATTCTTGCCTTAAAACAGAGTGTTATTCAGGGATGAGATCTCTGGTCTGAATTTGTTTTCAGAAACGGAGTTAAACCCCAGGATCGGTGTCTTCCTACAAGCAAGAATTCATTTCTGGTAAACCCAGTGATTTTTGGGCTTAAAGGTTTTTTCGCAGTTCACGAACCCAACATGATTCTCACTATTAACTAAAGAGGATTTAGGTAAGAGGAGCTGTGGTTTGTATCAGTTTCATAGGCAGAGTTGAACTACATATAGTCTGTATGAGTCGGAAACAAAGTTCTTTTTTTCTGGGCATGCCCATGTTTCTTACTATTTTGGAGACGCTGGAAAGAAGAGCTTGCATTTTCGTTATAACAGAGTGGTTTTCAGGGATGGGAACTCTGGTCTGAATTTGCCTTCAGAAACGGAGTTAAACCCCAGGATCAGTGTCTTCCTACAAGCAAGAATTCATTTCTGTTAAACCCAGTGAATATTGGGCTCGAATGATTTTTCGCAGTTCACGAACCCAAAACGATTCTCACTATTAACTAAAGAGCATTTATGTAAGAGGAGCCATGCTTGGATCAGTTTCATAAGCAGAGTTGAACTACATATGGTTATGAGTCGGAAACAAAGTTCTGTTTTTCATGGCATACTCATGGTTCATGCTGTATTTCAGACTCTAGAAAGAAGAGCTTGCTTCCTGCCTTAAAACAGAGTGTTATTCAGGGATGAGAACTCTGGTCTGAATTTGTCTTCAGAAACGGAGTTAAACCCCAGGATCAGTGACTTCCTACAAGCAAGAATTCATTTCTGGTAAACCCAGTGATTTTTGGGCTCAAATGATTTTTTCTCAGTTAACGAACCCAACATGGTTCTCACTATTAACTAAAGAGGATTTATGTAAGAGGAGCTGTGGTTTGTATCAGTTTCATAAGCAGAGTTGAACTACATATGGTCTGTATGAGTTGGAAACACAGTTCTTTTTTCTGGGAATTCCCATGTTTCTTACTATTTTGGAGACGCTGGAAAGAAGAGCTTGCTTCTTTCGTTATAACAGATTGTTTTTCAGGGATGAGAACTCTGGTCTGAATTTGCCTTCAGAAACGGAGTTGAACCCAGGATCAGTGTCTTCCTACAAGCAAGAGTTTATTTCTGGTAAACTCAGTGATTATTGGGCTCAAATCATTTTTCACAGTTCACAATCCCTCACGATTCTCACTATTAACTAAAGAGAATTTTTGTAAAGGGAGCCGTGGTTTGTATCAGTTTCATAAGCAGAGTTCAACTACATATGGTCCGACTGAGTCGGAAACACAGTTCTTTTTTTCAGGGCATGCTCATTGTTCTTGCTGTATTTTAGACACTAGAAAGAAGAGCTTGCTTCTTGCCTTAAAACAGAGTATGTTTCAGGGATGAGAACTCTGGTCTGAATTTCCCTTCAGAATCGGAGTTAAACCCCATGATCTGTGTCTGCCTACAAGCAAGATTTCATTTCCGGTAAAAGCAGTGAATATTGGGCTCTAATGATTTTTCAAAGTTCACGAACCCAACACGATTCTCACTATTAACTAAAGAGCATTTATGTAAGAGGAGCCGTGGTTGGATCAGTTTCATAAGCAGAGTTGAACTACATATGGTTGTGTATGGGTCGGAAACACAGTTCTGATTTTCAGGGCATGCTCATGGTTCTTGCTGTATTTCAGACTCTAGAAAGAAGAGCTTGCTTCTTGCGTTAAAACAGTGTGTGTTACAGGGATGAGAACTCTGGTCTGAATTTCCCTTCAGAATTGGCGGTAAACCCCATAATCTGTGTCTTCCTACAAGCCAGAGTTCATTTCCGGTAAATGCAGTGAATATTGGGCTCTAATGATTTTTCAAAGTTCACGAACCCAACACGATTCTCACTATTAACTAAAGAGCATTTATGTAAGAGGAGCCGTGGTTGGATCAGTTTCATAAGCAGAGTTGAACTACATATTGTTGTGTATGGGTTGGAAACACAGTTCTGTTTTTCAGGGCATGCTCATGGTTCTTGCTGTATTTCAGACTCTAGAAAGAAGAGCTTGCTTCTTGCGTTAAAACAGAGTGTGTTTCAGGGATGAGAACTCTGGTCTGAATTTCCCTTCAGAATCGGAGTTAAACCTCATGATCTGTGTCTTCTTACAAGCAAGAGTTCTTTTCTGGTTAAGCTAGTGAAGTTTCGGCTCAAATGATATTTCGCAGTTCACCAACCCAAACCGATTCTCACTATTAACTAAAGAGCATTAATGTAAGAGGAGCTGTGGTTTGTATGAGTTTCATAAGCAGAGTTGAACTACATATGGTCTGTATCAGTAGGAAACCCAGTTCTTTTTTTCTGTGCTTGATCATGTTTCTTACTATTCTGGAGACGCTGGAAAGAAGAGGATGATTCTTGCCTTAAAACAGAGTGTTACTCAGAGATGAGATCTCTGGTCTGAATTTGTCTTCAGAACCGGAGTTAAACCCAGGATCAGTGTCTTCCTACAAGCAAGAGTTCATTTCTGGTAATCCCAGTGTTTTTTGGGCTCAATTGATTTTTTCACAGTTAACGAACCAAACATGATTCTCACTATTAACTAAAGAGGATTTATGTAAGAGGAGCTGTGGTTTGTATCAGTTTCATAAGCAGAGTTGAACTACATATGGTCTGTTTGAGTTGGAAACCCAGTTCTTTTTTTCTGGGCAATCCCATGTTTCTTACTATTTTGGAGACGCTGGAAAGAAGAGCTTGCTTCTTTCGTTATAACAGAGTGTTTTTCAGGTATGAGAACTCTGGTCTGAATTTGTCTTCAGAAACGGAGTTAAACCCAGGATCAGTGTCTTCCTACAAGCAAGAGTTCATTTCTGGTAAACTCAGTGATTATTAGGCTCAGATGATTTTTCACAGTTCACAATCCCAACACGATTCTCACTATTAACTAAAGAGAATTTATGTAAAGGGAGCCGTGGTTGCATCAGTTTCACAAGCAGAGTTGAACTACATATGGTCTGTATGCGTCGGAAACACAGTTCTTTTTTTCTGGGCATGCTCATGGTTCTTGCTTTATGTTAGATTCTGGATAGAAGAGCTAGCTTCTTGCGTTAAAACAGACTGTGTTTTAGGGATGAGAACTCTAGTCTGAATTTCCATTCAGAAACAGAGTTAAACCCCATGATCTGTGTCTTTCTACAAGCAAGAGTTCATTTCTGGTTATCCCAGTGATTTTTGGGCTCAAATGATTTTTCACAGTTCACGAACCCAACGTGATTCTCTATTACCTAAAGAGCATTTATGTAAGAGGAGCCGTGGTTGGATCAGTTTCATAAGCACAGTTGAACTACATATGGTCAGTCTGAGTTGGAAACACAGTTTTTTTTTCAGGGCATGCTCATGGTTCTAGCTGTATTTTAGACTCTAGAAAGAAGAGCTTGCTTCTTGCATTATAAAAGAGTGTGTTTCAGGGATGAGAACTCAGGTCTGAATTTCCCTTCATAATCGGAGTTAAACTCCATGATCTGTGTCTTCCTACAAGCAAGAGTGCATTTCTGGTAAACCTAGTGATTTTTTGGATCAAATGATTTTTCGTAGTTCAGCAACCCAAACCGATTCTCACTATTAACTAAAGAGCATTAATGTAAGAGGAGCTGTGGTTTTTATCAGTTTCATAAGAAGAGTTGAACTACATATGTTCTGTATCAGTAGGAAACACAGTTCTTTTTTTCTGGGCTTGATCATGTTTCTTACTATACTGGAGACGCTGGAAAGAAGAGGATGATTCTTGGCTTAAAACAGAGTGTTATTCACGGATGAGATCTCTGGTCGGAATTTGTCTTCAGAAACGGAGTTAAACCCCAGGATCAGTGTCTTCCTACAAGCAAGAATTCATTTCTGGTAAACCCAGTGATTTTTGGGCTCAAATGATTTTTTCGCAGTTAACGAACCCAACATGATTCTCACTATTAACTAAAGAGGATTTATGTAAGAGGAGCTGTGGTTTGTATCAGTTTCATAAGCAGAGTTGAACTACATATTGTCTGACTGAGTCGGAAACACAGTTCTTTTTTTCAGGGCATGCTCATGGTTCTTGCTGTATTTTAGACTCTAGAAAGAAGAGCTTGCTTCTTGCCTTAAAACAGAGTGTTATTCAGGCATGAGAACTCTGGTCTGAATTTCCCTTCAGAATCAGAGTTAAACCCCATAATCTGTGTCTTCCTATAAGCAAGAGTTCATTTCCGGTAAGCGCAGTGAATATTGGGCTCTAATGATTTTTCAAAGTTCACGAACCCAACACGATTCTCACTATTAACTAAAGATCATTTATGTAAGAGGAGCCGTGGTTGGATCAGTTTCATAAGCAGAGTTGAACTACATATGGTTGTGTATGGGTCGGAAACACAGTTCTGTTTTTCAGGGCATGCTCATGGTTCTTGCTGTATTTCAGACTCTAGAAAGAAGAGCTTGCTGCTTGCGTTAAAACAGAGTGTGTTTCAGGGATGAGAACTCTGGTCTGAATTTCCCTTCAGAATCGGAGTTAAACCTCATGATCTGTGTCTTCTTACAAGCAAGAGTTCATTTCTGGTTAACCTAGTGAATTTTTGGCTCAAATGACATTTCACAGTTCACCAACCCAAACCGATTCTCACTATTAACTAAAGAGCATTAATGTAAGAGGAGCTGTGGCTTGTATGAGTTTCATAAGCAGAGTTGAACTACATATGGTCTGTATCAGTAGGAAACCCAGTTCTTCTTTTCTGTGCTTGATCATGTTTGTTACTATTCTGGAGACGCTGGAAAGAAGAGGATGATTCTTGCCTTAAAACAGAGTGTTATTCAGGGATGAGATCTCTGGTCTGAATTTGTCTTCAGAAAAGGGGTTAAACCCCAGGATCAGTGTCTTACTACAAGCAAGAATTCTTTTCTGGTAAACCCAGTGATTTTTGTGCGCAAATGATTTTTTCGCAGTTCACGAACCCAACATGTTTCTCACTATTAATTAAAGAGGATTCATGTAAGAGGAGCTGTGGTTTGTATCAGTTTCATAAGCAGAGTTGAACTACATATGGTGTGTATGAGTCGGAAACACAGTTCTTTTTTTCTGGGCATGCCCATGTTTCTTACTATTTTGGAGACGCTGGAAAGAAGAGCTTGCTTCTTTCGTTATAACAGAGTGTTTTTCAGGGATGAGAACTCTGGTCTGAATTTGCATTCAGAAACGGATTTAAACCCCAGGATCAGTGTCTTCCTACAAGCAAGAATTCATTTCTGGTAAACCCAATGAATATCGGGCTCAAATGATTTTTCGCAGTTCATGAACCCAACACGAATCTCACTATTAACTAAACAGCATTTATGTATGAAGACCCGTGGTTGGATCAGTTTCATAAACAGAGTTGAACTACATATGGTTATGAGTCGGAAACACAGTTCTTTTTTTATGGGCATGCTCATGGTTCTTGCTGTATTTTAGACTCTAGAAAGAAGAGCTTGCTTCTAGTGTAACACAGTGTGTGTTTCAGGGATAAGAACTCTGGTCTGAATTTTCCTTCAGAAACAGAGTTAAACCCCAGGATCTGTGTCTTCCTCCAAGCAAGAGTTCAGTTCTGGTAGACTCAGTGAATTTTTGGCTCAAATGATTTTTCGCAGTTCAGGAACCCAACGCTATTCTTACTATTAACTGAAGAACATTTATGCAAGAGGAGCTGTAGTTAGTATTAGTTTCATAAGCTGAGTTGAACTACATATGGTCCGTATGAATAGGAAACACAGTTCTTTTTTTCAGGGCATGCTCATGATTCTTGCTTTATTTTAGACTCTGGAAAGAAGAGCTTGCTTCTGAGGTTAAAACAGAGTGTTTTTCAGGGATGAGAACTCTGGTCTGAATTTCCCTTCAGAATCGGAGTTAAACCCCATGATCTGTGTCTGCCTACAAGCAAGATTTCATTTCCGGTAAAAGCAGTGAATATTGGGCTCTAATGATTTTTCAAAGTTCACGAACCCAACACGATTCTCACTATTAACTAAAGTGCATTTATGTAAGAGTAGCCGTGGTTGGATCAGTTTCATAAGCAGAGTTGAACTACATATGGTTGTGTATGGGTCGGAAACACAGTTCTGATTTTCAGGGCATGCTCATGGTTCTTGCTGTATTTCAGACTCTAGAAAGAAGAGCTTGCTTCTTGCGTTAAAACAGTGTGTGTTACAGGGATGAGAACTCTGGTCTGAATTTCCCTTCAGAATTGGCGGTAAACCCCATAATCTGTGTCTTCCTACAAGCCAGAGTTCATTTCCGGTAAATGCAGTGAATATTGGGCTCTAATGATTTTTCAAAGTTCACGAACCCAACACGATTCTCACTATGAACTAAAGAGCATTTATGTAAGAGGAGCCGTGGTTGGATCAGTTTCATAAGCAGAGTTGAACTACATATTGTTATGTATGGGTTGGAAACACAGTTCTGTTTTTCAGGGCATGCTCATGGTTCTTGCTGTATTTCAGACTCTAGAAAGAAGAGCTTGCTTCTTGCGTTAAAACAGAGTGTGTTTCAGGGATGAGAACTCTGGTCTGAATTTCCCTTCAGAATCGGAGTTAAACCTCATGATCTGTGTCTTCTTACAAGCAAGAGTTCTTTTCTGGTTAAGCTAGTGAATTTTCGGCTCAAATGATATTTCGCAGTTCACCAACCCAAACCGATTCTCACTATTAACTAAAGAGCATTAATGTAAGAGGAGCTGTGGTTTGTATGAGTTTCATAAGCAGAGTTGAACTACATATGGTCTGTATCAGTAGGAAACCCAGTTCTTTTTTTCTGTGCTTGATCATGTTTCTTACTATTCTGGAGACGCTGGAAAGAAGAGGATGATTCTTGCCTTAAAACAGAGTGTTACTCAGAGATGAGATCTCTGGTCTGAATTTGTCTTCAGAACCGGAGTTAAACCCAGGATCAGTGTCTTCCTACAAGCAAGAGTTCATTTCTGGTAATCCCAGTGTTTTTTGGGCTCAATTGATTTTTTCACAGTTAACGAACCAAACATGATTCTCACTATTAACTAAAGAGGATTTATGTAAGAGGAGCTGTGGTTTGTATCAGTTTCATAAGCAGAGTTGAACTACATATGGTCTGTTTGAGTTGGAAACCCAGTTCTTTTTTTCTGGGCAATCCCATGTTTCTTACTATTTTGGAGACGCTGGAAAGAAGAGCTTGCTTCTTTCGTTATAACAGAGTGTTTTTCAGGTATGAGAACTCTGGTCTGAATTTGTCTTCAGAAACGGAGTTAAACCCAGGATCAGTGTCTTCCTACAAGCAAGAGTTCATTTCTGGTAAACTCAGTGATTATTAGGCTCAGATGATTTTTCACAGTTCACAATCCCAACACGATTCTCACTATTAACTAAAGAGAATTTATGTAAAGGGAGCCGTGGTTGCATCAGTTTCACAAGCAGAGTTGAACTACATATGGTCTGTATGCGTCGGAAACACAGTTCTTTTTTTCTGGGCATGCTCATGGTTCTTGCTTTATGTTAGATTCTGGATAGAAGAGCTAGCTTCTTGCGTTAAAACAGACTGTGTTTTAGGGATGAGAACTCTAGTCTGAATTTCCATTCAGAAACAGAGTTAAACCCCATGATCTGTGTCTTCCTACAAGCAAGAGTTCATTTCTGGTTATCCCAGTGATTTTTGGGCTCAAATGATTTTTCACAGTTCACGAACCCAACGTGATTCTCTATTACCTAAAGAGCATTTATGTAAGAGGAGCCGTGGTTGGATCAGTTTCATAAGCACAGTTGAACTACATATGGTCAGTCTGAGTTGGAAACACAGTTTTTTTTTCAGGGCATGCTCATGGTTCTAGCTGTATTTTAGACTCTAGAAAGAAGAGCTTGCTTCTTGCATTATAAAAGAGTGTGTTTCAGGGATGAGAACTCAGGTCTGAATTTCCCTTCATAATCGGAGTTAAACTCCATGATCTGTGTCTTCCTACAAGCAAGAGTGCATTTCTGGTAAACCTAGTGATTTTTTGGATCAAATGATTTTTCGTAGTTCAGCAACCCAAACCGATTCTCACTATTAACTAAAGAGCATTAATGTAAGAGGAGCTGTGGTTTTTATCAGTTTCATAAGAAGAGTTGAACTACATATGTTCTGTATCAGTAGGAAACACAGTTCTTTTTTTCTGGGCTTGATCATGTTTCTTACTATACTGGAGACGCTGGAAAGAAGAGGATGATTCTTGGCTTAAAACAGAGTGTTATTCACGGATGAGATCTCTGGTCGGAATTTGTCTTCAGAAACGGAGTTAAACCCCAGGATCAGTGTCTTCCTACAAGCAAGAATTCATTTCTGGTAAACCCAGTGATTTTTGGGCTCAAATGATTTTTTCGCAGTTAACGAACCCAACATGATTCTCACTATTAACTAAAGAGGATTTATGTAAGAGGAGCTGTGGTTTGTATCAGTTTCATAAGCAGAGTTGAACTACATATTGTCTGACTGAGTCGGAAACACAGTTCTTTTTTTCAGGGCATGCTCATGGTTCTTGCTGTATTTTAGACTCTAGAAAGAAGAGCTTGCTTCTTGCCTTAAAACAGAGTGTTATTCAGGCATGAGAACTCTGGTCTGAATTTCCCTTCAGAATCAGAGTTAAACCCCATAATCTGTGTCTTCCTATAAGCAAGAGTTCATTTCCGGTAAGCGCAGTGAATATTGGGCTCTAATGATTTTTCAAAGTTCACGAACCCAACACGATTCTCACTATTAACTAAAGATCATTTATGTAAGAGGAGCCGTGGTTGGATCAGTTTCATAAGCAGAGTTGAACTACATATGGTTGTGTATGGGTCGGAAACACAGTTCTGTTTTTCAGGGCATGCTCATGGTTCTTGCTGTATTTCAGACTCTAGAAAGAAGAGCTTGCTGCTTGCGTTAAAACAGAGTGTGTTTCAGGGATGAGAACTCTGGTCTGAATTTCCCTTCAGAATCGGAGTTAAACCTCATGATCTGTGTCTTCTTACAAGCAAGAGTTCATTTCTGGTTAACCTAGTGAATTTTTGGCTCAAATGACATTTCACAGTTCACCAACCCAAACCGATTCTCACTATTAACTAAAGAGCATTAATGTAAGAGGAGCTGTGGCTTGTATGAGTTTCATAAGCAGAGTTGAACTACATATGGTCTGTATCAGTAGGAAACCCAGTTCTTCTTTTCTGTGCTTGATCATGTTTGTTACTATTCTGGAGACGCTGGAAAGAAGAGGATGATTCTTGCCTTAAAACAGAGTGTTATTCAGGGATGAGATCTCTGGTCTGAATTTGTCTTCAGAAAAGGGGTTAAACCCCAGGATCAGTGTCTTACTACAAGCAAGAATTCTTTTCTGGTAAACCCAGTGATTTTTGTGCGCAAATGATTTTTTCGCAGTTCACGAACCCAACATGTTTCTCACTATTAATTAAAGAGGATTCATGTAAGAGGAGCTGTGGTTTGTATCAGTTTCATAAGCAGAGTTGAACTACATATGGTGTGTATGAGTCGGAAACACAGTTCTTTTTTTCTGGGCATGCCCATGTTTCTTACTATTTTGGAGACGCTGGAAAGAAGAGCTTGCTTCTTTCGTTATAACAGAGTGTTTTTCAGGGATGAGAACTCTGGTCTGAATTTGCATTCAGAAACGGATTTAAACCCCAGGATCAGTGTCTTCCTACAAGCAAGAATTCATTTCTGGTAAACCCAATGAATATCGGGCTCAAATGATTTTTCGCAGTTCATGAACCCAACACGAATCTCACTATTAACTAAACAGCATTTATGTATGAAGACCCGTGGTTGGATCAGTTTCATAAACAGAGTTGAACTACATATGGTTATGAGTCGGAAACACAGTTCTTTTTTTATGGGCATGCTCATGGTTCTTGCTGTATTTTAGACTCTAGAAAGAAGAGCTTGCTTCTAGTGTAACACAGTGTGTGTTTCAGGGATAAGAACTCTGGTCTGAATTTTCCTTCAGAAACAGAGTTAAACCCCAGGATCTGTGTCTTCCTCCAAGCAAGAGTTCAGTTCTGGTAGACTCAGTGAATTTTTGGCTCAAATGATTTTTCGCAGTTCAGGAACCCAACGCTATTCTTACTATTAACTGAAGAACATTTATGCAAGAGGAGCTGTAGTTAGTATTAGTTTCATAAGCTGAGTTGAACTACATATGGTCCGTATGAATAGGAAACACAGTTCTGTTTTTCAGGGCATGCTCATGATTCTTGCTTTATTTTAGACTCTGGAAAGAAGAGCTTGCTTCTGAGGTTAAAACAGAGTGTTTTTCAGGGATGAGATCTCTGGTCTGAATTTGCATTCAGAAACGGAGTTAAACCCCAGGAACAGTGTCTTCCTACAAGCAAGAATTCATTTCTGGTAAACCCAGTGATTTTTGGGCTCAAATGATTTTTTCGCAGTTAACGAACCCAACATGGTTCTCAGTATTAACTAAAGAGAATGTATGTAAGAGGAGCCGTGGTTTGTATCAGTTTCATAAGCAAAACTGAACTACATAGGGTCCGACTGAGTCGGAAACACAGTTCTTTTTTTCAGGGCATGCTCATGGTTCTTGCTGAATTTTAGACTCTAGAAAGAAGAGCTTGCTTCTTGCCTTAAAACAGAGTGTGTTTCAGGGATGAGAACTCTGGTGTGAATTTCCCTTCAGAATCAGAGTTAAACCTCATGATCTCTGTCTTCTTACAAGCAAGAATATCGGGCTCAAATGATTTTTCGCAGTTCAACAACCCAAACCGATTCTCACTATTAACTGAAGAGCATTAATGTAAGAGGAGCTGTGGTTTGTATGAGTTTCATAAGCAGAGTTGAACTACATATGGTCTGTATCAGTAGGATACCCAGTTCTTTTTTTCTGGGCTTGATCATGTTTCTTACTATTCTGGAGACGTTGGAAAGAAGAGGATGATTCTTGCCTTAAAACAGAGTGTTTTTCAGGGATGAGATCTCTGGTCTGAATTTGCCTTCAGAAACGGAGTTAAACGCCAGGATCAGTTTCTTCCTACAAGCAAGAATTCATTTCTGGTACACCCAGTGAATATTGGGCTCAAATGATTTTTCGCAGTTCACGAACCCAACACGATTCTCACTATTAACTAAAGAGCATTTATGTAAGAGGACCCGTAGTTGGATCATTTTCATAAGCAGAGTTGTACTACATATGGTTATGAGTCGGAAACACAGTTCTTTTTTTATGGGCATGCTCATGGTTCTTGCTGTATTTTAGACTCTAGAAAGAAGAGCTTGCTTCTTGTGTTAAAACAGAGTGTGTTTCAGGGATAAGAACTCTGGTCTGAGTTTCCCTTCAGAAACAGAGTTAAACCTCGGGATCTGTGTCTTCCTACAGGCAAGAGTTCAGTTCTGGTAAACCCAGAGAATTTTTGGCTCAAATGATTTTTCGCAATTCAGGAACCCAACGCTATTCTCACTATTACCTGAAGAACATTAATGTAAGAGGAGCTGTTGTTTGTATCAGTTTCATAAGCAGAGTTGAACTACATATGGTCTGTATCAGTAGGAAACCCAGTTCTTTTTTTCTGGGCTTGATCATGTTTCTTACTATTCTGGAGACGCTGGAAAGAAGAGGATGATTCTTGCCTTAAAACAGAGTGTTATTCAGGGATGAGATCTCTGGTCTGAATTTGTCTTCAGAAACAGAGTGAAACCCCAGAATCAATATCATCCTACAAGCAAGAATTATTTTCTGGTAAACCCAGTGATTTTTGGGCACAAATGATTTTTTCGCAGTTCACGACCCAACATGTTTCTCACTATTAATTGAAGAGGATTTATGTAAGAGGAGCTGTGGTTTGTATCAGTTTCATAAGCAGAGTTGAACTACATATGGTCCGTATGAGTAGGAAACACAGTTCTTTTTTTCAGGGCATGCTCATGATTCTTGCTTTATTTTCGACTCTGGAAAGAAGAGCTAGCTTCTGGCGTTAAAACAGAGTGTTTTTCAGGGATGAGAACTCTGGTCTGAATTTGCCTTCAGAAACGGAGTTAAACCCCGGGATCAGTGTCTTCCTTCAAGCAAGAATTCATTTCTGGTAAACCCAGTGAATATTGGGCTCAAATGATTTTTCGCAGTTCCCGAACCCAACACGATTCTCACTATTAACTAAAGAGTATTTATGTAAGAGGACGCGTGGTTGGATCAGTTTCATAAGCAGAGTTGAACTACATATGGTTATGTGTTGGAAACACAGTTCTTTTTTTATGGGAATGCTCATGGTTCTTGCTGTATTTTAGACTCTAGAAAGAAGAGCTTGCTTCTAGTGTAACACAGAGTGTGTTTCAGGGATAAGAACTCTGGTCTGAATGTTCCTTCAGAAACAGAGTTAAACCCCAGGATCTGTGTCTTCCTCCAAGCAAGAGTTCAGTTCTGGTAGATTCAGTGAATTTTTGGCTCAAATGATTTTTCGCAGTTCAGGAACCCAACGCTATTCTTACTATTAACTGAAGAACATTTATGCAAGAGGAGCTGTAGTTAATATTAGTTTCATAAGCAGAGTTGAACTACATATGGTCCGTATGAGTAGGAAACACAGTTCTTTTTTTCAGGGTATGCTCATGATTCTTGCTTTATTTTAGACTCTTGAAAGAAGAGCTAGCTTCTGGCGTTAAAACAGAGTGTTTTTCAGGGATGAGAACTCTGGTCTGAGTTTGCCTTCAGAAACGGAGTTAAACCCCAGGAACAGTGTCTTCCTCCAACCAAGAGTTCATTTCTGTTAAACCCAGTGATTTTTTGGCCCAAATGATATTTGGCTGTTCACCAACCCAACCTGATTCTCACTATTAACTAAAGAGCATTTATGTAAGAGGAGCCGTGGTTGGATCAGTTTCATAAGCAGAGTTGTGTACGGGTCGGAAACACAGTTCTGTTTTTCAGGGCATGCTCATGGTTCTTGCTGTATTTCAGACTCTAGAAAGAAGAGCTTGCTTCTTGCGTTTAAACAGTGTGTGTTTCAGGGATGAAAACTCTGGTCTGAATTTCCCTTCAGAATCAGAGTTAAACTCCATGATCTGTGTCTTCCTACAAGCAAGAGTTCATTTCTGGTAAACCTAGTGAATTTTTGGATCAAATGATTTTTCATAGTTCAGCAACCAAAACCGATTCTCACTATTAACTAAAGAGCATTTATGTAAGAGGAGCGGTGGTTAGTATTAGTTTCATAAGCAGAGTTGAACTACATTTGGTCCGTATGAGTAGGAAACACAGTTCTTTTTTTCAGGGCATGCTCATGATACTTGCTTTATTTTAGACTCTGGAAAGAAGAGTTTCCTTCTGGCGTTAAAACAGAGTGTTTTTCAGGGATGAGATCTCTGGTCTGAATTTGTCTTCAGAAACGGAGTTAAACCCCAGGATCAGTGTCTTTCTACAACCAAGAGTTCATTTCTGGTAAACCTAGTGAATTTTCGGCTCAAATGATTTTTCACAGTTCGTGAACCCAATACGATTCTCACTATTAACTAAAGAGCATTTATGTAAGAGGAACGGTGGTTGGATAAGTTTCATAATTAGAGTTGAACTACATATGTTTATGAGTCGGAAACACAGTTCTTTTTTTCAGGGCATGCTCATGGTGCTTGCTGTATTTTAGACTCTAGAAGGAAGAGCTTGCTTCTTGCGTTAAAACAGAGTGTGTTTCAGGGATGAGAACTCTGGTCTGAATTTCCCTTCAAAATCAGAGTTAAACCCCATGATCTGTGTCTTCCTACAAGCAAGAGTTGATTTCTGGTAAACCTGGTGAATTTTTGGCTCAAATGATTTTTCGCAGTCCACGAACCTAACATGATTCTCACTATTAACTAAAGAGCATTTATGTAAGAGGAGCTATGGTTTGTATCAGTTTCATAAGAAGAGTTCAACTACATATTTTCTGTATGAGTCAGAAACACGGTTTTTTTTTTTTCTGGGCATGCTCATGGTTCTTGCGGTATTTTAGACTGTAGAAAGAAGAGGTTGCTTCTTGCGTTAAAACAGATTGTGTTTCAGGGATGAGAACACTGTTCTGAATTTCCCTTCAGAAACGGAGTTAAACCCCATGATCTGTGTCTTCTTACAAGCAAGAGTTCATTTCTGGTAAACCCAGTGAATTTTGGTCTCAAATGATTTTTCGCAGTTTTCCAACCCAATGCGATTCTCACTATTAACTAAAGAGCATTTATGTAAGAGGAGCTGTGGTTTGTATCAGTTTCACAAGCAGAGTAGAACTACATATTTTCTGTATGAGTCGGAAACACAGTTCTATTTTCTGGGCATGCTCATGTTTCTTACTACATTGCAGACGATGGAAAGAAGAGGATGATTCTTGCCTTAAAACAGAGTGTTTTTCAGGGATGAGAACTCTGGTCTGAATTTGCCTTCTGAAACGGAGTTAAACCCCAGGATCTGTGTCTTCCTACAAGCAAGAGTTCATTTCTGGTAAACCCAATGAATTTCGGGCTCAAATGATTTCTCGCAGTTCACGAACCCTACGCTATTCTCACTATTAACTAGAGAGGATTTATGTAAGAGGAGCTGTTGTTTGTATCAGTTTCACAAGCAGAGTAGAACTACATATTTTCTGTATGAGTCGGAAACACAGTTCTTTTTTTCTGGGCATGCTCATGTTTCTTACTACATTGGAGACGATGGAAAGAAGAGGATGATTTTTGCCTTAAAACAGAGTGTTTTTCAGGGATGAGAACTCTGGTCTGAATTTCCCTTCAGAAACGGAGTTAAACCCCAGGGTCTGTGTTTCCTACAAGAAAGAGTTCATTTCTGTTTAATCCAGTGAATTTTGGGCTCAAATGATTTTTCGCAGTTCAAGAACCCAACGTGATTCTCACTATTAACTAAAGAGCATTTATGTAAGAGGAGCTGTGGTTTGTATCAGTTTCATAAGCAGAGTTGAACCACATATGGTCCGTAGGAGTAGGAAACACAGTTCTTTTTTTCAGGGCATCCTCATGGTTCTTGCTGTATTGGAGACGCTGGAAAGAAGAGCTTGCTTCTTGCCTTAAAACAGAGTGTTTTTCAGGGATAAGAACTCTGGTCTGAATTTGCCTTCAGAAATGGAGTTAAACCCCAGGATCAGTGTCTTCCTACAACCAAGAGTTCATTTCTGGTAAACCCAGTGAATTTTCGGCTCAAATGATTTTACACAGTTCTAGAACTCAACGCGATTATCACTATTAACTAAAGAGCGTTTATGTAAGAGGAGCTGCGGTCTGTATCATTTCATAAGCAGAGTTGAACTACATATGGTCCGTCTGAGTAGGAACCACAGTGTTTTTTTTCAGGGAGTGCTCATGTTTCTTGCTGTATTTTAGAATCTGGAAAGAAGAGCTTGTTTCTTGTGTTAAAATAGAGTGTGTTTCATCGATGAGAACACTGGTCTGAATTTCCCTTCAGAAACGGAGTTAAACCCCAGGATCTGTGTCTTCGTAAAAGCAAGAGTTCATTTCTGGTAAACCCAGTGAATTTTCGGCTCAAATGATTTTACAGAGTTCTAGAACACAACACGATTATCACTATTAACTAAAGAGCATTTATGTAAGAGGAGCTGTGGTGTGTATCAGTTTCATAAGCAGAGTTGAACTACATATGGTCCCTATGAGTATGAAACACAGTTCTTTTTTTCAGGCCATGCTAATGGTTCTTGCTGTATTTTAGACTCTGAGAAGAAGAGCTTGCTTCTTCGTTAAAACAGAGTGTGTTTCTGGGATGAGAACTCTGGTCTGAATTTCCCTGCAGAAACGGACTTAAACCCCAGGATCTGTGTCTTCCTACAAGCAAGAGTTCATTTCTGTTAAACCCAATGTATTTCGGGCTCAAATGATTTCTTGCAGTTCACGAACCCTACGCTATTCTCACTATCAGCTAGAGAGGATTTATGTAAGAGGAGCTGTTGTTTGTATCAGTTTCACAAGCAGAGTAGAACTACATATTTTCTGTATGAGTCGGAAACACAGTTCTTTTTTTCAGGGCATGCTCATGGTTCTTGCTTTATTTTAGACTCTGGAAAGAAGAGCTTGCTTCTGGCGTTAAAGCAGAGTGTGTTTCAGGGAATAGAACTCTGGTCTGAATTTTCCTTCAGAAACGAAGTTAAACCCCAGGATCTGGGTCTTCCTACAAGCAAGAGTTCATTTCTGTTTAACCCAGTGAATTTTGGGCTCAAATGATTTTTTGCAGTTCATGAACCCAACGTGATTCTCACTATTAACTAAAGAGCATTTATGTAAGAGGAGCTGTGGTTTGTATCAGTTTCATAAGCAGAGTTGAACTACATATGGTCCGTATGAGTACGAAACACAGTTCTTTTTTTCAGGTCATCCTCATTGTTCTTGCTGTATTGGAGATGCTGGAAAGAAGAGCTTGCTTCTTGCCTTAAAACAGAGTGTTTTTCAGGGTTGAGAATTCTGGTCTGAATTTGTCTTCAGAAACGGAGTAAAACCCCAGGATCTGTGTCTTCCTACAAGCAAGAATTCATTTCTGGTAAACCCAGTGGTTTCTTGGCCCAAATGATTTTTTTGCAGCTCACAAACCCAACACGATTCTCACTATTGACTAAAGTGCCTTTATGTAAGAGGAGCTGTGGTTTGTATCAGTTTCATAAGGAGAGATGAACTACATATGGTCCGTATGAGTAGGAAACACAGTTCGCTTTTTCAGGGCATGCTCATGGTTCTTGCTGTATTGGAGACGCTGGAAAGAAGAGCTTGCTTCTTGCATTAAAACAGAGTGTTTTTTAGGGTTGAGAATTATGGTCTGAATTTGTCTTCAGAAAGGGAGTTAAACCCCAGGATCTGTGTCTTCCTACAAGCAAGAGTTCATTTCTGGTAAACCTGGTGAATTTTCGGCTCAAATGATTTTTCGCAGTTCACCAACCCAAACCGATTCTCACTGTTAACTAAAGAGCATTAATGTAAGAGGAGCAGTGGTTTGCATCAGTTTCATAAGCAGAGTTGAACTACATATTGTCCGTATAAGTAGGAAACACAGTTCTTTTTTTCAGGGCATGCTCATGGTTCTTGCTGTATTTTAGACTCTAGAAAGAAGCACTTGCTTCTTGCATTAAAACAGGGTGTGTTTCATGGATGAGAATTCTGGTCTGAATTTCCCTTCACAAACGGAGTTAAACCCCATGATCTGTGCCTTCCTACCAGCAAGAGTTCATTTCTGGTAAACCAAGTGAATTTTCGGCTCAAATGACTTTACACAGTTCTAGAACCCAACACGATTATCACTATTAACTAAAGAGTGTTTATGTAAGAGGAGCTGCGGTCTGTATAATTTCATAAGCAGATTGAACTACATAGGGTCCATATGAGTAGGAAAGACAGTTCTTTTTTTCTGGGCATGCTCATGGTTCTTACTGTATTGGAGACGCTGGAAATAAGAGGATGATTCTTCCCTTAAAACAGAGTGTTTTTCAGGGTTGGGAATTCTGGTCTGAATTTGCCTTCATAAACGGAGTTAAACAACAGGATGTGTGTCTTACTACAAGCAAGAATTCAGTTCTGGCAAACTCAGTGAATTTTGGGCTCAAATGATTTTTCGCAGTTCAGGAACTCAACGCTATTCTCACTATTAACTAAAGAGCATTTACGTAAGAGAAGCTGTGGTATGTATCATTTTCATAAGCATAGTTTAACTACATATGGTTCGTATGAGTCAGAAACCCAGTTCATTTTTTCAGGGCATGCTCATGGTTCTTGGTTCATTTTAGACTCTGGAAAGAAGAGCTTGCTTCTTGCGTTAAAACAGAGGATGTTTCAGGGATGAGAACTCTTGTCTGAATTTCCCTCCAGAAACGTAGTTAAACCGCAGGATCTGTGTTTTCCTACAAGCAAGAGTTCATTTCTGGTTAGCCCAGTCAATTTTGGGCTCAAATATTTTTAGCAGTTCACGAACCCAACGCGATTCTCACTATTAACTAAAGAGCATTTATGTAAGAAGAGCTGTGGTTTGTATCAGTTTCATAAGCAGAGTTGAATTACATTTGCTCCGTATGAGTAGGGAACACAGTTCTTTTTTTCTGAGCATGCTCATATTTCTTACTATATTGGAGACGCTGGAAAGAAGAGGATGATTCTTGCCTTAAAACAGAGTGTTTTTCACGGATGAGAACTCTGGTCTGAATTTCCCTTCAGAAACGGAGTTAAACCCCAGGATCTGTGTCTTCCTACAAGCAAGAGTTCAGTTCTGGTAAATCCAGTGAATTTGGGGCTCAAATGATTTTTCACAGTTTATGAACCCAACGCGATTCTCACTATTAACTAAAGAGCATTTATGTAAGATGAACTGTGGTTTGTATCAGTTTCATAAGCAGAGTTGAACTACATATGGTCCATATGATTAGGAAACACAGTTCTTTTTTTAAGGGCATGCTCATGTTTCTTGCTGTATTGGAGACGCTGGAAAGAAGAGCTTGCTTCTTGCCTTAAAACAGAGTGTTTTTCAGGGTTGAGAATTCTGGTCTGAATTTGTCTTCAGAAACGGAGTTAAACACCAGGATCTCTGTCTTCCTACAAGTGAGAGTTCATTTCTGGTAAACCCAGTGAATTTTGGGCTAAAATGATTTTTCGCAGTTCACGAACACTATTCTATTCTCACGATTAACTAAAGATGATTTATTTAAGAGGAGCTGTGGTTTGTATCAGTTTCATAAGCAGAGCTGAACTACTTATGGTCCGTATGAGTCGTAAACACAGTTCATTTTTCACGGCATGCTCATGGTTCTTGCTTTATTTTAGACTCTGGAAAGAAGAGCTTGCTTCTTGCGTTAAAACAGAATGTGTTTCAGGGATGAGAACTCTGGTCTGAATTTCCCTTCAGAAACGGAGTTAAACCCCAGGATCTGCGTCATCCTACAAGCAAGAGTTCATTTCTGGTTAACCCATTGAATTTTGGGCTCAAATGATTTTTCATATTTCAACACCCAACACAATTCTCAGTATTAACTAAAGAGCATTTATGTGAGATGAGATGTGGTTTGTATCAGTTTCATAAGGTGAGTTGAACTACATATGGTCCGTATGAGTAGGAAACACAGTTGTTTTTTCAGGGCATGCTCAAGGTTCTTGCTGTATTGGAGACGCTGGAAAGAAGAGCTTGCTTCTTGCATTAAAACAGAGTGTGTTTCAGGGATGAGAGTTCTGGTCTGAATTTCCCTGAAGAAATTGAGTTAAACCCCAGGATCTCTGTTTTCCTACAAGCAAGAGTTCATTTCCGGTAAACCCAGTGAATATTGGGCTCAAATTATTTTTCGCAATTCACGAACCCTACGCTATTCTCACTATTAAATAAAGAGCAATTATGTTAGAGGAGGTGTGGTCTGTATCAGTTTCTCAAGCAGAGTTCAACTAAATATGGTTCGTATGAGTAGGAAACAAGACTTTTTTTCAGGGCATGCTCATGGTTCTTGTTGTATTTTAGACTCTAGAAAGAAGAGCTTGCTTCCTGCATTAAAACAGAGTGTGTTTCAGGGATGAGAATTCTGGTCTGAATTTCCCTTCAGAAACGGAATTAAACCCTAGGATCTGTGTCTTCCTACAAGCAAGAGTTCATTTCTGGTAAACCTGGTGAATTTTCGTCTCAAATGATTTTTCACAGTTCACCAACCCAAACCGATTCTCACTATTAACTTAAGAGCATTAATGTAAGAGGAGCAGTGGTTTATATCAGTTTCATAAGCAGAGTTGAACTACATTTGGTCCGTATGAGTAGGAAACACAGTTCTTTTTTTCAGGGCATGCTCATGGTTCTTGCTGTATTTTAGACTCTAGAAAGAAGTGCTTGCTTCTTGCATTAAAACAGGGTGTGTTTCATGGATGAGAATTCTGGTCTGAATTTCCCTTCACAAACGTAGTTAAACCCCATGTCTCTGCCTTCCTACCAGCAAGATTTCATTTCTGGTAAAACAAGTGAATTTTCGGCTCAAATGACTTTACACAGTTCTAGAACCCAACGCGATTATCACTATTAACTAAAGAGTGTTTATGTAAGAGGAGCTGCGGTCTGTATCATTTCATAAGCAGAGTTGAACTACATAGGGTCTGTATGAGTAGGAAAGACAGTTCTTTTTTTCAGGGCATGCTCATGGTTCGTGCTTCATTTTAGACTCTGGAAAGAAGAGCTTGCTTTTTGCGTTAAAACAGAGTGTGTTTCAGGGATGATAACTCTGGTCTCAATTACCCTTCAGAAACCTAGTTAAACCGCAGGATCTGTGTCTTCCTATAAGCAAGGGTTCATTTCTCGTTAACCCAGTCAAATTTGGGCTCAAATATTTTTCGCAGTTCACGAACCAAAGGCGATTCTCACTATTAACTAAAGAGCATTTATGTAAGAAGAGCTGTGGTTTGTATCAGTTTCATAAGCAGAGTTGAACTACATATGGTCCGTCTGAGTAGGAAACACAGTTCTTTTTTCACGGCATGCTCATGGTTCTTGCTGTATTTTAGACACTAGAAAGAAGAGCTTGCTTCTTCGTTAAAACAGAGTGTGTTTCAGGGATGAGACCTCTGGTCTGAATTTCCCTTCAGAATCAGAGTTAAACCCCATGATCTGTGTCTTGCTACAAGCAAGATTTCAGTTCTGGTAAACCCAGTGAATTTTGGGCTCAAATGTTTTTTCACAGTTTACAAACCCAACGCGATCCTCACTATTAACTAAAGAGCCTTTATGTAAGATGAGCTGTGGTTTGTATCAGTTTCATAAGCAGATTTGAACTACATATGGTCCATATGATTAGGAAACACAGTTCTTTTTTGCAGGGCATGCTCATGGTTCTTACTGTATTGGAGACGCTGGAAAGAAGAGCTTCCTTCTTGCCTTAAAACAGAGTGTTTTTCAGGGTTGCAAATTCTGGTCTGAATTTGTCTTCAGAAACGGAGTTAAACCCCAGGATCTGTGTCTTCCTACAAGCAAGAGTTCATTTCTGGTAAACCCAGTGAATTTTGGGCTAAAATGATTTTTCACAGTTCACGAAGCCTACTATATTCTCACTAGTAACTAAAGAGGATTTATGTAAGAGGAGCTGTGGATTGTATCAGTTTCATAAGCAGAGTTGAACTACATATTTTCTGTATGAATCAGAAACACAGTTCTTTTTTTCTGGGCCTGCTCATGGTTCTTGCTGTATTGGAGATGCTGGAAAGAAGAGCTTGCTTCTTGCCTTAAAATAGAGTGTTTTACAGGGTTGAGAATTCTGGTCTGAATTTGTCTTCAGAAACGGAGATAAACCCCATGATTTGTGTCTTCCTATAAGCAAGAGTTCACTTCTGGTAAACCCAGTGGTTTTTTGGCCCAAATGATTTTTTGCAGCTCACAAACCCAACATGATTCTCTATTAACTAAAGCGCATTTATGTAAGAGGAGCTGTCGTTTGTATCAGTTTCATAAGCAGAGTTGAACTACATATGGTCCGTCTGACTCGTAAACACAGTTCTTTTTTTTAGGGCCTGCTCATGGTTCTTGCTTTATTTTAGACTCTGGAAAGAAGAGCTTGCTTCTTGCGTTAAAACAGAGTGTGTATCATGGATGAGAATTCTGGTCTGAATTTCCCTTCACAAACGGAGTTAAACCCCATGTCTGTGCCTTCCTACCAGCACGAGTTCATTTCTGGTAAACAAAGTGAATTTTCGGCTCAAATGACTTTACACAGTTTTAGGACCCAACACGATTATCACTATTATCTAAAGAGTGTTTATGTAAGAGGAGCTGCGGTCTGTATCATTTCATAAGCAGAGTTGAACTACATATGGTCCGTCTGAGTCGTAAACACATTTCTTTTTTTCTGGGCCTGCTCATGGTTCTTGCTTTATTTTAGACTCTGGAAAGAAGAGCTTGCTTCTTGCGTTAAAACAGAGTGTGTTTCAGGGATGAGAACTCTGGTCTGAATTTCCCTTCAGAAACGGAGTTAAACCCCAGGATCTGTGTCATCCTACAAGCAAGAGTTCATTTCTGGTTAACCCAGTCAATTTTGGGCTCAAAGATTTTTCGTAGTTCAACACCCAACACAATTCTCACTATTAACTAAAGAGCATTTATGTGAGATGTGCTGTGGTTTTTATGAGTTTCATAAGGATAGTTGAACTACATATGGTCCGTATGACTAGGAAACAAAGTTCTTTTTTTCAGGGCATGCTCATGGTTCTTTCTGTATTGGAGATGGTGGAAAGAAGAGCTTGCTTCTTGCATTTAAACCGAGTGTTTTTCAGGGTTGAGAATTCTGGTCTGAATTTGTCTTCAGAAACGGAGTTAAACCCCAGGATCTCTCTCTTCCTACAAGCAAGAATACATTTCTGGTAAACCCAGTGAATTTTGGGCTCAAATGATTTTTCACAGTTCACGAACTCTACTCTATTCTCACTATTAACTAAAGAGGATTTATGTAAGAGGAGCTGTGGTTTGTATCAGTTTCATAAGCAGAGTTGAACTACATATTTTCTGTATGAATCAGAAACAAAGTTCTTTTTTTCTGGGCCTGCTCATGGTTCTTGCTGTATTGGAGACGCTGGAAAGAAGAGCTTGCTTCTTGCGTTAAAACAGAGTGTTTTTCAGGGATGAGACCTCTGGTCTGAATTTCCCTTCAGAATCGGAGTTAAACCCCATGATCTGTGTCTTGCTACAAGAAGAGTTCATATCTGGTTAACCCAGTGAATTTTCGCCTCAAATGATTTTTCGCAGTTCACCAACCCAATCCGTTTCTCACTATTAACTAAAGAGAATTAATGTAGGTGGAGTTGTGGTTGGTATTAGTTTCATAAGCAGAGTTGAACTACATATGCTCCGTATGAGTACCAAACACAGTTCTTTTTTTCTGAGCATGGTCATATTTCTTACTATATTGGAGAGGCTGGAAAGAAGAGGATGATTCTTGCCTTAAAACAGAGTGTTTTTCACGGATGAGAACTCTGGTCTGAATTTGCCTTCAGAAACGGAGTTAAACCCCAGGATCTGTGTCTTCCTACAAGCAAGAGTTCAGTTCTGGTAAACCCATTGAATTTTGGGCTCAAATGATTTTTCACAGTTTACGAACCCAACGCGATTCTCACTATTAACAAAAGAGCATTTATGTAAGATGAGCTGTGGTTTGTATCAGTTTCATAAGCAGAGTTGAACTACATATGGTCCGTATGATTAGGAAACACAGTTCTTTTTTTCAGAGCATGCTCATGGTTCTTGCTGTATTAGAGACGCTGGAAAGAAGAGCTTGCTTCTTGCCTTAAAACAGAGTGTTTTTCAGGGATGAGAACTCTGGTCTGAATTTGCCTTAAGAAACGGAGTTAAACCCTAGGATCAGTGTCTTCCTACTCGCAACAGTTCATTTCTAGTAAACCCAGTGATTTTTTGGCCCAAATGATTTTTCGCAGTTCACGAACCCAACATGATTTTTACTATTAATTAAAGAGTATTTATGTAAGAGGAGCTGTGGTTTGTATCAGTTTCATAAGCAGAGTTGAACTGTATATGGTCCGTCTGAGTCGTAAACACATTTCTTTTGTTCTGGGCCTGCTCATGGTTCTTTCTTTATTTTAGACTCTGGAAAGAAGAGCTTGCTTCTTGTGTTAAAACAGAGTGGGTTTCAGGGTCGAGAACTCTCGTCTGAATTTCCCTTCAGAAACGGAGTTAAACCCCAGGATCTGTGTCATCCTACAAGCAAGAGTTCATTTCTGGTTAACACAGTGAATTTTGGGCTCAAATGATTTTTCGTATTTCAACACCCAACACAATTCTCACTATTAACTAAAGAGCATTTATTTGAGATGAGCTGTGGTTTGTATCATTTTCATAAGGAGAGGTGAACTACATATGGTCCGTATGAGTAGGAAACACAGTTCGTTTTTTCAGGGCATGCTCATGGTTCTTGCTGAATTGGAGACGTTGGAAAGAAGAGCTTGCTTCTTGCATTAAAACAGAGTGTTTTTCAGGGGTGAGAATTCTGGTCTGAATTTGTCTTCAGAAACGGAGTTAAACCCCAGGATCTCTGTCTTCCTACAAGCAAGAGTTCAGTTCTGGTAATCCCAGTGAATTTGGGGCTCAAATGATTTTTAGAAGTTCAGGAACCCAACGCTATTCTCACTATTAAATAAAGAGCAATCATGTAAGAGGAGGTGTGGTCTGTATCAGTTTCATAAGCAGAGTTCAACTAAATATGGTCCGTATGAATAGGAAACACAGTTCTTTTTTTCTTTTTTTCAGGCCATGTTCATGGTTCTTGCTGTATTTTAGACTCTGGTAAGAAGGGCTTGCTTCTTCGTTAAAACAGAGTGTGTTTCAGCGATGAGAACTCTGGTCTGAATTTCCCTGAAGAAATGGAGTTAAACACCAGGATCTGTGTCTTCCTACATGCAAGAGTTCATTTCTGGTAAACCCAGTGAATTTTGGGCTCAAATGATTTTTCGCAATTCATGAACCCTACGCTATTCTCACTAATAACTAAAGAGGATTTATGTAAGAGGAACTGTGGTTTGTATCAGCTTCATAAGCAGAGTTGAACTACATATTTTCTGTATGAGTCGGAAAAACAGTTCTTTTTTTCTGGGCATGCTCATGTTTCTTACTATACTGGAGACGCTGGTAAAAGAGGATGATTCTTGCCTTAAAACAGACTGTTTTTCAGGGATGAGAACTCTGGTCTGAATTTGCCTTAAGAAACGGAGTTAAACCCTAGGATCAGTGTCTTCCTACTCGCAACAGTTCATTACTAGTAAACCCAGTGATTTTTTTGGCCCAAATGATTTTTCGCAGTTCACGAACCCAACATGATTCTTACTATTAACTAAAGAGTATTTTTGTAAGTGGAGATGTGGTTTGTATCAGTTTCATAAGCAGAGTTGAACTACATATGGTCCGTCTGAGTGCAAACACATTTCTTTTTTTCAGGGCATGCTCATGGTTCTTGCTTTATTTTATACCCAGGAAAGAAGAGATTGCTTCTTTCGTTAAAACAGAGTGTGTTTCATGGATGAGAACACTGGTCTGAATTTCCCTTCAGAAACGGAGTTCATTCCCAGGATCTGTGTCATCCTACAAGCAAGAGTTCATTTCTGGTTAACCCAGTGAATTTTGGGCTCAAATGATTTTTCGTATTTCAACACCCAACACAATTCGCACTATTAACTAAAGAGCATTTATGTGAGATTAGCTGTGGTTTGTATCAGTTTCATAAGGAGAGTTGAACTACATATGGTCCGTCTGAGTAGGAAACACAGTTCTTTTTTTCAGGGCATGCTCATGGTTCTTGCTGTATTTTAGACTCTGGAAAGATCTTGCTTCTTCGTTAAAACATAGTGTGTTTCAGGGATGAGAATTCTGGTCTGAATTTTCCTGCAGAAACGGAGTTAAAGCCCAGGCTCTGTGTCTTCCTACAAGCAAGAGTTCATTTCTGGTAAACCCAGTGTTTTTTTGGCCCAAATGTTTTTTCGCTGTTCACGAACCCAACGCGATTCTCACTATTAACTAAATAGCATTTATCTAAGATGAGCTGTGGTTTGTATCAGTTTCATAAGCAGAGTTGAACTACATTTGGTCCATAAGATTAGGAAACACAATTCTTTTTTTCAGGGCATGCTCATGCTTCTTGCTGTATTTTAGACTCTAGAAAGAAGTGCTTGCTTCTTGCATTAAAACAGGGTGTGTTTCCTGGATGAGAATTCTGGTCTGAATTTCCCTTCACAATCGGAGTTAAATCCCATGATCTGTGCCTTCCTACGAGCAAGAGTTCATTTCTGGTAAAACAAGTGAATTTTCGGCTCAAATGACTTTACACAGTTCTAGAACCCAACGCGATATTCACTATTAACTAAAGAGTGTTTATGTAAGAGGAGCTGCGGTCTGTATCATTTCATGAGCAGAGTTGAACTTCATATGGTCCATATGAGTAGGAAACACAGTTCTTTTTTTCTGGGCATGCTCACAGTTCTTACTGTATTGGAGATGCTGGAAATAAGAAGATGATTCTTGCCTTAAAACAGTGTTTTTCAGGGTTGAGAATTCTGGTCTGAATTTGCCTTCATAATCGGAGTTAAACCCCAGGATCTGTGTTTTACTACAAGCAAGAGTTCAGTTCTGGTAAACCCAGAGAATTTTCGGCTCAAATGATTTTTCGCAGTTCAGGAACCCAACACTATTCTCACTATAAACTAAAGAGCATTTATGTAAGAGGAGCTGCGGTATGTATCACTTTCATAAGCATAATTTAACTACATATGGTCCGTATGAGTCAGAAACACAGTTCATTTTTTCAGGGCATGCTCATGGTTCTTGCTTCATTTTAGACTCTTGAAAGAAGAGTTTGCTTCTTGCGTTAAAACAGGGTGTGTTTCATGGATGAGAATTCTGGTTGAATTTCCCTTCACAAACGGAGTTCAACCCCATGATCTGTGCCTTCCTACCAGCAAGAGTTCATTTCTGGTAAACCAAGTGAATTATCTGCTCAAATGACTTTACACAGTTCTAAACCCAACGCGATTATCACTATTAACTAAAGAGTGTTTATGTAAGAGGAGCTGCGGTCTGTATCATTTCATAAGCAGAGTTGAACTACATATGGTCCGTCTGAGTAGGAAACACAGTTCTTTTTTTCAGGGCATGCTCATGGTTCTTGCTGTATTTTAGACTCTGGAAAGAAGAGCTTGCTTTTTTGCGTTAAAACAGAGTGTGTTTCAGGGATGAGACCTCTGGTCTGAATTTCCCTTCAGAATTGGAGTTAAACCCCATGATCTGTTTCTTGCTACAAGCAAGAGTTCATTTCTGGTAATCTTAGTGATTTTTTGGCTCAAATGATTTTTCGCAGTTCACCAACCCACACCGATTCTCACTATTAACTAAAGAGCATTAATGTAGGAGGAGTTGTGGTTTGTATTAGTTTCATAAGCAGAGTTGAACTACATATGCTCCGTATGAGTAGGAAACAAAGTTCTTTTTTTCTGAGCATGCTCATATTTCTTACTATATTGGAGACGCTGGAAAGAAGAGCTTGCTTCTTGCCTTAAAACAGAGTGTTTTTCAGGAATGAGAACGCTGGTCTGAATTTGCCTTCAGAAACGGAGTTAAACCCCAGGATCTGTGTCTTTCTACAAGCAAGACTTCAGTTCTGGTAAACCCAGTGAATTTTGGGCTAAAATGTTTTTTCGCAGTTTATGAACCCAACGCGATTCTCACTATTAACTAAATAGCATTTATGTAAGATGAGCTGTGGTTTGTATCAGTTTCATAAGCAGAGTTGAACTACATTTGGTCCATAAGATTAGGAAACACAATTCTTTTGTTCAGGGCATGCTCATGGTTCTTGCTGTATTTTAGACTCTAGAAAGAAGTGCTTGCTTCTTGCACTAAAACAGGGTGTGTTTCATTGATGAGAATTCTGGTCTGAATTTCCCTTCACAATCGGAGTTAAACCCCTGATCTGTGCCTTCCTACCAGCAAGAGTTCATTTCTGGTAAACCAAGTGAATTTTTGGCTCAAATAACTTTACACAGTTCTAGAACACAACGCGATTATCACTACTAACTAAAGAGTGTTTTTGTAAGAGGACCTGCGGTCTGTATCTTTTCATGAGCAGAGTTGAACTTCATATGGTCCATATGAGTAGGAAACACAGTTCTTTTTTTCTGGGCATGTTCACGGTTCTTACTGTAGTGGAGACGCTGGAAATAAGAGGATGATTCTTGCCTTAAAACAGAGTGTTTTTCAGGGTTGAGAATTCTGGTCTGAATTTCCCTTCAGAAACGGAGTTCAACCCCAGGATCTGTGTCTTCCTACAAGCAAGAGTTCATTTCTGGTTAACCCAGTGAATTTTGGGCTCAAATGATTTTTCGCAGTTCACGAACCCAACACAATTCGCACTATTAACTAAAGAGCATTTATGTGAGATTAGCTGTGGTTTGTATCAGTTTCATAAGGAGAGTTGAACTACATATGGTCCGTCTGAGTAGGAAACACAGTTCTTTTTTTCAGGGCATGCTCATGGTTCTTGCTGTATTTTAGACTCTGGAAAGATCTTGCTTCTTCGTTAAAACATAGTGTGTTTCAGGGATGAGAATTCTGGTCTGAATTTTCCTGCAGAAACGGAGTTAAAGCCCAGGCTCTGTGTCTTCCTACAAGCAAGAGTTCATTTCTGGTAAACCCAGTGTTTTTTTGGCCCAAATGTTTTTTCGCTGTTCACGAACCCAACGCGATTCTCACTATTAACTAAATAGCATTTATCTAAGATGAGCTGTGGTTTGTATCAGTTTCATAAGCAGAGTTGAACTACATTTGGTCCATAAGATTAGGAAACACAATTCTTTTTTTCAGGGCATGCTCATGCTTCTTGCTGTATTTTAGACTCTAGAAAGAAGTGCTTGCTTCTTGCATTAAAACAGGGTGTGTTTCCTGGATGAGAATTCTGGTCTGAATTTCCCTTCACAATCGGAGTTAAATCCCATGATCTGTGCCTTCCTACGAGCAAGAGTTCATTTCTGGTAAAACAAGTGAATTTTCGGCTCAAATGACTTTACACAGTTCTAGAACCCAACGCGATATTCACTATTAACTAAAGAGTGTTTATGTAAGAGGAGCTGCGGTCTGTATCATTTCATGAGCAGAGTTGAACTTCATATGGTCCATATGAGTAGGAAACACAGTTCTTTTTTTCTGGGCATGCTCACAGTTCTTACTGTATTGGAGATGCTGGAAATAAGAAGATGATTCTTGCCTTAAAACAGTGTTTTTCAGGGTTGAGAATTCTGGTCTGAATTTGCCTTCATAATCGGAGTTAAACCCCAGGATCTGTGTTTTACTACAAGCAAGAGTTCAGTTCTGGTAAACCCAGAGAATTTTCGGCTCAAATGATTTTTCGCAGTTCAGGAACCCAACACTATTCTCACTATAAACTAAAGAGCATTTATGTAAGAGGAGCTGCGGTATGTATCACTTTCATAAGCATAATTTAACTACATATGGTCCGTATGAGTCAGAAACACAGTTCATTTTTTCAGGGCATGCTCATGGTTCTTGCTTCATTTTAGACTCTTGAAAGAAGAGTTTGCTTCTTGCGTTAAAACAGGGTGTGTTTCATGGATGAGAATTCTGGTTGAATTTCCCTTCACAAACGGAGTTCAACCCCATGATCTGTGCCTTCCTACCAGCAAGAGTTCATTTCTGGTAAACCAAGTGAATTATCTGCTCAAATGACTTTACACAGTTCTAAACCCAACGCGATTATCACTATTAACTAAAGAGTGTTTATGTAAGAGGAGCTGCGGTCTGTATCATTTCATAAGCAGAGTTGAACTACATATGGTCCGTCTGAGTAGGAAACACAGTTCTTTTTTTCAGGGCATGCTCATGGTTCTTGCTGTATTTTAGACTCTGGAAAGAAGAGCTTGCTTTTTTGCGTTAAAACAGAGTGTGTTTCAGGGATGAGACCTCTGGTCTGAATTTCCCTTCAGAATTGGAGTTAAACCCCATGATCTGTTTCTTGCTACAAGCAAGAGTTCATTTCTGGTAATCTTAGTGATTTTTTGGCTCAAATGATTTTTCGCAGTTCACCAACCCACACCGATTCTCACTATTAACTAAAGAGCATTAATGTAGGAGGAGTTGTGGTTTGTATTAGTTTCATAAGCAGAGTTGAACTACATATGCTCCGTATGAGTAGGAAACAAAGTTCTTTTTTTCTGAGCATGCTCATATTTCTTACTATATTGGAGACGCTGGAAAGAAGAGCTTGCTTCTTGCCTTAAAACAGAGTGTTTTTCAGGAATGAGAACGCTGGTCTGAATTTGCCTTCAGAAACGGAGTTAAACCCCAGGATCTGTGTCTTTCTACAAGCAAGACTTCAGTTCTGGTAAACCCAGTGAATTTTGGGCTAAAATGTTTTTTCGCAGTTTATGAACCCAACGCGATTCTCACTATTAACTAAATAGCATTTATGTAAGATGAGCTGTGGTTTGTATCAGTTTCATAAGCAGAGTTGAACTACATTTGGTCCATAAGATTAGGAAACACAATTCTTTTGTTCAGGGCATGCTCATGGTTCTTGCTGTATTTTAGACTCTAGAAAGAAGTGCTTGCTTCTTGCACTAAAACAGGGTGTGTTTCATTGATGAGAATTCTGGTCTGAATTTCCCTTCACAATCGGAGTTAAACCCCTGATCTGTGCCTTCCTACCAGCAAGAGTTCATTTCTGGTAAACCAAGTGAATTTTTGGCTCAAATAACTTTACACAGTTCTAGAACACAACGCGATTATCACTACTAACTAAAGAGTGTTTTTGTAAGAGGACCTGCGGTCTGTATCTTTTCATGAGCAGAGTTGAACTTCATATGGTCCATATGAGTAGGAAACACAGTTCTTTTTTTCTGGGCATGTTCACGGTTCTTACTGTAGTGGAGACGCTGGAAATAAGAGGATGATTCTTGCCTTAAAACAGAGTGTTTTTCAGGGTTGAGAATTCTGGTCTGAATTTCCCTTCAGAAACGGAGTTCAACCCCAGGATCTGTGTCTTCCTACAAGCAAGAGTTCATTTCTCGTTAACCCAGTGAATTTTGGGCTCAAATGATTTTTCGCAGTTCACGAACCCAACGCGATTCTCACTATTAACTAAAGAGCATTTATGTAAGAGGCGCTGCGGTTTGTATCTGTTTCATAAGCAGACTTGAACTACATATTTTCTGTATGAGTAGGAAACACAGTTCTTTTTTTCAGGACATGCTCAAGGTTCTTGCTGTATTGTAGACCCTGGAAAGAATAGCTTGCTTCTTTGTTAAAACAGAGTGTGTTTCAGCGATGAGAACTCTGGTCTGAATTTCCCTTCAGAAACGGAAGTAAACCCCATGATCTGTGTCTTCCTACAAGCAAGAGTTCAGTTCTGTTAATCCCAGTGAATTTTGGGCTCAAATGATTTTTTGAAGTTCAGGAACCCAACGCTATTCTCACTATTTAATAGAGAGCAATTATGTAAGAGGAGGTGTGGTCTGTATCAGTTTCATAAGCAGACTTCAACTAAATATGTCCGTATGAATAGGAAACACAGTTCTTTTTTTCAAGCCATGCTCATGGTTCTTGCTCTATTTTAGACTCTGGAAAGAAGAGCTTGTTTCTTCGTTAAAACAGAGTGTGTTTCAGCAATGAGAACTCTGGTCTGAATTTCCCTTCAGAAACGTAGTTAAACCCCATGATCTGTGTCTTCCTACAAGCAAGAGTTGATTTCTGGTAAACCTGGTGAATTTTTGGCTCAAATGATTTTTCGCAGTTCACCAACCCAAACCAATTTTCACTATTAACTAAAGAGCATTAATGTGAGAGGAGCTGAGGTTTGTATGAGTTTCATAAGCAGAGTTGAACTACATATGCTCCATATGAGTAGGAAACACCGTTCTTTGTTTCTGGCATGCTCATGTTTCTTACTATATTGGAGACGCTGGAAAGAAGAGGATGATTCTTGCCTTAAAACACAGTGTTTTTCAGGGATGAGAACTCTGGTCTGAATTTGCCTTCAGAAGTGGAGTTAAACCCCAGGATCTGTGTCTTACTACAAGCAAAAGTTCAGTTCTGGTAAACCCAGTGAATTTTGGGCTCAAATGATTTTTCGCAGTTCCGGAACCCAATGCTATTCTTACTATTAACTAAAGATCATATATGTAAGAGGAGCTGTGGTTTGTATCAGTTTCATAAGCAGAGTTGTACTACATATGGTCCGTATGAGTAGGAAACACAGTTCATTTTTCAGGGCATGCTCATGGTTCTTGCTGTATTTTAGACTCTAGAAAGAAGTGCTTGCTTCTTGCATTAAAACAGGGTGTGTTTCATGGATGAGAATTCTGGTCTGAATTTCCCTTCACAATCGGAGTTAAACCCCATGATCTGTGCCTTCCTACCAGCAAAGGTTCATTTCTGGTAAACCAAGTGAATTTTCTGCTCAAATGACTTTACACAGTTCTAGAACCCAACGTGTTTATCACTATTAGCTAAAGAGTGTTTATGTTAGAGGAGCTGCGGTCTGTATCATTTCATGAGCAGAGTTGTACTTCATATGGTACATATGAGTAGGAAACACAGTTCGTTTTTTCTGGGCATGCTCACGGTTCTTAGTGTATTGGAGACGCTGGAAATAAGAGGATGATTCTTGCCTTAAAACAGAGTGTTTTTCAGGGTTGAGAATTCTGGTCTGAATTTGCCTTCAGAAACAGAGTTAAACCCCAGGATCTGTGTCTTCCTACAAGCAAGAGTTCATTTCTGGTTAATCCAGTGAATTTTGGGCTCAAATGATTTTTCGCAGTTCACGAACCCAATGCGATTCTCACTATTAACTACAGAGCATTTATGGAAGAGGAGCTGTGGTTTGCATCAGTTTCATAAGCAGAGTTGTACTACATATGGTCCGTATGAGTAGGAAACACAGTTCATTTTTCAGGGCATGCTCATGGTTCTTGCTGTATTTTAGACTCTAGAAAGAAGTGCTTGCTTCTTGCATTAAAACAGGGTGTGTATCATGGATGAGAATTCTGGTCTGAATTTCCCTTCACAATCGGAGTTAAACCCCATGATCTGTGCTTTCCTACAAGCAACAGTTCATTTCTGGTAAACCAAGGGATTTTTAGGCTCAAATGATTTTACACAATTCTGGAACACATCACGATTCGCAGTATTAAATAAAGAGCATTTATGTAAGAGGAGCTGTGGTCTGTATCAGTTTCATAATCAGAGTTGAACTACATATGGTCCCTATGCGTATGAAACACAGTACTTTTTTTCAGGCCATGCTCATGGTTCTTGCTGTATTTTAGACTCTGGAAAGAAGATCTTGCTTCTTCGTTAAAACAGAGTTTTTTTCAGGGATGACAACTCTGGTCTGAATTTGCCTTCAGAAACGGAGCTAAACCCCAGGGTAAGTGTCTTCCTACAACCAAGAGTTCATTTCTGGTAAACCCAGTGTTTTTTTTGGCCCAAAAGTTTTTTCGCTGTTCACGAATCCAACGCGATTCTCACTATTAACTAAAGAGCATTTATGTTAGAGGACCTGTGGTATGTGTCAGTTTCATTAGCAGAGTTGATCTACATATGGTCAGTCTGAGTAGGAACCACAGTTCTTTTTTTCAGGGCATGCTTATGGTTCTTGCTTTATTTTAGACTCTGGAAAGAAGAGATTGCTTCTTGCGTTAAAACAGAGTGTGTTTCATGGATGAGAACACTGGTCTGAATTTCCCATCAGAAACGGAGTTAAACCCCAGGATCTCTGTCTTCCTATAAGCAAGAGTTCATTTGTGGTAAACCAAGTGAATTTTAGGCTCAAAAGATTTTACACAATTCTGGAACACAACACGATTCTCAGTATTAACTACAGAGCATTTATGTAAGAGGAGCTGTGGTCTGTATCAGTTTCATAAGCAGAGTTGAACTACATTTGGTCCATAAGATTAGGAAACACAATTCTTTTTTTCAGGGCATGCTCCTGGTTCTTGCTGTATTTTAGACTCTAGAAAGAAGTGCTTGCTTCTTGCATTAAAACATGGTGTGTTTCATGGATGAGATTTCTGGTCTGAATTTCCCTTCACAATCGGAGTTAAACCCCATGATCTGTGCCTTCCTACCAGCAAGAGTTCATTTCTGGTAAACCAAGTGAATTTTCGGCTCAAATGACTTTACACAGTTCTAGAACCCAATGCGATTATCACTATTAACTAAAGAGTGTTTATGTAAGAGGAGCTGCGGTCTGTATCATTTCCTGAGCAGAGTTGAACTTCATATGGTCCATATGAGTAGGAAACACAGTTCTTTTTTCTGGGCATGCTCACGGTTCTTACTGTATTGTAGACGCTGGTAAGAAGAGGTTGATTCTTGCCTTAAAACAGAGTGTTTTTCAGGGTTGAGAATTCTGGTCTGAATTTCCCTGCAGAAACGGAGTTAAACCCCAGGATCTGTGTCTTTCTACAAGCAAGAGTTTAGTTCTGGTAAACCCAGTGAATTTTGGGCTCAAATGATTTTTCGCAGTTCACGAACCCTACGCTATTCTCACTATTAACTGAAGAGGATTTATGTAAGAGGAGCTGTTGTTTGTATCCATTTCATAAGCAGAGTTGATCTACATATTTTCTGTATGAGTCGGAAACACAGTTCTTTTTTTCTGGGCATGCTCATGTTTCTTACTATATTGTAGACGCTGGAAAGAATAGGATGAATCTTGCCTTAAAACAGAGTGTTTTTCAGGGATGAGAACTATGGTCTGAATTTGCCTTCAGAAACGGAGCTAAAACCCAGGATCAGTGTCTTCCTACAACCAAGAGTTCATTTCTGGTAAACCCATTGTTTTTTTAGCCCAAATGTTTTTTTGCGGTTCACGAACCCAACATAAATCTCACTATTAACTAAAGAGCATTTATGTAAGAGGAGCTGTGGTTTGTATCAGTTTCATAAGCAGAGTTGAACTACATATGGTCCGTATGAGTAGGAAACACAATTCTTTTTTTCAGGGCATGCTCATGGTTCTTGCTTTATTTTAGACCCTGGAAAGAAGAGCTTGCTTCTTTCGTTAAAAGAGAGTGTGTTTCATGGATGAGAACACTGGTCTGAATTTCCCTTCAGAAACGGAGTTAAACCCCAGGAATGTGTCTTCCTACAAGCAAGAGTTCATTTCTGGTAAACCAAGTGAATTTTCGGCTCAAATGACTTTACAAAGTTCTAGAACCCAACGTGATTATCACTATTAACTAGAGTGTTTATGTTAGAGGAGCTGCGGTCTGTATCATTTCATGAGCAGTGTTGAACTTCATATTGTCCATATGAGTAGGAAACACAGTTCTTTTTTTCTGGGCATGGTCACGGTTCTTACTGTATTGGTGATGCTGAAATAAGAGGATGATTCTTGCCTTAAAACAGAGTGTTTTTCAGGTTTGAGAATTCTGGTCTGAATTTCACTTCACAATCGGAGTTAAACCCCATGATCTGTGCCTTCCTACCAGCAAGAGTTCATTTCTGGTAAACCAAGTGAGTTTTCGGCTCAAATGACTTTACACTGTTCTAGAACCCAACGCGATTATCACTATTAACTAAAGAGCGTTTATGTAAGAGGAGCTGTGGTCTGTATCAGTTTCATAATCAGAGTTGAACTACATATGGTCCCTATGCGTATGAAACACAGTACTTTTTTTCAGGCCATGCTCATGGTTCTTGCTGTATTTTAGACTCTGGAAAGAAGATCTTGCTTCTTCGTTAAAACATAGTGTGTTTCAGGCATGAGAACTCTGGTCTGAATTTCCCTGCAGAAACGGAGGTAAACCCCAGGATCTGTGTCTTCCTACAAGCAAGAGTTCATTTCTGGTAAACCCAGTGAATTTTGGGCTCAAATGATTTTTCGCAGTTCACGAACCCTACGCTATTCTCACTACTAACTGAAGAGGATTTATGTAAGAGGAGCTGTTGTTTGTATCCATTTCATAAGCAGAGTTGAACTACATATTTTCTGTATGAGTCGGAAACACATTTCTTTTTTTCTGGGCATGCTCAAGTTTCTTAGTATATTGTAGACGCTGGAAAGAAGAGGATGATTCTTGGCGTAAAACAGAGTGATTTTCAGGGATGAGAACTCTGGTCTGAATTTGCCTTCAGAAACGGAGCTAAACCCCAGGATCAGTGTCTTCCTACAACCAAGATTTCATTTCTGGTAAACCCATTGTTTTTTTTTTGGCCCAAATATTTTTTTGCTGTTCACGAACCCAACATGATTCTCACTATTAACTAAAGAGCATTTATGTAAGAGGAGCTGTGGTTTGTATCAGTTTCATAAGCAGAGTTGAACTACATATGATCCGTATGAGTTTGAAACACAGTTCTTTTTTTCAGGGCATGCTCATGGTTCTTGCTTTATTTTAGACCCTGGAAAGAAGAGATTGCTTCTTTCGTTAAAACAGAGTGTGTTTCATGGATGAGAACACTGGTCTGAATTTCCCTTCAGAAACGGAGTTAAACCCCAGGAATGTGTCTTCCTACAAGCATGAGTTCATTTCTGGTAAACCAAGTGAATTTTCGGCTCAAATGATTTTACACAGTTCTAGAACCCAACGTGATTATCACTATTAACTAAAGAGTGTTTATGTTAGAGGAGCTGCAGTCTGTATCATTTCATGAGCAGAGTTGAACTTCATATTGTCCATATGAGTAGGAAACACAGTTCATTTTTTTGGGCATGCTCACAGTTCTTACTGTATTGGAGACGCTGGAAATAAGAGGATGATTCTTGCCTTAAAACAGAGTGTTTTTCAGGGTTGAGAATTCTGGTCTGAATTTGCCTTCAGAAACAGAGTTAAACCCCATGATGTGTGTCTTACTACAAGCTAGAGTTCAGTTCTGGTAAACCCAGGGAATTTTGGGCTCAAATGATTTTTCGCAGTTCAGGAACTCAACGCTATTCTCACTATTAACTAAAGAGCATTTATGTTAGAGGACCTGTGGTATGTGTCAGTTTCATAAGCAGAGTTGATCTACATATTGTCCGTCTGAGTAGGAACCACAGTTCTTTTTTTCAGGGCATGCTTATGGTTCTTGCTTTATTTTAGACTCTGGAAAGAAGAGCTTGCTTCTTGCGTTAAAACAGAGTGTGTTTCATGGATGAGAACACTGGTCTGAATTTCCCTTCAGAAACGGAGTTAAACCCCAGGATCTCTGTCTTCCTATAAGCAAGAGTTCATTTGTGGTAAACCAAGTGAATTTTAGGCTCAAACGATTTTACACAAATCTGGAACACAACACGATTCTCAGTATTAACTAAAGAGCATTTATGTAAGAGGAGCTGTGGTCTTAATCAGTTTCATAAGCAGAGTTGAACTACATTTGGTCCATAAGATTAGGAAACACAATTCTTTTTTTCAGGGCATGCTCCTGGTTCTTGCTGTATTTTAGACTCTAGAAAGAAGTGCTTGCTTCTTGCATTAAAACATGGTGTGTTTCATGGATGAGATTTCTGGTCTGAATTTCCCTTCACAATCGGAGTTAAACCCCATGATCTGTGCCTTCCTACCAGCAAGAGTTCATTTCTGGTAAACCAAGTGAATTTTCGGCTCAAATGACTTTACACAGTTCTAGAACCCAATGCGATTATCACTATTAACTAAAGAGTGTTTATGTAAGAGGAGCTGCGGTCTGTATCATTTCCTGAGCAGAGTTGAACGTCATATGGTCCATATGAGTAGGAAACACAGTTCTTTTTTCTGGGCAAGCTCACGGTTCTTACTGTATTGTAGATGCTGGTAAGAAGAGGTTGATTCTTGCCTTAAAACAGAGTGTTTTTCAGGGATGAGAACTCTGGTCTGAATTTGCCTTCAGAAACGGAGCTAAACCCCAGGTTCAGTGTCTTCCTACAACCAAGAGTTCATTTCTGGTAAACCCAGTGTTTTTTTGGCCCAAATGTTTTTTCGCTGTTCACGAACCCAACATGATTCTCACTATTAACTAAAGAGCATTTATGTAAGAGGAGCTGGTGTTTGTATCAGTTTCATAAGCAGAGTTGAACTACATATGGTCCGTATGAGTCGGAAACACAGTTCTTTTTTTCAGGGCATGCTCATGGTTCTTGCTTTATTTTAGAACCTGGAAAGCAGAGCTTGCTTCTTTCGTGAAAACAGAGTGTGTTTCATGGATGAGAACACTGGTCTGAATTTCCCTTCAGAAACGGAGTTAAACCACAGGATCTGTGTCTTCCTACACGCAAGAGTTCCTTTCTGGTAAACCCAGTGAATTTTGGGCTCAAATGATTTTTCCCAGTTCATGAACCCTACGCTATTCTCACTATTAACTGAAGAGGATATATGTAAGAGGAGCTGTAGATTGTATCCATTTCATAAGCAGAGTTGAACTACATATTTTCTGTATGAGTCGGAAACACAGTTCTTTTTTTCTGGGCATGCTCAAGTTTCATACTATATTGTAGACGCTGGAAAGAAGAGGATGATTCTGGCCTTAAAACAGAGTGTTTTTCAGGGATGAGAACTCTGGTCTGAATTTGCCTTCAGAACCTGAGCAAAACCCCAGGATCAGTGTCTTCCTACAAGCAAGAGTTCATTTCTACATAACCCAGTGAATTTTGGGCTCAAATGATTTTTCGAAGTTCAGGAACCCAACGCTATTCTCACTATTTAATAGAGAGAAATTATGTAAGAGGAGGTGTGATCTGTATCAGTTTCATAAGCAGAGTTGGTCTACATATGGTCCGTCTGAGTAGGAAGCACAGTTCTTTTTTTCAGGGCATGCTCATGGTTCTTGCTTTATTTTAGACTCTGGAAAGAAGAGCTTGCTTCTTGTGTTAAAATAGAGTGTGTTTCATGGATGAGAATTCTGGTCTGAATTTCCCTTCACAATCGGAGTTAAACCCCATGATCTGTGCCTTCCTACCAGCAACACTTCATTTCTGGTAAACCAAGTGAATTTTTCGTCTCCAATGAATTTACACAGTTCTAGAATCCAACGCAATTATCACTATTAACTAAAGAGTGTTTATGTAAGAGGAGCTGCCGACTGTATCATTTAATGAGCAGAGTTGAACTACATATGGTCCATATGAGTAGGAAACACAGTTCTTTTTTTCTGGGCATGCTCACGGTTCTTACTGTATTGGAGACGCTGGAAATAAGAGGATGATTCTTGCCTTAAAACAGAGTGTTTTTGAGGGTTGAGAATTCTGGACTGAATTCTCCTTCAGAAACAGAGTTAAACCCCAGGATCTGTGTCTTACTACAAGCAAGAGTTCAGTTCTGGTAAATCCAGGGAATTTTGGGCTGAAATGATTTTTCGCAGTTCAGGAACCCAACGCTATTCTCACTATTAACTAAAGAGCATTTATGTAAGAGTAGCTGTGGTTTGTATCAGTTTCATAAGCAGACTTGAAGTACATATGGTCTGTATGAGTAGAAAACACATTTCTTTTTTTCCGGGCATGCTCATGTTTCTTACTATATTGAGGACGCTGGAAAGAAGAGGATGATTCTTGCCTTAAACAGAGTGTTTTTCAGGGATGAGAACTCTGGCCTGAATTTGCATTCAGGAGTGGAGTTAAACCCCAGGATCAGTGTCTTCCTACAAGCAAGAGTTCATTACTGGTAAACCCAGTGATTTTTGTTCTCAAATGATTTTTCGCAGTTCATGAACCCAACATGATACTCACTATTAACTAAAGAGCATTTATGTAAGAGTAGCTTTGGTTTGTATCAGTTTCATAAGTAGAGTTTAACTACATATTGTCCGTATGAGTAGGAAACACAGTTCTTTTTTTCTGGGCATGCTCATGGTTCTTGATGTATTGGAGCCGCTGGAAAGAAGAGCTTGCTTTTTGCGTGAAAACGAGTGTGTTTTATAGATGAGAACACTGGTCTGAATTTCCCTTCAGAAACGGAGTTAAACCCAAGGATCTGTGTCTTCCTACTATTAACTAAAGAACATTTATGTAAGAGGAGTTGTGGTCTGTATCATTTCATAAACAGAAAGAAGAGCTTGCTTTTGTCATTAAAGCAGAGTGTGTTTCAGGGATGAGAACTCTGGCCTGAATTTCCCTTCAGGAATGGAGTTAAACCCCATGATCTAGGTCTTCCTACAAGCAAGAGTTCAGTTCTGGTAAAACCAGTGATATTTGGCCTCATGTGATTTTTCGCAGTTCACAAACCCAACATGATTCTCACTATTAACGAAAGAGCATTTATGTAAGAGGAGGTGTGGTCTGTATTAGTTTCATAAGCAGAGTTGAACTACATATGGTCCTTATGAGTAGGAAACAGTTCATTTTTTTAGGGCAGGATCTTGGTCTTGCTGTATTTTTGAATCTGGAAAGAAGAGCTTGCTTCTGGCGTTAAAACAGAGTGTGTTTCAGGCATGAGAACTCTGGCCTGAATTTCCCTTCAGAAACGGAGTTAAACCCCAGGATCTGTGTCTTCCTACATGCAAGAGTTCATTTCTGGTTAACCCAGAGAATTTTGGGCTAAAATGATTTTTCGCAGTTCATGAACCCAACGCGATTCTCTCTATTACCTAATGAGCATTTATGTAAGAGGAGTTGTGGTCTGTATCAGTTTCATAAGCAGAGTTGAATTACATATGGTCTGTATGAGTAGAAAACACAGTTCATTTTTTTCTGGGCATGCTTATCGTTCTTGCTGTATAGGAGACGCTGGAAAGAAGAGCTTGCTTCTTTCATTAAAACCGGGTGTGTTTCATGGATGAGAACTCTGGTCTGAATTTCAATTCACAAACGGAGTTAAACCATATGATCTGTGTCTTCCCACCAGCAAGAGTTCATTTCTGGTAAACAACGTGAATTTTCAGCTCAAATGACATTACACAGTTCTAGAACCCAACGCGATTATCACCGTTAACTAAAGAGCATTTGTGTAAGAGGAGCTGTGGTCTGTATCATTTCATAAGCAGAGTTGAACTACATATGGTCCTTATGAGTAGGAAACTAATTTCTTTTTTTCAGGGCATGCTCATGGTTCTTGCTGTATTTTCGACTCTGGAAAGAAGAGCTTGCTTCTTGTGTTAAAGCAGAGTGTGTTTAAGGGTTCAGAACTCTGGTCTGAATTTCCCTTCAGAAACGGAGTTAAACCCCAGGATCTGTTTCTTCCTACAAGCAAGAGTTCATTTCTGGGTAACCCAGTGAATTTAGGGCTCAAATGATTTTTTGCAGTTCACCAACCAACGCTACTCTCACTATTAACTGAAGAGCATTTATGTAAGAGGAGCTGTAGTTTGTATCCGTTTCATAAGCAGAGTTGAACTTCATATGATCCGTATGATTAGGAAACACAGTCCTTTTTTTCATGGCATGCTCATGTTTCTTGCAGTATAGGAGACGCTGTAAAGAAGAGCATGCTTCTTGCATTAAAACAGAATGTGTTTCATGGATGAGAACACAGGTCTGAATTTCCCTTCTGAAATGGATTTAAGGTCCATGATATGTGTCTTCCTTAAAGCATGAGGTCATTTTTGGCAAAACCATTGAATTTTGGGCTCATATGAATTTACACTGTTCACAACCCAAATGTGTTCCTCACTATTAACTAAAGAGCATTTACTTAACAGGAGCTGTGGATTGTATCAGTTTCATAAGCAGAGTTGAACTAGAAATGGTCTGTATGAGTATGAACAGTCATTCTATTATTCGGGGCTTGCTCATGTTTCTTGCTGTATTGTAGACGCTGTAAAGAACATCATGAATCTTGGGTTAAAAAGGAGTGTGTTGCATGGAAAAGAACACTGGTCAGAATTTCCCTTCAGAAATGGAGTTAAACCAAAGGATCTGTGTCTTCCTACTAGCAAGAGGTCATTTCTGGTAAACAACGTGAATTTTCAGCTCAAATGACATTACACAGTTCTAGAACCCAACGCGTTTTTCACAATTAACTAAAGAGCATTTATGTAAGAGGAGCTGTGGATTGTATCAGTTTCATGATCAGAGTTGAACTAGATATGGTGTGTATGAGTTGGAAACACAGTTCTTTTTTTTCAGGGCTTGCTCATGTTTCTTGCTCTATTGTAGACACTTGAAAGAAGAGCATGCTTCTTGCGTTAAAACCTAGTGTGTTTCATGGATGAGAACACTGGTCTGAATTTCCCTTCAGAAATGGAGTTAAACCACAGGATCTGTGTCTTTCTACAAGCAAGAGGTCATTTATGGTAATCTCACTGAACTTTGGGCTCAAATGAATTTACACAGCTCACGAACCCAACGGGTTTCTCACTATTAACTACAGAGCATTTATTTAACAGGAGCTGTGGTTTGTATCAGTTTGAAGCAGAGTTGAACTAGAAATTGTCTGCATGAGTAGGAAAGACAGTTCTCTTTTTCCGTGCTTGCTCATATTTCTTGGTGATATGGAGACTCTTGCGTTAAAATAGAGGGTGTTTCGTGGAAGAGGACACTGGTCTGAATTTCCCTTCTGAAATGGATTAAAGGTCCAGGATCTGTGTCTTTCTACAAGCAAGATGTCATTTCTGGTAAACCCAGAGAATTTTGGGCTCAAATGTATTTACACAGTTCACAAACCCAACGCGTTTCTCATTATTAACTAAAGAACATTTATATAACAGGAGCTGTGGTTTTTATCAGTTTCTTAAGCAGAGTTGAACTAGATATGTTCCATATGAGTAGGAAACACATTTCTTTTTTTCTGGACTTGATCAAGTTTCTTGGTCTATTGGAGATGCTTGAAAGAAGAGCATGCTTCATTCGTTAAAACAGAGTGTGTTTCATGGAAGAGAACACTGGTATGAATTTCCCTTCAGAAACGGAATTAAACCCCAGGATCTGTGTCTTCCTACAAGCAAGAGGTCATTTCTGGCAAAAAACCTGAATTTTGGGCTCAATGAATTTACACAGTTCACAAACCCAACGCGTTTCTCACTATTAACTAAAGCGCTTTTATTTAACAGGAGCTGTGGTTAGTATCAGTTTCATAAGTAGAGTTGAACCTGATATGGTCCCTATGAGTAGGAAACACAGTTCTTTTATTCTGGGCTTGCTCATGTTTCTTGCTGTATTGGCGACGCTGGAAAGAAGAGCATGCTTTTTGAATTAAAACAGAGTGTGTTTCACGGATGAGAACACTGGTCTGAATTTCACTTCTGAAATGCATTTAAGGTCCAGGATCTTTGTCTTCCTACAATCAAGAGGTCATTTCTGGCAAACACACTGAATTTTGGGCTCAAGTGAATTTGCAAATTTCACAAACCAAACGCGTTTCTCACAATTAACTAAAGAGCATTTGTTTACAGGAGCTGAGGTTTGTATCAGTTTCAAAATCAGACTTGAACTACATATGTTCCAAATGTGTAGGAAACACATTTCTTGTTTCTGGTCTTGCTCAGTTTTCTTGTTCTATTGGAGACGCGTGAATGAAGAGCTTGCTTCTTGCGTTAAAATAGAATGTGTTTCAAGTATGAGAACACTGGTCTTAATTTCCCTTCTTAAATGGAGTTAAACCACAGGATCTGTGTCTTCCTACAATCAATAGCTCATTTCTTGCAAACACACTGAATTTTGGGCTCAAATGAATTTACACAGTTCACAAACCCAACGCGTTTCTTACTATTACCTAAAGAGCATTTATTTAACATGAGCGGTGTTTTGTATCAGTTTAATAAGCACAGTTGAACTAGATATGATTCATATTATTAGGAAACACAATTCTTTTATTGTGGGCTTACTCATGTTTCTTGCTGTATTGGAGACCCTGGAAAGAAGAGCATGCTTCTTGCGTTAAAAAAGCCTGTGTTTCATGGATGAGAACACTGGTCTGAAATTCCCTTCAGTAACGGAGTTAAACCACAGCATCTGTGTCTTCCTACAAGCAAGAGTTCATTTCTGGTAAACGCAGTGAATTTGTGGCTCAAATGAATTTACACAGTTCACAAACCCAACGCTTTTCTCTCAATTAACTAAAGAGCATTTATGTAAGTGGAGCTGTGGTTTGTATCAGTTTCATGATCAGAGTTGAACTGGATATGGTACGTATGAATAGGAAACACAGTTCTTTTTTTCTTGGCTAGCTCATGTTTCTTGCTGTATTGGAGACCCTGAAAGGAAGAGCATGCTCTTTGCGTTCAAACACAGTGTATTTCATGGATGAGAACACAGGTCTGATGCTCTTTGCGTTCAAACACAGTGTATTTCATGGATGAGAACACAGGTCTGAATTTCCCTTCTGAAATGGAATTAAGGTCCATTGTCTGTGTCTTCCTACAAGCAAGAGGTGATTTCTGCTAAACCGACTGAATTTTGGGCTCAAATGAATTTACAAAGTTCACAAACCCAACGCGTTTCTGATTATTAACTAAAGAGCATTTATTTAACATGAGCTGTGGTTTGCTTCTGATTCATAAGCAGAGTTGAACTAGATATGGTCTGAATGAATATGAAACACAGGTCTTTTTTTCTGGTCTTGCTCATGTTTCCCGCTGTATTTGGGACGCTGGAAAGAATAGCATGTTTCTGCAATAAAACAGAGTGTGTTTCATGGATGAGAAGACAGGTCTGAATTTCCCTTCTGAAATGGATTTAAGGTCCAGGATCTGTGTCTTCCTACAAGCAAGAGGTCATTTCTGGTAAACCCACCGAATATTGGGCTCATATGAATTTACACTGTTCACAACCCCAAAGTATTTCTCACTATTGACTAAAGAGCATTTATATAACATGAGCTGTGGTTTGTATCAGTTTCATAAGCAGAGTTGAAGTAGAAATGGTCCGCATGAGTATGAAACACCATTCTTTTATTCGGGGCTTACTCATGTTTCTTGCTCTATTGTAGACGCTGGAAAGAAGATCATGCTTCTTGCGTAAAACCCAGTGTGTTTCATGGATGAGAACACTGGTCTGAATTTCCCTTCAGAAATGGAGTTAAACCACAGGATCTGTGTCTTTCTACAAGCAAGAGGTCATTTATGGTAATCTCACTGAACTTTGGGCTCAAATGAATTTACACAGCTCACGAACCCAACGGGTTTCTCACTATTAACTACAGAGCATTTATTTAACAGGAGCTGTGGTTTGTATCAGTTTGAAGCAGAGTTGAACTAGAAATTGTCTGCATGAGTAGGAAAGACAGTTCTCTTTTTCCGTGCTTGCTCATATTTCTTGGTGATATGGAGACTCTTGCGTTAAAATAGAGGGTGTTTCGTGGAAGAGGACACTGGTCTGAATTTCCCTTCTGAAATGGATTAAAGGTCCAGGATCTGTGTCTTTCTACAAGCAAGATGTCATTTCTGGTAAACCCAGAGAATTTTGGGCTCAAATGTATTTACACAGTTCACAAACCCAACGCGTTTCTCATTATTAACTAAAGAACATTTATATAACAGGAGCTGTGGTTTTTATCAGTTTCTTAAGCAGAGTTGAACTAGATATGTTCCATATGAGTAGGAAACACATTTCTTTTTTTCTGGACTTGATCAGGTTTCTTGGTCTATTGGAGATGCTTGAAAGAAGAGCATGCTTCATTCGTTAAAACAGAGTGTGTTTCATGGAAGAGAACAGTGGTATGAATTTCCCTTCAGAAACGGAATTAAACCCCAGAATCTGTGTCTTCCTACAAGCAAGAGGTCATTTCTGGCAAAAAACCTGAATTTTGGGCTCAATGAATTTACACAGTTCACAAACCCAACGCGTTTCTCACTATTAACTAAAGCGCTTTTATTTAACAGGAGCTGTGGTTAGTATCAGTTTCATAAGTAGAGTTGAACCTGATATGGTCCCTATGAGTAGGAAACACAGTTCTTTTATTCTGGGCTTGCTCATGTTTCTTGCTGTATTGGCGACGCTGGAAAGAAGAGCATGCTTTTTGAATTAAAACAGAGTGTGTTTCACGGATGAGAACACTGGTCTGAATTTCACTTCTGAAATGCATTTAAAGTCCAGGATCTTTGTCTTCCTACAATCAAGAGGTCATTTCTGGCAAACACACTGAATTTTGGGCTCAAGTGAATTTGCAAATTTCACAAACCAAACGCGTTTCCCACAATTAACTAAAGAGCATTTGTTTACAGGAGCTGAGGTTTGTATCAGTTTCAAAATCAGACTTGAACTACATATGTTCCAAATGCGTAGGAAACACATTTCTTGTTTCTGGTCTTGCTCAGTTTTCTTGTTCTATTGGAGACGCGTGAATGAAGAGCATGCTTCTTGCGTTAAAATAGAATGTGTTTCAAGTATGAGAACACTGGTCTTAATTTCCCTTCTTAAATGGAGTTAAACCACAGGATTTGTGTCTTCCTACAATCAATAGCTCATTTCTTGCAAACACACTGAATTTTGGGCTCAAATGAATTTACACAGTTCACAAACCCAATGCGTTTCTTACTATTACCTAAAGAGCATTTATTTAACATGAGCGGTGTTTTGTATCAGTTTAATAAGCACAGTTGAACTAGATATGATTCATATTATTAGGAAACACAATTCTTTTATTGTGGGCTTACTCATGTTTCTTGCTGTATTGGAGACGCTGGAAAGAAGAGCATGCTTCTTGTGATAAAACAGACTGTGTTTCATGGAAGAGAACACTGCTCTGATTTCTCTTCAGAAACAGAGTTAAACCACAGGATCTGTGTCTTCCTACAAGCAAGAGGTCATTTATGGTAAACGCAGTGAATTTGTGGCTCAAATGAATTTACACATCTCACCAACCCAACGCGTTTCTCACTATTAACTAAAGAGCATTTATGTAACAGGAGCTGTGGTTTCTAACAGTTTCATAAGGAGAGTTGAACTAGAAATGATCCGTATGAGTATGAAACACAATTCTCTTATTCGGGGCTTGCTCATGTTTCTTGCTGTATTGGAGACGCTGGAACGAAGATCATGCTTCTTGCGTAAAACAGAGTGTGTTTCATGGATGAGAACACTGGTCTGAAATTCCCTTCAGTAATGGAGTTAAAACACAGGATCTGTGTCTTCCTACAAGCAAGAAGTCATTTCTGGTAAACCCAGTGAATTTGAGGTTCAAATCAATTTACACAGAACACAAACCAAAGAGTTTCTCACTTTTAACTAAAGAGCATTTATTTAACATGAGCTGTGGTTTGTATCAGTTTCATAAGAAGCGTTGAAGTATATATGATCCATATGTGTAGGAAACACTCTTCCTTTATTTGGGGCTTGCTCATGTTTCTTGCTGTATTGGAGACCCTGGAAAGAAGAGCATGCTTCTTGCGTTAAAAAAGCCTGTGTTTCATGGATGAGAACACTGGTCTGAAATTCCCTTCAGTAACGGAGTTAAACCACAGCATCTGTGTCTTCCTACAAGCAAGAGTTCATTTCTGGTAAACGCAGTGAATTTGTGGCTCAAATGAATTTACACAGTTCACAAACCCAACGCTTTTCTCTCAATTAACTAAAGAGCATTTATGTAAGTGGAGCTGTGGTTTGTATCAGTTTCATGATCAGAGTTGAACTGGATATGGTACGTATGAATAGGAAACACAGTTCTTTATTTCTTGGCTAGCTCATGTTTCTTGCTGTATTGGAGACCCTGAAAGGAAGAGCATGCTCTTTGCGTTCAAACACAGTGTATTTCATGGATGAGAACACAGGTCTGAATTTCCCTTCTGAAATGGAATTAAGGTCCATGGTCTGTGTCTTCCTACAAGCAAGAGGTGATTTCTGCTAAACCGACTGAATTTTGGGCTCAAATGAATTTACAAAGTTCACAAACCCAACGCGTTTCTGATTATTAACTAAAGAGCATTTATTTAACATGAGCTGTGGTTTGCTTCTGATTCATAAGCAGAGTTGAACTAGATATGGTCTGAATGAATATGAAACACAGGTCTTTTTTTCTGGTCTTGCTCATGTTTCCCGCTGTATTTGGGACGCTGGAAAGAATAGCATGTTTCTGCGATAAAACAGAGTGTGTTTCATGGATGAGAAGACAGGTCTGAATTTCCCTTCTGAAATGGATTTAAGGTCCAGGATCTGTGTCTTCCTACAAGCAAGAGGTCATTTCTGGTAAACCCACCGAATATTGGGCTCATATGAATTTACACTGTTCACAACCCCAAAGTATTTCTCACTATTGACTAAAGAGCATTTATATAACATGAGCTGTGGTTTGTATCAGTTTCATAAGCAGAGTTGAAGTAGAAATGGTCCGCATGAGTATGAAACACCATTCTTTTATTCGGGGCTTACTCATGTTTCTTGCTCTATTGTAGACGCTGTAAAGAAGATCATGCTTCTTGCGTAAAACCCAGTGTGTTTAATGGATGAGAACACTGGTCTGAATTTCCCTTCAGAAATGGAGTTAAACCACAGGATCTGTGTCTTTCTACAAGCAAGAGGTCATTTATGGTAATCTCACTGAACTTTGGGCTCAAATGAATTTACACAGCTCACGAACCCAACGGGTTTCTCACTATTAACTACAGAGCATTTATTTAACAGGAGCTGTGGTTTGTATCAGTTTGAAGCAGAGTTGAACTAGAAATTGTCCGCATGAGTAGGAAACACAGTTCTCTTTTTCTGGGCTTGTTCATGTTTCTTGCTGATATGGAGACTCTGGAAATAAGAGCATGATTCTTGCGTTAAAATAGACTGTGTTTCATGGAAGAGGACACTGGTCAGACTTTCCTTCAGAAACCGAGTGAAACCACAGGATATGTGTCTTCCTAAAAGAAGGAGGTCATTTATGGTATACATAGTGAATTTGCGGATGAAAAGAATTTACACAGTTCAAGAAACCAACGCATTTCTCACAATTAAATAAAGAGCATTTATGTAAGGGGAGCTTTGGTTTGTATCAATTTCATGAGCATAGTTGAACTAGATATGGTCCGTATGAGTAGGAAACACAGTTCTTTTTTTCTGGGCTTGCTCATGTTTCTTGCTGTATTGGAGACTCTGGAAAGAAGACCATGCTTCTTGCGTTAAAACAGAGTGTGTTTCATGGATGAGAACACTGATCTGAATTTCCCTTCAGTAACGGAGTTAAACCACATGATCTGTGTCTTCCTACAAGCAAGAGGTCATTTCTGGTAAACACAGTGATTTTGCGGCTCAAATGTATTTACACAGAAAACAAACCCAAAGCGTTTCTCACTATTATCTAAAGAGCATTTATTTAAAAGGAGCAGTGGTTTGTATCACTTTCTTAAGCAGAGTGGAACTAGATATGATCCGTATCAGTAGGAAATACAGTTCTTTTTTTCTGGCCTGTTCATGTTTCTTGCTGTATTGGAGACACTGGAAAGATGTGCATGGTTTTTGCTTTAAAACAGAGTGTGTTTCTTGGATGAGAAGACAGGTCTGAATTTCTCTTCAGAAACATAGTAAAACCACAGGATCTGTGTCTTCTTACATGCAAGAAGTCATTTCTGGTACACCCAGTGAATTTGCGACTCAAATGAATTTACACAGTTCACGAACCCACCGCGTTTCTAACAATTAACTAAAGAGAATTTATGTGAGAGGAGTTGTAGTTTGTATCAGTTTCATGAGCAGAGTTGAACTAGATATGGTCCGTAAGATCAGGAAACACAGTTGTTTTTTTTAGGGCTTGCTCATGTTTCTTGTTGTATTGGAGACTCTGGAAAGAACACCATGCTCCTTTCATTAAAAGAGAGTGTGTTTCAAGGAAGAGAACACTGGTCTGAATTTCCTTTCAGAAACGGACTTAAAACACAGGATCTGTGTCTTCCTACAAGCAAGCGGTCATTTCTGGTAAACCCAGTGAATTTGAGGCTCAAATGAATTTACACAGAACACAAACCCAACGCGTTTCTCACTATTAAATAAAGAGCATATATTTAACATGAGCTGTGGTTTGTATCAGTTTCATAAGCAGAGTTGAAGTAGAAATGGTCCGCATGAGTATGAAACACCATTCTTTTATTCGGGGCTTACTCATGTTTCTTGCTATATTGGAGACGCTGGAAAGAAGATCATGCTTCTTGTGTAAAACCCAGTGTGTTTCATGGATGAGAACACTGATCTGAATTTCCCTTCAGAAACGGAGTTAACCCTCAGGATCTGTGTCTTCCTACAAGCAAGCGGTAATTTCTGGTAAACCCAGTGAATTTGAGGCTCAAATGAATTTACACAGAACACAAACCCAACGCGTTTCTCACTATTAAATAAAGAGCATATATTTAACATGAGCTGTGGTTTGTATCCCTGTCATAAGCAGAGTTGAACTAGATATGGTCCGAATGAATTGGAAATACAGTTCTTTTTTTTATGGGCTTGCTCATGTTTCTTGCTGTATTGCAGACTCTGGAAAGAAGAGCATGCGTCTTGAGTTAAAACAGAGTTTGTTTCATGGATGAGAACACAGGTCTGAATTTCTCTTCTGAAATGGAGTTAAGGTCCAGGATCTGTGTCTTCCTACAAACAAGAGGTCATTTCTGATAAACCCTCTGAATTTTTGGGCTCAAATAATTTACACAGTTTACAAACCCAACACGTTTCCCTCCATTAACTAAAGATCATTTATTTAACAGGATCTGTGGTTTGTATCAGTTTCCTAAGCAGAGTTGAACTAGTTAAGTCGCCTATGAGTAGGAAACACAGTTCTTTTTTCGGGGCTTGCTGATTTTTCTTGCTGTATTGGAGACGCTGGAAAGAAGAGCATGCTTCTTTTGTTAAAACAGAGTGTGTTTCATGGATGAGAACACAGGTCTGAATTTCCCTTCTGAAATGGATTTTAGGTCCAGGATCTGTGTCTCTTACAAGCAAGAGGTCATTTCTGGTAAACCCACTGATTTTGGGCTCAAATGAATTTACACAGTTCACAAACCCAACTCGTTTCTCTCTATTACCTTAAGAGCATTTATTTAATATTAGCTGTGTTTTGTATCAGTTTCATAAGCAGAGTGGAACTAGATATGATGAGCATGAGTAGGAAACACAGTTCTTTTTTTCTGAGTTTGCTCATGTTTCTTGATGTTTTGGATACGCTGGAAAGAAGAGCATGGTTTTTGGCGTTTACACAAAGTGTGTTCATGGATGAGAAGACAAGTCTGGATTTCCCAACAGAAATGGAGTTAATCCAGATGATGTGTGTCTTCCTACAAGCAAGAGGTCATTTTTGGTAAACCCACTAAATTTTGGTCTCAAATGAATTAACATAACTCACAATCCCAACGCGTTTCTCACTATTAACTAAAGAGCATTTATTTAACAGGAGCTGTGGTTTGTATGAGTTTCATAATCAGAGTTGAACTAGATATAGTCCGTATGAGTAGGAAACAGAGTTCTTTTATTCTGGGCTTGCTTACATTTCTCGCTATATTGGAGACGCTGGAAAGAAGAGCATGCTTCTTGAGTTCAACAGAGTGCGTTTCATGCATGAGAAACCTGGTCTGAATTTCCCTTCAGAAACGGAGTTTAACCACAGGATCGGTGTCTTATACAAGCAAGACTTCATTTCCTGTAAACCCAGTGAATTTTGGCCTCAAATGCATTTACACAGCTCACGAACACAACGCGTTTCTCCTATTAACTCAAGAGCATTTTTTTAAGCAGAGCTGTATTTTGTATCAGTTTCATAAGCAGAGTTGAACAAGATAGGGTCTGTATGAGTAGGAAACACAGTCATTTTTTTTCTGGGCTTGCTCATGTTTCTTGCTGATATAGAGACTCTGGAAAGAAGGGCATGTTGATTGCTTTAAAACAGAGTTTGTCATGGATGAGAACACAGGTCAGAATTTCCCTTCAGAAACTTATTTAAGATCCAGGATCTGTTTATTCCTACATGCAAGAGATCATTTCTGTAAAATCCAGTGAATTTGCGGCTCAATTGAAATTACACAGTACACAAACCCAAAGCATTTCACACTATTAACTAAAGAGCAGTTATTTAACATGAGCTGTGGTTTGTATCAGTTTCATAAGCAGAGTTGAACTAGATATGATCCGTATGAGTAGGAAACCCAGTTCTTTTATTCGGGGCTTGCTCATGCTTCTTGAATTAAAACAGAGTGTGTTTCATGAATGAGAACACTGGTCTGAATTTCCCTTCAGAAACGGAGTTAAAATAGATCATCTCTGTCTTCCTACAAGCTAGAGGTCATTATGGTAAACCCACTGAATTTTCGTTCAAATGCATTTACACAGTTCATGAACCCATCACGTTTTTTAACACTTAACTAAAGTGCATTTATGTGAGAGGAGCTGTGGTTTGTATCAGTTTCATGAACAGAGTTGAACTTGATATGGTACGTATGAATGGGAAACACAGTTCTTTTTTTCTGGACTTGCTCATTTTTCTTGCTGTATTGAAGACTGTGGAATGAAGAGCATCCTTCTTGCATAAAAACAGAGTTTGTTTCATGGATGAGAACACAGGTCTGAATTCCCCATCAGAAACGGATTTAAAATCCAGGATCTGTGTCTTCCTACGAGCAAGAGTGCATTCCTGGAAAAACCAAAGAATTTGCGACTAAAATGAATTTACAAAGTTCACAAAACCAAAGCATTTCACACTATTAATTAGAGAGCATTTATGTAAGAGGAGCGGTGGTTTGTATCAGTTTCATAAGCAGAGTTGAACAAGATATGATCCGTATGAGTAGGAAACACAGTTCTTTTATTTGGGGCTTGCTCATGTTTCTTGCTGTATTGGAGACGCTGGAAAGAAGAGCATGCTTCTTGTGTTAAAACAGAGTGTGTTTCATGGAAGAGAATACTGTTCTGAATTTCCCTTCAGAAATGGAGTTAAACCCCAGGATCTGTGTCTTCCCACAAGGAAGAGTGCATTTCTGGTAAAAGCATTGATTTTGTGGCTCAATTGAATTTACACAGTTCACAAACCCAAAGCATTTCACACTATTAAGTAAAGAGCATTTATGTAAGAGTAGCTGTGGTTTGTATCACATTCATAAGCAGAGTTGAACTAGATATGATCCGTATGAGTATGAAGCACAGTTCTTTTATTTGGGGCTTGCTCATGTTTCTTGCTGTATTGGAGACGATGGAAAGAAGAGAATGCTTCTTGCGTTAAAACATAGTGTGTTTCATGGAAGAGAACACTGGTCTGAATTTCACTTCAGATACGGAGTTAAACCCCAGTATCTCTGTCTTCCCCCAAGCAAGAGTTCATTTCTGATACACCCAGTGAATTTGCAGCAATAATGAATTTACACAATTCACAAACCCTCCGCGTTTCTCACTATTAACTAAAGAGCATTTACTTAACATGAGCTGTGGTTTGTATCAGTTTCATTAGCAGAGTTGAACTAGATATTGTCCGTATGAGTAGGAAACACAGTTATTTTTTTCTGGGCTTGCTCATGTTTCTTGCTGTATTGGAGATGCTGGAAAGAAGAGAATGCTTCTTGCATTAAAACACCGTGTGTTTCATGCATGAGAACACTGGTCTGAATTTCCCTTCAGAAACGGAGTTAAACCCCAGGATCTGTGTCTTCCCACAAGCAAGAGGTCATTTCTTGTAAACCCAGTGAATTAGCGGCACAAATGAATTTACACAATTCACAAAGCCACCGCGTTTCTCACTATAAACTAAAGAACATTTATTTAACATGAGCTGTAGTTTGTAACAGTTTCTTAAGCAGAGTTGAACTAGATATGATCCGTATGAGTAGGAAACACAGTTCTTTTATTTGGGGCTTGCTCATGTTTCTTGCTGTATTGGAGATGCTGGAAAGAAGAGAATGCTTCTTGCATTAAAACAGAGTGTGTTTCATGCATGAGAACACTGGTCTGAATTTCCTTTCAGAAACGGAGTTAAAATACATCATCTCTGTCTTCCTACAAGCAAGAGGTCATTATGGTAAATCCACTGAATTTTGTGTTCAAATGCATTTACACAGTTCATGAACCCAACACGTTTTTTAACATTTAACTAAAGTGCGTTTACGTAAGAGGAGCTGTGGTTTGTATCAGTTTTATGAACAGAGTTGAACTAGATATGGTCCCTATGAATGGGAAACACAGTTCTTTTTTTCTGGGCTTGCTCATTTTTCTTGCTGTATTGGAGACGTTGGAAAGAAGAGCATGCTTCTTTCATTAAAACAGAGTTTGTTTCATGGATGAGAACACAGGTCTGAATTTCCCTTCAGAAACGGATTTAAGATACTGGATCTGTGTCTTCCTACAAGCAAGTGAGCATTTCTGGTAAAACCATTGAATTTGCGGCTCAAATGAATTTATACAGTTCACAAACCCAACGCGTTTCTCACATTTAACTCTAGAGCGTTCAATTACCATGAGCTGTGGTTTGAATCAGTTTCATAAGCAGAGTTGTACTAGATATGATCCGTATGAGAAGGAAACACAGTTCTTTTATTTGGGGCTTGCTCATGTTTCTTGCTATATTGGAGATGCTGGAAAGAAGAGCATCCTTCTTGCATTAAAACAGCATTTGTTTCATGGATGAGAACACAGGTGTGAATTTCCCTTCAGAAATGGATTTAAGAACCAGGATCTGTGTCTTCCTACAAGAAAGAGGGCATTTCTGGTAAAACCATTGAATTTGCGGCTCAAATGAATTTACACAGTTCACAAACCCAAAACATTTCACACTATTAACTAGAGAGCATTTATTTAAGAGGAGCTGTAGTTTTTACGAATTTCATAAGCAGAGTTAAACTAGATGTAGTCTGTATGAGTAGGAAACTCAGTTCTTTTATTCTGCACATGCTCATATTACTTGCTGTATTGGAGACGCTGGAAAGAGGAGCATGCTTCTTGCATTTAAACAGAGTGTGTTTAAAGGATGAGAACACTGATCTCAAATTCTCTTCAGACACGGAGTAAAACCACAGGATCTGTGTCTTCTTACAAGCAAGAGGTCATTTCTGGTAAACCCAGTGAATTTGCGGCTCAAATGAATTTGTACAGTTCACGAACCCAACACGTTTCTGACTATTAACTAAAGAGCATTTATGTAAGAGGAACTGTGGTTTGTATCAGTTCCATGAGCAGAGTTGAACTAGATATGGTCCATATGAATAGGAAACTCAGTTCTTTTTTCTGAGTTTGCTCATGTTTCTTGCTGTATTGGAGGTTCTGGAAAGAAGAGCCTGCTTCTTGCGTTAAAACAGAGTGTGTTTCATGGATGAGAACAATGGTCTGAATTTTAATTCTGAAATGTATTTAAGATCCAGGATTTGTTTATTCCTACAAGCAACAGAGCATTTCAGGTAAAACCAGTGGATTTGGGGCTCAAATGAAATTACACAGTTCACTACCCCATAGCGTTTCTCACAATTAAAGAAAGAGCATTTATTTAACAGGAGCTGTTATTGTTATCAATTTCATAAGCAGAGTTGAAATATATATGATCCCTATGAGTAGGAAACACAGTTCTTTTATTTGGGGCTTGCTCATGTTTCTTGAAGTATTGGAGACGTTGGAAAGAAGAGCATGCTTCTTGCATAAAAAAAGAGTTAGTTTCATGGAAGAGAACTCTGCTCTGAATTTCCCTTCAGAAACGGAGTTAAACCACAGCATCTGTGTCTTCCTAAAATCAAGAGTGCATTTCTGGTAAAACCATTGAATTTGCGTCTCAAATGAATTTACAAAGTTCACAAAACCAAAGCATTTCACATTATTAACTAGAGAGCATTTATGTAAGTGGAGCTGTGGTTTGAATGAGTTGCATAAGCAGAGTTGAACTAGATATGGTGTGAATGAGTATGAAACACAGTTCTTTTATTCTGGGCATGCACATGTTCCATGATGTATTGGAGGCGCTGGAAAGAAGAGCATGCTTCTTGCATTAAAACAGAGTGTGTTTAATGGATGAGAACACTGGTCTGAATTTCCCTTCTGAAATGGATTTAAGATCCAGAATCTGTTTATTCCTACAAGCAATAGAGGATTTCTGGTAAAACCAGTGAATTTGCGGTTCAAATGAAATTACACAGTTCACAAACCCAGCGCGTTTTTCACTATAAATAAAGAGCATTTATGTAAGAGGATCTGTGGTTTGTATCAGTTTCATGAACAGAGTTGAACTAGATATGGTCCGTATGAGTGGGAAACACAGTTCTTATTTTCTAGGCTTCCTCATGTTTCTTGCTGTATTGGAGACGCTGGAAACAAGAGCATGCTTCTTGCTTAAAAACAGAGTGTGTTTCATGGATGAAAACACAGGTCTGAATTTCCCTTCTGCAATGGATTTAAGATCCAGGATCTGTGTCTTCCTACAAGCAAGAGAGCATTTCTTGTAAAACCAGTGAATTTGTGTCTCAAATGAATTAAAACAGAACACAATCAGAACGCTTTTATCACTATTAACTAAAGAGCATTTATTTAACATGAGCTGTGGTTTGTATTAGTTTCATAAGCAGAGTTGAACTAGATATGGTCCGTATGAGTAGGAAACACAGTTATTTTAATCAGGGTTTGTTCATGTTTCTTGCTGTATTGCAGAAGCTAGACAGAAGAGCATGCTTCTTGCGTAAAAACAGAGTGTGTTTCATGGAAGAGAACACAGGTCTGAATTTCCCTTCAGAAACGGAGTTAAACCACCTGATCTGTGTCTTCCTACAAGCAAAAGAGCATTTCTTGTAAAACCATTGAATTTGCTGCTCAAATGTATTTACACAGTTCACGCACCCAACACGTTTCTCACATTTAACTAAAGAGAGTTAATGTAAGAGGAGCTGTGATTTCTGTGGTTTGTATCAGTTTCATGAGCAGAGTTGACCTAGATATGGTCCATATAAGTGGGAAAAACAGTTCTTCTTTTCTGGGCCTGCGCATTGTTCTTGCTATATTGGAGACTCTGGAAAGACAAGCATGCTTCTTGCGTTCAAACAGAGTGTGTTTCATGGATGAGCACAGTGGTCTGACTTTCCCTTATGAAATGGATTTAAGATCCAGGGTCAGTTTCTTCCTACAAGCAAAAGAGCATTTCTTGTAAAACCAGTGAATTTTTGTCTCAAATGAATTTAAAGAGAACACAAACCCAGTGCGTTTCACTATTAACTAAAGAGCATTTATGTAAGAGGAGCTGTGGTTTGTATCAGTTTCATGAGCAGAGATGAACTAGATATTGACCGTATGAGTAGGAAACACAGTTCTTTTATTCTGAGCTTGCTCACATTTCTTGCTGTATTGGAGACTCTGGAAAGAAGTGCATGTTTCCTGCGTTAAAACAGAATGTGTTTCATGGATGAGAACACCTGTATGAATTTCAATTATTAAATAGATTTAAGATCCAGGATCTGTTTATTCCTACAAGCAAGAGAGCATTTCTGGTCAAACCAGTGTATTTACGGCTCAAATGAAATTACACAGTTCACAAACCCAAAGCATTTCACACTATTAACTAAAGAGCATTTATTTAACTGGAGCTGTGGTGTGTATCAGTTTCATAAGCAGAATTGAAATAGATATGATCCGTATGAGTAGGATACACAGTTCTTTTATTTGGAGCTTGCTCATGTTTCTTGCTGTATTGGACATGCTGAAAAGAAGAGCATGCTTCTTGCGTTAAAACAGAGTGTGTTTCATGGATGAGAACACTGGTCTGAATTTCCATTCAGAAACAGAGTAAAACCACAGGATCTGTGTCTTCCTACAAGCAAGAGGTCATTTCTGGTAAACCCAAGGACTTTGTGGCTCAAATGAATTTACACAGTTCACGAACCCAACACATTTCTCTCTATTAACTAAAGAGCATGTATGTAAGAGGACCTGTGGTTTGTATCAGTTTCATGAGCAGAGTTGAACTAGATATGGTCCTTATGAACAAGAAACACTGTTCTTTTTTTCTGAGTTTGCTCATGTCTCTTGCTGTATTGGAGACTCTGGACAGAAGAGCATGCTTCTTGCGATAAAACAGAGTGTGTGTCATGGATGAGAACACTGGCCTGAATTTCTTTTTGGAAATGGATTTAAGATCCAGAATCTGGTTCTTCCTACAAGCAAGAGAGCATTTCAGGTAAAACCATTGAATTTGTGGCTCAATTGAAATTACACAGTTCACAAACCCAAAGCATTTCACACTATTAACTGAAGAGAATTTATTAAACAGGAGCAGTGGTTTGTATCAGTTCCATAAGCAGAGTTGAACTAGATATGATCCGTATGAGTAGTAGACACAGTTCTTTTATTCGGGGCTTGCTCAACTTGTTTGGTGTATTGGAGATGGTGAAAAGGAGAGCATGCTTCTTGCGTTAAATCAGAGTGTGTTTAATGCTTGAGAACACTGTTCTGAATTCCCCTCAGAAACGGAGTTAAACCAAAGGATCTGTGTCTTCCTACAAGCAAGATGTCATTTCTGTTAAACCCAGTGAATTTGCGGCCCAAAGGAATTTACACAGTTCACGAACCCAACACGTTTCACACATTTAACTAAAGAGCGTTTATGTAAGAGGATCTGTGATTTGTATCAGTTTCATGAGCAGAGTTGAACTAGATATGGTCCGTATGAGTGGGAACCACATTTCTTTTATTCGGGGCTTGATCATGTTTCTTGCTGTATTGGAGGTTCTGGAAAGAAGAGCATGCTTCCTGCATTAAAACAGAGTGTGTTTCATGGATGAGACCACAGGTCTGAATTTCACTTCTGAAATGGATTTTAGATCCAGGATCTGTGTCTTCCTACAAGCAAGAGAGCAGTTCTTAAAAACCAGAGAATTTGGGTCTCAAGTGATATTACACAGAACACAAACCCAGCACGTTTCTCACTATTAACTACAGAGCATTTATGTAAGAGGAGCTGTGGTTTGTATCAGTTTAATGAGCAGAGTTGAACCAGATATGAACCGTATGTGTAGAATACACAGTTCTTTTAAATGGGGCTTGCTCATGTTTCTTGCTGTATTGGAGACGATGAAAAGAAGAGCATGCTTCTTGCGTTAAAACAGAGTGTGTTTCATGGATGAGAAAACAGTTCTGAATTTCCCTTCAGAAACAGAGTAAAACCACAGGATCTGTGTCCTCCTACAAGCAAGTGGTCATTTCTGGTAAACCCATTGAATTTGTGGCTCAAATGAATTTACAAAGTTCACGAACCCAACTCGTTTCTCACATTTAACTAAAGAGCGTTTGTGTAAGAGGAGCTGTGGTTTGTATCAGTTTCATGAGCAGCATTGAACTAGATATGGACTGTACGAGTAGGAAACACAGTTCTTTTTTTCTGGGCTTGCTCATGTTTCTTGCTGTATTGGAGACGCTGGAAAGAAGAGCATGCTTCTTGAGTTAAAACAGAGTTTTTTTCATGGATGAGAAAACAGTTCTGAATTTCCCTTCAGAAACAGATTTAAGATCCAGGTTCTGTGTCTTCCTACAAGCAAGAATGCATTTCTGGTAAAAACATTGAATTTGCGGCTCAAATGAATTTACACAGTTCACGAACCCAACATGTATCTCACATTTTACTAAAGAGCGTTTATGTAAGAGGAGTTGTGGTTTGTATGAGTTTCATAAGGAGAGTTGAACTAGATATGGTCTGTATGAGTAGGAAACTCAGTTCTTTTATTCTGGGCATGCTCATGTTCTTTGTTGTATTGGAGATTCTGGAAAGAGTAGCATGCTTCTTGCATTAAAACAGAGTGTGTTTAAAGGATGAGAACACTGATCTGAAATTCCCTTCAGACACGGAGAAAAACCACAGGATCAGTGTCTTCTTACAAGCAAGAGGTCATTTCTGGTAAACCCAGGGACTTTGCGGCTCAAATGAATTTACACAGTTCATGAACCCAACTCGTTTCTCTCTATTAACTAAAGAGCATGTATGTAAGAGGACCTGTGGTTTGTATCAGTTTCATGAGCAGAGTTGAACTAGATATGGTCCTTATGAACAGGAAACACTGTTCTTTTTTTCTGAGTTTGCTCATGTCTCTTGCTGTATTGGAGACGCTGGAAAGAAGAGCATGCTTCTTGTGATAAAACACAGTGTATTTCATGGATGAGAACACTGGTCTGAATTTCAAATCTGAATTGGATTTAAGATCCAGGATTTGTTTATTCCTACAAGCAAGAGAGCATTTCTGGTAAAACCATTGAATTTGTGGCTCAAATGAAATTACACAGTTCACAAACCCAACGTGTATCTACCTCTTAACCAAAGAGCATTTATGTAAGAGGAGCTGTGGTTTGTATCAGTTTCATGAGAAGCTTAAGTAGATATGGTCCGTGAGAATTGGAAACACAGTTCTTTTTTTCTGGGCTTGCTCATGTTTCTTGCTGTATTGGAGACTCTGGAAAGAAGAGCATGCTTCTTGCGTTAAAACAGAGTGTGTTTCATGGATGAGAACACAGGTAAGAATTTCCCTTCTGAAATGGATTTAAGATCCATGATCTGTTTATTGCTACAAGCAAGAGAGCATTTCTGGTAAAAAAAACCAGTGATTTTGAGCTCAATTGAAATTACACAGTTCAAAAACCCAAAGCATTTCACACTATTAACTAAAGAGCATTTATTTAAAAGGAGCTGTGGTTTGTATCAGTTTCATGAGCAAAGTTGAACTAGATATGGTCTGTATGAGTAGGAAACACAGTTATTTTTTCTGTGCTTGCTCATGTTTCTTGCTGTATTGGAGACGCTTGAAAGAAGAGCATGCTTCTTGCTTTAAAACAGAGTTTGCTTCATGGATGAGAACATAGGTCTGAATTTCCGTTCAGAAACGGATTTTATATCCAGGATCTGGTTCTTCCTACAAGCAAGAGTGCATATCTGCTAAAACCATTGAATTTGGGGCTCAAATGAATTTACACAGTTCACGAACCCAACATGTTTCTCACTATTTACAAAAGAGCATTTATGTAAGAAGAGCTGTGGTTTGTATCAGTTTCATGAGCAAAGTTGAACTAGATATGATCTGTATGAGTGGGAAACACAGTTCTATTTTTCTGGGCTTGCTCATGTTTCTTGCTGTATTTGAGACGCTTGAAAGAAGAGCATGCTTCTTGCGTTAAAACTTAGTGTGTGTCATGGAAGAGAACACTGGTCTGTATTTCCCTTCAGAAATGAAGTAAAACCCCAGGATTTGTGTCGTCCTACAAGCAAGAGTTCATTTCTGGTAAACCCAGCGAATTTGCGGCTCAAAAGAATTTACACAGTTCACGAACCCAACGTGTTTATTACATTTAACTAAAGAGCATTTATGTAAGAGGAGCTGTGGTTTGTATCAGTTTCATGAGCAAAGTTGAACTAGATATGGTCTGTATGAGTAGGAAACACAGTTATTTTTTCTGTGCTTGCTCATGTTTCTTGCTGTATTGGAGACGCTCGAAAGAAGAGCATGCTTCTTGCTTTAAAACAGAGTTTGTTTCATGGATGAGAACACAAGTCTGAATTTCCCTTCAGAAATGTATTTAAGATCCAGGATCTGTGACTTCCTACAAGCAAGAGAGCACTTCTGGTAAAACCAGTGAAATTGCGGCGGAAATGAATTTCCACAGTTCACAAACCCAAAGCATTTCACACTATTAACTAGAGAGCATTTATGTAATAGGAGTTGAGGTTTGTATGAGTTTCTTGAGCAGAGTTGAACTAGATATGGTCTGTATGAGTAGGAAACACAGTTCTTTTTTCTGGGCTTGCTCATGTTCCTTGCTGTATTGGAGATGCTGGAAAGAAGAGCATGCTTCTTGCGTTAAAACGGAGTGTGTTTCATGCATGAGAACACTGGTCTGAATTTCCCTTCAGAAATGGAGTTAAACCACAGGATCTCTGTCTTCCAATAAGCAAGAGGTCATTTCTGGTGAAATGTGAATTTGTGGCTCAAAGGAATTTACACAGTTCACGAACCCAACATGTTTCTCACATGAACTAAAGAGCATTTATGTAAGAGGAGCTGTGGTTTGTATCAGTTTCTTGAGTAGAGGTGAACTAGATATGGTCCGTATGAGTGGGTAAACACAGTTTTTTTTTCTGGGCTTGCCAATGTTTCCTGCTCTATTGAGATGCTGGAAAGAAGAGCATGCTTCTTGCATTAAAACAGAGTGTGTTTCATGGAAGAGAACACTGGTCTGTATTTCTCTTCTGAAATGTCTGTAAGATCCAGGATCTGTGTCTTCATACAAGCAAGAGAGCATTTCTTGTAAAACCAGTGATTTTACGTCCCAAATAAATTTACACAGAACACAAACCTAACACGTTTCTCACTATTAACTAAAGATCATTTATTTAACATGAGATGTTTTGTATCAGTTTCATAAGCAGAGTTGTACTAGATATGATCCGTATTAGTAGGAAACACAGTTCTTTTATTCTGTGCTTGCTCATGTTTCTTACTGTATTGGAGATGCTGGAAAGATGAGCATGCATCTTGCGTTAAAACAGAGTGTGTTTCATGGAAGAGAAGACTGGTCTGAATTTCCCTTGAGAAATGGAGTTAAACTACAGGATCTGTGTCTTCCTACAAGCAAGAGGTCATTTCTGGTAAACCTATGATTTTGCGGCACAATTGATTTTACACAATTCACAAACCCACCGCATTTCTCACTATTAACTAAAGAACATTTATTTAACATGAGCTGTTGTTTGTATCAGTTTTATAAGCAGAGTTGAACTAGATATGATCCGTATTAGTAGGAAACACAGTTCTTTTATTTCTGGCTTGCTCATGTTTTTTGCTGTATTGGAGACGCTGGGAAGAAGAGCATGCTTCTTGCATTAAAACAGAGTGTGTTTCATGGATGAGAACAGTGGTCTGAAAATTCAATTCTGAAATAGATTTAAGATCCAGGATCTGTTCATTCCTACAAGCAAGAGAGCACTTCTGGTAAAACCAGTGAATTTGCGGCTCAAATGAATTTCCACAGTTCACAAGCCCAAAGCTTTTCACACTATTAACTAGAGAGCATTTATGTAAGAGGAGTTGTGGTTTATATGAGTTTCATGAGCAGAGTTGAAATAGATATGGTCTGTATGAGTGGGAAACACAGTTCTTTTTTTCTGAGCTTGCTCATGTTTCTTGCCGTATTGGAGACTCAGAAATGAATGGCATGCTTCTTGCGTTAAAACAGATTGTGTTTCATGGATGAGAACACTGGTCTGAATTTCCCTTCAGAAGCGTTGTTAAAGCACAGGATCTGGGTCTTTCTACAAGCAATAGGTCATTTATGGTAAACCCACTGAATTTTGGCTGAAATTCACTTACACAGCTCAAGAACACAACACGTTTCTCAATATTAACTAAAGAGCATTTATGTAAGAAGAGCTGTGGTTTGTATCAGTTCCATGAGCAGAGTTGAACTAGATATGGTCCGTATGAGTGGGAAACACAGTTCTTTTATTCGGGGCTTGCTCATTTTACTTGCTTTATTGGAGACCCTGGAAAGGAGAGCATGCTTCTTGCATTAAAACAGCGTGTGTTTCATGGATGAGAACACAGGTCTGCATTTCCCTTCTGAAGTGGGTTTATGATCCAGGATCTGTGTCTTCCTAGAAGTAACAGAGCATTTCTTGTAAAACCAGTGAGTTTAAGTCTCAAATGAAATTATACAGAACACAAAACTAATGCGTTTCTCACGATTAACTAAAGAGTGTTTATGTAAGATGAGCTGTGATTTGTTTCAGTTTCATGAGCAGAGTTGAAATAGATATGGTCTGTATGAGTAGAAAACAAGTTATTTTTTCTGGGCTTGCTCATGTTTCTTGCTGTATTGGAGACGCTTGAAAGAAGAGCATGCTTCTTGCTTTAAAACAGAGTTTGTTTCATGGAAAAGAATGTATGTCTGAATTTCCCTTCAGAAACGGATTTTAGATCCAGGATCTGTGTCTTCATGCATGCAAGAGTGCATATCTGTTGAAACCATTGATTTTGTGGCTCAAATGGATTTACACACTTCATGAACCCAACACGTCTCTCACTATTAACTAAAGAACATTTATTTAACAGGAGCTGTGGTTTGTATCAGTTTCATAAGCAGAGTTGAACTAGATATGATCCGTATGAGTAGGAAACACAGTTCTTTTATTCGGGTCTTGCTCCTGTTTCTTGCTGTATTGGAGACGCTGGAAAGGAGAGCATGCTTCTTGCGTTAAAACAGACTGTGTTTCATGGAAGAAATCACTGGTCTGAATTTCCCTTCAGAAACAGAGTTAAACCACAGGATCTGTGTCTACCTACAAGCAAGAGGTCATTTCTGGTAAACCCAGTGAATTTGCGGCTCAAATGAATTTACAGAGTTCATGAACCCAACACGTTTTTCACATTTGACTAAAGAGCGTTTATGTAAGATGAGCTGTGGTTTGTTTAAGTTTCAAGAGCAGAGTTGAACTAGATATGGTCCGTATGAGTGGGAAACACAGTTCTGTTTTCTGTGCTTGCTCATGTTTCTTGCTGTATTGGAGACACTGGAAAGAAGAGCATGCTTCTTGCGTTACAACATAGTGTGTTTCATGGATGAGAATATAGGTCTGAATTTCCCTTCTGAAGTGGGTTTAAGATCCAGGATCTGTTTATTCCTACAAGCAACAGAGCATTTCTCGTACAACCAGTGAATTTACGTCTCAAATGATTTTTCACAGATCACAAACCTAACGCGTTTCTCACAATTAACTAAAGAGCATTTAGGTAACATGAGCTGTGGTTTGTATCAGTTTCATAATCAGAGTTGAACCAGATATGATGTCTATGATTAGGAAACACCGTTCTTTTATTCAGGGCTATTCATGTTTCTTGCTGTATTGGAGACGCTGGAAAGAAGAGCATGCTTCTTGAGTTAAAACAGAGTGGGTTTCATGGAATAGAACACAGGTCTGAATTTCCCTTCAGATACGGACTTAAACGCCAGGATCCGTGGCTTCTTACAAGCAAGAGTTCATTTCTGGTAAACCCTATGAATTTTGGGCTCAAATGATTTTACACAGTTCAAGACTCCAACGCAATTCTCCCTATTAACTAAAGAGTATTTTTTAAACAAGAGCTGTGGATCGTATCAGTCTCATAAGCAGAGTTGAACTAGATATGTTCCATATGAGTAGAAAACACAGTTCTTTTTTTCTGAGCTTCCTCATGATTCTTGCTGTATTGGAGTCGCTAGAAAGAAGAGGATGCTTCTTGTGTTAAAACAGAGTGTGTTCCATGGATTAGAAAACTGGTCTGAATTTCTCATCATAAACGGAGTTAAGCCACAGGATCTGTGTCTTCCTACAAGCAAGAGGTTATTTTTAATAAACCCAGTGAATTTGTGGCTAAAAAGAATTTACACAGAACACAAACCCAATGCGTTTCTCACTATTAAGTAAGAAGCATTTATTTAACAGGAGCTCTGTATGAATCAGTTTCATAAGCAGAGTTGAACTAGATACGGTCTGTATGAGTAGGAAACACAGTTCTTTTATTCTGTGCTTGCTCATGTTTCTTGCTATACTGGAGACGATGTAAAGAAGAACATGCTACTTGCGTTATAACAGAATGTGTTTCATGGATGAGAACACCGGTCTGAATTTCCCTTCAGAAACGGAGTTAAACCCCAGGATCTGTGTCTTCCTACAAGCAAGAGTTCATTTCTGGTAAACCAAGTGAATATTAGGCTCAAATGATTTTCACAGAACACAAACCCAATGCATTTCTCACTATTAACCAAGGAGCATTTATTTATCAGAAGATGTGGTTTTTATCTGTCTGATAAGCAGAGTTGAACTAGATATTGTCCGTATTAGAAGGAAACACAGTTCTTTTATTCTGGGCTTGCTCATTTTTCTTGCTGTATTGGAGATGCTGTAAAGAAGAGCATGATTCTCGCGTTAAAACAGTTGTGTTTCATGGATGAGAACACCGGTCTGAATTTCCCTTCAGAAACAGAGTTAAACCACAGGATCTGTGTCTTCCTACAAGCAAGAGTTCATTTCTGGTAAATCCAGTGAATTTGCAGCTCAAAAGAATTTACCCAGAACACAAACCCAAAGTGTTTCTCTCTATTAAGTCAGGACCATTTATTTAACAGGAGCTGTGTTTTGTATCAGTTTCTTAAGCAGAGTTGAACTAGATATCATCTGTATTAGAAGGAAACACAGTTCTTTTATTCTGGGGATGCTCATGATTCTTGCTGTTGGAGTCGCTAGAAAGAAGAGGGTGCTTCATTTGTTAAAACATAGAGTGTTCAATGGATTAGAAAACTGGTCTGAATTTCCCTTCATAAAGGGAATTAAACCACAGGATCTGTGTCTTCCTATAAGCAAGAGGTCATTTCTTGTAATCCCAGTGAATTTGCTGCTCAAATATATATACACAGTTCAAAAACCCAATGCGTTTCGCACTAATAACTAAAGAGCATTTATTTAACAGACACTGTGATTTGTATCAGTTTCATAAGCATAGTTGAACTAGATAGGGTATGTATGAGTAGAATACACAGTTCTTTTATTCTGGGCTTACTCATTTTTCTTGCTGTATTGGAGACACTGGAAAGAAGAGCAGGCTTCTTGCATTAAAACAGAGTGTGTTTAATGGATGAGAACACTGGTCTGATTTTGCCTTCATAAACGGAGTTAAACTGCAGGATCTGGGTCTTCCTACAAGCAAGAGGTCATTTCTGGTAAACCCAGTGTTTTTGTGGCTCAAATCAATTTACACAATTCATAAACCCTACACGTTTCTCCCTATTAACTAAAGAGCATTTATTTTACAGGCACTGTGGTTTGTATCAGTTTCATAAGCATAGTTGAACTAGATATGGTCTGTATGAGTAGAATACACAGTTCTTTTATTCCGGGCTTGCACATGTTTCTTGCTGTATTGGAGATGCTGGAAAGAGGAGCATGCTTCTTGCTTTAAATCAGAGTGTGTTTCATGGATGAGAACACTGGTCTGAATTTCCCTTCAGAAATGGAGTAAAACCACAGGATCTCTGTCTTCCTACAAGTAACAGGTTATTTTTGGTAAAAACAGTGAATTTGCGGCTCAAATGAATTTACACTGTTAATAAACCCAACTCATTACTCCTTCAGAAATGGAGTTAAACCACAGGATCTTTATATTCCTACAAGAAAGAGGTCATTTCTGGTAAACCCACTGATTTTTGGGCTCAAATTAATTTACACAGTTCACGAACCCAACGTGTTTCTCACTATTAACTAAAGAGCATTTTTTAAACAAGAGCTGTGGATTGTATCAGTTTCATAAGCAGAGTTGAACTAGATATGTTCCATATGAGTAGGAAATACAGTTCTTTTTTTCTGGGCTAGCTCATTTTTCTTGCTGTTTTGGAGACCCTGGAAAGAAGAGCATGCTTCATGCATTAAAACAGAGTGTGTTTCATGGATGAGAGCACTGGTCTGAATTTCCCTTCAGATACGGATTTAAGATCCAGGATCTGTGTCTTCCTTCAGGCAAGAGATCATTTCTGGTAAACCCAGTGAATTTGCGTCTCAAATGAATTTACACCGTTAATAAACCCAACGCGTTACTCCCTATTAACTAAAGAGCATTTATTTAAGGCACTGCGGTTTGTATCAGTTTCATAAGCATAGTTGAACTACATATGGTCTGTATGAGTAGGATACACAGTTCTTTTATTCTGGGCTTGCTCATGATTCTTGCTGTATTGGAGTCACTAGAAAGAAGAGGATGCTTTTTGTGTTAAAACAGAGTGTGTTACAGGGATTAGAAAACTAGTCTGAATTTCTCTTCATAAACGGCGTTAAACCATATGATCTGTGTCTTCCTACAAGCAAGAGGTTATTTTTGGTAAACCCAGTCAATTTCCGGCTCAAAAGAATTTACACAGAACACAAACCCAATGCGTTTCTAACTATTAAATAAGGAGCATTTATTTAACAGGAGCTGTGGTTTTTATCATTTTCATAAGCAGAGTTGAACTAGATATGGTCCGTATTAGAAGGAAACACAGTTCTTTTATTCTGTGCTTGCACATATTTCTTGTTGTATTGGAGAGCGCTGGAAAGAAGAGCATGCTTCTTGAGTTGAAAGAGAATGTGTTTCATGGATGAGAACATCGCTCTGAATTTCCCATCAGAAATGGAGTTAAACCACAGGATCTGTATCTTCCTACAAGAAAGAGGTCATTTCTCGTAAACCCCTGAATTTTGGGCTCAAATTAATTTACACAGTTCACGAACCCAACGTGTTTCTCAGTATTAACTAAAGAGCATTTTTTAAACAAGAGCTGTGGATTGTATCAGTTTCATAGGCAGACTTGAACTAGATATGTTCCATATGAGTAGGAAACACCGTTCTTTTTTTCTGGGCTTGCTCATTTTTCTTGCTGTTTTGGAGACCCTGGAAAGAAGAGCATGCTTCATGCATTAAAACAGAGTGTTTTTCATGGATGAGAACACTGGTCTGAATTTCCCTTCAGAAACGGATTTAAGATCCAGGATCTGTGTCTTCCTACAAGCAATGTTCATTTCTGGTAAACCCAGTGAATTTGCGGCTCAAATGAATTTACACCATTAATAAACCCAACGCGTTTCTACCTATTAACAAAATAGCATTTATTTAACACGCACTGTTGTTTGTATCAGTTTCATAAGCATAGTTGAACTGCTTATGGTCTGTATGAGTAGGATACACAGTTCTTTTTTTCCGGGCTTACTCATGATTCTTGCTGTATTGGAGTCGCTAGAAAGAAGAGGATGCTTCTTGCGTTAAAAAAGAATGAGTTTCATGGATGAGAACACCGGTCTGAATTTCCTTTCAGAAATGGAGTAAAACCACAGGAACTGTATCTTCCTACAAGAAAGAGGTCATTTCTGGTAAACCCACCGAATTTTGGGCTCAAATTAATTTACTCAGTTCATGAACCAATGTGTTTCTCACTATTAACTAAAGAGCATTTTTTAAACAAGAACTGTGGATTGTATCAGTTGCATAAGCAGAGTTGAACTAGATATGTTCCATATGAGTAGGAAACACAGTTCTATATTCTGGGCTTGCTCATTTTTCTTGCTGTTTTGGAGACCCTGGAAAGAAGAGCATGCTTCATGCATTAAAACAGGGAGTGTTTCATGGATGAGAACACGGGTTTCAATTTCCCTTCAGAAACGGATTTAAGATCCAGGATCTGTGTCTTCCTTCAAGCAAGAGATCATTTCTGGTAAACCCAGTGAATTTGCGTCTCAAATGAATTTACACCGTTAATAAACCCAACGCATTTCTCCCTATTAACTATTGAGCATTTATTTAACAGGCACTGTGGTTTGTATCAGTTTCATAAGCATAGTTGAACTACATATGGTCTGTATGAGTAGGATACACAGTTCTTTTATTCTGGGCTTGCTCATGATTCTTGCTGTATTGGAGTCGCTAAAGGAGAGGATGCTTTTGGGTTAAAACAGAGTGTGTTCCATGGATTAGAAAACTGGTCTAAATTTCTCTTCATAGACGGAGTTAAACCGCAGGATCTGTGTCTTCCTACAAGCAATGTTCATTTCTAGTAAACCCAGTGTATTTGTGGCTCAAATGAATTTACACAGAACACAAATCCAATGTGTATCTCACTATTAAGTAAGGAGCATTAATTTAACAGGAGCTATGATATGTATCAGTTTCATAAGCAGAGTTGAACTAGATACGGTCTGAATTAGAAGGAAACACAGTTCTTTTATTCTGTGCTTGCACATGTTTCTTGCTGAATTGGAGACGCTGGAAAGAAGAGAATGCTTCATGCATTAAAACAGAGTGCGTTCCATTGATTAGAAAATTGTTCTGAATTTCTCTTCATAGACGGAGTTAAACCACAGGATCTGTGTCTTCCTACAAGCAAGAGATTATTTTTGGTAAACCCAGTGAATTTGCGTCTCAAAAGAATTTACACAGAACAAAAACCCAATGCGTTTCTCACTATTAAGTAAGGAGCATTTATTTAAACGGAGCTGCGGTTTGTATCAGTTTCATAAGCAGAGTTGAACTAGATATGTTCCATATGAGTAGGAAACACAGTTCTTTTTTTCTCGGATTACTCATTTTTCTTGCTGTTTTGGAGGCGCTGGAAAGAAGAGCATGCTTCATGCATTAAAACAGACTGTGTTTCATGGATGACAACCCTGGTCTGAATTTCCCTTCAGAAATGGATTTAAGATGAAGGATCTGTGTCTTCCTTCAAGAAAGAGATCATTTCTTGCAAACCCAGTGAATTGCGTCTCAAATGAATTTACACCATTAATAATCCCATCGCGTTTCTCCCTATTAACTAAAGAGCATTTATTTAACAGGCACTGTGGTTTGTTTCAGTTTCATAAGCATAGTTGTACTACATAAGGTCTTTTTGAGTAGGATACACAGTTCTTTCATTCTGGGCTTGCTCATGATTCTTGCTCTTTTGGAAAAGCTGGAAAGAAGAGCATGCTTCATGCATTAAAACAGAGTGTGTTTCATGGATGAGAACCCTGGTCTGAATTTCCCTTCAGAAACAGATTTAAGATGCAGGATCTGTGTCTTCCTTCAATCAAGAGATCATTTCTGGTAAACCCAGTGAATTGTGTCTCAAATGAATTTACACAGTTAATAAACCCAAAGCGTTTCTCCCTATCAACGAAAGAGCATTTATTTAACAGGCACTGTGGTTTGTGTCAGTTTCATAATCATAGTCTGTATGATTAGGGAACACAGTTCTTTTATTCTGTGCTTGCACATGTTTCTTGCTGTATTGGAGATGCTTGAAAGAAGAGCATGCTTCTTGCGTTGTAACAGAATGTGTTTCATGGATAAGAACATCGGTCTGAATTTCCCTTCAGAAATGGAGTTAAACCACAGGATCTGTATCTTCCTACAAGAAAGAGGTCATTTCTGGTAAAACCACTGAATTTTGGGCTCAAATTAATTTACACAGTTCACGAACGCAACTTGTTTCTCACTATTAACTAAAGAGCAATTTTAAAACAAGAGCTGTGGATAGTTTCAGTTTCATAATCAGAGTTGAACTAGATATGTTCCATACTAGTAAGAAACACAGTACTTTTTTCATGGGCTGGCTCATTTTTCTTACTGTTTTGGAGATGCTGGAAAGAAGAGCATGCTTCATGCATTAAAACAGAGTGTGTTTCATGGATGAGAGCACTGGTCTTAATTTCCCTTCAGATACGGATTGAAGATCCAGGATCTGTGTCTTCCTTCAAGCAAGAGATCATTTCTGGTAAACCCAGTGAATTGTGTCTCAAATGAATTTACACCGTTAATAAACCCAAAACGTTTCTCCCTATTAACTAAAGAGCATTTATTTAACAGGCACTGTGGTTTGTATCAGTTTTATAAGCATAGCTGAACTACATATGGTCTGTATGAGTAGGATACACAGTTCTTTTATGCTAGGCTTGCTCATGATTCCTGCTGTATTGGAGTCTCTAGAAAGAAGAGCATGCTTCATGCATTAAAACAGAGTGCGTTCCATGTATTAGAAAACTGTTCTGATTTTCTCTTCATAAACGGAGTTAAACCACAGGATCTGTGTCTTCCTACAAGCAAGAGGTCACTTTTGGTAAACCCAGTGAATTTGTGTCTCAAAAGAATTTACACAGAACAAAAACCCAATGGGTTTCTGACTATTAAGTAAGGAGCATTTATTTAAAAGGCGCTGGGGTTTTGTGTCAGTTTCATAAGCAGAGTTGAACTAGATGTGTTCCATATGAGTAGGAAACACAGTTCTTTTTTTCTCGGATTACTCATTTTTCTTGCTGTTTTGGAGATGCTGGAAAGAAGAGCATGCTTCATGCATTAAAACAGAATGTATTTCATGGATGAGAACCCTGGTCTGAATTTCCCTTCTGAAACGGATTTAAGATGCAGGATCTGTGTCTTCCTTCAAGCAAGAGATCATTTCTGGTAAACCCAGTGATTTGCGTCTCAAATGAATTTACACCGTTAATAAACCCAAAGCGTTTCTCCCTATTAACTAAAGAGCATTTATTTAACAGGCTCTGTGGTTTGTATCAGTTTTATAAGCATAGCTGAACTACATATGGTCTGTATGAGTAGGATACACAGTTCTTTTATTCTGGGCTTGCTCATGATTCTTGCTGTATTGCAGTCTCTAGAAAGAAGAGCATGCTTCATGCATTAAAACAGAGTGTGTTCCATGTATTAGAAAACTGTTCTGATTTTCTCTTCATAGACGGAGTTAAACCACAGGATCTGTGTCTTCCTACAAGCAAGAGGTCATTTTTGGTAAACCCAGTTAATTTGCGTCTCAAAAGAATTTACACAGAACAAAAACCCAATGGGTTTCTGACTATTAAGTAAGGAGCATTTATTTAAAAGGAGCTGGGGTTTGTATCTCTTTCATTAGCAGAGTTGTACTAGATATGGTCATAATGAGTAGGAAAAACAGTTCTTTTTTTCTTAGGCTGGCTAATGTTTCCTTCTGTAGTGGAGATGATGGAAAGAAGAGCATGCTTCTTGTGTTAAAACAGAGTGTGTTTCATAGATGAGAACACAGGTCTGAATTTCCCTTCTGAAACAGATTTAAGAACCAAGATCTATGTCTTCCTACAAGAAAGAGGTCATTTCTGGTAAACCCACTGAATTTTGGGCTCAAATTAATTTACAGAGTTCATGAACTCAACGTGTTTCTCACTATTAACTAAAGAGCATTTTTTAAACAAGAGCTGTGTATCATATCAGTTTCATAAGCAGAGTTGAACTAGATATGTTCCATATGAGTAGGAAACACAGTTCTTTTTTTCTGGGCTTGCACATTTTTCTTGCTGTTTTGGAGACGCTGGAAAGAAGAGCATGCTTCATGCATTAAAACAGAGTGTGTTTCATGGATGAGAACACTTGTCTGAATTTCCCTTCAGAAAGGAATTTAAGATCCATGATCTGTGTCTTCCTTCAAGCAACAGATCATTTCTGGTAAACCCAGTGAATTTGCATCTCAAATGAATTTACACCGGTAATAAACCCAATGAGTTTCTCCCTATTAACTAAAGAGCATTTATGTAAGAGGAGCTGTGGTTTGTATCAGTTTCATAAGCAGAGTTGAACTAGATATGGTCCGTATTAGAAGGAAACACAGTTCTTTTATTATGTGATTGCTCATAATTCTTGCTGTGTTGGTGATGCTGGAAAGTAGAGCATGCTTCTTGCGTTAAAACAGAGTGAGTTTCATGGATGAGAACACCGGTCTGAATTTCCTTTCAGAAATTTAGTTAAACCACAGGATCTGTATCATCCTACATGCAAGAGGTCTTTTCTGGGAAACTCACCAAATTTTAGGCTCAAATGAATTTACATAGCTCAAGAACCCAACTCGATTCTCACTATTAAATAAAGAGCATTTATTTAAAAGGAGCTGGGGTTTGTATCTGTTTCATTAGCAGAGTTCAACTAGATATGGTCCGAATGAGTAGGAAAAACAGTTCTTTTTTTCTTAGGCTGGCTAATGTTTCCTGCTGTAGTGGAGATGCTGGAAAGAAGAGCATGCTTCTTGTGTTAAAACAGAGTGTGTTTCATAGATGAGAACACAGGTCTGAATTTCCCTTCTGAAACAGATTTGAGATCCAAGATCTGTGTCTTCCTACAAGCAAGAGTGCATTGCTGGTAAAACCAGTGAATTTGCGGCTCAAATGAATTTACACTGTTCACGAAACCAACTCATTTCACACTATTACCTAAAGAGCATTTATTTCTCAGGAGCTTCGGTTTGTATCAGTTTCAATGGCAAAGTTAAACTAGATATGGTCTGTATGAGTAGGAAACACAGTTCTTTTTTTCTGGGCATGCTCATGTTTCTTGCTGTATTGGAGAGGCTGGAAAGAAGAGCATGCTTGTTGCGTTAAAACACTATGTGTTTCATGGATGAGAACACAGGTCTGAATTTCCCTTCAGAAATGGATTTAAGATCCAGGATCTGTGTCTTCCTACAAGCAATAGTTCATTTCTGGTAAACCCAGTGAATTTGCGGCTCAAATGCATTTACACAGAACACAAAGGCAATGCGTTTCTCACTATTAAGTAAGGAGCATTAATTTAACAGGAGCTATGATATGTATCAGTTTCATAAGCAGAGTTGAACTAGATACGGTCTGAATTAGAAGGAAACACAGTTCTTTTATTCTGTGCTTGCACATGTTTCTTGCTGTATTGGAGACCCTGGAGAGAAGAGCATGCTTCTTGCGTTGAAACAGAATGTGTTTCATGGATGAGAACATCGGACTGAATTTCCCTTCTGAAATGGAGTTAAACCACAGGATCTGTATCTTCCTACAAGAAAGAGGTCATTTCTGGTAAACCCACTAATTTTTGGGCTCAAATTAATTTACAGAGTTCACGAACCCAACGTGTTTCTCACTATTAACTAAAGAGCTTTTTTAAACAAGAGCTGTGGATTGTGTCAGTTTCATAAGCAGAGTTGAACTAGATATATTCCATATGGGTAGGAAACACAGTTCTTTTTTTCTGGGCTTGCTCATTTTTCTTGCAGTTGGAGACGCTGGAAAGAAGAGCATGCTTCATGCATTAAAAGAGAGTGTGTTTCATGGATGAGAACAGTGTCTGAATTTCCCTTCAGAAAGGAATTTAAGATCCATGATCTGTGTCTTCCTTCAAGCAAGAGATCATTTCTGGTAAACCCAGTGAATTTGCGTCTCAAATGAATTTACACCGGTAATAAACCCAATGCGTTTCTCCCTATTAACTAAAGAGCATTTATGTAAGAGGAGCTGTGGTTTGTATCAGTTTCATAAGCAGTGTTGAACTAGATATGGTCCATATTAGAAGGAAACACAGTTCTTTTATTCTGTGATTGCTCATATTTCTTACTGTGTTGGTGATGCTGGAAAGTAGAGCATGCTTCTTGCGTTAAAACAGTGTGAGTTTCATAGATGAGAACACCGGTCTGAATTTCCTTTCAGAAATTTAGTTAAACCACAGGATCTGTATCTTCCTACATGCAAGAGGTCTTTTCTGGGAAACCCACCAAATTTTAGGCTCAAATGAATTTACATAGCTCAAGAACCCAACTCAATTATCACTATTAAATAAATAGCATTTATTTAAAAGGAGCTGGGGTTTGTATCTGTTTCATTAGCAGAGTTGAACTAGATATGGTCCGAATGAGTAGGAAAAACAGTTCTTTTTTTCTTAGGCTGGCTAATGTTTCCTGCTGTAGTGGAGATGCTGGAAAGAAGAGCATGCTTCTTGTGTTAAAACAGAATGTGTTTCATAGATGAGAACACAGGTCTGAATTTCCCTTCTGAAAAAGATTTAAGATCCAAGATCTGTGTCTTCCTACAAGCAAGAGTGCATTTCTGGTAAAACCAGTGAATTTGCGGCTCAAATGAATTTACATTGTTCACAAAAACAACTCATTTCACACTATTACCTAAAGAGCATTTATTTATCAGGAGCTTTGGTTTGTATCAGTTTCAAAGACAAAGTTGATCTAGATATGGTCTGTATGAGTAGGTAACACAGTTCTTTTTTTCTGGGCATGCTCATGTTTCTTGCTATATTGGAGACGCTGGAAAGAACAGCATGCTTCTTGCGTTAAAACAGAGTGTGTTTCATGGATAAGAACACAGGTCTATATTTCCCTTCTGAAATGGATTTAAGTTCCAGAATGTGTGTCTTCCTACAAGCAACAGTGCATTTCTGGAAAACCAGTAACTTTGCAGCTCAAATGAATTTACACAGTTCACAATCCCAACGCTTTTCACACTATTAACTAAAAGCATTTACTTAAGAGGAGCTCGGTTTGTATCAGTTTCATAAGCAGAGTTGAAATAGATATTGTCTGTATGAGTAGGAAACAAAGCTCTTTTTTTCTGGCCATGCTCATGTTTCTTGCTGTATTGGAGACTCTGGAAAGAAGAGGATGCTTCTTGCGTTAAAACAGAGTGTGTTTCATGGATGAGAACACTGGTCTGAATTTCCTTCATAAACGGAGTTAAACCAAAGGATCTTTGTCTTCCTATAAGGAAGAAGTCATTTCTCGTAAACCCACGGAATTTTGGGCTCAAATGAATTTAAATAGTTCCCGAACCCCACACGTTTCTCACTATTAACTAAAGAGCATTTATTTAAGAGGATGTGTGGTTTGTATCAGTTTTATAAGCAGAGTTGAACTACATATGGTCTGTATCAGTAGGAAACACAGTTCTTTTTTTCAGGGCATGCTCATGGTTCTTTCTGTATTGGAGACCCTGGAAAGATGAGCATGCTTCTTGCGTTAAAACAGAGTGTCTTTTACGGATGAGAACTCTGGTCTCAATTTCCCTTGAGAAACGGAGTAAAACCACAGGATGTATATCTTCCTACAAGTAAGAGTTCATTTCTGGTAAACACAGTGAATTTGTAGCTCAAATGGATTCACACAGTTTACAAACCCAACACGTTTCTGACTATTAACTAAGAGAATTTATATAACAGGAGCTGAGGTTTGTATCAGTTCCATAAGCAGAGTTGAACTAGACATGGTCCATATGAGTAGTAATCAATGTTCATTTATTCTGGGCTTTCTCATTTTTTTTTGCAGTATTGGAGACGCTGGAAAGAAGAGCATGCTTCTTGCATTAAAACAGAGTGTGTATAATCGATGAGAACGCTTTTCTGAATTTCCTATCAGAAATGGAGTTAAACCACAGGATCTGTGTCTTCCTACAAGAAAGAGTTCATTTCTGGAAAAAACCACTGAGTTTTGGGCTCAAATGAATTTTCAAAGTTCAAAAACCAAATGCATTTCACACTATTAACTAAAGAGCACATATATAACAGGAGCTGTGGTTTGTATCAGTTTCAAAAGCAGATTTGAACTAGATATGGTCCGTATGAGTAGGAAACACAGTTATTTTTTTCTAGGCTTGTTCATGTTTCTTATGGTGTAGGAGACACTGGAAAGATGAGCATGCTTCTTGCGTTTAACAGAGTGTCTTTCATGGATGAGAACTCTGGTCTGAATTTCCGTTCAGAAACGGAGTAAAACCACAGGATGTAAATCTTCCTATAAGAAAGAGTTCATTTCTGATAAACTCAGTGAATTTGCGGCTCAAATGAATTTACACAGTTCATGAACACAACGCGATTTTCACTATTAACTAAAGAGCATTTATGTAAAAGTAGCTCTCCTATGTTTCAGTCATATGCAGAGTTGAACTACATATGGTCCGTATGAGTCGGAAACACAGTTCTTTTTCAGGGCATGCTCATGATTCTTGCTGTATTGGAGACGCTGGAAAGAAGAGCGTACTTCTTGCGTTTAAACACAGTGTGTTTCACGGATGAGAACACTGGTCTGAATTTCCCTTCAGAAACGGAGTTAACCCCCGGGATCTGTGTCTTCCTACAAGCAAGAGTTCATTTCTGGCAAACCCAGTGAATCTTGGATCAAATGATTTTACACAGTTCACAAACCCATCGCGATTCTCACTATTAACTAAAGAGCATTTATGTAAGAGGAGCTGTGGTTTGTATCAGTTTCATAAGCAGAGTTGAACTACATATGGTCTGTATGAATAGGAAACACAGTGCTTTTTTTCTGGGCATGCTCATGGTTCTTGCTGTATTTGAGACACCGGAAAGAAGAGCATGCTTCTTGCGTGGAAACAGAGTGTGTTTCATGGATGAGAACACTGGTCTGAATTTCCCTTCAGAAACGGAGTTAAACCACAGGATCAGTGTCTTCCTACAAGCAAGAGGTCATTTCGTGTAAACCCAGTGAATTTGCGGCTCAAATGTATTCACACAGTTCACGAACCCAGCGCGTTTCTAACAATTAACTGAAGAGCATTTACGTAAGAGGAGCTGTGGTTTTTATCAGTTTCATGAGCAGAGTTGAACTAGATATGGTCTGTATGAGAAGGAAACACAGTTCTTTTTTTATGGGCTTGGTCATTTTTCTTGCTGTATTGGAGACTATGGAAAGAAGAGCATGCTTCTTGTGTTAAAACAGAGTGTGTTTCATGGAAGAGAATACTGGTCTGAATTTCCTTTCAGAAATGGATTTAAGGTCCAGGATCTGTGTCTTCGTACAAGCAAGACGTCATTTCTGGTAAACCCACTCTCTTTTGGGCTCAAATGAATGTACACAGTTCCCAAACCAAACGCGTTTCTCACAATTAAGTAAAGAGCATTTATTTAACAGCAGCTGTGGATTGTATCAGTTTCATAAGCACATTTGAACTAGATATGTTCCATATGAGTAGGAAACACATTTCTTTTTTTCTGGGCATGCTCAGTTTTCTTGCTCTATTGGAGACGCTCTAAAGAAGAGCATGTTTCTTGCGTTAAAGCAGAGTGTGTTTCATGGATGAGAACACTGGTCTGAATTTCCCTTCAGAAACGGTGTTAAACCACAGGATCTGTGTCTTCCTATGAGCAAGCGGTCATTTCTGGTAAACCCAGTGATTATGAAGCTCAAATAAATTTACACAGTACACGAAACCAACGCATTTCTCACAAATAACTAAAGAGCATTTATGTAAGCGGAGCAGTGGTTTTTATCAGTTTCATGAGCAGATTTGAACTAGATATGATGCATATGAGTAGGAAACACAGTTCTTTTTTCTGGGCTTTCTCATGTTTCTTGCTGTATTGGAGACGCTGGAAAGAAGAGCATGCTTCTTGCGTGAAAACAGAGTGTGTTTCATGGAAGAGGACACTCGTCTGAATTTCCGTTCAGAATGGATTTAAGGTCCAGGATCTGTGTCTTCCTACAAGCAAGAGGTCATTTCTGGTAAACCCACTCTCTTTTAGGCTCAAATGAATGTACAGAGTTCACAAACCCAACATGTTTCTCACAATTAACTAAAGAGCATTTATTTAACAGCAGCTGTGGTTTGTATCAGTTTCATAAGCACAGTTGAATTAGATATGTTCCATATTAGTAGGAAACACATTTCATTTTTTCTGGGCATGCTCAGGTTTCTTGCTCTATTGGAGACGCTTAAAAGAGGAGCATGTTTCTTGCGTTAAAGCAGAGTGTGTTTCATGGATGAGAACACTGGTCTGAATTTCCTTTCAAAAACGGAGTTAAACCACAGGATCTGTGTCTTCCTACAAGCAAGAAGTCATTTGTGGTAAACCCACGGAATTTGCGGCTCAAATGAATTTACACAGAACAAACACAACGCGTTTCTCAATAATAACAAAACAGCATTTATTTAACTGAAGTGTATCAGTTTCATAATCAGAGTTGAACTAGATATGAAGCCTATGAGTAGAAAACACAGTTCTTTTTTCGGGCTTGCTCATGTTTCCAGCTGTATTGGAGACGCTGGAAAGAAGAGCATGCTTCTTGCGTGAAAACAGTGTGTGTTTCATGGAAGAGGAAACTGGTCTGAATTTCGCTTCAGAAATGGATTTAAGGTCCAGGATCTGTGTCTTCCTACAAGCAAGAGGTCATTTCTGGTAAAGCCACTCTCTTTTCGGCTCAAATGAATTTACACAGTTCACAAACACAACGCGTTTCTCACTTTTAACTAAAGAGCATTATTTTAACAGGAGCTGTGGTTTGTATCAGTTTCATAATCAGAGTTTAACTAGATATAATATTTATTAGTAGGAAACACAGTTCTTTTTGGGGCTTGCTCATGTTTCTTGCTGTATTAGAGACGATAGAAAAGAGCATGCTTCTTGCGTAAAAACAGAGTGTGTTTCATGGAGGAGAATTCTCGTCTGAATTTCCCAGCAGAAATGGATTTAAGGTCCAGGATCTGTGTCTTCCTACAAGGAAGATTTCATTTCAGGTAAACACTCTGAATTATTGCTCAAATGATTTTTCAGCATTAATGAACCAACGCCATTCTCACTATTAACTAAAGAGCATTTATTTAACAGCAGCTGTAGTTTGTATCAGTTTCATAAGCACAGTTGTAATAGATATGTTCCATATGTGTAGGAAACACATTTCTTTTTTTCTGGGCTTGCTCAGGTTTCTTGCTCTATTGGAGACGCTTAAAAGAAGAGCATGTTTCTTGCTTTAAAGCAGAGTGTGTTCCATGGATGAGAACACTGGTCTGAATTTCCCTTCAGAAACGGAGTTAAACCACAGGATCTGTGTCTTCCTATGAGCAAGAGGTCATTTCTGGTAAACCCAGTGAAATTGAGGCTCAAATGAAATTACACATTTCACAAACCCAAAGCGTTTCTCACAATTAACTAAAGAGCATTTATGTAAGAGGAGCTGTGGTTTGTATCTGTTTCATGAGCAGAGTTGAATTAGATATGGTACATATGAGTAGGAAACACAGTTCTTTTTTTCTGGGCTTGGTCATGTTTGTTGCTGTATTGGAGACTCTGGAAAGAAGAGCATGCTTCTTGAGTTAAAACAGAGTGTGTTTTATGGATGAGACCACTTGTCTGAATTTGCCTTCAGAAACGGAGTTAAACCACAGGATCTGTGTCTTCCTACAAGCAAGAGGTCATTTCTGGTAAACCCAGGGAATTTGTGGCCCAAATAGATTTACACCGAACACAAACCCAACGCGTTTCTCACTAATAACAAAAGAGCATTTATTTAACCGGAGCTGTGTTTTGTATCAGTTTCATAATCAAAGTTGAACTAGATATGATGCCTATGAGGAGGAAACACAGTTCTTTTTTTGGGGCTTGCTCATGTTTCTTGCTGTATTGGAGCCGCTGGAAAGACGACCATGCTTCTTGCGTGAAAACAGAGTGTGTTTCATGGAAGAGCACACTGGTCTGAATTTCCATTAAGAATCAGAGTTGAAGCACAGGATCTGTGTCTTCCTACAAGCAAGAGGTCATTTCTGGTAAACCCAGTCAATTTGCGGCTCAAATGAATTTAAACATAACAGAAACCCAACGGTTTTTTCACTATTAACTAAAGAGCATTTATTCAATAGGAGCTGTGGTTTGTATCAGTTTCATAATCAGACTTGAACTAGATATGGTGCCTTTGAGTAGGAAACACATTTCATTTTTTTCTGGGAATGCTCAGGTTTCTTGCTCTATTAGAGACGCTTAAAAGAAGAGCATGCTTATTATGTTAAAACAGAGTGTGTTTCATGGATGAGAACACTGGTCTGAATTTCCCTTCAGAAACGTAGTTAAACCACAGGATCTGTAACTTCCTATGAGCAAGAGGTCATTTCTTGTAAACCCAGTGAAATTGCGGCTCAAATGAAATTACACAGTTCACGAACCCAACGCATTTCTCACAATTAACTAAAGAGCATTTATGTAAGAAGAGCTGTGGTTTGTATCAGATTCATTAGCAGAGTTGAACTACATATGGACTGTATGAGTAGAAAACACAGTTCTTTTTTTCAGGGCAAGAATATGGTTCTTAATGTCTGTATTGGAGACCCTGGAAAGAAGACCTTGCTTCTTGCATTAAAACAGAGTGTGATTCATGGATGAGAACACTGGTCTGATTTTCCCTTCAGAATTGGAGTTAAACCCCAGGATCTGTGTCTTCCTACAAGCAAGAGTTCATTTCTGGTAAACCCTGTGAATTTTGGGCTCAAATGATTTCACACAATTCACGAACCCAACGTGATTCTCACTATTAACTAAATAGATTTTATGTAAGAGGAGCTGTGGTTTGTATCAGTTTCATAAGCAGAGTTGAACTACATATGGTCTGTATGAATAGGAAACACAGTTCTTTTTTTCTGGGCATGCTCATGGTTCTTGCTGTATTTGAGACACTGGAAGGAAGAGGATGCTTCTTGCGTGAAAATAGAGTGTGTTTCATGGATGCAAACACTGGTCTAAATTTCCCTTCAGAAACGGAGTTAAACCCCAGGATCTGTGTCTTCCTACAAGCAAGAGTTCATTCAGGTAAACCAAGTGAATTTTGGGCTCAAATGATTTTACACAGTTCTGGAACCCTACCCGATTCTCACTATTAACTAAAGAGCATTTATGTAATAGGCATTGTGGTTTGTATGAGTTTCATAGGCATAGGTGAACTACATATGTTCCGTATGAGTAGGAAACATAGTTCTTTTTTTCAGGGCATGCATGTGGTTCTTACTGTCTGTATTGGAGAAGCTGTAAAGAAGAGGTTGCTTCTGGCGTTAAAACAGAGTCTGTTTCATGGATGAGAACACTGTTCTGAATTTCCCATCAGAATTGGAGTTAAACCCCAGGATCTGTGTCTTCCTACAAGCAGGAGTTGATTTCTGGGGAACAACGTGAATTTTGGGATCAAATGATTTTCCACAGTTCACTATTATCTCAAGAGCATTTATGTAAGAGGATCTGTGGTTTGTATCATTTTCATAAGCAGAGTGGATCTACACAAAGTCTGTATGAGTAGGAAACACAGTTCTTTTTTGAGGGCATGCTCATGGTTCTTCCTGTACTAGAGATGCTGGAAAGAAGAGCTTGCTTCTTGCATGAAAACAGAGTGTGTTTCATGGATGAGAACACTGGTATGAATTTCTCTTCAGATACGGAGGTAAACCCCAGGATCTTTGTCTTCCTTCAAGCAAGAGTTCATTTCTTGTAAACAAAGTGAATTTTGGGCTCAAATGATTTTACATAGTTTTGGAATCCAATGTGATTCTCACTATTAACTAAAGAGCATTTATGTAAGAGGAGCTGTGGTTTGTATCAGTTTCATGAGCAGAGTTGAACTACATATGGTCTGTATGAGTAGGAAACACTGTTCGTTTTTTCTGGGCATTCTCATGGTTCTTGCTCTATTGGAGAAGCTGGAAAGAAGAGTGTGCTTCGTGCCTTAAAACAGCATGTGTTTCATGGATGAGAACACAGGTCTGAATTTCCCTTCAGAAACCGAGTTAAACCACAGGATCTGTTTCTTCCTACAAGCTAGAGTTCATTTCTGGAAAACCAAGTGAATTTTGGGCTCAAATGATTTTACACAGTTCACGAACGCAACGCGATTCTAAATATAAACTAAAGAGCATTTATGTAAGAGGAGCTGTGGTTTGTATCAGAATCATAAGCAGAGTTGAACTACATATGGACTGTATGAGTAGAAAACACAGTTCTTTTTTTCAGGGCAAGAATAGGGTTCTTACTGTCTGTGTTGTAGACGCTGGAAAGAAGAGCTTGCTTCTTGCATTAAAACAGAGTGTGATTCATGAATGAGAACACTGTTCGTATTTTCCCTTCAGAATCGGAGTTAAACCCCAGGATCTGTGTCTTCCTACAATCAAGAGTTCATTTCTGGTAAATCCTGTGAATTTTGGGCTCAAATGATTTCCCACAATTCACGAACCCAAGGCGATTCTCGTTATTAACTAAAGAGCATTTATGTAAGAGGAGCATGGTTTGTATCAGTTTCATAAGCAGAGTTGAACTACATATGGTGCGTATGAGTAGGAAACACAGTTCTTTTTTTTCTGGGCATTCTCATGGTTCTTGCTCTATTGGAGACGCTTGAAAGAAGAACCTGCTTCTTGCATTAAAACAGAGTGAGTTTCATGGAAGAGAACACTGTTCTGAATTTCCCTTCAGACACGGAGTTAAACCACGGGATCTGTGTCTATCTACAAGCAAAAGGTCATTTCTGTGAAACCCAGTCAATTTGTAGCTCAAATGAATTTACACAGAACCAAAACCCAACGCGTTTCTCAGTATTAACTAAAGAGCATTTATTTAACAGGACCTGTGGTTTGTATCAGTTTCATAATCAGAATTGAACTAGATATGATATCTTTGAGTAGGGATCACAGTTATTTTTCGGGGCTTGCTCATGTTTCTTGCTGTATTGTAGACGCTGGAAAGAAGAGCATGCTTCTTGTGTTAAAAAAGAGTGTGTTTCATGAATGAGAATACTGGTCTGAATTTCTCTTCAGAAATTGATTTAAGGTCAAGGATCTGTGTCTTCCAACAAGGAAGAGTTCATTTCTGGTAAACCTAGTGAATTTTGGGCTCCAATGATTTTACAAAATTAACGAACCAAGGTCATTCTCACTATTAACTAAAGAGCATTTATGTAAGTGGAGCTATGGTTTGTATCAGTTTCATAAGCACAGTTGAACTAATATGTTCCATATGAGTAGGAAACACATTTCTTTTTTTCTGGGCATGCTCAGATTTCTTGCTCTATTGGAGACGCTTAAAAGAAGAGCATGTTTCTTGCGTTAAAGCAGAGTGTGTTTCATGGAAGAGAATACTGGTCTGAATTTCCATTCAGAAACGGAGTTAAACCACAGGATATGTGTTCCTACAAGCAAGAGGTCATTACTGGTAAACCCAGTGAATATGCGGCTCCAATAAATTTACACAGTACACGAAACCAACGCATTTCTCACAATTAACTAAAAAGCATTTATGTAAGCGGAGCAGTGGTTTTTATCAGTTTCATGAGGAGATTTGAACTAGATATGATGCGTATGAGTAGGAAACACAGTTCTTTTTTTCTGGGCTTTGTCATGTTTCTTGCTGTATTGGAGACGCTGAAAAGAAGAGCATGCTCCTTTCGTGAAAAAAAAGTGTGTTTCATGGAAGAGGACACTCGTCTGAATTTCCATTCAGAATGGATTTAAGGTCCAGGATCTGTGTCTTCCTACAAGCAAGAGGTCATTTCTGGTAAACCCACTCTCTTTTGGGCTCAAATGAATGTACACAGTCCACAAACCCAACATGTTTCTCACAATTAACTAAAGAGCATTTATTTAACAGCAGCTGTGGTTTGTATCAGTTTCATAAGCACAGTTGAACTAGATATGTTCCATATGAGTAGGAAACACATTTCTTTTTTTCTGGGCATGCTAAGGTTTCTTGCTCTATTGGAGACGCTTAAAAGAAGAGCATGTTTCTTGCGTTAAAGCAGAGTGTGTTCCAAGGATGAGAACACTGGTCTGAATTTCCCTTCAGAAACGGAGTTAAACCACAGGGTCTGTGCCTTGCTATGAGCAAGAGGTCATTTCTGGTAAACCCAGTAAATTGAGGCTCAAATGAAATTACAAAGTTCACAAACCCAACTCGTTTCTCACAATTAACTAAAGAGCATTTATGTAAGCAGAGCTGTTGTTTGTATCCGTTTCATGAGCAGAGTTGAATTAGATATGGTACATATGAGTAGGAAAAACAGTTCTTTTTTTCTGGGCTTGGTCATGTTTCTTGCTGTATTGGAGACTCTGGAAAGAAGAGCATGCTTCTTGAGTTAAAACACAGTGTGTTTCATGGAAGAGGACATTGGTCTGAATTTCCATTCAGAAACGGAGTTAAAGCACAGGATCTGTGTCTTCCTACAAGCAAGAGGTCATTTCTGGTAAACCCAGTCAATTTGCGGCTCAAATGAATTTAAACAGAACAGAAACCCAACGGTTTTTTCACTATTAACTAAAGAGCATTTATTCAATAGGAGCTGTGGTTTGTATCAGTTTCATAATCAGACTTGAACTAGATATGGTGCCTATGAGTAGGAAACACGGTTCCTTTTTCGGGGCTTGCTCATGTTTCTTCCTGTATTTGAGACGCTGGAAAGAAGAGCATGCATGCTTCTTGCGTTAAAACAGAGTGTGTTTCATGGACGAGGACACTGGTCTGAATTTCCCTTCAGAAATGGATTTAAGGTCCAGGATCTGTGTCTTAGTACAAGCAAGAGGTCATTTCTGGTAACCCCACTCTCTTTTGGGCTCAAATTAATGTACACTGTTCCCAAACCCAACGCGTTTCTCACAATTAACTAAAGAGCGTTTATTTAACAGCAGCTGTAGTTTATATCAGTTTCATAAGCACAGTTGAACTAGATATTTTCCATATGAGTTGGAAACACATTTCTTTTTTTTTCTGGGCATGCTCAGGTTTCTTGCTCTATTGAAGACGCTTAAAAGAAGAGCATGTTTCTTGCGTTAAAGCAGAGTGTGTTCCAAGGATGAGAACACTGGTCTGAATTTCCCTTCAGAAACGGAGTTAAACCACAGGGTCTGTGCCTTGCTATGAGCAAGAGGTCATTTCTGGTAAACCCAGTGAAATTGAGGCTCAAATGAAATTACAAAGTTCACAAACCCAACTCGTTTCTCACAATTAACTAAAGAGCATTTATGTAAGCGGAGCTGTGGTTTGTATCCGTTTCATGAGCAGAGTAGAACTAGATATGTTTCATATGAGTAGGAAACACATTTCATTTTTTCTGGGCTTCCTCATGTTTCTTGTTCTATTGGAGTCGCTTGAAAGAAGTGCCTGCTTCTTGCGTTAAAAAAGAGTGTTTTTCATGGAAGAGAACACTTCTGAATTTGCCTTCAGAAACGGAGTTAAACCACAGGATCTGTGTCTTCCTACAAGCAAGAGGTCTTTTAGGTGAAACCCAGTCAATTTGCAGCTCAAATGAATTTACACAGAACCAAACCCAACGCGTTTCTCTGTATTAACTAAAGAGCATTTATGTAAGAAGAGCTGTGGTTTGTATCAGTTTCATAAGCAGAGTTGAACTAGATATGGTCCATATGAGTAGGAAATACAGTTCTTTTTTTCTGTTCTTTGTCATGTTTCTTGCTGTATTGGAGACTCTGAAAAGAAGAGCATGCTTCTTGCGTTAAAACTGAGTGTGTTTAATGGATGAGAACACTGGTCTGAATTTCCCTTCAAAACGGAGTTAAAACACAGGATCTGTGTCTTCCTACAAGCAAGAGGTCATTTCTGGTAAACCCATTAAATTTGCGGTTCAAATGAAATTACAGAGAACACAAAGCCAATGCGTTTCTCACTAATAACTAAAGAGCATTTATTTAACAGGAGCTGTGGTTTGTATCAGTTTCATAAGCAGAGTTGAACTAGATATGGTCTGTATGAGTAGGAAACGCAGTTCTTTTTTCGGGGCTTGCTCATGTTTCTAGCTGTATTGGAGATGCTAGAACGAAGAAGATGCTTCTTTTGTTAAACAGCGTGTGTTTCATGGAAGAGGACCCTGGCCTGAATTTCCCTTCAGAAACGGAGTGAAACCACAGGATATGTGTCTTCCTACAAGCAAGAGGTAATTTCTGGTAAACCCAGTGAATTTGCGGCTCAAATGATTTTACACAGTACAGAAAACCATGCATTTCTCACAACTAACTCAAGAGCATTTATGTAAGAGGAGCTGTGGTTTGTATCCGTTTCATGAGCAGAGTTGAACTAGATATGGCCCATGTGAGTAGGAAACACAGTTCTTTTTTTCTGGGCTTGTTCATGTTTCTTGATGTATTGGAGAATCTGGAGAGAAGAGCATGCTTCTTGCGTTAAAACAGAGTTTGTTTCATGGATGAGAAAACTGGTCTGAATTTGCCTTCAGAAACGTTGTTAAACCACAGGATCTGTGTCTTCCTACAAGCAAGTGGTCATTTCTGGTAAACCCAGTGAATTTGCGGCTCAAATGAATTTACACAGAACACAAACCCAATGCTTTTCTCACCAATAACAAAAGAGCATTTATTTAACAGCAACTGTGGTTTGTATCAGTTCCATAAGCAGAGTAGAACTAGATATGTTTCATATGAGTAGGAAACACATTTCTTTTTTCTGGGCTTCTTCAGTTTTCTTGGTCTATTGGAGCCACTTGAAAGAAGAGCCTGCTTCTTGCGTTAAAACAGAGTGTGTTTCATGGAAGAGAACACTTCTGAATTTCCCTTCAGAAATGGAGTTAAAACACAGGATCTGTGTCTTCCTACAAACAAGAGGCATTTCTGGTAAACCCAGTCAATTTGCAGCTCAAATGAATTTACACAGAACACAAACCCAACACGTTTCTCACTATTAACTAAAGAGCATTTATTTAACAGGAGCTGTGGTTTGCATCAGTTTCATAATAAGAGTTGAACTCGATATGATGACTATGAGTAGAAAACACAGTTCTTTTTTCAGGGCTTCCTCATATTTCTGGCTGTATTGAAGATGTTGGATAGAAGAGCATGCTTCTTGCGTTTAAACAGAGTGTGTTTCATGGAAGAGGACACAGGACTGAATTTCCCTTCATAAATGGATTTTAGGTCCCGGATCTGTGTCTTCCTACAAGCAAGAGGTCATTTCTGATAAAATGACTGTATTTTGGTCTCAAATGAATTTACACAGTTCACAAACCCAAGGGATTTCTCACAAATAACTAAAGAGCATTTATTTAAAAGGAGCTGTTGTTTGTATCAGTTTCATAAGCAGAGTAGAACTAAATATGTCCCATATGAGTAGGAAACACATTTCTTTTTTTCTGGGAATGCTCATGTTTCCTGCTCTATTTGATATGCTTGAAAGAATAGCATGCTTCTAGCATTAAAAAAGAGTATGTTTCACGGATGAGAACACTGGTCTGAATTTCCCTTCAGAAACGGAGTTAAACCACAGGATCTGTGTCTTCTTACAAGCATGAGGTCATTTCTGGTAAACCCAGTGAATATGAGGCTCAAATGAAATTACACAGTTCACAATCCCAATGCATTTCTCACAATTATCTAAAGAGCATTTATGGAAGAGGAGCTGTGGTTTGTATCAGTTTCATAAGCAGAGTTGATCTAGATATGGTCCCATATATGAGTAGGAAACACAGTTCTTTTTTTCTGGGCTTTGTCATGTTTCTTGCTGTATTGGAGACTCTGAAGAGAATAGCATGCTTCTTGCGTTAAAACAGAGTGTGTTTAATGTATGAGAACACTGGTCTGAATTTCCCTACAGAAACGGAGTTAAACCACAGGATCTGTGTCTTCCTACAAGCAAGAGGTCTTTTAGGTGAAACCCAGTCAATTTGCAGCTCAAATGAATTTACACAGAACCAAACCCAACGCGTTTCTCTGTATTAACTAAAGAGCATTTATGTAAGAAGAGCTGTGGTTTGTATCAGTTTCATAAGCAGAGTTGAACTAGATATGGTCCATATGAGTAGGAAATACAGTTCTTTTTTTCTGTTCTTTGTCATGTTTCTTGCTGTATTGGAGACTCTGAAAAGAAGAGCATGCTTCTTGCGTTAAAACTGAGTGTGTTTAATGGATGAGAACACTGGTCTGAATTTCCCTTCAAAACGGAGTTAAAACACAGGATCTGTGTCTTCCTACAAGCAAGAGGTCATTTCTGGTAAACCCAGTGAATTTGCGGCTCAAATGATTTTACACAGTACAGAAAACCATGCATTTCTCACAACTAACTCAAGAGCATTTATGTAAGAGGAGCTGTGGTTTGTATCCGTTTCATGAGCAGAGTTGAACTAGATATGGCCCATGTGAGTAGGAAACACAGTTCTTTTTTTCTGGGCTTGTTCATGTTTCTTGATGTATTGGAGAATCTGGAGAGAAGAGCATGCTTCTTGCGTTAAAACAGAGTTTGTTTCATGGATGAGAAAACTGGTCTGAATTTGCCTTCAGAAACGTTGTTAAACCACAGGATCTGTGTCTTCCTACAAGCAAGTGGTCATTTCTGGTAAACCCAGTGAATTTGCGGCTCAAATGAATTTACACAGAACACAAACCCAATGCTTTTCTCACCAATAACAAAAGAGCATTTATTTAACAGCAACTGTGGTTTGTATCAGTTCCATAAGCAGAGTAGAACTAGATATGTTTCATATGAGTAGGAAACACATTTCTTTTTTCTGGGCTTCTTCAGTTTTCTTGGTCTATTGGAGCCACTTGAAAGAAGAGCCTGCTTCTTGCGTTAAAACAGAGTGTGTTTCATGGAAGAGAACACTTCTGAATTTCCCTTCAGAAATGGAGTTAAAACACAGGATCTGTGTCTTCCTACAAACAAGAGGCATTTCTGGTAAACCCAGTCAATTTGCAGCTCAAATGAATTTACACAGAACACAAACCCAACACGTTTCTCACTATTAACTAAAGAGCATTTATTTAACAGGAGCTGTGGTTTGCATCAGTTTCATAATAAGAGTTGAACTCGATATGATGACTATGAGTAGAAAACACAGTTCTTTTTTCAGGGCTTCCTCATATTTCTGGCTGTATTGAAGATGTTGGATAGAAGAGCATGCTTCTTGCGTTTAAACAGAGTGTGTTTCATGGAAGAGGACACAGGACTGAATTTCCCTTCATAAATGGATTTTAGGTCCCGGATCTGTGTCTTCCTACAAGCAAGAGGTCATTTCTGATAAAATGACTGTATTTTGGTCTCAAATGAATTTACACAGTTCACAAACCCAAGGGATTTCTCACAAATAACTAAAGAGCATTTATTTAAAAGGAGCTGTTGTTTGTATCAGTTTCATAAGCAGAGTAGAACTAAATATGTCCCATATGAGTAGGAAACACATTTCTTTTTTTCTGGGAATGCTCATGTTTCCTGCTCTATTTGATATGCTTGAAAGAATAGCATGCTTCTAGCATTAAAAAAGAGTATGTTTCACGGATGAGAACACTGGTCTGAATTTCCCTTCAGAAACGGAGTTAAACCACAGGATCTGTGTCTTCTTACAAGCATGAGGTCATTTCTGGTAAACCCAGTGAATATGAGGCTCAAATGAAATTACACAGTTCACAATCCCAATGCATTTCTCACAATTATCTAAAGAGCATTTATGGAAGAGGAGCTGTGGTTTGTATCAGTTTCATAAGCAGAGTTGATCTAGATATGGTCCCATATATGAGTAGGAAACACAGTTCTTTTTTTCTGGGCTTTGTCATGTTTCTTGCTGTATTGGAGACTCTGAAGAGAATAGCATGCTTCTTGCGTTAAAACAGAGTGTGTTTAATGTATGAGAACACTGGTCTGAATTTCCCTACAGAAACGGAGTTAAACCACAGGATCTGTTTCTTCCTACAAGCATGAGGTCATTTCTGGTAAACCCAGTCATTTCTCAGCTCAAATGAATTTACAGAGAACACAAACCCAACGCGATTCTCACTATTAACTAAAGAGCATTTATTTAACAGGAGCTGTGGTTTGTATCAGTTTCATAATCAGAGTTTAACTAGATATGATATCTATTAATAGAAAACACAGTTCTTTTTCCTCGGCTTGCTAATGTTTCTTGCTCTATTGGAGACGCTAGAAAGAAGAGCATGCTTCTTGCGTTAAAACAGAGTGTGTTTCATGGAAGAGAATTCTGGTCCGAATTTCCCTTCAGAATTGGATTTAAGGTCCAGTATCTGTGTCTTCCTACAAGGAGGAGTTCATTTCTGGTAAACCCAGCGAATTTTGGGCTCCAATGATTTTACAAAGTTTATGAACCAACGCCATTCACACTATTAACTAAAGAGCATTTATATAACAGAAGCTGTGGTTTGTATCAGTTTCACAATCAGAGTTGAACTAGATATGATGCCTATGAGTAGGAAACAGTTCTTTTTCGGGGCTTGCTCATATTTCTTGCTGAATTGGAGACGCTGGAAAGAAGAGCATGCTTCTTGCATTAAAACAGACTGTGTTTCATGGAGGAGAACACTGGTCTGAATTTCCCTTCATAAATGGATTTAAGGTCCCGGATATGTGTTTCGCTAAAAGCAAGAGGTCATTTGGTAAACGCAGTCAATTTGCGGCTCAAATGAATTTACATAGAACACAAACCCAACGCGTTTCTCAAAATTAACTAAAGAGCATTTATTTAACAGGAGCTGTGGTTTGTATCAGTTTCATAATCAGAGTTGAACTAGATATGATGGCAATGAGTAGGAAACACAGTTCTTTTTTCGGGGCTTGCTCATGTTTCTTCCTGTTTTGGAATCGCTGCAAAGAAGAGAATGTATGCTTCTTGTGTTAAAACAGAGTGTGTTTCATGGACGAGGACACTGGTCTTAATTTCCCATCAGAAATGGATTTTAGGTCCAGGATCTGTGTCTTCCTACAAGCATGAGTTCATTTCTGGTAAACCCAGTGAATATGTGGCTGAAATGAAATTAAACAGTTCACAAAACCAACGCGTTTCTCACAATTAACTAAAGAGCATTTATGTAAGTGGAGCTGGGGTTTGTATCAGTATCATGAGCAGAGTTAAACTAGATATGGTCCGTATGAGTAGGAAACACAGTTCTTTTTTTCTGGGCTTGGACATGTTTCTGGCTGTATTGGAGACTCTGGAAAGAAGAGCATGCTTCTTGCGTTAAAACAGTGTGTGTTTCATGGATGAGAACACTGGTCTGAATTTACCTTCAGAAACGGAGTGAAACCACAGGATCTGTGTCTTCCTACAAGCAAGAGGTCATTTCTGGTAAACCCAGTGAATTTGCGGCTCAAATGAATGTGCACAGAACACAAACCAAAAGCGTTTCTCACTATTAACTAAATGGAATTTATTTAACGGACGCTGTTGTTTGTATCAGTTTCATAATCAGAGTTGAACTAGATATGATGCCTATGAGTAGAAAACACAGTTCTTTTTTCGGGGCTTGCTCATGTTTCTGGCTGTATTGGAGACTCTGGAAAGAAGAGCATGCTTCGACCGTGAAAAAATAGTGTGTTTCATGGAAGAGGACACTGGTCTGAATTTCCCTTCAGAAATGGATTTAAGGTCCAGGATCTGTGTCTTCCTACAAGCAGGAAGTCATTTCTGGTAAACCCACTGTATTTTGGCTCAAATGAATTTACACAGTTCACAAACCCAACGCGATTCTCACAAGTAACTAAAGAGCATTTATTTAACCACAGCTGTGGTTTGTATCAGTTTCATAAGCAGAGTTGTACTACATATGTTCCATATGAATTAGAAACACATTTCTTTTTTTCTAGGCATACTCAGGTTACATGCTCTATTGGAGACGATTGGAAGAAGTGCATGCTACTAGCGTTAAACAGAGTGTGTTTCTTGGATGAGAGAAGTGGTCTGAATTTCCCTTCAGAAACGGAGTTAAACCATAGGATCTGTGTTTTCCTACAAGCAAGAGGTCTTTTCTGTTAAACCCAGTCAATTTGCGGCTCAAATGAATTTACACAGTTCACGAAACCAACGCGTTTCTCACTATTAACTAAAGAGCATTTATGTAAGAGCAGCTTTGGTTTGTATCAGTTGCATGAGCAGAGTTGAACTAGATATGGTCCGTATAATTAGGAAACACAGTTCATTTTTTCGGTGCTAGGTCATGTTTCTTGCTGTATTGTAGAATCTGGAAAAAAGAGCATGCTTCTTGCTTTAAAGCAGAGTGTGTTTCATGGAAGAGGACACTGGTCTAAATTTCCCTAATGAAATGGGTTTAATGTCCAGGATCTGTGTATTCCTACAAGCAAGAGGTCATTTGTGGTAAACCACTGTATTTTGGGCTCAAATGAATTTAGGATGTTTACAAACCCAATGCGTTTCTAACAATTAACTAAAGAGCATTTATTTAACAGGAGCGTTGGTTTGTATCAGTTTCATAAGCAGAGTTGAACTAGATATGTTCCATATGAGTAGAAAACACATTTCTTTTTTCTGGGCTTGCTCAGTTTTCTTGCTGTATTGGAGACGCTTGAAAGAAGAGCATGCTTCTTGCGTTAAAACAGAGTGTGTTTCATGGATGAGAACACTGGCCTTAATTTCCTTTCTGAAACGGAGTTAAACCACGTGATCTGTGTCTTCCTACGAGCAAGAGGTCATTTCGGGTAAACCCACTGAAGTTTGGGCTCAAATGAATTTACACACTTTACAAACCCAACGCATTTCTCACTATTAACGAAAGAGCATTTATTTAACAGGTGCTGTGTTTTGTATCAGTGTCGTAAGCAGAGTTGAACTAGATATGTACCATATGAGTATGAAACACATTTCTTTTTTCTGGTCTTGCTCAGTTTTCTTATTATATTGGAGACGCCTGAAAGAAGAGCATGCTTCTTGCTTAAAACAGATTGTGTACCATGGATGAGAACACTAGTCTGAATTTCCCATCAGAAACGGAGTTAAACCACAGGATCTGTGTATTCCTACAAGCAAGAGGTCATTTCTGGTAAACCCACTGTATTTTGGGCTCAAATGAATTTACACAGTTCACACCGCAACATGTTTCTCACTATTAAGTAAAGATAATTTATTTAACATAAGCTGTGTTTATTATCAGTTTCATAAACACAGTTGAACTAGATATGGTCTGTATGAGTAGGAAACTCAGAACTTTTTTTCTGGGCTTGCTCAGGTATCTTGCTCTCTTGTAGATGCTTGAAAGAAGTACATGCTTTTTGCGTTAAAACAGAGTGTGTTTCATGGATGAGAACACTGGTCTGAATTTCGCTTCAGAAACGGAGTTAAACCACAGGATCTGTGTCTTCCTACAAGTAAGAGGTCATTTCTGGTAAACCCAGCAAATTTGTGGCTCAAATGAATTTATACAGAACACAAACTCAACGAGTTTCTCACTATTAACTAAAGAGCATTTATGTCAGTGGAGCTGTGGTTTGTATCAGTTTCATGAGCAGAGTTGAACTAGATATGATCTGTATGAGTAGGAAATACAGTTCTTATTTTCTGTGCTTGCTCATGTTACTCGCTATATTGCAGATGCTGGGAAGAAGTGCATGCTTCTTGAGTTAAAACAGAGTGTGTTTCATGGATGAGAAGACAGGTCTGAATTTCTGTTCTCAAATGAATTTAAGGTCCAGGATCTGTGTCTTCCTACAATCAAGATGTCTTTTGTGGTACACTCTGCCAATTTGCGGCTCAAATAAATATACACAGAACACAAAACCAATGCATTTCGCACTATTAACTAAAGAGCATTATTTAACAGGAGCTGTGGTTTGTATCAGTTTCATAATCAGAGTTGAAATAGATATGATGCCTATGAGTAGGAAACACAGTTCATTTGGGGGGCTTGCTCATGTTTCTTGCTGTATTGGAGACAGTGGAAAGAAGAGCATGCTTCTTGCGTTAAAACAGAGTGTGTTTCATGGATGAGAAGACAGGTCTCAATTTCCCTTCAGAAACAGTTTTAAATCACAGGATCTGTGTTTCCCTACAAGCAAGAGGTCATTTGTGGTAAACCCACTGAATTTTGGGCTCAAATGAATTTACACAGTTCACAAACCTAACGCGTTTCTCACTATTAACTAAAGAACATTATTTAACAGGAGCTATGGTTTGTATCAGTGTCGTAAGCAGAGTGGAACTAGATATGATTCATATGAGTAGGAAACTCAGTTCTTTTATTCTGGGCTTACTCATGTTTCTTGCTGTATTGGAGACGCTGAAAAGAATAGCATGCTTCTTGCGTTAAAACTGAGTGTGTTTCATGGATGAGAACACTGATCTGAATTTCCCATCAGAAATGGCGTTAAACCACAGGATCGGTGTCTTACTACAAGCAAGAGGTTATTTCTGGTAAACCCAGTCAATTAGCGGTTCAAATGAATATACACAGAACACAAAGCCAACACGTTTCTCACTATTACCTAAACAGCATTTATTTAACATGAGCTGTATTTTGTATCAGTTTCATAAGCACGGTTGAACTAGATATGATCCGTATGATTAGAACACACAATTCTTTTATTGTGGGCTTACAGATGTTTCTTGCTGTATTGGAGATGCTGGAAAGAGGAGAATGCTTCTTGCGATAAAACAGACTGTGTTTCATGGAAGAGAACACTGTTCTAAATTTCCCTTCAGAAACTGAGTTAAACTACAGGATCTGTGTCTTCCTACAAACAAGAGGTCATGTCTGGTAAACCCAGTGAATTTGATGCTCAAATGAAATTACACAGTTCACGAACCCAACGCATTTCTCACTATTAACTAAAGCACATTTATTTAACAGGAGCTGTGGTTAATATCAGTTTCATAAGTAGAGTTGAACTAGATATGGTCCATATGAGTAGGAAACAGTTCTGTTATTCTGGGCTTGCTCATGTTTCTTCCTGTACTGGAGACTCTGGAAAGAAGAGCATGCTTTTTGCGTTAAAACAGAGTGTGTTTCATGGATGAGAACACTGGTCAGAATTTCCCTTCTGAAATGGATTTAAGGTCCAGGATCTCTGTCTACCTTGAAGCAAGAGGTCATTTCTGGCAACCCACTGAATTTTGGGCTCAAATGAATTTACACAGTTTATGAACACAACGCGTTTCTCACAATTAACTAAAGAGCTTTTATGTAAGAGGAGCTGTGTTTTGGATCAGTTTCATGAGCAGAGTTGAACTAGATATGGTCGGTATGAGTAGGAAACACAGTTCTTTTTTTCTTTGCTTGCTCATGTTTCTTGCTGTACTCGAGACTCTGGAAAAAAGAGCATGCTTCTTGCGTTAAAACAGAGTGTGTTTCATGTCAGAGGACACTGGTCTGAATTTCCTTTCAAAAACAGAGTGGAACCACTGGATATGTGTCTTCCTACAAGAAAGAGATCATTTATGATAAACCCACTGAATTTTGGGCTAAAATGAATTTATACAGTTCACAAACCCAACGCGTTTCTCACTATTAACTAAAGATCTTTTATATAACATGAGCTGTGGTTTGTATTAGTTTCATGAGCAGAGTTGAACTAGATGTGTTCCATATGAGTAGGAAACACATCTTTTTTATCTGGGCTTGCTCAGTTTTCTTGTTCTTTGGAGACGCTTGAAAGAAGAGCAAGCTTCTTCGTTGAAACAGAGTGTGTTTCATGAAAGAGAACACTGTTCTGAATTTCCCTTCAGAAACGGAGTTAAACCACAGGATCTGTGTCTTCCTACAAGCAAGAGGTCATTTATGGAAAACCCACTGAATTTTGGGCTAAAATGAATTTACACAGTTTACGAACCCAACACGTTTCTCACAATTAACTAAAGAGCATTTATGTAAGTGGATCTGTGGTTTGTATCAGTTTCATGAGCCGAGTTTAACTAGATATGGTCCGTATGAGTAGGAAACACAGTTCTTATTTTCTGTGCTTGTTCATGTTACTTGCTATATTGCAGATGCTGGAAAGAAGAGCATGCTTCTTGCGTTAAAACAGAGTGTGATTCATGGATGAGAAGATAGGTCTGAATTTCCGATCTCAAATGGATTTAAGGTCCAGGATCTGTGTCTTCCTACAAGCAAGTGGTCTTTTCTGGTACACCCAGTTAATTTGTGGCTCAAATGAATATACACAGAACACAAACACAATGCGTTTCTCACTATTAACTAAAGAGCATTTATTTAACAGGAGCTATGGTTTGTATCAGTTTCATAAGCAGAGTTGAACTAGATATGGTCCGTATGAGTAGGAAACACAGTTCTTATTTTCTGTGCTTGCTCATGTTACTTGCTATACTGAAGACTCTGGAAAGAAGAGTATGCTTCTTGCGTTAAAAAATGGCGTATTTCATGGATGAGAAGACAGGTCTGAATTTCCCTACTCAAATGGATTTAAGGTCCAGGATCTGTGTATTCCTACAAGCAAAATGTCATTTCTGGTAAACCCACTGCATTTTGGCCTCAAATGAATTTACACATTTCATTAACCCAACGCGTTTCTCACTATTAACTAAACACCATTTATTTAACAGGAGCTGTGGTTTGTGTCAGTTTTATAAGCAGAGTTGAACTAGATATGTTCCATATGAGTATGAAACACATCTCTTTTTTCTGGACCTGCTCAGGTTTCTTGTTCTATTGGAGACGCTTGAAAGAATAGCATGCTTCTTGCGTTAAAACAGAGAGTGTTTCATGGATGAGAACTCTGGTCTGAATTTCCCTTCAGAAATGGATTTAAACCCAGGATCTGTGTCTTACTACAATCAAGAGGTAATTTATGGTAAACCCACTGAATTCTGGGCTCAAATGAATTTACACAGCTCACAAACCCATCGCGTTTCTCACTATTAACTAAAGAGCAGTTATTTAACAGGAGCTATTGTTTGTGTCAGTTTCTTGAGCAGAGTTGAACTAGATATGGTCCGTATGAGTAGGAAACATAGTTCTTATTTTCTGGACTTGCTCATGTTACTTGCTACATTGCAAAGGCTGGAAAGAAGAGCCAGTTTCTTGCGTTAAAACAAACTACGATTCATCGATGAGAAGACAGGTCTCAATTTCACTTCTGAAATTGATTTAAGGTCCAGGATCTGTGTCTCACTATAAGCAAGAGGTCATTTCTGGTAAACCTACTGAATTTTGGGCTCAAATGAATTTACACAATTCACAAACCAAACGCGTTTCTCACTATTAACTAAAGAGCATTTATTTAACAGGAGCTATGGTTTGTATCAGCCTCATAATCAGAGTTGACTGGATATGATGCCTATGAGTAGGAAACACAGTTCTATTTTCGGGTCTTGCTCATGTTTCTTGCTGTATTGTAGACGCTGGAAAGAAGAGCATGCATCTTGTGTTAAAACAGAGTGTTTCATGGAAGCGGTCACTGGTCTGAATTTCCCTTCAGAAACGGAGTGAAACCACAGGATATGTGGTCTTCCTACAAGCAAGAGGTCATTTCTGGTCAACCCATTGAATTTGTGCCTCAAATGAATTTACACAGTTCACAAAACCAACGTGTTTCTCCCTATTAACTAAAGAGCATTTATTTAACAGCAGCTGTGGTTTGTATCAGTTTCATAAGCAGAGTTGAACTACAGATGTTCCATATGAGTAGAAAACACATTTCTTTTTTCTGGGCTTGCTCAGGTTTCTTGCTGTATTGGAGACGCTAGAAAGAAGAGCATGGTATTTGTCTTAAAACAGAGTGTGTTTCATGGAAGAGAACACCCGTCTGAATTTCTCTTCCTAAACGGTGTTAAACCATAGGATCTCTGTCTTCCTACAAGCAAGAGGTCATTTCTTGTAAACACTCTGAATTTTGGCCTCAAATGATTTGACACAGTTCAAAAACCCAACACGTTTCTCACTATTAACTAAAGAGAATTTATTTAACATCAGCTTTGTTTTGTATCTGTTTCATGAGCACAGTTGAACTAGATATGATCCGTATCAGTAGGAAACACAATTCTTTTATTGTGGGCTTACTCATGTTTCTTGCTATATTGGAAACACTGGAGAGAAGAGCATGCTTCTTGCGTTAAAACAGACTGTATTTCATGGAAGAGAACACTGTTCTGAATTTCCCTTCAGAAACGGAGTTAAACCACCAGATCTGCTTCTTCCCACAAGCAAGAGGTCATTACTGGGAAACCACTGAATTTTGCACTCAATGAATTTACATAGTTCACAAACACAACCCGTTTCTCACTATTAACTTAAAAGCATTTATTTAACAGCTGCTGTGGTTTGCTCAGTTTCAGAATCAGAGTTGAACTAGATATGTTCCTTATGAGTATTAAACACATTACTTTCTTTCTGGGCTTACTCATGTTTCTTGCTGTATTGGAGACGCTGGAAAGAATAGCATGGTTTTTGAATTAAAACAGAGTGTGTTTCATGGATGAGAACACTGGTCTGAATTTCACTTCTGAAATTCATTTAAGGTCCAGGATCTGTGTCTTCCTACAATCAAGAGGTCATTTCTGGCAAACACACTGAATTTTGGGCTCAATGAATTTACACATTTCATTAACAAAACGTATTTCTCACAATTAACTAAAGATCATTTATTTAAGAGGAGCTGAAGTTTGTATCAGTGTCAAAAGAAGAGTTGAACTATATATGTTCCATATGAGTAGAAAACACATTTCTTTTCTCTGGGCTTGCTCAATTTTCTTGTTCTATTGGAGACGATTGAATGAAGAGCATGCTTCTTGCGTTAAAACAGAGTGTGTTTCCGGGATACGAACACTGGTCTTAATTTCACTTCTGAAATGGAGTTAAACCACAAGACCTGTGTCTTCCTACAAGCAAGAGGTCATTTTTGGTAAACCCACTGAATTTTGGGCTCAAATGAATTTACACAGTTCACAAACCCAACACTTTTCTCACTATTAACTAAAGAGCATTTATTTAACAGCAGCTGTGGTTTGTATCAGTTTCATAAGCACAGTTGAACTAGATATGAGCCGTGTGAGTAGGAAATACAATTCTTTTATTGTGGGCTTACTCATGTTTCTTGCTGTATTGGAGAAGCTGGAAAGAAGAGCATGGTTCTTGCGATAAAACAGACTGTGTTTCATGGAAGAGAACACTGTTCTGAATTTCCCTTCAGAAATGGAGTTAAACCACAGGATCTGTGTCTTCCTACAAGCAAGAGGTCATTTTTGGTAAACCAATGAATTTGCGGCTGAAATGAAATTACACAGTTAAAAACCCAACGCAATTCTCACAATTAAGTAAAGAGCATTTATGTAAGAGGAGCTGTGGTTTGTATCAGTTTCATGAGCAGAGTTGAACTAGATATGGTCCATATGAGTAGGAAACACAGTTCTTCTTTTCTGGGATTGGTCATGTTTCTTGATGTATTGGAGACTCTGGAAAGAAGAGCATGCTTCTTGTGTTACAACAGAGTGTGTTTCATGGATGAGAACACTGGTCTGAATTTCCCTTCAGAAACGGAGTTAAAACACAGGATCTGTGTCTTCCTACAATCAAGAGGTCATTTCTGGTAAACCCACTGAATTTTGAGCTCAAATGAATTTACACAGTTCAAAAACCTAACGTGTTTCTCACTATTAACTAAAGAGCATTTATTTAACAACCACTATTGTTTGTATGAGTTTCATAAGCAGAGCTGAACTAGATATGTTCCATATGAGTAGGAAACACATTTAATTTTTTCTGGGCTTGCTCAGGTTACTTGCTCTATTGGAGACGCTTGAAAGAAGAGCATGCTTCTTGCGTTCAAACAGAGTGTGTTTCATGGAAGAGAACACTCATCTGAATTTCCCTTCAGAAACGGAGTTAAATCACAGGATATGTGTCGTCCTACAATCAAGATGTCATTTCTGGCAAACATACTGAATTTGGGGCTCAAATGAATTTACACAGTTCACAAAGCCAACACGTTTCTCACTATTAACTCAAAAGCATTTATTTAACAGGTGCTGTGGTTTGCATCAGTTTGATAAGCAGAGTTGAACTAGATATGTTCCCTATGAGTGGGAAACACAGTTCTTTTATTCGGGGATTGTTCATGTTTCTTGCTGTATTGGAGACACTGGAAAGAAGAGCATGCTTCTTGAGTGAAAACAGAGTGTTTTTCATGGAAGATTACACTGGTCTGAATTTCCCTTCAAAAATGAAGTTAAACTACAGGATCTGTGTCTTCCTACAAGCAAGACATCATTTATGGTAAACCCAGTGAATTTGCGGCAAAAATGAATTTACACAGTTCACAAACCCAACGCGTTTCTCACTATGAACTAAAGCACATTTATTTAAAAGGAAATGTGGTTAGTATAAGATTCATAGGTAGAGTTGAACTAGATATGGTCTGTATGAGTAGGAAACACAGTTCTTTTATTCTGGGCTTGCTCTAGTTTCTTGCTCTATTGGAGACGCAGGAAAGAAGAGCATGGTTTTTGAAATAAAACAGAGTGTGTTTCATGGATAAGAACACTGGTCTGAAATTCCCTTCTGAAATGGAGTTAAGGTCCAGGGTCTGTGTCTTCCTACAAGCAAGAGGTCATTACTGGCAAACCCATTGAATTTTGGCCTCAAATGAATTTACACAGTTCACAAACCAAACATGTTTCTCACAATTAACTAATGAGAGATTATTTAACAGGAGCTGTGGTTTGTTTCAGTTTCATAAGCAGAGTTGAACTAGATATGGTCCGTATGAGTAAGAAACACAGTTTTTATTTTCTGGGCTTGCTCATGTTATTGCTATATTGCAGAAGCTGGAAAGATGAGCATGCTTCTTGCCTTAAAACAAAGTGTGTTTCATGGATGAGAAGATAGGTCTGAATTTCCCTTCAGGAACGGAGTTAAACCCCAGGATCTGTGTCTTCCTACATGCAAGAGGTCATTACTGGCAAACACACTGAATTTTGGGCTCAAATGAATTTACACAGTTCACAAACCCAACGCGTTTCTTACTATTAACTAAAAAGCATTTAATTAACAGGTGCTATGGTTTGCATCAGTTTCATAAGCAGAGTTGAACTAGAAAGGTTCCCTATTAGTATGAAACACATTTCTTTTTTCTGGGGTTGCTCATATTTGGTGCTGTATTGGGGACAATGAAAGAAGAGCATGCTTCTTGCGTTAAAACAGAGTGTGTTTCATGGAAGAGAACACTCGTCTGAATTTCCCTTCAGAAACGGAGTTAAATCACAGGATCTGTGTCGTCCTACTATCAAGATGTCATTTCTGGCAAACACACTGAATTTTGGTCTCAAATGAATTTACACAGTTCACAAACCCAACGCGTTTCTCACTATTAACTCAAAAGCATTTATTTAACAGGTGCTGTGGTTTGCATCAGTTTCATAAGCAGAGTTGAACTAGATAGGTTCCCTATGAGTAGTAAACACAGTTCTTTTATTCGGGGATTGTTCATGTTTCTTGCTGTATTGGAGACACTGGAAAGAAGAGCATTCTTCTTGCGTGAAAACAGAGTGTGTTTCATGGAAGATTACACTGGTCTGAATTTGTCTTCAAAAAGGACGTTAAACCACAGGATCTGTGTCTCCCTACAAGCAAGAGGTCATTTATGGTAAACCCAGGGAATTTGCAGCAGAAATGAATTTACACAGTTCACAAACCCAATGCGTTTCTCACTGTTATCTAAAGCGCATTTATTTAACAGGAGCTGTGGTTAGTATCAGTTTCATAAGTAGAGTTGAACTAGATATGGTCCGTGTGAGTAGGAAACACAGTTCTTTTATTCTGGGCTTGCTCATGTCTCTTGCTGTATTAGAGACGCTAGAAAGAAGAGCATGGTTTTTGATTTTAAAAAGAGTGTGTTTCATGAATGAGAACACTGGTCTGAATTTCCCTTCTGAAATGGATTTAAGGTCCAGGATCTGTGTCATCCTACAAGTAAGAGGTCATTTCTAGTAAACCAACTGTATTTTGGGCACAAATGAATTTACACAGTTCACAAACCAAACGCGTTTCTCACAATTAACTAAAGAGCATTTATTTAACTGGAGCTGTGGTTTGTATCAGTTGCCTAACCAGAGTTGAACCAGATATGGTCCATATGAGTAGGAAACACGGTTCTTATTTTCTGGGCTTGCTCATGTTACTTGCTGTATTGCAGAAGCTGGAAGGAAGTGCATGCTTCTTGCCTTAAAACAAAGTGTGTTTCATGGATGAGAAGACAGGTCTGAATTTCCCTTCTCAAACGGATATAAACCACAGGATCTGTGTCTTCCTACAAGCAAGAGCTCATTACTGGCAAACCCACTGAATTTTGGGCTCAATGAATTTACACAGTTCACACACCCAACGCGTTTCTCACTATTAACTAAAGCACATTTATTTAACATGAGCTGTGGTTTGTATCAGTTTCATAAGCAGAGTTGAACTAGATATGGTACATATGAGTAGGAAACAGAGTTCTTATTTTCTGTGCTTGCTCATGTTACTTGCTGTATTGCAGACCATGGAAAGAAGAGCATGCTTCTTGCGTTAAAACAGAGTGTGTTTCACAGATGAGAAGACAGGTCTGAATTTCCCTTCTCAAATCGATTTAAGGTCCAGTATCTATGTATTCCTATAAGCATGAGGTCATTTCTGGCAAGCCCACTGAATTTTGGGCTCCATGAATTTACACAGTGCACAAAACTAATGCCTTTCTCACTATTAACGAAAAAGCATTTAATTAACAGGTGCTGTGGTTTGCATCAGTTTTGTAAACAGAGTTGAACTACATAGGTTCCCTATTAGTAGGAAACACATTTCTTTTTTTCTGAGTGTGCTCATATTTCGTGCTGTATTGGGGACGATGAAAGAAAAGAATGCTTCTTGCGTTAAAACAGAGTGTGTTTCATAGATGAGAATGCAGGTCTGAATTTCCCTTCAGAAACCTAGTTAAACCCCAGGATCTTTGTCTTCCTACAAGCAAGAGGTCATTTCTGGTACACCCAGTGAATTTGCGGTCAAATGAATTTACACAGTTTATGAACCCAACGCGTTTCTCACACTTAACTAAACAGCATTTATTTAACATGAGCTGTGGTTTGCATCAGTTTCATAAGCAGAGTTGAACTAGATATGATCCGTATGAGTAGGAAACACAGTTCTTTTATTCTGGGATTGCTCAAGTTTCTTGCTGTCTTGGAGACATTGGAAAGTAGAGCATACTTCTTGCATTAAAACAGAGTGTGTTTCATGGAAGAGAACACTGGTGTGAATTTCCATTCAGAAACGGAGTTAAACCACAGGATCTGTGTCTTCCTACAAGCAAGAGGTCATTTATGGTAAACCCACTGAATTTTGGGCTCAAATGCATTTACACTGCTCATGACCCCAACGCGTTTCTCACTATTAACTACAGATCATTTATTTAACAGGAGCTGTTGTGTGTATCAGTTTCATAAGCCGAGTTGAACTAGAAATGGTCCTTATGAGTAGGAAACACAGTTCTTTTCTTCTTGGCTTGCTCATGTTTTCTGCTGTATTGGGTACGCTGCAAAGAACAGCATGCTTCTTGCTTACAACAGAGTGTGTTTCATGGATGAGAACACAGGTCTGTATTTCTCTTCTGAAATGGAGTTAAGGTCCAGGATCTGTGTCTTCCTACAAACAAGAGGTCATTTCTGGAAATCCCTCGGAATTTTGGGCTCTAATAATTTACACAGTTTACAAACCCAAAGCATTTCACATTATAAACTAGAGAGCATTTATGTAAGAGGAGCTGTGGTTTTTAAGAGTTTAATAAGCAGTTCTTTTTTTCTGAGTTTGCTCATGTCTCTTGCTGTATTGGAGACTCTGGAATGAAGTGCTTGCTTCTTGTGATACAACAGAGTGTGTTTCTTGGATGAGACTCTGGTCGGAATTTCAATTCTGAAATGGATTTAAGATCCAGGATCTACTCATTCCTATAAGCAAAAGACCATTTCTGGTAAAACCAGTGATTTTTGCGTCTCAATTGAAATTACACAGTTCACAAACCCAAAGCATTTCACACTATTAACTAAAGAGCATTTATTTAACATGAGCTGTGGTTTGTTTCAGTTTCATAAGCAGTGTTGAACTAGATATGATCTGTATGAGAAAGAAATACAGTTCTTTTATTCGTGGCTTGCTCATCTTTCTTACTGTATTGGAGATGCTGGAAAGAAGAGCATGCTTCTTGCTTTAAAACAGGGTGTGTTTCATGGATGAAAACACAGGTCTGAATGTCCCTTCTGAAATGGATTTAAGATCCAGGATCTGTGTCTTCCTTCAAGCAAGAGAGCATTTCTTATAGAACCACTGAATTTGCGTCTCAAATGAATTTACACAGCTCACGTACACAACGCGTTTCTCACTATTAACTAAAGAGCATTTATATAAGAGGAGCTGCGGTTTGTATCAGTTTCATGAGCAGAGTTGAACTAGATATGGTCAGTATGTCAGGAAACTCAGTTCTTATTTTCTGAGTTTCCCCATCTCTCTTGCTGTATTGGAGATTCTGGAAAGAAGAGCATGCTTCTTGCGATAAAACAGAGTGTGTTTCTTGGATGAGAACACTGGTCTGAATTTCAATTCTGAAATGGATTTAAGATCCAGGATCTGTTTATTCCTGCAAGAAAGAGAGCATTTCTCATAAAACCTATGAATTTGCGGCTCAGTTGAAATTACACAGTTCACAAATGCAAAGCATTTCACACTATTAACTAAGGAACATTTATTTAACATGAGTTGTGGTTTGTATCAGTTTCATAAGCAGAGTTGAACTAGATATGGTCCATTTGAGGAGGAAACACAGTTCTTTTATTCGGGGCTTGCTCATGTTTCTTGCTGTATTGGAGAGGCTGGAAAGAAGAGCATGCTTCTTGCGTTAAAAGAGAGGGTGTTTCATGGAAAAGGACACTGATCTGAATTTCCCTTCAGAAACGGAGTTAAACGACAGGATCTGTGTCTTCCTACAAGCAAGAATGCATTTCTGGTAAAACCTATGAATTTGTGGCTCAAATGAATTTACACAGTTCACGAACCCAACACGTTTCTCACTATTAACTAAAGAGCATTTATGTAAGAGGACCTGTGGTTTGTATCTGTTTCATGAGCAGAGTTGAACTAGATATAGTCTGTATGAGTAGGAAACTCAGTTCTTTTATTCTTGGCATGCTCATGTTCCATGCTGTATTGGAGACGCTGGAAAGAAGAGCATGCTTCTTGCATTAAAAGAGAGTGTGTTTAAAGGAGGAGAACACTGATCTGAAATTCACTTCAGACACGGAGTAAAACCACAGGATCTGTGTCTTCTTACAAGCAAGAGGTCATTTCTGGCAAACCCAGGGAATTTGCGGCTCAAATGAATTTGCACAGTTCACGAACCCAACATGTTTCTCTCTATTAACTAAAGATCCTTCATGTAAGTGGAGCTGTGATTTGTATCAGTTTCATGAGCAGAATTGAACTAGATATGGTCCGTATGAGCAGGAAACATAGTTCTTTTTTTTCTGAGTTTGCTCATGTCTCTTGCTGTATGGGAGACTCTGGAAAGAAGAGCATGATTCTTGCGATAAATCACAGTGTTTTTCTTGGATGAGACACTGGTCTGAATTTCAATTCTGAAATGGATTTAAGATCCAGGATCTGTTTATTCCTATAAGCAAGAGAGCGTTTCTGGTAAAACCAGTAAATTTGCGGCTCAATTGAAATTACACAGTTCACATACACAAAGCATTTCACACTATAAACAAAAAAGCATTTATTTAACATGAGCTGTGGTTGGTTTCAGTTTCATAAGCAGTGTTGAACTAGATATGATCCGTAGGAGAAGGAAACACAGTTTTTTTATTCGTGGCTTGCTCATGTTTCTTGCTGTATTGGAGATGCTGGAAAGAAGAGCATGCTTCTTGAGTTAAAACAGAGTGTGTTTCATGGATGAGAACACAGGTCTGAATTTCCCATCTTAAAGGAGTTGAATACCAGGATCTGTGTCTTCCTACAATCAAGAGTTCATTTCTGGTAAACAAAGTGAATTTTGGGTTGAAATGATTATACACAGTTCAGGAACTCAACAAGATTCTCACTATTAACTAAATAGCAATTATGTAAGAAGAGCTGTGGTTTGTATCAGTATCATAAGCAGAATTGAACTGTGTATGGTCTGTATGAGTAGGAAACACCATTCTTTTTTTCTGGGCATGCTCATGGTTCTTGCTGTATTGGAGACACTGCAAAGAAGAGGATGATTCTTGCCTTAACACAGAGTGTGATTTAGGGATGAGAACTCTGCTCTGAATTTCCCTTCAGAAACGGAGTTAAACCCCAGGATCTGTGTCTTCCTACAAGCAGGAGTTCTTTTCTGGTAAACGAAGTGAATTTTGGGCTCAAATGATTTTACATTGTTCACAAACCCATCGTGATTCTCACTCTTAACTAAAGAGCATTTATGTAAGAGGAGCTGTGGTTTGTTTGAGTTTCATAAGCAGAGTTGAAGTGCATATGGACTGTATGAGAAGGAAACACAGTTCTTTTTTTCTGGGCATTCTCTTGGTTCTTGCTGTATTGGAGACGCTGGAAAGAAGAAGATGCTTCTTGCGATAAAACAGCATGTGCCTCATGGATGACAACACTGGTCTGAATTTCCCTTCTGAAACAGAGTTAAACCCCAGGATCTGTGTCTTCCTACAAGCAAGAGTTCATTTCTGTTAAACCCAGTGAATTTTGGGCTCAAATGATTTTACACAGTTCAAGTTCCCAACACGATTCTTGCTATTAACTAAAGAGCATTTATGTAAGAGGAGCTATGGTTTGTATAAGTTGCATAAGCAGAGTTGAACTAAATATGGTCCACATGAGTAGGAAACACACTTCTATTTTTATGGCCATGCTCATGTTTCTTACTGCATTGGAGACGCTCGAAAGAAGAGCTTGCTTTTTCCGTGAAAACAGAGTTTGTTTCATGGATGAGAACACTGGTCTGAATTTCCCTTCAGAAACGCAGTTAAACCCCAGGATCTGTTTGTTCTTACAAGGAAGAGTTCATTTCTAGTAAATCAAGTTAATGTTGGGCTCAAATAATTTTACACAGTTCATGAACCCGACGCGTTTCTCACTATTAACTAAAGAAAATTTATGTAAGAGGAGTTGTGGTTTATATCAGTTTCATAATCAGAGTTGAACTGCATATGGTCTGTATGAGTAGGAAACACCGTTCTTTTTTCTGGGCATCCTCATGGTTCTTTCTGTATTGGAGAAGCTGGAAAGTAGAGGATGCTTCTTGCGTTAAAACAGCATGTGTTTCATGGATAAGAACATTGGTCTGAATTTACCTTCAGAAACAGAGTTAAACCCTAGGGTCTGTGACTTCCTACAAGCAAGGGTTCATTTCTGGTAAACAAAGTGAATTTTAGGCTCAAATGATTTTACCCAGTTCATGAACCCAACGCAATTCTCACTGTTAACTAAATAGTAATTATGTAAGTGGACCTGTGGTTTTATCAGTTACATAAGCAGAGTTGAACTACATATGGTCTGTATGAGTAGGAAACACATTTCTCTTTTTCTGGGCATGTTTATGGTTCTTGCTGTATTGGAGACTCTGGAAAGAAGAGGATGCTTCTTGCCTTAAAACAGAGTGTGTTTCAGGGAAGAGAACCCTGGTCTGAATTTCCCTTCAGAAATGGAGTTAAACCCCAGGATCTGTGTCTTTCTACATGCAAGAATTCATTTCTAGTAAATCAAGTGAATTTTGGGCTCAAATGATTTCACACAGTTCACACACCCAACACGTTTCTCACTACTAACTAAAGAAAATTTATGAAAGAGGAGCTGTGGTTTATATCAGTTTCATAAGCAGAGTTGAACTGCATATGGTTTGTATGAGTAGGAAACACAGATGTTTTTTCTGGGCATCCTCATGGTTCTTGCTGTATTGGCGACCCTGCAAAGGACAGGATGCTTCTTGCCTTAAAACAGAGTGTGTTTCAGGGCTGAGAACTCTGGTCTGAATTTTCCTTCAGAAACGGAGATAAACCCCAGTATCTGTGTCTTCCTACAAGCAGGAGCTCATTTCTGTAAAACGAAGTGAATTTGGGCTCAAATGATTTTACACACTACACCAACCAAACATGATTATCATTATTAACTAAAGAGCATTTATGTATGTGGAGCTGTAGTTTATATCAGTTCCATAAGCAAAGTTGAACTACATTTGGTTCGTATGAGTAGGAAACACAGTTCTTTTTCTGGGCATGCTCATGGTTCTTGTTGTATTGGAGATCCTGGAAAGAAGAGCTTTCTTCTTGCATTAAAACAGAGTGTGTTTCATGGAAGAGAACACTGGTCTTAATTACCCTTCAGAAATGGATTTAAACCCCAGGATCTGTGTCTTACTACAAACTAGATTTCATTTCTTTTAAACCAAGTGATTTTGGGGCTCCATTATTTTACACAGTTCATGAACCCAACGTGATTCTCACTATTATATAAAGAGCATTTATTTTAGATGAGCTGGGGTTGGTATTAGTTTCATAAGCAGAGTTGAACTACATATGGTCCATATGGGTAGGAAACACAGTTCTTTTTTTCTGTGCATTCTAATGGTTCGTGCTGTATTGGAGATGCTGGAAAGAAGAGCTTGCTTCTTGCGTGAAAAGAGAGTGCGTTTCATGGAGGAGAACACTGGTCTGAATTTCCATTCAGAAACAGAGTTAAACCACAGGATCTGTGTCTTCCTACAAGCAAGAGTTCACTTCGGGTAAACCCAGTGAATTTTGGTCTCAAATGATTTTTCGCAGTTCTCGACCCCAAAGGGATTCTCACTATTAACTAAAGAGCATTTTTGTAAGAGGATCTGTGTATCAGATTCATAAACAGAGGTGTACTGCATATGGTCTGTATGAGGAGGAAACACAGTTCTTTTTTTCAGGGCATGAATATGGTTGTTGCTGTATTGGAGTCGCTGGATAGAACAGCTTGATTCTTACGTTAAAACAGAGTGTGTTTCATGCATGACACACTGGTCTGAATTTCCCTTCGGAAATGGAGTTAATCCCCAGGATCTGTGTCTTCCTGCAAGCAAGAGTTCATTTCTGGTAAACAAAGTGAAATTTGGGCTCAAATTTTACACAGTTCACAAACCCATCTCATGTCTCACTATTATCTAAAGAGCATTTATGTAAGAGGAGTTGTGGTTTGTAACAGTTTCATAAGAAGTGTTGAACTGCAAATGGACTGTATGAGTTGGAAACACAGTTCTTTTTTTCTGGGCATGCTCATGGTTCTTGCTGCATTGGAGATGCTGTAAAGAACAGGATGCTTCTTGCCTTAAAACAGAATGTTTGTCAGTAATGAGAACTCTGGTCTCAATTTCCCTTCAGAAACCGAGCTAAACCCCAGGATCTGTGTCTTCCTACAACCAAGAGTTCATTTAAGTAAAACAAAGTGAGTATTGGGCTCAAATGGTTTTACACAGTTCACAAAACCATCGCAATTCTCACTACTTACTAAAGAGCATTTATATAAGAGGAGCTGTGGTCTGTATCAGTTTCATAAGCAGAGTTGAACTGCATATTGTCTGTAGGGTAGGAAACACACTTCTTTTTTTCTGGGCATGCTCATGGTCTTGCTGTATTGGAGACGCTAGAAAGAAGAGCTTGCTTCTTGAAGGAAATCAGAGTGTGTTTCATGGATGAGTACACTGGACTGAGTTTCCCTTCTTCAAAGGAGTAAAACCACGGGATCTGTGTCTTCCTACAAGGAAGAGTTCATTTCTGGTAAAACAAGTGAATTTTGGGCTCAAATTATTTTTCACAGTTCAAGAACCCAACGCGATTCTCACTGTTAATTAAAGAGCATTTATGTAAGAGAAGCTGTGGTTTGTATCAGTTTCATAAGCAGAGTTGAACTGCATATGGTCTGTATGAGGAGGAAACACAGTTCTTTTTTTCTGGGCATTCTCTTGGCTCTTGCTGTATTGGAGACACTGGAATGAAGAGGATTCTTCCTGCGTTAAAACAGCATGTGTTTCATGGATGAGAATACTTTTCTGAATTTCCCTTCAGAAACATATTTAAACCCCAGGATCTGTGTCTTCCTACAAGGAAGAGTTCATTTCTGGTAATCAAAGTGAATATTGGGCTCAAATGATTTTACACAGGTCACAAACCCATCGCGATTCTCACTATTAAGTAAAGAGCATTTATGGAAGGGGAGCTGTTTTTTTGTATCAGTTTCATAAGCAGAGTTGCACTGCATATGGTCTGTATGAGGAGGAAACACAGTTCTTTTATTCAGGGCATTCTCATGGTTCTTGCTTTATTGGAGACGGTGAAAAGAAGAGGAAGATTAATGCATTAAAATAGCATGTGTTTCATTGATGAGAACACTGCTCTGCATTTCCATTCAGAATCGGTGTTAAACAACAGGATCTGTGTGTTCCTAGAAACAAGAATTCATTTCTGGTAACCGCAGTGAATTTTGGGCTGAAATGATTGTACACAGTGAACGAACCCAACGCGATTCTCCCTATTAACTAAAAAGCATTTATGTAAGAGGAGCTGTGGTTTGTATAAGTTTCATGAGCAGAGTTGAAGTACATATGGTCCGTATGAGTAGGAAACACAGTTCTTTTTTTCTGGGCATGCTCATGGTTCTTGCTGCATTGGAGACGCTGGAAAGAATAGGATGCTTCTTGCCTTAAAACAGAATGTCTGTGAGTGATGAGAACTCTGGTCTCAATTTCCCTTCAGAAACGGAGTTAAACCCCAGGATCTGTGTCTTCCTACAAACAAGAGTTCATTTCTGGTAAACAAAGTGAATATTGGGCTCAAATGGTTATACACAGTTCACAAAACCATCACAATTATCACTATTTAATAAAGAGCATTTATGTAAGTGGAGCTGTGGTTTGTATCAGTTTCATAAGCAGAGTTGAACTAGATATGCTCTGTATGAGTAGGAAACACAGTCCTTTTATTCAGGGCAATCTCATGGTTCTTGCTGTATTGGAGACGCTGGAAAGAAGAGCTTGCTTATTGCTTTAAATCAAAGTGTGTTTCATGGACGAGAACTCTGGTCTGAATTTCCCTTCAGAAACGGAATTATCCCCAGGATCTGTGTCTACTTACAAGCAAGAGTTCATTTCTGGGAAACCAATGAATTTTGGGCTCAAATGATTTTACACAGTTCAAACACCCAATGTGATTCTCACTTACACCTAAAGAGCATTTATGTAAGTGGAGCTGTGGTTTGTATCAGTTTCCTAAGCACAGTTGAACTACATATGGTCCATATGAGTAGGAAACAGTTCTTTTTTTCAGGGCATGCTCATGGTTCTTGCTGTATTGGAGACGCTGGAAAGAAGAGCTTGCTTCTTGCGTTAAAACAGAGAGTGTTTTTTGGATCAAAACACTGGTCTGAATTTCCCTTCAGAAACGGAGTTAAACCCAGATTCAGTGTCTTCCAACAAGCAAGAGTTCAATTATAGTAAACAAGTGAATTGTGGGCTCAAATAATTTTTTCGCAATTTACCAAACCAAACCCATTCTCACTATTAACTAAAGAGCATTTATTTAAGAGGAGCTGTGGTTTGTATCAGTTTCATAAGCAGAGTTGAACTACATATGGTCCGTATGAGTAGGAAACACAGTTCTGTTTTTCTGGGCATGCTGATGGTTCTTGATATATTGGAGCTGCTGGAAAGAAGAGCTTGCTTCTTGCATGAAAACACAGTGTGTTTCAGGGATGAGAACACTGGACTGAATTTCCCTTCAGAAACGGAGTTAAACTACAGAATATGTGTCTTTCTACAAGCAAGAATTCCTTTCTGGGAAACCAATGAATTTTGGGCTCAAATGATTTTACACAGTTCAAACACCCAATGTGATTCTCACTTTCAACTAAAGAGCATTTATGTAAGTGGAGCTGTGGTTTGTATCAGTTTCATAAGCACAGTTGAACTACATATGGTCATTATGAGTAGGAAACACAGTTCTTTTTTTCAGGGCATGCTCATGGTTCTTGCTGTATTGGAGACGCTGGAAAGAAGAGCTTGCTTCTTGCATTAAAACAGAGAGTGATTTTTGGATCAAAACACTGGTCTGAATTTCCCTTCAGAAACGGACTTAAACCCCAGATTCAGTGTCTTCCTACAAGCAAGAGTTCAATTATGGTAAACAAAGTGAATTTTTTGCTCAAATGCTTTTACACAGTACAAAAACCCAATGAGATTCTCACTATTAAACTAAGAGCATTTTTTAAGAGGTGCTGTGTTTTGTATCAGTTTAATAAGCAGAGTGGAACTACATATGGTCCGTATGAATTGGAAACACAGTTCCTTTTTGATGGCATGCTCACGGTTCTTGATGTATTAGAGACGCTGGAAAGAAGAGCTTTCTTCTTGTATTAAAACAGAGCGTGTTTCATGGATGAGAACTCTGGTCTGAATTTCCCTTCAGAAACAGAGTTAAACCCCACGATCTGTGTCTTCATACAAGCAAGAGTTCATATCTAGTCAACCCAGTGAATTTTGGGCTCAAATGATTTTTTGCAGTTCACGAACCCAACGCAATTCTCACTATTAAATAAAGAGCATTTATGCAAGCGGAGCTGTGGTTTGTATCAGTTTCATAAGCAGAGTTGACGTACATATGGTCAGTATGAGTAGGAAACACAGTTCTTTCTTTCAGGGCATGCTCAGTGTTCTTGCTGTATTTTAGACTCTGGAAAGAAGAGATTGCTTATAGCGTTAAAGCAGAGTGTGTTTCATGGATGAGAACTCTGGTGTGAATTTCCCTTCAGAAACGTAGTTAATTACCAGGATCTGTGTCTTCCTAAAAGCAAGAGTTCATTTATGGTAAAGCAAGTGAATTTTGGGCTCAAATTATTTTTTCACATTTTACCAAACCAAACCCATTCTCACTATTAACTAAACAGTATTTATGTAAGTGGAGCTGTAGTTAGTATTAGTTTCATAAGCAGAGTTGAACTACATATGGTCCGTATGAGTAGGAAATACAGTTCTTTTTTCTGGGCATCCTCATGGTTCTTACTGTATTGGAGACACTGGAAAGAAGAGGATGATTCTTGCCTTAAAACAGAGTGTGTTTCAGGGATGAGAACTCTGGTCTGAATTTCCCTTCAGAAATGGAGTTAAACCCCATGATCTGTGTCATCCTACAAGCAAGAGTTCATTTCTGGGCAACCCAGGAATTTTGGGCTCAAATGATTTTTTGCAGTTCACGAACCCAACGAAATTCTCACTATTAACTAAAGAGCATTTATGTAAGCGGAGCTGTGGTTTGTATCAGTTTCATAAGCAGAGTTGAACTAAATATGGTCCGTATGAGTAAGAAACACAATTATTTATTTCTAGGCAGGCTCATGGTTCTTGCTGTATTGGAGACGCTGGAAAAAAGAGCATGCTTCTTGTGTTAAACCAGAGTGTGTTTCATGGATGAGAACACTGGTCTGAATTTCCCTTCAGAAACGGAGTTAAACCCCAGGATCTGTGTCTTCCTACAAGAAAGAGTTCATTTCTGGTAACCCCAGTGAATTTTGGGCTCAAAGAATTTTACACAGTTCACGAACCTAACGCAAATCTCTCTATTAATTAAAGATTATTTATGTAAGAGGTGCTCTGGTTTGTATCAGTTTCATAAGCAGAGTTGAACTACATATGGTCCTTAAGAGTAGGAAACCCAGTTCTTTTTTTCAGCGCATGCTCATTTTTCTTGCTGTATTTTAGACTCTAGAGCTTGATTCTTGCGTAAAAATAGAGTGTATTTCAGGGATGAGAACTCTGGTCTGAATTTCCCTTCAGAAATGGAGTTAAAGCCCAGAATCTGTGTCATCCTACAAGCAAGAGTTCATTTCTGGGCAACCCAGGAATTTTGGGCTCAAATGATATTTTGCAGTTCACGAACACAACGAAATTCTCAATATTAACTAAAGAGCATTTATGTAAGCGGAGCTGTGGTTAGTATCAGTTTCATAAGCAGAATTGAACTAAATATGGTCCGTATGAGTAAGAAACACAATTATTTATTTCTAGGCAGGCTCATGGTTCTTGCTGTATTGGAGACGCTGGAAAAAAAGAGCATGCTTCTTGCGTTAAAACAGAGTGTGTTTCATGGATGAGAACACTGGTCTGAATTTCCCTTCAGAAACGGAGTTAAACCCCAGGATCTGTGTCTTCCTACAAGAAAGAGTTCATTTCTGGTAACCCCAGTGAATTTTGGGCTCAAAGGATTTTACACAGTTCACGAACCTAACGCGATTCTCACTATTAATTAAAGATTATTTATATAAGAGTTGCTCTGGTTTGTATCAGTTTCATAAGCAGAGTTGAACTACATATCGTCCGTATGATTTGCAAACCCAGTTCTTTTTTTCAGCGCATGCTCATTCTTCTTGCTGTATTGGAGACGTTGCAAAGAAAAGCTTGAATCTTGCATTTAAACAGAGTGTGTTTCACGGAGGAGAATACTGGTCTGAATTTACCTTCAGAATAGGAGTTAAAATCCAGGATCTGTGGATTCCTACATGGAAGAGTTCATTTCTGGTAAACCAAGTGAATTTTGGACTCAAACGATTTTACACAGTTCAAAAACCCAATGCAATTCTCACTATTAACTAAAGAGCATTTATTTAAGAGGTGCTGTGGTTTGTATCAGTTTCATAACCAGAGTTGATGTACATATGGTCGGTATGAGTAAGAAACACAGTTCTTTTTTTCTGGGCATGCTCATGGTTCTTACTGTATTGGAGAACCTGGAAAGAAGAGGATGATTCTTGCCATAAAACAGAGTGTTTTACAGGGATGAGAATTCTGGTCTGAATTTGCCTTCAGAAACGCAGTTAAACCCCAGGATCTGTGTCTTCCGACAAGCAAGAGTTCATTTCAGGTAAACCCAGTGAATTTGGTGCTCAAATGATTTTTCGCAGTTCTCAAACCCAACGCGATAATCACTTTTAACTAAAGAGCATTTATGTAAGAGGAGATGTGGTTTGTATCAGTTCCATGAGCAGAGTTGAACTACATAAGGTCCGTATGTGAAGGAAACACAGTTCATTTTTTCAAGGCATACTCATGGTTCTTGCTGTATTTTACACTCTGGAAAGCAGTGCTTGCTTCTTGTGTTAAATCAGAGTGTGTTTCAGGGCAAAGAGCACTAGTCGGAATTTGACTTCAGAAATGGAGTTAAACCCCAGGATCAGTGTCTTCCTACAAGCACAAGTTCACTTCAGGTAAACCAAGTGAATTTTTTGCTCAAATGCTTTTACGTAGTACAAAAAACCCAATGAGATTCTCACTATTAATGAAAGAGCATTTATTTAAGAGTTGCTGGGGTTTGTATCAGTTTCAAAGGCAGAGTTGATGTACATATGGTCTGTATGAGTAGGAAACACAGTACTTTTTTGAGGGCAAGCTCATGGTTCTTGCTGTATTGGAGACTCTGGAAAGAAGAGCTTGCTTCTTTCATTAAATTAGAGCGTGTTTCATGGATGAGAATTCTGGTCTGAATTTCCCTCTAGAAACGGAGTTAAACCCCAGGATCTGTGTCTTCATACAAGCAAGAGTTAATTTCTGGTAAACCAAGTGAATATTCGGATCAAATGATTTTTCGCAGTTCACGAACACAACGCGATTCTCACTATTAACTAAGGAGCATTTATGTAAGATGAGCTGTGGTTTGTATCAGTTTCATAAGCAGAGTTGAACTACATATGGTCCATATGAGTAGGAAACCCAGTTCTTTTTTTTTCCCTGCATGCTCATTGTTCTTGCTGTATTGGAGACGCTGGAAAGAAAAGCTTGCTTCTTGCATTAAAACAGAGTGTGTTTCAAGGATGAGAACACTGGTCTGAATTTCCCTCCAGGAAAGGAGTTAAACCCCAGGATCTGTGTCTTCCTACAAGCAAGAGTTCATTTCTGGTTAACCCAGTGAATTTTGGGCTCTAATGATTTTTCGCAGTTCAGGAACTCAACACGATTCTCACTATTAACTAAAGAACATTTATGTAAGAGGAGCTGTGGTCTGTATCATTACATAAGCAGCGTTGAACTACATATCGTCTGTATGAGTAGGAAACACAGTTCTTTTTTATGGGCATGCTCATAGTTCTTACAATTTTGGAGATTCTAGAAAGAAGAGGATGATTCTTGCCTTAAAACAGTGTGTGTTTAAGGGATGAGAACTCTGGTATGAATTTCCATTCAGAAATGGAGTTAAACCCCAGGATATGTGTCTTCCTAGAAGCAAGAGTTCAATTTTGGGTAACCAAGGAATTTTGGGCTCACATGATTTTTTGCAGTTCACGAACCCAATGAGATTCTCACTATGAACTAAACAGCATTTATGTAAGCGGAGCTGTGGTCTGTATCATTTCATAAGCAGAATTAAACTACATATCGTCTGTATTAGTAGGAAACACAGTTCTTTTTTTTCTGGGCATGCTCATGGTTCTTACTGTATTGGAGAAGCTGGAAAGAAGAGGATGATTCTTGCCTTAAAACAGAGTGTGTTTCAGGGATCAGAACTCTGGTCTGAATTCCCTTCAGAAACGGAGTTAAACTACAGGATCTGTGTCTTCCTACAAGCAAGAGTTCATTTCTGGTAAACCAAGTGAATATTCGGCTCAAATGATTTTTCAGAGTTCACGAACCCAATGTGATACTCACTATTGACTAAAGAGGATTTATGTAAGAGGAGCTGTGTTTTGTATCAGTTTCATAAGCAGAGTTGAACTACATTTGGTCCATATGAGAAGGAAACACAGTTCTTTTTTCTGGGCATGCTCATGGTTCTTACTGTATTAGAGATACTGGAAAGAAGAGGATGATTCTTGCCTTAAAACAGAGTGTTATACAGGGATATGAATTCTGATCTGAATTTCCCTTCAGAAATGGAGTTAAACCACAGTATCTGTATCTTCCTACAAGCATGAGATCATTTCAGGTATACCCAGTGAATTTGGGGCTCACATGATTTTTCATAGTTCACGAACCCAACGCGATTCTCACTATTAACTAAAGAGCATTTATGTAAGAGGAGCTGTGGTCTGTATCATTTCATAAGCAGAATTGAACAACATATCGTCTGTATGAGTAGAAAACAGTTCTTTTTTTCTGGTCAAGCTCATGGTTCTTACTTATTGGAGCCGCTGGAAAGAAGAGCTTGCTTCTTGCGTGAAAACAGAGTGTGTTTCATGGATGAGAACACTGGTCTGAATTTCCCTTCAGAAACGGAGTTAAACCCCAGGATCTGTGTCTTCCTACAAGCAAGAGTTCATTTCATGTAAACCCAGTGAGTTTTGGGCTCAAATGATTTTTCGCAGTTCGCGAACTCAACGTGATTCTCACTATTAACTAAAGAGCATTTATTTAAGAGGAGCTGTGGTCTGTATCATTTCATAAACAGAATTGAACTACATATGGTCCGTATGAGTAGGAAACACAGTTCTTTTTTTCTGTGCATGCTCATGGTTCTTACTGTATTTTAGACTCTGGAAAGAAGAGATTGCTTCTTGCGTGAAAAGAGAATGTGTTTCATGGATGAGAACTCTGGTCTGAATTTCCCTTCACAAACGGAGATAAACCCCATGATCTGTGTCTTCAAATCAGCAAGAGTTCATTTCATTTAAACTAAGAGAATATTCTGCTCAAATGACTTTACAGAGTTCTAGAACCCAACACGATTATCACTATTAACTAAAGAGCATTTATGTAAGAGGAGCTGTGGTCTGTATCATTTCATAAGCAGAGTTGAACTACATATGGTCCGTATGAGTAGGAAACACAGTTCTTCTTTTGTGGGCATGCTCATGGTTCTTACTGTATTGGAGAAGCTGGAAAGAAGAGGATGATTCTTGCCTTAAAACAGAGTGTGTTTCAGGGATCAGAACTCTGGTCTGAATTTCCCTTCAGAAACAGAGTTAAACCACAGGATCTGTGTCTTCCTACAAGCAAGAGTTCAATTCTGGTAAACCAAGTGAACATTTTGCTCAAATGCTTTTACACAGTACAAAAACCCAATGAGACTCTCACTATTAACTAAAGAGCATTATTTTAAGAGGTGCTTTGGTTTGTATATGTTTCATAAGCAGAGTTGATCTACATATGGTCGGTTTGAGTAGGAAACACAGTTCGTTTTTTTCTGGGCATGCTCATGGTTCTTACTGTATTGGAGACACTGGTAAGAAGAGGATGATTCTTGCCTTAAAACAGAGTGTTTTACAGGGATGAGAATTCTGGTCTGAATTTGCCTTCAGAAACGGAGTTAAACCCCAGGATCTGTGTCTTCCTACAAGCAAGAGTTCATTTCTGGTTAACCCAGTGAATTTTGGGCTCTAATGATTTTTCGCAGTTCAGGAACCCAACATGATTCTCACTATTAACTAAAGAACATTTATGTAAGAGGAGCTGTGGTCTGTATCATTTCATAAGCAGCGTTGAACTACATATCGTCTGTATGAGTAGGAAACACAGTTCTTTTTTATGGGCATGCTCATAGTTCTTACAATTTTGGAGATTCCAGAAAGAAGAGGATGATTCTTGCCTTAAAACAGTGTGTGTTTAAGGGTTGAGAACTCTGGTATGAATTTCCATTCAGAAATGGAGTTAAACCCCAGGATATGTGTCTTCCTAGAAGCAAGAGTTCAATTTTGGGTAACCAAGGAATTTTGGGCTCACATGATTTTTTGCAGTTCACGAACCCAATGAGATTCTCACTATTAACTAAAGAGCATTTATGTAAGCGGAGCTGTGGTTTGTATCAGTTTCATAAGCAGAGTTGAACTACATATGGTCCGTATGAGTAGGAAATACAGTTCTTTTTTTCTGTGCATGCTCATGGTTCTTACTGTATTTTAGACTCTGGAAAGAAGAGATTGCTTCTTGCGTGAAAAGAGAATGTGTTTCATGGATGAGAACACTGGTCTGAATTTCCCTTCAGAAACGGAGTTAAACCCCAGGATCTGTGTCTTCCTACAAGCAAGAGTTCATTTCATGTAAACCCAGTGAGTTTTGGGCTCAAATGATTTTTCGCAGTTCGCGAACTCAACGTGATTCTCACTATTAACTAAACAGCATTTATGTAAGAGGAGCCTTGGTCTGTATCATTTCATAAGCAGAATTAAACTACATATCGTCTGTATGAGTAGGAAACACAGTTCTTTTTTTTTTCTGGGCATGCTCATGGTTCTTACTGTATTGGAGAAGCTGGAAAGAAGAGGATGATTCTTGCCTTAAAACAGAGTGTGTTTCAGGGATCAGAACTCTGGTCTGAATTTCCCTTCAGAAATGGAGTTAAACTACAGGATCTGTATCTTCCTACAAGCAAGAGTTCATTTCTGGTAAACCAAGTGAATATTCGGCTCAAATGATTTTTCAGAGTTCACGAACCCAACGCGATACTCACTATTGACAAAAGAGGATTTATGTAAGAGGAGCTGTGTTTTGTATCAGTTTCATAAGCAGAGTTGAACTACATTTGGTCCATATGAGAAGGAAACACAGTTCTTTTTTCTGGGCATGCTCATGGTTCTTACTGTATTAGAGATACTGGAAAGAAGAGGATGATTCTTGCCTTAAAACAGAGTGTTTTACAGGGATATGAATTCTGATCTGAATTTCCCTTCAGAAATGGAGTTAAACCACAGGATCTGTATCTTCCTACAAGCATGAGATCATTTCAGGTATACCCAGTGAATTTGGGGCTCACATGATTTTTCATAGTTCACGAACCCAACGCGATTCTCACTATTAACTAAAGAGCATTTATGTAAGAGGAGCTGTGGTCTGTATCATTTCATAAGCAGAATTGAACAACATATCGTCTGTATGAGTAGAAAACAGTTCTTTTTTTCTGGTCAAGCTCATGGTTCTTACTTATTGGAGCCGCTGGAAAGAAGAGCTTGCTTCTTGCGTGAAAACAGAGTGTGTTTCATGGATGAGAACACTGGTCTGAATTTCCCTTCAGAAACGGAGTTAAACCCCAGGATCTGTGTCTTCCTACAAGCAAGAGTTCATTTCATGTAAACCCAGTGAGTTTTGGGCTCAAATGATTTTTCGCAGTTCGCGAACTCAACGTGATTCTCACTATTAACTAAAGAGCATTTATGTAAGAGGAGCTGTGGTCTGTATCATTTCATAAGCAGAATTCAACTACATATCGTCTGTGTGAGTAGGAAACACAGTTCTTTTTTTTCTGGGCATGCTCATGGTTCTTACTGTATTGGAGAAGCTGGAAAGAAGAGGATGATTCTTGCCTTAAAACAGAGTGTGTTTCAGGAATCAGAACTCTGGTCTGAATTTCCCTTCAGAAACAGAGTTAAACCACAGGATCTGTGTCTTCCTACAAGCAAGAGTTCAATTCTGGTAAACCAAGTGAACATTTTGCTCAAATGCTTTTACACAGTACAAAAACCCAATGAGATTCTCACTATTAACTAAAGAGTATTATTTTAAGAGGTGCTTTGGTTTGTATATGTTTCATAAGCAGAGTTGATCTACATATGGTCGGTATGAGTAGGAAACACAGTTCTTTTATTTCTGGGCATGCTCATGGTTCTTACTGTATTGGAGACACTGGAAAGAAGAGGATGATTCTTGCCTTAAAACAGAGTGTTTTACAGGGATGAGAATTCTGGTCTGAATTTGCGTTCAGAAACGGAGTTAAACCCCAGAATCTGTGTCTTCCTACATGCAAGAGTTCATTTCAGGTAAACCCAGTGAATTTTGGGCTCAAATGATTTTTCCCAGTTCTCGAACCCAACGCTATTCTCACTATTAACTAAAGAGCATTTATGTAACATGAGCTGTGGTCTGTATCATTTCATAAGCAGAGTTGAACTACATATCATCTGTATGACTAGGAAACACAGTTCTTTTTTTCAGGGCATGCTCAAGGTTCTTGCTGTATTGGAGACGCTGGAAAGAAGAGCTTGCTTCCCTGCGTAAAAATAGAGTGTGTTTCATGGATGAGAACATGGTCTGAATTTACCTTCAGAATAGGAGTTAAAATCCAGGATCTGTGTCTTCCTACATGGAAGAGTTCATTTCTGGTAAACGAAGTGAATTTTGCACTTAAACGATTTTACACAGTTCAAAAACCCAATGCGATTCTCACTATTAACTAAAGAGCATTTATTTAAGAGGTGCTGTGGTTTGTATCAGTTTCATAACCAGAGTTGATCTACATATGGTCTGTATGAATAGGAAACGCAGTTCTTTTTTCTGGAAATGCTCATGGTACTTACTGTATTGGAGACGCTGGAAAGAAATGCTTGCCTCTTGCGTTAAAACAGAGTGTGTTTCATTGATGAGAACACTGGTCTGAATTTCCCTTCAGAAACGGAGTTAAAATCCGGGATCGGTGTCTTCCTACAAGGTTCTTCCTGTATTGGAGACGCTGGAAAGAAGAGCTTGCTTCTAGCATAAAAATTGAGTGTGTTTCATGGATGAGAACATGGTCTGAATTTACCTTCAGAATAGGAGTTAAAATCCAGGATCTGTGTCTTCCTACATGGAAGAGTTCATTTCAGGTAAACCAAGTGAATTTGGGGCTCAAATGATTACACACAGTTCACGAACCCAACGCGTTTCTCACTATTGACTAAAGACCATTAATGTAAGAGGAGCTGGGGTTTGTATCAGTTTCATGAGCAGAGTTGAACTACATAAGGTCCGTATGAGTAGGAAACTCAGTTCTTTCCTTCAGGGCATGCTCGTGGTTCTTGCTGTATTTTAGACTGTGGAAAGAAGTGCTTGCTTCTTGCTTTAAATCAGACTGTGTTTCAGGGCTAAGACACTGGTCTGAATTTGACTTCAGAAACGGAATTAAACCCCAGGATCAGTGTCTTCCTACAAGCAAAAGTTCAATTCTGGTAAACCAAGTGAATTTTTTGCTCAAATGCTTTTACACAGTACAAAAAACCCAATGAGATTCTCACAATTAACTAAAGAGCATTTATTTAAGAGGTGCTGTGGTTTGTATCAGTTTCAAAGGCAGAGTTGATCTACATATGGTCTGTATGAGTAGGAAACTCAGTTCTTTTTTGAGGGCATGATCATTGTTCTTGCTCTATTGGAGACGCTGGAAAGAAGAGCTTGCATCTTTCATTAAAACAGAGCGTATTTCATGGATGAGAACTCTGGTCTGAATTTCCCTTCAGAAACGGATTTAAACCCCAAGGATCTGTGTCTTCCTACAAGCAAGAGTGCATTCCTGGTAACCCCAGCGAATATTGGTCTCAAATATTTCTCGCAGTTCTCAAACCCAACTCGATTCTCACTATTAACTAAAGAGCATTTGTGTAAGAGGAGCTGTGGTTTGTATCAGTTTCATAAGCAGAGTTGTACTACATATGGCCTGTATGAATAGGAAACACAGTTCTTTTTTCTGGAAATGCTCATGGTTCTTACTGTATTGGAGACGCTGGAAAGAAATGCTTGCTTCTTGCATTAAGACTGAGTGTGTTTCATTGATGAGAACACTGGTCTGAATTTCCCTTCAGAAACGGAGTTAAAATCCGGGATCGGTGTCTTCCTACAAGGTTCTTCCCGTATTGGAGACGCTGGAAAGAAGAGCTTGCTTCTAGCATAAAAATTGAGTGTGTTTCATGGATGAGAACATGGTCTGAATTTACCTTCAGAATAGGAGTTAAAATCCAGGATCTGTGTCTTCCTGCATGGAAGAGTTCATTTCAGGTAAACCAAGTGAATTTGGGGCTCAAATGATTTCACACAGTTCACTAACCCAACGCGTTTCTCACTATTGACTAAAGACCATTAATGTAAGAGGAGCTGTGGTTTGTATCAGTTTCATGAGCAGAGTTGAACTACATAAGGTCCGTATGAGTAGGAAACTCAGTTCTTTCCTTCAGGGCATGCTCGTGGTTCTTGCTGTATTTTAGACTGTGGAAAGAAGTGCTTGCTTCTTGCTTTAAATCAGACTGTGTTTCAGGGCTAAGACACTGGTCTGAATTTGACTTCAGAAACGGAATTAAACCCCAGGATCAGTGTCTTCCTACAAGCAAAAGTTCAATTCTGGTAAACCAAGTGAATTTTTTGCTCAAATGCTTTTACACAGTACAAAAAACCCAATGAGATTCTCACAATTAACTAAAGAGCATTTATTTAAGAGGAGCTGTGGTTTGTATCAGTTTCAAAGGCAGAGTTGATCTACATATGGTCTGTATGAGTAGGAAACTCAGTTCTTTTTTGAGGGCATGCTCATTGTTCTTGCTCTATTTGAGACGCTGGAAAGAAGAGCTTGCATCTTTCATTAAAACAGAGTGTATTTCATGGATGAGAACTCTGGTCTGAATTTCCCTTCAGAAATGGATTTAAACCCCAAGGATCTGTGTCTTCCTACAAGCAAGAGTTCATTTCCGGATAAACCAAGTGAATATTCGGCTCAAATGATTTTTTGCAGTTCACGAACCTAACGCGATTCTCACTATTTAGTATAGAGCATTTATGTAAGAGGAGCTGTGGTTTGTATCAGTTTCATAAGCAGAGTTGTACTACATATGGTCTGTATGAGTAGGAAACACAGTGCTTTTTTTCAGGGCATGCTCATGGTTCTTGCTGTATTGGAGACGCTGGAAAGAAGAGCTTGCTTCCCTGCGTAAAAATAGAGTGTGTTTCATGGATGAGAACATGGTCTGAATTTACCTTCAGAATAGGAGTTAAAATCCAGGATCTGTGTCTTCCTACATGGAAGAGTTCATTTCTGGTAAACGAAGTGAATTTTGCACTCAAACGATTTTACACAGTTCAAAAACCCAATGCGATTCTCACTATTAACTAAAGAGCATTTATTTAAGAGGTGCTGTGGTTTGTATCATTTTCATAACCAGAGGTGATCTACATATGGTCTGTATGAATAGGAAACGCAGTTCTTTTTTCTGGAAATGCTCATGGCTCTTACTGTATTGGAGATGCTGGAAAGAAATGCTTGCTTCTTGCATTAAAACAGAGTGTGTTTCATTGATGAGAACACTGGTCTGAATTTCCCTTCAGAAACGGAGTTAAAATCCGGGATCGGTGTCTTCCTACAAGGTTCTTCCTGTATTGGAGACGCTGGAAAGAAGAGCTTGCTTCTAGCATAAAAATTGAGTGTGTTTCATGGATGAGAACATGGTCTGAATTTACCTTCAGAATAGGAGTTAAAATCCAGGATCTGTGTCTTCCTACATGGAAGAGTTCATTTCAGGTAAACCAAGTGAATTTGGGGCTCAAATGATTTCACACAGTTCACGAACCCAACACGTTTCTCACTATTGACTAAAGACCATTAATGTAAGAGGAGCTGTGGTTTGTATCAGTTTCATGAGCAGATTTGAACTACATAAGGTCCGTATGAGTAGGAAACTCAGTTCTTTCCTTCAGGGCATGCTCGTGGTTCTTGCTGTATTTTAGACTGTGGAAAGAAGTGCTTGCTTCTTGCTTTAAATCGGACTGTGTTTCAGGGCTAAGACACTGGTCTGAATTTGACTTCAGAAACGGAATTAAACCCCAGGATCAGTGTCTTCCTACAAGCAAAAGTTCAATTCTGGTAAACCAAGTGAATTTTTTGCTCAAATGCTTTTACACAGTACAAAGAACCCAATGAGATTCTCACAATTAACTAAAGAGCATTTATTTAAGAGGTGCTGTGGTTTGTATCAGTTTCAAAGGCAGAGTTGATCTACATATGGTCTGTATGAGTAGGAAACTCAGTTCTTTTTTGAGGGCATGCTCATTGTTCTTGCTCTATTGGAGACGCTGGAAAGAAGAGCTTGCATCTTTCATTAAAACAGAGCGTATTTCATGGATGAGAACTCTGGTCTGAATTTCCCTTCAGAAATGGATTTAAACCCCAAGGATCTGTGTCTTCCTACAAGCAAGAGTTCATTTCCGGATAAACCAAGTGAATATTCGGCTCAAATGATTTTTTGCAGTTCACGAACCCAACGCGATTCTCACTATTTAGTATAGAGCATTTATGTAAGAGGAGCTGTGGTTTGTATCAGTTTCATAAGCAGAGTTGTACTACATATGGTCCGTATGAGTAGGAAACACAGTGCTTTTTTTCAGGGCATGCTCATGGTTCTTGCTGTATTGGAGACGCTGGAAAGAAGAGCTTGCTTCCCTGCGTAAAAATAGAGTGTGTTTCATGGATGAGAACATGGTCTGAATTTACCTTCAGAATAGGAGTTAAAATCCAGGATCTGTGTCTTCCTACATAGAAGAGTTCATTTTTGGTAAACGAAGTGAATTTTGCACTCAAACGATTTTACACAGTTCAAAAACCCAATGCAATTCTCACTATTAACTAAAGAGCATTTATTTAAGAGGTGCTGTGGTTTGTATCAGTTTCATAACCAGAGTTGATCTACATATGGTCTGTATGAATAGGAAACACAGTTCTTTTTTCTGGAAATGCTCATGGTTCTTACTGTATTGGAGACGCTGGAAAGAAATGCTTGCTTCTTGCATTAAAACAGAGTGTGTTTCATTGATGAGAACACTGGTCTGAATTTCCCTTCAGAAACGGAGTTAAAATCCGGGATCGGTGTCTTCCTACAAGGTTCTTCCTGTATTGGAGACGCTGGAAAGAAGAGCTTGCTTCTAGCATAAAAATTGAGTGTGTTTCATGGATGAGAACATGGTCTGAATTTACCTTCAGAATAGGAGTTAAAATCCAGGATCTGTGTCTTCCTACATGGAAGAGTTCATTTCAGGTAAACCAAGTGAATTTGGGGCTCAAATGATTTCACACAGTTCACGAACCCAACGCGTTTCTCACTATTGACTAAAGACCATTAATGTAAGAGGAGCTGGGGTTTGTATCAGTTTCATGAGCAGATTTGAACTACATAAGGTCCGTATGAGTAGGAAACTCAGTTCTTTCCTTCAGGGCATGCTCGTGGTTCTTGCTGTATTTTAGACTGTGGAAAGAAGTGCTTGCTTCTTGCTTTAAATCAGACTGTGTTTCAGGGCTAAGACACTGGTCTGAATTTGACTTCAGAAACGGAATTAAACCCCAGGATCAGTGTCTTCCTACAAGCAAAAGTTCAATTCTGGTAAACCAAGTGAATTTTTTGCTCAAATGCTTTTACACAGTACAAAAAACCCAATGAGATTCTCACAATTAACTAAAGAGCATTTATTTAAGAGGTGCTGTGGTTTGTATCAGTTTCAAAGGCAGAGTTGATCCACATATGGTCTGTATGAGTAGGAAACTCAGTTCTTTTTTGAGGGCATGCTCATTGTTCTTGCTCTATTGGAGACGCTGGAAAGAAGAGCTTGCATCTTTCATTAAAACAGAGCGTATTTCATGGATGAGAACTCTGGTCTGAATTTCCCTTCAGAAACGGATTTAAACCCCAAGGATCTGTGTCTTCCTACAAGCAAGAGTTCATTTCTGGTAAACCAAGTGAATATTCGGCTCAAATGATTTTTCGCAGTTCACAAACCTAACGCGATTCTCACTATTAAGTATAGAGCATTTATGTAAGAGGAGCTGTGGTTTGTATCAGTTTCATAAGCAGAGTTGTACTACATATGGTCCGTATGAGTAGGAAACACAGTGCTTTTTTTCAGGGCATGCTCATGGTTCTTGCTGTATTGGAGACGCTGGAAAGAAGAGGATTATTCTTGCGTTATAACAGAGTGTTTTTCAGGGATGAGACCTCTGGCATGCATTTGCCTTCAGAAACGGAGTTAAACCCAGGATCTGTGTTTTCCTACAAGCAAGAGTTCATTTCTGGTAAACAAAGTGAATTTTGGCCTCAAATGTTTTTTCACAGTTCAGCAGCACAAACCGATTCTCTTTATTAACTAAAGAGGATATATGTAAGAGGAGCTGTGGTTTGTATCAGTTTCATAACCAGAGTTGTACTACATATGGTCCGTATGAGTAGGAAACACAATTCTTTTTCTCAGGGCATGCTCATGGTTCTTGCTGTATTTTAGACTCTGGAAAGAAGAGCTTGCTTCTTGTGTTAAAACAGAGTGTGTTTCATGGATGAGAACACTGATCTGAATTTCCCTTCAGGAACGGAATTAAACCCCAGGATCTGTGTATTCCTACAATCAAGAGATCATTTCTGGTAAACAAAGTGAATTTTGGGCTCAAATGATTTTACACAGTTCAAAAACACAATGTGATTCTCACTATTAACTAAAGAGCATTCATTTAAGGGATGCTGTGGTTTGTATCCGTTTCATAAGCAATGTTGACCTACATATGGTCTGTATGAGTATGAAACACAGTTCTTTTTCTCATGGCATGCTCATGGTTCTTGCTGTATTTTAGACACTGGAAAGAAGAGCTTGGTTGTTGCGATAAAGCAGAGTGTGTTTCAGGGATGAGAACTCTAGTCTGAATTTCCCTTCAGAAAAGGAGTTGAACCCCAGGATCTGTGTCCTCCTACAAGCAAGAGTTAATTTCTCGTAAACCAAGTGAATTTTGGGCTCAGAAGATTTTTCGCAGTTCACGAACCCAACGCGATTCTCACTATTAACTAAAGAGCATTTATGTAAGAGGAGCTGCGGTTTGATTCTGTTAAATAAGCAGAGTTGGACTACATTAGTCAGTATGAATAGGAAACACAGTTCTTTTTTTCAGAGCATGCTCATGGTTCTTGCTGTATTTTAGACTCTGGAAAGAAGAGCTTGCTTCTTGTATTAATTCAGAGTGTATTTCAGGGATGAGAACTCTAGTCTGATTTTCCCTTCAGAAATGGAGTTGAACCACAGGAACTGTGTCCTCCTACAAGCAAGAGTTCATTTCTTGTAAACCCCATGAATTTTGGGCTCTAAAGAGGATTTATATAAGTGGAGCTGTGGTTTCAATCAGTTTCATAAGCAGAGTTGAACTACATATGGTCTGTATGAGTAGGAAACACAGTTCTTTTTTTCTGGGATTGCTCATGGTTCTTACTGTATTTTAGACTCTGGAAAGAAGAGCTTGCTTCTTGTGTTAAAGCAGAGTGTATTTCAGGGATGAGAACTCTTGTCTGAATTTCCCTTCAGAAATGGAGTTAAAGCCCAGGATCTGTATCTTCCAACAAGCAAGAGTTCATTTCTGGTAAACCCCGTGAATTTTGGGCTCAAATGATTTTTTGCAGTTCACGAACCCAACGTGATTCTCACTATTAACTAAAGAGCATTTATGTAAGTGGAGCTGTGGTTTGTATCTTTTTCATAATCATAGTTGAACTACATATGGTCCGTATGAGTTGGAAACACTGTTCATTTTTACAGGGCATGCTCATTATTCTTGCTGTTATTTAGAGTCTGGAAAGAAGAGTTTGCTTCTTGCGTTAAATCAGAGTGTGTTTCAGGGATGAGAACTCTAGTCTGAATTTCCCTTCAGAAAAGGAGTTCAACCCCAGGATCTGTGTCTTCCTACAAGCAAGAATTCATTTCAGGTAAACAAAGAGTATTTTGGCCTCAAATTTTTTTTCGAAGTTCACCAGGCCAAACCGATTCTCTTTATTAACTAAAGAGGATTTATGTAAGAGGAGCTGTGGTTTGTATCAGTTTCATAAGCAGAGTTGTACTACATATGGTCCGTATGAGTAGGAAACACAGTTCCTTTTCTCAGGGCATGCTCATGGTTCTTATTGTATTGGACAAGCTGGAAAGAAGAGGATGATTCTTGCGTTATAACAGAGTGCTTTTCAGGGATGAGACCTCTGGCCTGTATTTGCCTTCAGAAACGGAGTTAAACAACATGATCTGTATATTCCTACAAGCAAGAGTTCATTTCTGGTAAACCCAGGGAATTTTGGTTGCAAATGATTTTTCACAGTTTACGAAACAAAATGCGATTGTCACTATTAACTAAAGAGGATCTATGTAAGAGGAGCTGTGGTTTGTAATTTTTCATAAGCATAGTTGAACTACATATGGTCCGTATGAGTTGGAAACACAGTTCATTTTTACAGGGCATGCTCATTGTTCTTGCTGTATTTTAGAGTCTGGAATGAAGAGTTTGATTCTTGCGTTAAATCAGAGTGTGTTTAAGGGATGAGAACTCTAGTCTTAATTTCCACTCAGAAAAGGAGTTCAACCCCAGGATCTGTGTCTTCCTACAAGCAAGAATTCATTTCAGGTAAACAAAGAGTATTTTAGCCTCAAATTTTTTTTCGAAGTTCACCAGCCCAAACCAATTCTCACTATTAACTAAAGAGCATTTATGTAAGAGAAGCTCTGGTTTGTTTCAGTTTCATAAGCAGAGTTGAACTTCATATGGTCCGTATGAGTAGGAAACACAGTTCTTTTTTCTGGGCATGCTCATGGTTCTTACTGTATTGGAGACACTGGAAAGAAGAGGATGATTCTTGCATTAAAACAGAGTGTTTTTCTGGGATGAGAACTCTGGTCTGAATTTACCTTCAGAAACGGAGTTAAACCTCAGGATCTGTGTCTTCCTACAAGCAAGAGTTCTTTTCTGATAAACCCAGGAAATTTTGGGCTCAAATGATTTTTCACAGTTCACGAAACAAAGCGTGATTCTCACTATTAACTAAAGAGGATTTAAGTAAGTTGAGCTGTGGTTTGTATCAGTTTCATAAGCAGAGTTGAACTACATATGGTCCATATGAGTAGGAAACACAATTCTTTTTTTCTAGGCATACTCATGGTTGGTGCTGTATTGGAGACGCTGGAAAGAAGAGCTTGCTTCTTTTGTTAAAACAGAGTGTGATTCATGGATGAGAACACTGATCTGAATTTCCCTTCAGGAATGGAGTTAAACCCCAGGATCTGTGTCTTCCTTCAAGCAAGAGTTCATTTCTGGTAAACAAAGTGAATTTTGGGCTCAAATGATTTTACACACTTAAAAAACACAATGCGATTCTCACTATTAACTAAAGAGTATTCATTCAAGTGGTGCTGTGGTTTGTATCAGTTTCATAAGCAAAGTTGACCTACATATGGTCTGTATGAGTATGAAACACAGTTCTTTTTCTCAGGGCATGCTCATGGTTCTTGTTGTATTTTAGACACTGGAAAGAAGGGCTGGCTTGTTGCGATAAAGCAGAGTGTATTTCAGAGTTGAGAATTCTGGTCTGAATTTGCCTTCAGAAATGCTGTTAAAACCCAGGATCTGTGTCTTCCTACAAGCAAGAGTTCATTTCAGGTAAACCCAGTGAATTTTAGGCTCAAATGATTTTTAGGAGTACACGAACCCAACACGATTCTCACTATTATCTAAAGAGGATTTATGTAAGAGGAGCTGTGTTTTGAATCAGTTTCATAAGCAAAGTTGACCTACATATGGTCTGTATGAGTAGGAAACACAGTTCTTTTTCTCAGGGCAGGCTTATGGTTCTTGCTGTATTTTAGACTCTGGAAAGAAGGGCTGGCTTGTTGCGATAAAGCAGAGTGTATTTCAGAGTTGAGAATTCTGGTCTGAATTTGCCTTCAGAAATGCTGTTAAAACCCAGGATCTGTGTCTTCCTACAAGCAAGAGTTCATTTCAGGTAAACCCAGTGAATTTTAGGCTCAAATGATTTTTAGGAGTACACGAACCCAACGCGATTCTCACTATTATCTAAAGAGGATTTATGTAAGAGGAGCTGTGTTTTGAATCAGTTTCATAAGCAAAGTTGACCTACATATGGTCTGTATGAGTAGGAAACACAGTTCTTTTTCTCAGGGCAGGCTTATGGTTCTTGCTGTATTTTAGTCTCTGGAAAGAAGAGCTGGCTTCTTGTGTTAAAGCAGAGTGTGTTTCAGGGATGAGAACTCTGGTCTGAATTTCCCTTCAGTAACAGAGTTAAATCCCAGGATCTGTGTCTTCCTACAAGCAAGAGTTCATTTCTGGTAAACCAAGTGAATTTTGGGCTCAAAAGATTTTTCACAGTTCACGAAACCATTGCGATTCTCACTATTAAGTAAAGAGCATTTATGTAAGAGGAACTGTGGTTTATTTCTGTTTCATAAGCAGAGTTGGACTACATTGGTCAGTATGAATAGGAAATACAGTTCTTTTTTTCAGAGCATGCTCATGGTTCTTGCTGTATTTTAGACTCTGGAAAGAAGAGCTTGCTTCTTGTATTAAATTGGAGTGTATTTCAGGGATGAGAACTCTAGTCTGAATCTCCCTTCTGAAATGGAGTTAAACCCCAGGATCTGTATCTTCCTACAAGCAAGGGTTCATTTCTGGTAAACCCACTGAATTTTGGGCTCAAATGATTTTTCACAGTTCACGAACCCAACGCGATTCTCCATATAAGCTAAAGAGCATTTATGTAAAAGGAGCTGTTGTTTGTATCAGTTTCATAAGCAGAGTTGAACTACATATGTTCCGTATGAGATGGAAACACAGTTCTTTTTTACAGGGCATGCTCATCATTCTTGCTGTATTTTAGACTCTAGAAAGAAGAGCTTCTATCTTGCGTTAAACAGAGTGTGTTTCAAGGATGAGAACTCTAGTCTGAATTTCCCTTCTGAAAAGGAGTTGAACCCCAGGATCTGTGTCCTACTACAGGCAAGAGTTCATTTCTGGTAAACAAAGTGGATTTTGGGCTCAAATGATTTTACACATTTCAAAAACACAATGCGATTCTCACTATTAACTAAAGAGCATTCATTTAAGAGGTGCTGTGGTTTGTATCAGTTTCATAAGTAAAGTTGACCTACATATGGTCTGTATGATTATTAAACACACTTCTTTTTCTCAGGCCATGCTCATGGTTCTTGCTGTATTTTAGACACTGGAAAGAAGAGCTTGCTTGTTTCAATAAAGCAGAGTGTGTTTCAGGGATGAGAACTCTAGTCTGAATTTCCCTGCAGAAATGGAGTTAAACCCCAGGATCTGTATCTTCCTACAAGCAAGAATTCATTTCCGGTAAACCCCGTTAATTCTGGGCTCAAATGATTTTTCGCAGTTCACGAACCCAACGCGATTCTCACTATTAACTAAAGAGGATTTACGTGAAGGAGCTGAGGTTTGTATCAGTTTCATAAGCAGAGTTGAACTACATATGGTCCGTATGAGTAGGAAACACAGTTCTTTTTTCTGGGCATGCTCATGGTTCTTACTGTATTGGAGACACTGGAAAGAAGAGGATGATTCTTGCGTTAAAACAGAGTGTTTTTAAGGGATGAGAATTCTGGTCTGAATTTACCTTCAGAAAAGGAGTTAAACCTCCGGATCTGTGTCTTCCTACAAGCAAGCATTCTTTTCTTATAAACCCAGGTAATTTTGGGCTCAAATGTATTTTTGCTGTTCACGAACCAAAACGCAATTCTCACTATTAACTAAAGAGGATTTATGTAAGAGGAGCTGTGGTTTGTACCAGATTCATAAGCAGAGTTGAACTACAAATGGTCTGTATGAGTAGGAAACACAGTTCTTTTTCTCAGTGCATGCTCATGGTTCTTGCTGTATTTCAGTCTCGAAAGAAGAGCTTGCTTCTTGCGTTAAATCAGAGTGTGTTTCAGGGATGAGAACTGTAGTCTGAACTTCCCTTCAGAAACGGTTTGAACCCCACGATCTTTGTCTTCCTACAAGCAAGACTTCATTTCTGGTAAACCCAGTGAATTTTGGGCTCAAATGATTTTTGCAGTTCACGAACACAACGCAATTGTCACTATTAACTAAAGAACATTCATGAAGGAGGAGCTGTGGTTTGTATCAGTTCCATAAGCAGAGTTGAACTACATATGGTCTGTATGAGTAGGAAACATAGTTCTTTTTTCTGGGCATGCGCATGATTCTCACTGTATTGGAGACGGTGGAAAGAAGAGGTTGATTCTTGCCTTAAAACAGAGTGTTTTTCAGGGTTGAGAATTCTGGTCTGAATTTGCCTTCAAAAACGGAGTTAAATCCCAGGATCTGTGTCTTCCTACAAGCAAGAGTTCATTTCAGGTAAACCCAGTGAATTTTGGGCTCATATGATTTTTCAGAGTTCACAAACCCAACGCGATTCTCACTACTAACTAAAGAGCATTTATGTAAGCTGAGCTGTAGTTTGTATCAGTTTCATAAGCAGAGTTGAACTTTGTATGGTCCCTATGAGTAGGAAATACACTTCTTTATATCAAGGCATGCTCATGGTTCTTGCTGTATTTGAGACGTTGGAAACATGAGCTTGCTTCTTGCGTGAAAATAGAGTGTGTTTCATCGATGAGAACATGGTCTGAATTTACCTTCAGAATCGGAGTTGAACCCCAGGATCTGTGTCTTCCTACATGGAAGAGTTCATTTATGGTAAAACTAATGAATTTTAGACTAAAATCTTTTTACACAGTTCAAAATCCCAATGCGAATCTCACTATTAACTAAAAAGCATTTATTTAAGTGGTGCTGTGGTTTGTATCAGTTTCATAAGCAGAGTTGAACTATATATGGTATGTATGAGTTGGAAACACGGTTCTTTTTTACAGGGCATTCTCATGGTTCTTGCTGTATTTTAGACTCTGGAACGAAGAGCTTGTATCTTGCGTTAAATCAGAGTGTGTTTCAGGCATGAGAACTCTAGTCTGAATTTCCCTTCAGAAAAGGAGTTGAACCCCAGGATCTGTGTCCTCCTACAAGTAAGAGTTCATTTCTGGTAAACCAAGTGAATTTTGGGATCAAATGATTATCCGCAGTTCACGAACCGAATGCGATTCTCACTATTAACTTAAGAGGATTTATGTAAAGGAGCTGTGGTTTGAATCAATTTCATAAGCATAGTTGAATTACATATGGTCTGTATGAGTAGAAAACACAGTTCTTTTTTCTGGGAATGCTCATGAGAATTACTGTATTGGAGACGCTAGAAAGAAGAGGATGATTCTTGCATTAAAACAGAGTGTTTTTCAGGATTGAGAATTCTAGTATGAATTTGCCTTCAAAAACAGAGTTGAAACCCAGGATCTGTGTCTTCCTACAAGCAAGACTTCATTTCACGTAATCCCAGTGAATTTTGGGCTCAAATGATTTTTCAGTGTTCACGAATCCAACGCGATTCTCACTACTAACTAAAGAGCAATTATGTAAGAGGAGCTGTGGTTTGTATCTTTTTCATATGCAAAGTTGAACTACATATGGTCCGTATGAGTTGGAAAAACAGTTCTTTTTTACAGGGCATGCTCATGTTTCTTGCTATATTTTAGACTCTGGAGAGAAGAGCTTGTATCTTGCGTTAAATCAGAGTGTGTTTCAGGGATGAGATCTCCAGTCTGAATTTCCCTTCAGAAAAGGAGTTGAACCCCAGGATCTGTGTCCTCCTACAAGCAAGAGTTCATTTCTGGTAAACCAAGTGAATTTTGGGCTCAAATAATTTTCGCAGTTCTCGAACCCAACGCGATTCTCACTATTAACTAAAGAGCACTTATGAAGGAGGAGCTGTGGTTTGTATCAGTTCCATAAGCAGAGTTGAACTACATATGGTCCGTATGAGTATGAAACACAGTTCTTTTTTTCTGGGCATGCGCATGCTTCTCACTGTATTGGAGACTCTGGAAAGAAGAGGATGATTCTTGCATTAAAACAGAGTGTTTTTCAGGGTTGAGAATTCTGGTCTGAATTTGCCTTCAGAAATGGAGTTAAACCCCAGGATCTGTGTCTTCCTACAAGCTAGAGTTCATTTCAGGTAAACCCAGTGAATTTGGGGCTCATATGATTTTTTGAAGTTCACGAAACCAATGTGATTCTCACTATTAACTAAAGAGGATTTATGGAAGAGGATCTGTGGTTTGAATCAGTTTCATATGCAGAGTTGAACTACATATGGTATGTATGAGTAAGAAACACAGTTCTTTTTTTCTGGGAAAGCTCATGGTTCTTACTCTATTGGAGACGCTAGAAAGAAGAGGATGATTCTTGCATTAAAACAGAGTGTTGTTCAGGGATGAGATCTCTTGTATGAATTTGCCTTCAGAAACGGAGTTAAACAAAAGGATCTGTATCTTCCTACAAGCAAGAGTTCCATTCTTGTAAACCCAGGGAATTTTGGTTTCAAATGATTTTTCACTGTTCACGAAACCAAATGCGATTCTCACTATTAACTAAAGAGGATTTATGGAAGAGGAGCTGCGGTTTAAATCAGTTTCATAAGCAGAGTTGAATTACATATGGTCCCTACTAGTAGGAAACACAATTCTTTTTTTCTAGGCATTCTCATGGTTGGTGCTGTATTGGAGACGCTGGAAAGAAGAGCTTGCTTCTTGCGTTAAAACAGAGTGTGTTTCATGGATGAGAACACTGGTCTGTATTTCCCTTCATGAACGGAATTAAACACCAGGATCTGTGTCTTCCTACATGGAAGAGTTCATTTCTGGTAAACGAAGTGAATTTTGCACTTAAACGATTTTACACAGTTCAAAAACCCAATGCGATTCTCACTATTAACTAAAGAGCATTTATTTAAGAGGTGCTGTGGTTTGTATCAGTTTCATAACCAGAGTTGGACTACATATGGTCTGTATGAATAGGAAACGCAGTTCTTTTTTCTGGAAATGCTCATGGTTCTTACTGTATTGGAGACGCTGGAAAGAAATGCTTGCTTCTTGCGTTAAAACAGAGTGTGTTTCATTGATGAGAACACTGGTCTGAATTTCCCTTCAGAAACGGAGTTAAAATCCGGGATCGGTGTCTTCCTACAAGGTTCTTCCTGTATTGGAGACGCTGGAAAGAAGAGCTTGCTTCTAGCATAAAAATTGAGTGTGTTTCATGGATGAGAACATGGTCTGAATTTACCTTCAGAATAGGAGTTAAAATCCAGGATCTGTGTCTTCCTACATGGAAGAGTTCATTTCAGGTAAACCAAGTGAATTTGGGGCTCAAATGATTACACACAGTTCACGAACCCAACGCGTTTCTCACTATTGACTAAAGACCATTAATGTAAGAGGAGCTGTGGTTTGTATCAGTTTCATGAGCAGAGTTGAACTACATAAGGTCCGTATGAGTAGGAAACTCAGTTCTTTCCTTCAGGGCATGCTCGTGGTTCTTGCTGTATTTTAGACTGTGGAAAGAAGTGCTTGCTTCTTGCTTTAAATCAGACTGTGTTTCAGGGCTAAGACACTGGTCTGAATTTGACTTCAGAAACGGAATTAAACCCCAGGATCAGTGTCTTCCTACAAGCAAAAGTTCAATTCTGGTAAACCAAGTGAATTTTTTGCTCAAATGCTTTTACACAGTACAAAAAACCCAATGAGATTCTCACAATTAACTAAAGAGCATTTATTTAAGAGGTGCTGTGGGTTGTATCAGTTTCAAAGGCAGAGTTGATCTACATATGGTCTGTATGAGTAGGAAACTCAGTTCTTTTTTGAGGGCATGATCATTGTTCTTGCTCTATTGGAGACGCTGGAAAGAAGAGCTTGCATCTTTCATTAAAACAGAGCGTATTTCATGGATGAGAACTCTGGTCTGAATTTCCCTTCAGAAACGGATTTAAACCCCAAGGATCTGTGTCTTCCTACAAGCAAGAGTGCATTCCTGGTAACCCCAGCGAATATTGGTCTCAAATATTTCTCGCAGTTCTCAAACCCAACTCGATTCTCACTATTAACTAAAGAGCATTTGTGTAAGAGGAGCTGTGGTTTGTATCAGTTTCATAAGCAGAGTTGTACTACATATGGTCTGTATGAGTAGGAAACACAGTGCTTTTTTTCAGGGCATGCTCATGGTTCTTGCTGTATTGGAGACGCTGGAAAGAAGAGCTTGCTTCCCTGCGTAAAAATAGAGTGTGTTTCATGGATGAGAACATGGTCTGAATTTACCTTCAGAATAGGAGTTAAAATCCAGGATCTGTGTCTTCCTACATGGAAGAGTTCATTTCTGGTAAACGAAGTGAATTTTGCACTCAAACGATTTTACACAGTTCAAAAACCCAATGCGATTCTCACTATTAACTAAAGAGCATTTATTTAAGAGGTGCTGTGGTTTGTATCAGTTTCATAACCAGAGTTGATCTACATATGGTCTGTATGAATAGGAAACGCAGTTCTTTTTTCTGGAAATGCTCATGGTTCTTACTGTATTGGAGACGCTGGAAAGAAATGCTTGCTTCTTGCATTAAAACAGAGTGTGTTTCATTGATGAGAACACTGGTCTGAATTTCCCTTCAGAAACGGAGTTAAAATCCGGGATCGGTGTCTTCCTACAAGGTTCTTCCTGTATTGGAGACGCTGGAAAGAAGAGCTTGCTTCTAGCATAAAAATTGAGTGTGTTTCATGGATGAGAACATGGTCTGAATTTACCTTCAGAATAGGAGTTAAAATCCAGGATCTGTGTCTTCCTACATGGAAGAGTTCATTTCAGGTAAACCAAGTGAATTTGGGGCTCAAATGATTACACACAGTTCACGAACCCAACGCGTTTCTCACTATTGACTAAAGACCATTAATGTAAGAGGAGCTGGGGTTTGTATCAGTTTCATGAGCAGATTTGAACTACATAAGGTCCGTATGAGTAGGAAACTCAGTTCTTTCCTTCAGGGCATGCTCGTGGTTCTTGCTGTATTTTAGACTGTGGAAAGAAGTGCTTGCTTCTTGCTTTAAATCAGACTGTGTTTCAGGGCTAAGACACTGGTCTGAATTTGACTTCAGAAACGGAATTAAACCCCAGGATCAGTGTCTTCCTACAAGCAAAAGTTCAATTCTGGTAAACCAAGTGAATTTTTTGCTCAAATGCTTTTACACAGTACAAAAAACCCAATGAGATTCTCACAATTAACTAAAGAGCATTTATTTAAGAGGTGCTGTGGTTTGTATCAGTTTCAAAGGCAGAGTTGATCTACATATGGTCTGTATGAGTAGGAAACTCAGTTCTTTTTTGAGGGCATGATCATTGTTCATGCTCTATTGGAGACGCTGGAAAGAAGAGCTTGCATCTTTCATTAAAACAGAGCGTATTTCATGGATGAGAACTCTGGTCTGAATTTCCCTTCAGAAACGGATTTAAACCCCAAGGATCTGTGTCTTCCTACAAGCAAGAGTGCATTCCTGGTAACCCCAGCGAATATTGGTCTCAAATATTTCTCGCAGTTCTCAAACCCAACTCGATTCTCACTATTAACTAAAGAGCATTTGTGTAAGAGGAGCTGTGGTTTGTATCAGTTTCATAAGCAGAGTTGTACTACATATGGCCTGTATGAATAGGAAACACAGTTCTTTTTTCTGGAAATGCTCATGGTTCTTACTGTATTGGAGACGCTGGAAAGAAATGCTTGCTTCTTGCATTAAGACTGAGTGTGTTTCATTGATGAGAACACTGGTCTGAATTTCCCTTCAGAAACGGAGTTAAAATCCGGGATCGGTGTCTTCCTACAAGGTTCTTCCCGTATTGGAGACGCTGGAAAGAAGAGCTTGCTTCTAGCATAAAAATTGAGTGTGTTTCATGGATGAGAACATGGTCTGAATTTACCTTCAGAATAGGAGTTAAAATCCAGGATCTGTGTCTTCCTACATGGAAGAGTTCATTTCAGGTAAACCAAGTGAATTTGGGGCTCAAATGATTTCACACAGTTCACTAACCCAACGCGTTTCTCACTATTGACTAAAGACCATTAATGTAAGAGGAGCTGTGGTTTGTATCAGTTTCATGAGCAGAGTTGAACTACATAAGGTCCGTATGAGTAGGAAACTCAGTTCTTTCCTTCAGGGCATGCTCGTGGTTCTTGCTGTATTTTAGACTGTGGAAAGAAGTGCTTGCTTCTTGCTTTAAATCAGACTGTGTTTCAGGGCTAAGACACTGGTCTGAATTTGACTTCAGAAACGGAATTAAACCCCAGGATCAGTGTCTTCCTACAAGCAAAAGTTCAATTCTGGTAAACCAAGTGAATTTTTTGCTCAAATGCTTTTACACAGTACAAAAAACCCAATGAGATTCTCACAATTAACTAAAGAGCATTTATTTAAGAGGAGCTGTGGTTTGTATCAGTTTCAAAGGCAGAGTTGATCTACATATGGTCTGTATGAGTAGGAAACTCAGTTCTTTTTTGAGGGCATGCTCATTGTTCTTGCTCTATTTGAGACGCTGGAAAGAAGAGCTTGCATCTTTCATTAAAACAGAGCGTATTTCATGGATGAGAACTCTGGTCTGAATTTCCCTTCAGAAATGGATTTAAACCCCAAGGATCTGAGTCTTCCTACAAGCAAGAGTTCATTTCCGGATAAACCAAGTGAATATTCGGCTCAAATGATTTTTTGCAGTTCACGAACCCAACGCGATTCTCACTATTTAGTATAGAGCATTTATGTAAGAGGAGCTGTGGTTTGTATCAGTTTCATAAGCAGAGTTGTACTACATATGGTCCGTATGAGTAGGAAACACAGTGCTTTTTTTCAGGGCATGCTCATGGTTCTTGCTGTATTGGAGACGCTGGAAAGAAGAGCTTGCTTCCCTGCGTAAAAATAGAGTGTGTTTCATGGATGAGAACATGGTCTGAATTTACCTTCAGAATAGGAGTTAAAATCCAGGATCTGTGTCTTCCTACATAGAAGAGTTCATTTTTGGTAAACGAAGTGAATTTTGCACTCAAACGATTTTACACAGTTCAAAAACCCAATGCGATTCTCACTATTAACTAAAGAGCATTTATTTAAGAGGTGCTGTGGTTTGTATCAGTTTCATAACCAGAGTTGATCTACATATGGTCTGTATGAATAGGAAACACAGTTCTTTTTTCTGGAAATGCTCATGTTTCTTACTGTATTGGAGACGCTGGAAAGAAATGCTTGCTTCTTGCATTAAAACACAGTGTGTTTCATTGATGAGAACACTGGTCTGAATTTCCCTTCAGAAACGGAGTTAAAATCCGGGATCGGTGTCTTCCTACAAGGTTCTTCCTGTATTGGAGACGCTGGAAAGAAGAGCTTGCTTCTAGCATAAAAATTGAGTGTGTTTCATGGATGAGAACATGGTCTGAATTTACCTTCAGAATAGGAGTTAAAATCCAGGATCTGTGTCTTCCTACATGGAAGAGTTCATTTCAGGTAAACCAAGTGAATTTGGGGCTCAAATGATTTCACACAGTTCACGAACCCAACGCGTTTCTCACTATTGACTAAAGACCATTAATGTAAGAGGAGCTGTGGTTTGTATCAGTTTCATGAGCAGATTTGAACTACATAAGGTCCGTATGAGTAGGAAACTCAGTTCTTTCCTTCAGGGCATGCTCGTGGTTCTTGCTGTATTTTAGACTGTGGAAAGAAGTGCTTGCTTCTTGCTTTAAATCAGACTGTGTTTCAGGGCTAAGACACTGGTCTGAATTTGACTTCAGAAACGGAATTAAACCCCAGGATCAGTGTCTTCCTACAAGCAAAAGTTCAATTCTGGTAAACCAAGTGAATTTTTTGCTCAAATGCTTTTACACAGTACAAAAAACCCAATGAGATTCTCACAATTAACTAAAGAGCATTTATTTAAGAGGTGCTGTGGTTTGTATCAGTGTCAAAGGCAGAGTTGATCTACATATGGTCTGTATGAGTAGGAAACTCAGTTCTTTTTTGAGGGCATGCTCATTGTTCTTGCTCTATTGGAGACGCTGGAAAGAAGAGCTTGCATCTTTCATTAAAACAGAGCGTATTTCATGGATGAGAACTCTGGTCTGAATTTCCCTTCAGAAACGGATTTAAACCCCAAGGATCTGTGTCTTCCTACAAGCAAGAGTTCATTTCTGGTAAACCAAGTGAATATTCGGCTCAAATGATTTTTCGCAGTTCACAAACCCAACGCAATTCTCACTATTAAGTATAGAGCATTTATGTAAGAGGAGCTGTGGTTTGTATCAGTTTCATAAGCAGAGTTGTACTACATATGGTCCGTATGAGTAGGAAACACAGTGCTTTTTTTCAGGGCATGCTCATGGTTCTTGCTGTATTGGAGACGCTGGAAAGAAGAGGATTATTCTTGCGTTATAACAGAGTGTTTTTCAGGGATGAGACCTCTGGCATGCATTTGCCTTCAGAAACGAGTTAAACCCAGGATCTGTGTTTTCCTACAAGCAAGAGTTCATTTCTGGTAAACAAAGTGAATTTTGGCCTCAAATGTTTTTTCACAGTTCAGCAGCACAAACCGATTCTCTTTATTAACTAAAGAGGATATATGTAAGAGGAGCTGTGGTTTGTATCAGTTTCATAACCAGAGTTGTACTACATATGGTCCGTATGAGTAGGAAACACAATTCTTTTTCTCAGGGCATGCTCATGGTTCTTGCTGTATTTTAGACTCTGGAAAGAAGAGCTTGCTTCTTGTGTTAAAACAGAGTGTGTTTCATGGATGAGAACACTGATCTGAATTTCCCTTCAGGAACGGAATTAAACCCCAGGATCTGTGTATTCCTACAATCAAGAGATCATTTCTGGTAAACAAAGTGAATTTTGGGCTCAAATGATTTTACACAGTTCAAAAACACAATGTGATTCTCACTATTAACTAAAGAGCATTCATTTAAGGGATGCTGTGGTTTGTATCCGTTTCATAAGCAATGTTGACCTACATATGGTCTGTATGAGTATGAAACACAGTTCTTTTTCTCATGGCATGCTCATGGTTCTTGCTGTATTTTAGACACTGGAAAGAAGAGCTTGGTTGTTGCGATAAAGCAGAGTGTGTTTCAGGGATGAGAACTCTAGTCTGAATTTCCCTTCAGAAAAGGAGTTGAACCCCAGGATCTGTGTCCTCCTACAAGCAAGAGTTAATTTCTCGTAAACCAAGTGAATTTTGGGCTCAGAAGATTTTTCGCAGTTCACGAACCCAACGCGATTCTCACTATTAACTAAAGAGCATTTATGTAAGAGGAGCTGCGGTTTGATTCTGTTAAATAAGCAGAGTTGGACTACATTAGTCAGTATGAATAGGAAACACAGTTCTTTTTTTCAGAGCATGCTCATGGTTCTTGCTGTATTTTAGACTCTGGAAAGAAGAGCTTGCTTCTTGTATTAATTCAGAGTGTATTTCAGGGATGAGAACTCTAGTCTGATTTTCCCTTCAGAAATGGAGTTGAACCACAGGAACTGTGTCCTCCTACAAGCAAGAGTTCATTTCTTGTAAACCCCATGAATTTTGGGCTCTAAAGAGGATTTATGTAAGTGGAGCTGTGGTTTCAATCAGTTTCATAAGCAGAGTTGAACTACATATGGTCTGTATGAGTAGGAAACACAGTTCTTTTTTTCTGGGATTGCTCATGGTTCTTACTGTATTTTAGACTCTGGAAAGAAGAGCTTGCTTCTTGTGTTAAAGCAGAGTGTATTTCAGGGATGAGAACTCTTGTCTGAATTTCCCTTCAGAAATGGAGTTAAAGCCCAGGATCTGTATCTTCCAACAAGCAAGAGTTCATTTCTGATAAACCCCGTGAATTTTGGGCTCAAATGATTTTTTGCAGTTCACGAACCCAACGTGATTCTCACTATTAACTAAAGAGCATTTATGTAAGTGGAGCTGTGGTTTGTATCTTTTTCATAATCATAGTTGAACTACATATGGTCCGTATGAGTTGGAAACACTGTTCATTTTTACAGGGCATGCTCATTATTCTTGCTGTTATTTAGAGTCTGGAAAGAAGAGTTTGCTTCTTGCTTTAAATCAGAGTGTGTTTCAGGGATGAGAACTCTAGTCTGAATTTCCCTTCAGAAAAGGAGTTCAACCCCAGGATCTGTGTCTTCCTACAAGCAAGAATTCATTTCAGGTAAACAAAGAGTATTTTGGCCTCAAATTTTTTTTCGAAGTTCACCAGGCCAAACCGATTCTCTTTATTAACTAAAGAGGATTTATGTAAGAGGAGCTGTGGTTTGTATCAGTTTCATAAGCAGAGTTGTACTACATATGGTCCGTATGAGTAGGAAACACAGTTCCTTTTCTCAGGGCATGCTCATGGTTCTTATTGTATTGGACAAGCTGGAAAGAAGAGGATGATTCTTGCGTTATAACAGAGTGCTTTTCAGGGATGAGACCTCTGGCCTGTATTTGCCTTCAGAAACGGAGTTAAACAACATGATCTGTATATTCCTACAAGCAAGAGTTCATTTCTGGTAAACCCAGGGAATTTTGGTTGCAAATGATTTTTCACAGTTTACGAAACAAAATGCGATTGTCACTATTAACTAAAGAGGATCTATGTAAGAGGAGCTGTGGTTTGTAATTTTTCATAAGCATAGTTGAACTACATATGGTCCGTATGAGTTGGAAACACAGTTCATTTTTACAGGGCATGCTCATTGTTCTTGCTGTATTTTAGAGTCTGGAATGAAGAGTTTGATTCTTGCGTTAAATCAGAGTGTGTTTAAGGGATGAGAACTCTAGTCTTAATTTCCACTCAGAAAAGGAGTTCAACCCCAGGATCTGTGTCTTCCTACAAGCAAGAATTCATTTCAGGTAAACAAAGAGTATTTTAGCCTCAAATTTTTTTTCGAAGTTCACCAGCCCAAACCAATTCTCACTATTAACTAAAGAGCATTTATGTAAGAGAAGCTCTGGTTTGTTTCAGTTTCATAAGCAGAGTTGAACTTCATATGGTCCGTATGAGTAGGAAACACAGTTCTTTTTTCTGGGCATGCTCATGGTTCTTACTGTATTGGAGACACTGGAAAGAAGAGGATGATTCTTGCATTAAAACAGAGTGTTTTTCTGGGATGAGAACTCTGGTCTGAATTTACCTTCAGAAACGGAGTTAAACCTCAGGATCTGTGTCTTCCTACAAGCAAGAGTTCTTTTCTGATAAACCCAGGAAATTTTGGGCTCAAATGATTTTTCACAGTTCACGAAACAAAGCGTGATTCTCACTATTAACTAAAGAGGATTTAAGTAAGTTGAGCTGTGGTTTGTATCAGTTTCATAAGCAGAGTTGAACTACATATGGTCCATATGAGTAGGAAACACAATTCTTTTTTTCTAGGCATACTCATGGTTGGTGCTGTATTGGAGACGCTGGAAAGAAGAGCTTGCTTCTTTTGTTAAAACAGAGTGTGATTCATGGATGAGAACACTGATCTGAATTTCCCTTCAGGAATGGAGTTAAACCCCAGGATCTGTGTCTTCCTTCAAGCAAGAGTTCATTTCTGGTAAACAAAGTGAATTTTGGGCTCAAATGATTTTACACACTTAAAAAACACAATGCGATTCTCACTATTAACTAAAGAGTATTCATTCAAGTGGTGCTGTGGTTTGTATCAGTTTCATAAGCAAAGTTGACCTACATATGGTCTGTATGAGTATGAAACACAGTTCTTTTTCTCAGGGCATGCTCATGGTTCTTGTTGTATTTTAGACACTGGAAAGAAGGGCTGGCTTGTTGCGATAAAGCAGAGTGTATTTCAGAGTTGAGAATTCTGGTCTGAATTTGCCTTCAGAAATGCTGTTAAAACCCAGGATCTGTGTCTTCCTACAAGCAAGAGTTCATTTCAGGTAAACCCAGTGAATTTTAGGCTCAAATGATTTTTAGGAGTACACGAACCCAACACGATTCTCACTATTATCTAAAGAGGATTTATGTAAGAGGAGCTGTGTTTTGAATCAGTTTCATAAGCAAAGTTGACCTACATATGGTCTGTATGAGTAGGAAACACAGTTCTTTTTCTCAGGGCAGGCTTATGGTTCTTGCTGTATTTTAGACTCTGGAAAGAAGGGCTGGCTTGTTGCGATAAAGCAGAGTGTATTTCAGAGTTGAGAATTCTGGTCTGAATTTGCCTTCAGAAATGCTGTTAAAACCCAGGATCTGTGTCTTCCTACAAGCAAGAGTTCATTTCAGGTAAACCCAGTGAATTTTAGGCTCAAATGATTTTTAGGAGTACACGAACCCAACGCGATTCTCACTATTATCTAAAGAGGATTTATGTAAGAGGAGCTGTGTTTTGAATCAGTTTCATAAGCAAAGTTGACCTACATATGGTCTGTATGAGTAGGAAACACAGTTCTTTTTCTCAGGGCAGGCTTATGGTTCTTGCTGTATTTTAGACTCTGGAAAGAAGAGCTGGCTTCTTGTGTTAAAGCAGAGTGTGTTTCAGGGATGAGAACTCTGGTCTGAATTTCCCTTCAGTAACAGAGTTAAATCCCAGGATCTGTGTCTTCCTACAAGCAAGAGTTCATTTCTGGTAAACCAAGTGAATTTTGGGCTCAAAAGATTTTTCACAGTTCACGAAACCATTGCGATTCTCACTATTAAGTAAAGAGCATTTATGTAAGAGGAACTGTGGTTTATTTCTGTTTCATAAGCAGAGTTGGACTACATTGGTCAGTATGAATAGGAAATACAGTTCTTTTTTTCAGAGCATGCTCATGGTTCTTGCTGTATTTTAGACTCTGGAAAGAAGAGCTTGCTTCTTGTATTAAATTGGAGTGTATTTCAGGGATGAGAACTCTAGTCTGAATCTCCCTTCTGAAATGGAGTTAAACCCCAGGATCTGTATCTTCCTACAAGCAAGGGTTCATTTCTGGTAAACCCACTGAATTTTGGGCTCAAATGATTTTTCACAGTTCACGAACCCAACGCGATTCTCCATATAAGCTAAAGAGCATTTATGTAAAAGGAGCTGTTGTTTGTATCAGTTTCATAAGCAGAGTTGAACTACATATGTTCCGTATGAGATGGAAACACAGTTCTTTTTTACAGGGCATGCTCATCATTCTTGCTGTATTTTAGACTCTAGAAAGAAGAGCTTCTATCTTGCGTTAAACAGAGTGTGTTTCAAGGATGAGAACTCTAGTCTGAATTTCCCTTCTGAAAAGGAGTTGAACCCCAGGATCTGTGTCCTACTACAGGCAAGAGTTCATTTCTGGTAAACAAAGTGGATTTTGGGCTCAAATGATTTTACACATTTCAAAAACACAATGCGATTCTCACTATTAACTAAAGAGCATTCATTTAAGAGGTGCTGTGGTTTGTATCAGTTTCATAAGTAAAGTTGACCTACATATGGTCTGTATGATTATTAAACACACTTCTTTTTCTCAGGCCATGCTCATGGTTCTTGCTGTATTTTAGACACTGGAAAGAAGAGCTTGCTTGTTTCAATAAAGCAGAGTGTGTTTCAGGGATGAGAACTCTAGTCTGAATTTCCCTGCAGAAATGGAGTTAAACCCCAGGATCTGTATCTTCCTACAAGCAAGAATTCATTTCCGGTAAACCCCGTTAATTCTGGGCTCAAATGATTTTTCGCAGTTCACGAACCCAACGCGATTCTCACTATTAACTAAAGAGGATTTACGTGAAGGAGCTGAGGTTTGTATCAGTTTCATAAGCAGAGTTGAACTACATATGGTCCGTATGAGTAGGAAACACAGTTCTTTTTTCTGGGCATGCTCATGGTTCTTACTGTATTGGAGACACTGGAAAGAAGAGGATGATTCTTGCGTTAAAACAGAGTGTTTTTAAGGGATGAGAATTCTGGTCTGAATTTACCTTCAGAAAAGGAGTTAAACCTCCGGATCTGTGTCTTCCTACAAGCAAGCATTCTTTTCTTATAAACCCAGGTAATTTTGGGCTCAAATGTATTTTTGCTGTTCACGAACCAAAACGCAATTCTCACTATTAACTAAAGAGGATTTATGTAAGAGGAGCTGTGGTTTGTACCAGATTCATAAGCAGAGTTGAACTACAAATGGTCTGTATGAGTAGGAAACACAGTTCTTTTTCTCAGTGCATGCTCATGGTTCTTGCTGTATTTCAGTCTCGAAAGAAGAGCTTGCTTCTTGCGTTAAATCAGAGTGTGTTTCAGGGATGAGAACTGTAGTCTGAACTTCCCTTCAGAAACGGTTTGAACCCCACGATCTTTGTCTTCCTACAAGCAAGACTTCATTTCTGGTAAACCCAGTGAATTTTGGGCTCAAATGATTTTTGCAGTTCACGAACACAACGCATTTGTCACTATTAACTAAAGAACATTCATGAAGGAGGAGCTGTGGTTTGTATCAGTTCCATAAGCAGAGTTGAACTACATATGGTCTGTATGAGTAGGAAACATAGTTCTTTTTTCTGGGCATGCGCATGATTCTCACTGTATTGGAGACGGTGGAAAGAAGAGGTTGATTCTTGCCTTAAAACAGAGTGTTTTTCAGGGTTGAGAATTCTGGTCTGAATTTGCCTTCAAAAACGGAGTTAAATCCCAGGATCTGTGTCTTCCTACAAGCAAGAGTTCATTTCAGGTAAACCCAGTGAATTTTGGGCTCATATGATTTTTCAGAGTTCACGAACCCAACGCGATTCTCACTACTAACTAAAGAGCATTTATGTAAGCTGAGCTGTAGTTTGTATCAGTTTCATAAGCAGAGTTGAACTTTGTATGGTCCCTATGAGTAGGAAATACACTTCTTTATATCAGGGCATGCTCATGGTTCTTGCTGTATTTGAGACGTTGGAAACATGAGCTTGCTTCTTGCGTGAAAATAGAGTGTGTTTCATCGATGAGAACATGGTCTGAATTTACCTTCAGAATCGGAGTTGAACCCCAGGATCTGTGTCTTCCTACATGGAAGAGTTCATTTATGGTAAAAACTAATGAATTTTAGACTAAAATCTTTTTACACAGTTCAAAATCCCAATGCGAATCTCACTATTAACTAAAAAGCATTTATTTAAGTGGTGCTGTGGTTTGTATCAGTTTCATAAGCAGAGTTGAACTATATATGGTATGTATGAGTTGGAAACACGGTTCTTTTTTACAGTGCATTCTCATGGTTCTTGCTGTATTTTAGACTCTGGAAAGAAGAGCTTGTATCTTGCGTTAAATCAGAGTGTGTTTCAGGCATGAGAACTCTAGTCTGAATTTCCCTTCAGAAAAGGAGTTGAACCCCAGGATCTGTGTCCTCCTACAAGTAAGAGTTCATTTCTGGTAAACCAAGTGAATTTTGGGATCAAATGATTATCCGCAGTTCACGAACCGAATGCGATTCTCACTATTAACTTAAGAGGATTTATGTAAAGGAGCTGTGGTTTGAATCAGTTTCATAAGCATAGTTGAATTACATATGGTCTGTATGAGTAGAAAACACAGTTCTTTTTTCTGGGAATGCTCATGAGAATTACTGTATTGGAGACGCTAGAAAGAAGAGGATGATTCTTGCATTAAAACAGAGTGTTTTTCAGGATTGAGAATTCTAGTATGAATTTGCCTTCAAAAACAGAGTTGAAACCCAGGATCTGTGTCTTCCTACAAGCAAGACTTCATTTCACGTAATCCCAGTGAATTTTGGGCTCAAATGATTTTTCAGTGTTCACGAATCCAACGCGATTCTCACTACTAACTAAAGAGCAATTATGTAAGAGGAGCTGTGGTTTGTATCTTTTTCATATGCAAAGTTGAACTACATATGGTCCGTATGAGTTGGAAAAACAGTTCTTTTTTACAGGGCATGCTCATGTTTCTTGCTATATTTTAGACTCTGGAGAGAAGAGCTTGTATCTTGCGTTAAATCAGAGTGTGTTTCAGGGATGAGATCTCCAGTCTGAATTTCCCTTCAGAAAAGGAGTTGAACCCCAGGATCTGTGTCCTCCTACAAGCAAGAGTTCATTTCTGGTAAACCAAGTGAATTTTGGGCTCAAATAATTTTCGCAGTTCTCGAACCCAACGCGATTCTCACTATTAACTAAAGAGCACTTATGAAGGAGGAGCTGTGGTTTGTATCAGTTCCATAAGCAGAGTTGAACTACATATGGTCCGTATGAGTATGAAACACAGTTCTTTTTTTCTGGGCATGCGCATGCTTCTCACTGTATTGGAGACGCTGGAAAGAAGAGGATGATTCTTGCATTAAAACAGAGTGTTTTTCAGGGTTGAGAATTCTGGTCTGAATTTGCCTTCAGAAATGGAGTTAAACCCCAGGATCTGTGTCTTCCTACAAGCTAGAGTTCATTTCAGGTAAACCCAGTGAATTTGGGGATCATATGATTTTTTGAAGTTCACGAAACCAATGTGATTCTCACTATTAACTAAAGAGGATTTATGGAAGAGGATCTGTGGTTTGAATCAGTTTCATATGCAGAGTTGAACTACATATGGTATGTATGAGTAAGAAACACAGTTCTTTTTTTCTGGGAAAGCTCATGGTTCTTACTCTATTGGAGACGCTAGAAAGAAGAGGATGATTCTTGCGTTAAAACAGAGTGTTGTTCAGGGATGAGATCTCTTGTATGAATTTGCCTTCAGAAACGGAGTTAAACAACAGGATCTGTATCTTCCTACAAGCAAGAGTTCCATTCTTGTAAACCCAGGGAATTTTGGTTTCAAATGATTTTTCACTGTTCACGAAACCAAATGCGATTCTCACTATTAACTAAAGAGGATTTATGGAAGAGGAGCTGCGGTTTAAATCAGTTTCATAAGCAGAGTTGAATTACATATGGTCCCTACTAGTAGGAAATACAATTCTTTTTTTCTAGGCATTCTCATGGTTGGTGCTGTATTGGAGACGCTGGAAAGAAGAGCTTGCTTCTTGCGTTAAAACAGAGTGTGTTTCATGGATGAGAACACTGGTCTGTATTTCCCTTCATGAACGGAATTAAACACCAGGATCTGTGTATTCCTACCTGCAAGAGTTCATTTCTGGTAAACCAAGTGAATTTTGGGTTCAAATGATTTTACACATTTCAAAAACACAATGCGATTCTCACTATTAACTAAAGAGCATTCATTTAAGAGGTGCTGTGGTTTGTATCAGTTTCATAAGTAAAGTTGACCTACATATGGTCTGTATGATTATTAAACACACTTCTTTTTCTCAGGCCATGCTCATGGTTCTTGCTGTATTTTAGACACTGGAAAGAAGAGCTTGCTTGTTTCAATAAAGCAGAGTGTGTTTCAGGGATGAGAACTCTAGTCTGAATTTCCCTGCAGAAATGGAGTTAAACCCCAGGATCTGTATCTTCCTACAAGCAAGAATTCATTTCCGGTAAACCCCGTAAATTCTGGGCTCAAATGATTTCTCGCAGTTCACGAACCCAACGCGATTCTCACTATTAACTAAAGAGTTTTTATGTGAGAGGAGCTGAGGTTTGTATCAGTTTCATAAGCAGAGTTGAACTACATATGGTCCGTATGAGTAGGAAACACAGTTCTTTTTTCTGGGCATGCTCATGGTTCTTACTGTATTGGAGACACTGGAAAGAAGAGGATGATTCTTGCGTTAAAACAGAGTGTTTTTAAGGGATGAGAACTCTGGTCTGAATTTACCTTCAGAAAAGGAGTTAAACCTCCGGATCTGTGTCTTCCTACAAGCAAGCATTCTTTTCTTATAAACCCAGGTAATTTTGGGCTCAAATGTATTTTTGCTGTTCACGAACCAAAACGCAATTCTCACTATTAACTAAAGAGGATTTATGTAAGAGGAGCTGTGGTTTGTACCAGATTCATAAGCAGAGTTGAACTACAAATGGTCTGTATGAGTAGGAAACACAGTTCTTTTTCTCAGTGCATGCTCATGGTTCTTGCTGTATTTCAGTCTCGAAAGAAGAGCTTGCTTCTTGTGTTAAATCAGAGTGTGTTTCAGGGATGAGAACTGTAGTCTGAACTTCCCTTCAGAAACGGTTTGAACCCCACGATCTTTGTCTTCCTACAAGCAAGACTTCATTTCTGGTAAACCCAGTGAATTTTGGGCTCAAATGATTTTTGCAGTTCACGAACACAACGCAATTGTCACTATTAACTAAAGAACATTCATGAAGGAGGAGCTGTGGTTTGTATCAGTTCCATAAGCAGAGTTGAACTACATATGGTCTGTATGAGTAGGAAACATAGTTCTTTTTTCTGGGCATGCGCATGATTCTCACTGTATTGGAGACGGTGGAAAGAAGAGGTTGATTCTTGCCTTAAAACAGAGTGTTTTTCAGGGTTGAGAATTCTGGTCTGAATTTGCCTTCAAAAACGGAGTTAAATCCCAGGATCTGTGTCTTCCTACAAGCAAGAGTTCATTTCAGGTAAACCCAGTGAATTTTGGGCTCATATGATTTTTCAGAGTTCACGAACCCAACGCGATTCTCACTACTAACTAAAGAGCATTTATGTAAGCTGAGCTGTAGTTTGTATCAGTTTCATAAGCAGAGTTGAACTTTGTATGGTCCCTATGAGTAGGAAATACACTTCTTTATATCAGGGCATGCTCATGGTTCTTGCTGTATTTGAGACGTTGGAAACATGAGCTTGCTTCTTGCGTGAAAATAGAGTGTGTTTCATCGATGAGAACATGGTCTGAATTTACCTTCAGAATCGGAGTTGAACCCCAGGATCTGTGTCTTCCTACATGGAAGAGTTCATTTATGGTAAAAACTAATGAATTTTAGACTAAAATCTTTTTACACAGTTCAAAATCCCAATGCGAATCTCACTATTAACTAAAAAGCATTTATTTAAGTGGTGCTGTGGTTTGTATCAGTTTCATAAGCAGAGTTGAACTATATATGGTATGTATGAGTTGGAAACACGGTTCTTTTTTACAGTGCATTCTCATGGTTCTTGCTATATTTTAGACTCTGGAAAGAAGAGCTTGTATCTTGCGTTAAATCAGAGTGTGTTTCAGGCATGAGAACTCTAGTCTGAATTTCCCTTCAGAAAAGGAGTTGAACCCCAGGATCTGTGTCCTCCTACAAGTAAGAGTTCATTTCTGGTAAACCAAGTGAATTTTGGGATCAAATGATTATCCGCAGTTCACGAACCGAATGCGATTCTCACTATTAACTTAAGAGGATTTATGTAAAGGAGCTGTGGTTTGAATCAGTTTCATAAGCATAGTTGAATTACATATGGTCTGTATGAGTAGAAAACACAGTTCTTTTTTCTGGGAATGCTCATGAGAATTACTGTATTGGAGACGCTAGAAAGAAGAGGATGATTCTTGCATTAAAACAGAGTGTTTTTCAGGATTGAGAATTCTAGTATGAATTTGCCTTCAAAAACAGAGTTGAAACCCAGGATCTGTGTCTTCCTACAAGCAAGACTTCATTTCACGTAATCCCAGTGAATTTTGGGCTCAAATGATTTTTCAGTGTTCACGAATCCAACGCGATTCTCACTACTAACTAAAGAGCAATTATGTAAGAGGAGCTGTGGTTTGTATCTTTTTCATATGCAAAGTTGAACTACATATGGTCCGTATGAGTTGGAAAAACAGTTCTTTTTTACAGGGCATGCTCATGTTTCTTGCTATATTTTAGACTCTGGAGAGAAGAGCTTGTATCTTGCGTTAAATCAGAGTGTGTTTCAGGGATGAGATCTCCAGTCTGAATTTCCCTTCAGAAAAGGAGTTGAACCCCAGGATCTGTGTCCTCCTACAAGCAAGAGTTCATTTCTGGTAAACCAAGTGAATTTTGGGCTCAAATAATTTTCGCAGTTCTCGAACCCAACGCGATTCTCACTATTAACTAAAGAGCACTTATGAAGGAGGAGCTGTGGTTTGTATCAGTTCCATAAGCAGAGTTGAACTACATATGGTCCGTATGAGTATGAAACACAGTTCTTTTTTTCTGGGCATGCGCATGCTTCTCAATGTATTGGAGACGCTGGAAAGAAGAGGATGATTCTTGCATTAAAACAGAGTGTTTTTCAGGGTTGAGAATTCTGGTCTGAATTTGCCTTCAGAAATGGAGTTAAACCCCAGGATCTGTGTCTTCCTACAAGCTAGAGTTCATTTCAGGTAAACCCAGTGAATTTGGGGCTCATATGATTTTTTGAAGTTCACGAAACCAATGTGATTCTCACTATTAACTAAAGAGGATTTATGGAAGAGGATCTGTGGTTTGAATCAGTTTCATAAGCAGAGTTGAACTACATATGGTATGTATGAGTAAGAAACACAGTTCTTTTTTTCTGGGAAAGCTCATGGTTCTTACTCTATTGGAGACGCTGGAAAGAAGAGGATGATTCTTGCGTTAAAACAGAGTGTTGTTCAGGGATGAGATCTCTTGT